>JAWNLJ010000415.1:4697500-5417500 GCA_035042365.1 Drosophila dives | reverse complement strand
TGAAGCTGAATCTGGACTTGGCTCTGGACTTGGGTCTGGGTCTGGGTCTGGGTTTGAGCTCATGCTTGTTATGGGGGACCTGCGCTTGGGCTTGGCATTGGTATTGGTCTTGGGCCTTGTCATTGACCTCCACAAGCACACACACAACACACACTCACACAAACAGACATTGTAACTGCAACTAGCGTGCTCCGCTTGAAACCCCCCTCTACACGCCCCTCTCCTCAAGCTGCTTAGAGTTTTGGTGTCGCCTCGGCTCTGTAAATGGTCATAGACAATGCTTGGCTGTGTTTTAATGTGTGCTTGCCTTTTAATACACTGTAAAAAAGGGCTTGAATCGAGGCATAGTATATTTATGGTATATATATTTTAATTTTTATTTAGTATTTATTTAGTTTTTATTATTATCGTTTAGTATTTTTGGAATTTATTTGGTATTTATGAAGTGGTTATTATTTTTTTTTAGTATAGTAAGTATATATGTATATATAGCAAAAGTATATATAGATTCTTCACACAAGCCCATACATCAAACAAAAATATCTTTTTTTATAGTTATTGAATTACTTTAATTTCTGTGAATTAAATAAATATATATTTAACCGATAAAGATAAATTTTTTAAGTTTGCAGCTACAATTTTGCAGTGCATAGTAATAATATTTAATATTTATTTAAAGTTTGACTGAATTCATCAATGAATGCGAATACATTTAGTAATAATAATGAATAATAATTAATTGTATAAATGATAACTGATATAAATTAATTATACCAAGAGAAAACTTTAATAATTAATTTTTACTCATTATTTCTGTTTGATATTTCATTTGTTTACTGGGGATTACTAAGTAAAATCTTTGAATAAAAAAGAAAAAAAAATTAGTTAAAACTCCAAAATTCCAAAAATCTTTATTTTCTTGGTTTTAAAATCTCTTACTTAGAGTTTTCTTGTTTTTTAATTTTTTGCGTATTTCACAATTAATATAAGCTAAATTTATTTATATTTATATCATTTCAATAATGTTGCCCAAATATCAATTTTTTCAAATTTTTGCTAAAAGTATTTTTGAGTATTTTTGAGTCTAGTCATTTCAATAATGTTGCCCAAAAATAAAAGTTTTCTTCAACTTTTGCTAAGAAGCGGAGTATTTTTCAGTCTACCAATTTAGGTCTAAACATTTTTGCTGCTTGCTGTTGTTTTTAGCTGCATTGGCCATAAAACAGAGGCCAAACTAAGCTGGTAGCTGGAAGCAGGCAGCAGGCAGAAGGCAGCTGAACAGGCCAATACCCCAAGGATGAAGTGTTGATTATGCGTGTTGCAGTTGACGGCAGTCAGTTGTTGTTGTTGTTGTTGTTGCTGTTGTTGTTGTTGCTGTGCATCAATGCAGCACTTTTGAAGGCAAGTGCAAGAGCCGCTTAGAACCAGCAAGTTGTTCCCAGTTAAGCCAGAGAATATTGTCAGCTGATCCCAGCTAGTTAAGTGAGGCAACTGTGTGTGTGTGATGTGTGTGTGATGTGTGTGTGTGTGTGTGGTATGTGTGTGATGTGTATGTTTTGGTGTGTGCTATGCTGCATGTTGCCGACACTCTTTTGTTCATGCAGCTTGTTGATTGCTGGCAAATTATGCTGCCAACTAACGCAAAACAGAGTCAACAGTGAAAAAGGCTAGAAATTATTGGCCAGGCTTAAAAGATTGCGTTTTGCTAGAGAACTATACAGTTTTCGCATTAATATGTTGAGCATATAATTGATGCATAAATTGTTGGCAACAATAATTTGTAAATAGAATTTATTTTGGTTGGGAAAGCAATAATCTTGAGATGAATATAAATTGAAATAAATTAAAATAAATGAAATTTAATTGAAATTTAAAATTAATATTTAATTGTAGCAAATATAGCAAAAACTAAATATGAATTTTTAGTTTAATATATTTTATTTATTAATATATTAATAATTTTAAATGTGCATTTAATTTATTTTGTGCTAGAAATAAACTTATTATTTTTATTAATCAGCTCTCTCTCTCTCAACTTTTACTTTATATATATATAGTATATATATCTTTCATAGTTGAGACTTTTAATCGATTAGTTGCCCCTTTACAAACCCCTCAGCCTTAGCTCCCCCTCTGAAATACATTTCTTCAGCTGTTTGTCATTCTGTCAAGCTGGCAATACCTAAATTAGGGTAACAACATTTCCTTGAGAACTTCATTAAACTTAGCCCCCGGGCAGATCAGACCCCTATATATATATAAATATACATATATTTATCTATATATGTGTGTATTCATTTCACACGCTGCTGAAAACAGTTGGCAACTGTGGACCTGGTCATTAACACACACACACACAAAACTGGCCAAACGAGTAACCGGCCAAGTTCCATAATGTGAAATGTAAATAATGCGGTTGCATTTCAGTGTTACCTGTTGCAAGTTGGTTGGTTAGAGGAAACATTTCCCCTCCCCTCCCCTTCCACGGTAGATAAGTTAACTCATTGCATCTATCAGATAATTGTGTGCATCTTGGCTTGCAAATTAGAGCACATTAACGCATTCAGGCTGAAATAAGCCGCATTGTTTGACCACGCCTGCCACTTACCTGTAACGAAAGAGAGAGAGGGGATGAGTGAGTGAGTGAGATGGTAGATATGAAAAGGAACTACTGATAATTATGTAGATTAGCCAAAGGAAGTTCGTGTTTGTTCAAGAAATTAGCAAGCCGTTTGTATCGCTTGCAACTCCAATATATATATATATATATATATATCTGTATATATCTATATATATATATGTATCTGTATAGGTATATCCCTTGGTCTATTGTAAGTGCTGATGATGATGATGACTAATTGGCGGGCCTTTTGTGACTGCAAATGTTTTGTCTTGTTTGACTTTGGGGCCCGGCCAAGTTAGTTGAATGAACTTCAACAGTTGCAAGAAATTGCACAGGATGTGTTGAAGGACTTCCAAGTTGAGATTCAAGTGGACAAACCTCTGTTTGGGTTTGAGCACTGTTTACCAAAGGTATTCAGTTTATTGTCTAATGAATATCTGAGAAGAACTGAGCTGAGCTAGGCAAAATCTTTGTGATTTTAGCGCAATGTCAGCTTTTCATTCTGTGAGTAATTAAAAAAAATATAAAGTCAACTTTTGAACACTCTTCTAATAGATTTTTTCTGATATCTGGATTTAGTTTTTATATCAAGGCAAAATATCACAGAATTTAGCATTTAAAATAAGCAAGTTTAGCAATAAATTTAAAAGCCAAACTTCTAGTAGCAAATTTTAATTGCTTTGTCGTTGCAATATAAACAAATTTAAATACAGAAAATTATCTTCAGATGCATTTAAGAAATAAATATAAAATTTTACAATTTAAAGAGTTAAAAAGAATTTATTATATTTGAAAAATGTATATCAAATATAAAAGACTTTTTTTGCCATACAATTTACCATCTAAAAAAAATAAATAAAACTTTTCTTACTCATATATAAAAAAATATATATTTAAAAAAAAAAAATATATATATAATATAAAATATATAAAATAAATAAATAAAAATAAAATATATAAAATAATATATATAAAAATAATAAATATAAAAATAATATATATATAATATAATATATTTAAAAATAATATATACAAAAATAATATATAAAAAAATAATGTATGTAAAAATAATAATATATATATAAATAAAAATAAATATATATATAAATAATATATATAAAATTAATATATATATATATAAATAAAATAATTAAAATATCAAACATAAAACTGACAACTGTAAAAAAAACCCCTTTAATTACCACAATTACAAAAACGATGCTAATGAAAAAACTTTATATCTTTTAAACTGCAAATCTTGGCTTTTCAACCATGAATGCTTCGGGCTTAAAAGAACACATAAGGCTTAAACAGCAGGCGGCGGCTTTTGGTTACTTTATATCCGCGTTTAAGATCTGCTGGCAAGATTCAAATCTAAACTGTGAAGGAAATTAAAAAAATCAGAATTTCTTTGCGATTTCAGAGGGAAACAGAAACTGAAGAAAAAGCTGAAATTGGTTGCAAGTTTAATGTTTCTGCAACGTTTTTGGTTAGTTGGCTTTAAATAGCTAGGCGACCACAAATCTAAATTACGAGGACCATGCACTAAATCAAATGCGGTGATGTTCCAAGAGGGCAGCCAACTTGAAAGGGAAACCCAACAGCGACCACAAACGGACAACAACAACAACAACAACAACAACAATGAGACTAGTGTAGTAATAGATGTGGTGGGTGAAAGGGGTGGGGGTGGGGGGTGTGCGCTGCTGCTGAGGCAAGGTATAAATTAAGAGCGGCATGCGGCATGCGGCAAACGAATTTTTCGTCTTGTAACCCTAGAAGTGTGGCCAAACAGACGACGTCGGCCGGCGACCAACATCGACCGCATTATAGCGCCCAAGGGGCATGAATTGGTCAGGGCCAGGGACGGGGACGGGGACAGGCACGGGGAACGGGGAAAGGAAACTAAAACGTAGACGTCGACGTGAAAATGAACATTGTGCTTCGCCTCGTTGACTTGAGCTGCGTTTTGTTAGCCAAGTTTTATTATGCCCAATGCCCAATGCCCAATACCCATTAAAAGTTGTGCAAATGTATGCAAGAAAATGCGACATCTGTGAAACTGTGGAGTAAACAGCAATTACAGAAAAAAGCACGAAATGAGTATATGGTTAACATATATATAATGTGGATGTGGATGTTAAAACTATAAGACTGTACTAGACTACTGTACAAGACTATATTTTGCAAGCAAGGCTATTTCAATATTTTAATAACTGCTTGCTAAATCAAAAATCGATAAATATCGTTTTTCTATCACAAAAAGTAAATATAAATTATAATTGCCAAAGATTTTATACTGGTATACAAAAAATAAGCAGCATTTTTTAAAAGTTTTTTTTGTATTACTTTAGTAACGTGATAAATGTTTTTAATATAATCACAGTAGAAATGAAATTGTCACAAACAAGAATCGAAAATGCTTCAAAGACAAAACAAATAGACTAAAGTACAAAGCAAAATTCAATATTTTCATAAATAAACTAAATGTCGATTATTTACGCAATAGCAAATACAAACTATAATAATAATAAATGTTATCATCCTTATAAGCAGCACTTTTTTATTATATAATAAAACTTTAATAATATTTTTAAAAAATTAATTAATATCGTTTGTTTATCACATAGAAAATATAAATGAAAATAGCCAAAGATTTTAGTCTGTTATAAAAAAATGTTTTCATGTTTATAAGCAAAACTTTTTTATATTTTATATCAAAGAACTCTTCACAAATTAATCGAAAGTTGTTCAAAACCAAATTTTACATATTTCACAAATTTTAGCTTCTTCTTTAGCTTCTTTTTTAGCTTCTTCTTTAGCTTCTTTTTTAGTTTCTTTTTTAGCTTCTTCTTTAGCTTTTTTTAAGCTTCTATTTTAGCTTCTTTTTTAGCTTCTTCTTTAGCTGCTTCTTTAGCTTCTTTTTTAGCTTCTTCTTTAGCTTCTGTTTTAGCTTCTTCTTTAGCTTCTTCTTTAGCTTCTTCTTTAGCTTCTTTTTAGCTTCTTCTTTAGCTTCTTTTTTAGCTTCTCCTTTAGCTTCTTTTTTAGCTTCTTCTTTAGCTTCTTCTTTAGCTTCTTTTCTAGCTTCTTCTTTAGCTTCTTTTTTAGCTTCTTATTTAGCTTCCTTTTTAGCTTCTTCTTTAGCTTCTTCTTTAGCTTCTTCTTCGACTCTCTTCTACTCTAAACTTTCTACTTTTATCTATCTTCTACTCTACAGACTTGTACAGGGCATCTGGCATGTCCATCAGTGCCGCCTAAAGCAGTCACTCTTTGCCTGCATTCTTGTTTTTTGTAATTAGCCATAATTCACTTGCCTAGGCCAAGACAAAATGAAGCATAAAATATTTACGCGTTGCCCCGTCGACGACCACCGGAAATATGCAATTTGACGCAATTTGCATGCAGCACAAACAGCAGCAACAACAACAGCAACAACAACAACAAAAGCAGCAACAAAAGCAGCAACAAAAACAGCCGCAGCATTATGCCCCTTACTCTAGTGGCAAGTCCAAGTTGGGACTCTACTCAACTGGACGCAGACAGTGTCTCTTTCTCTCCTTCACTGTTTCTGTGTGTTGTGCGTGTGTGTGTGTGTGTGTGTGGCACGTGGTCGGTTGCATTAGGTGATGCAATCATTTCCGCTTTTGCAGATTGCAAAATGCGCATGCCAGAAATCAATTTCCGTTTTCAAGTCATCTGCTTTGTTGAGTCAAGCAAATGGTCAGAGCCAAACTGGAGTAGAATCTGCCCATCAATATGTACTTAGTCCGTCTGTCAGTCAGTCTGTCTGTCAGTCTGTCTGTCCATTTATATATGCATGATGATATCATGATGTCATGCATTAATTACACAGCTCAACAATGTGGACCGTCTTCGATTTGGAAAACTGGAAAACCAACTTGGCCCTGTCTGCACTGGCTGAGAGGAACTTAAGCAAAATTAAGCACATTGAAAAAGCTAGAAATATTGTCTTAAAAAAAAAATAAAAATATAAGTAAATAGTTTAAGTGTTGCAAAATTGAATTTCAAATTATTGCAGTGCAAAACGCTTGTAAAAATAAAACATTTGAATGGAAAATGCAGTTTTGACAAAGTTTTCAGTGTGGCAAGTTTGAAACCGTTTTTGTTTTTCAAGCGTTCAAAATATATTTTTTTGTCAAATTTATATCTAGCATTGTTTTGGAAACCAAACTAATCAGAAAAAGTCATAGCTTTTAAAAGTCTGTTCAATTTGGATACAGTCATGGCAATTAGAAGATTAGAACTGTTCCCAATTTTATTTATTTTTATTTTTTTTTTTTTTTTGTTTATAAATTATAAAGGATTTGACACAGAATTGTGTTTTAAGATTTACATATAGCTTTGATATAGAAACAAAAAAAAGCATTCGCTTTTATAAAAATGTTAAAGGTAGATTCAGAATTATGTTTTCAATGTATCCATTTTGTCCTTCCTTTTTATTCTTCATTATATTATTATCTTTTCAAAATTTAATTTATAAATATTATTATCATTTATTATATTATTATTACTTTATTAATATATTATTTTCAAATTTTAGTTTATAAATGAATTTTGACTCAGAAAAGTTTTTTAACTTTAAAGACATTTTTCAACTAGAAGTCAAACCTTGCACAAAAAGCCTTTGCTTTTCAAAAATCGCTTCAGTTTTGACAAATTTATGGCCACTTAAAGTGCTGAAGTTTAAGCCACCAATTTTCGCTGAGTGTAGACACAAACACGCACACTAAGGGGGGGTGAGTGACTTGCCCCGGCAGCAAGATGCTTATCGCGAGTCTCGTTTAAAGCGACTTCTCCCGCAGCGACTTTAACTGTTGTTGCTGTTGTTTTGTGTGGCATCAACATTTTCTTTTCATTAATTCATAAAGCATATTTTTATTGAGTGGCAACACATGAGAAGCGCACGTAAGCGGGGGTGCGCGTTGGCGGGGGAGGGGGGCTACATTGTGGGGGCATTAAAAAGTTGTAGTAATGGAAATTGTTTTGTGAAAATTGCAAAACTGCCGGCAATGGGCAGCTTGTAAAACAAGGGGGGAAACGCTTGAGCTATAGGCAGAGGGAGGGGAGAGGGGAAGTGGTTGGAGCTTTAGTAAAATGTGCGAGAATGTGCACCAAAGTTGTAAGTGGGTTTGCGGCACGCTTCGTTTGCCACACGGAATTTCAAATAGCATAAAAGTTACGCTAATAATTTGACTCGCTCTGCGCCACAAAAAGATTTCCCTTTTAGCTGATAAGAACCAAAGCGGTTAATGTGGGAAAAAGCCATATAAACTTAAATATAATGATTAGTTCAACAAGAAGGCTAAGAAGAAATGCATAAAAAGAAAAATTTTTATTATTAAGCATTTTTTAAGTGGCAAAAGAAAATCTTTTTTTCTAGTAATTAAAAAAGTTTTTAAATATTTAGTTTAGCTAAAATGCTTTGCCAAATATAAATTGCCTTAAATTAAAAGCTAAAATTCTTTTTTAAATATAATATTACTTAATTAAATTTATTTTTTAAATATATAATAAATATAATAATTAAATATAAATATAATTTAATATTTAAATATTTCCACTGATAAAAGAAGCCGCTAAAAAATTGCTTAACTATTCCAACTCGAAGTATTAACTTGATTTGTTTATTACAATTTTAATAAGTCTTATTTGATTCTTGGCTTTTATTGGCTAATTTGTTGTGTATAATTCAGCAATTTGCACAATCTGCAATAATCATTTCAAGTATTTTGCCAACATTATATTTTCTTTATTGCTGTTGTTAGCCTGTTGAAACAAGGCTTTGATCTCTTTGGCGGCATCGATTTGCTTTGTAGCAAAAAAAAAAAAACACGCAAAAGGCTTCAACACTCAATTTGCTGTCGGCTGTTGCAGGCTGCTGTTGCAGACAGTTGTTGCACTAGACAAGACTTCAGTTTAGAGTCGCCACAGCAGTGCACACTTATCGCATTTCTAATCATTATGCAACTAGCTCTCAATGGTTGTAAAGTGTTGAACGTTCATTTCCATTTCCGATTCACTTTGTGCAACGGCCAACAAATCAAAGAGCTGAAAAGCCGCAGACACACACACACACACACACACACACACAGAACTGACCAAAGAGAGACAGACAGAAAAGCAGACATTGATTATTTAGTGTAAAGTGCAACAATTTTGGTTTAAGTTGTTGCAACAACAATCTTTGCCAACTTTAGCCAGACTAATTAGAATGTGATTATAATTAGACAAAATGCGTCAAAGCTGCCTCATCGTTGCAGACTGAATTGCTGGGCTGCTCAACTTAATAAGGAAATCAATTAATAACAAACGATGCAGCAAAAGTAACAACAACAACAACAACAACTGCAACAACTTTCAGTCTGTCTAATAGATTTTAAATTAAAGTTTGCCGCTGTCGACACAAGAGTTCGAGTTGTAGCCATAGTTGGAGTCTGGGGCACGTTGCATGGTGCACGGGGCATGACAAGAACGACATTGACTTGCACAACAAGTTGACTTCAAACTGCAAAAGATACAAAGATACACAGAATGTAGACGACGACGATGAAGATAATGATGACGATGATGATGACGATGACGACAATGATGACTACATGGCAATGCACTCGACGATGACAACAACAACAACAACAAGAATTTCAACAACAAAAACAACTAAAAAAAAAAACTTCCGTAAACAACAAAGTTGTTCGCAGTCCAAGCCACAGCCAAAGGCAAAGTCGAAGCTTCTCTCGGCCAGACAACATTTCGAAGACGATTTTAAAATTAGAAAAGCAACAGCAGAAAAAAAAAACTTAGTTTTACCCCCAAAAAAGTAAAGAAAAAAATACAAACAAGCATGCCTAAGGGAGACTGAAAGATACCCTGTAAGCATTTTTTTAGCTGTTTTTTTTAGTTGTTTAACGAAGTAGTTTTTTTTAGCACTTATATAATAAAAATGTAATTAGTTAAAAGTTGAGAATGAAGAAATTTAACTACAAAACTGATAAAAATGAACATGAAAACATTTAATAATACTAATACATATAAAATAATAATAAATATAGAATAATAATAAAAAATAATAATAATAATATATGTATAATAAAAATAAATATAAACAAAAAAAATATATAATAACAATAAATATACAATAAAAATAAATAAATATATAATAAATACATAATAAATATATAATAAAAATAAATATACAATAAAAATAAATATATAATAATAATAAATATATAATAATAATAAATATATAATAATACTTAATACATATAATAAACATTATATAAGTGTAACGATTTATCTGATATTATTTTCGATTTTATAATAATAATAAACTTTAAGCAAATACAAATTTTCTTTAATTTTTCTTACAAAATCTTATCTTTTTTCGACTCTGTTATAATATTAATAATAAAATAAAAACGTTACGTAATGAAATCTGTTATAATTTTTATCAATTTCCAGTAAACAAATCACAATAATTTTATTATAGCTTATTCAGATTATTTTCAGCTTGTCATTTTCTCCGATATTCTGGTAAATAATCGCAATAAAGATATCAACAAGATTTATATAGTTAATTCTGGTTATTTTAAGCTCTTCCTTTATTAATTCTTTATTCTAGTTTTCTTCTGCCGTTAACAAATACTTATGCAAATCTTTAAGGGCTTACAAAAAAAGGTCTTTCTTAAATGCCCATTTTTCGTTGGGTTTAAACAGGGTATACAAAAAATACAAAATACCAAATGGAAAATGAAAATAAAATTGTCTAACGCAGCAGCATTTGTGTGTGTAAGTGTGTAAATGTGTGTGTGTGTGTGTGTGTGTATTCGAGTGTGTGCGTGTGTACTTTGTATATTTGTGGATATAACAAGCAGCATTTGACTGGGGAATACGCGGCATATAATCTAAGCACAACGATAGACCTTAGAGGGGAGGGGAGGGAGAGAAAAAAAGATATAGTGAGGAGGTGAGAGAGGTTAGGGGGGTTGGCGCAACGAGGTGAGTTGCCGCCTGGGGCCAATGCAAGCGAGCAGAGGCAATCAAACAACTGAAGCATGACAACTTGCTGCTGCCAGGAGCAAGCAGCAATGGAAAAGAAAATAAATTTTTAGCTGCTGCTCAACGCTGAGGAGAGGTTGGATGCCAAAGAGACGTGTGGGGGGGGGGGGGGAGAGTAGAGAATTACTTGCTTGCTGGCTGGCTGGCTTGTTGCTGCCCCAAAACCCACACACGCCGCTTGACGAACGATGAGCGACAAACGAGCAACAAGCAACAAGCGGCAAGCAACAAGCGGCAAGCGGCATGCAACGGGAAACGGGGCACATGACAACAAAATTAAATAAACAAAATTATGAACCAACAACGCGCCCGGCAACAACGTATGTGGGCTATCCTCCCGTTGATAAGTGTGTTTTAGAGGAGGAGGAGCTGGAGGAGGAGGGGGAGGAGGGGTCGGCGGTGGCAGATACAAATCAAAATAAACATTGTGCTTGTGCTTGATTGGGGCATGCAACAGCAGAACCGAAACGATGGACGAATGCCTGTATTTGTTAGATAAACAATGAAGGAAGTTTTTAATGTTTGTCTACGCCAAATGCCGCGGGGCACAGTCAAAAGATGCCTAGCCTAAGCCTACAATTGATGTGACTGCAGAGAGGGGAGAAGGGAACAGGGAAGGGAAGGAGGAAGAGGCAGGGGCTAGGGCAGTGCCAGTGGCAGGGGCAAGGGCAGTGCCAGTGACAGGGACATGTGGCAGGGGCATATGGCAGTGGCATGTGGCAGGGGCATGTGGCAGTGGCATGTGGCACAAACAAGTGCATTGAGCTGTTAAGTGGAAAGCAGTGCAAAAGTCCGATAAGTAAACACACACAGAAAACCTACGCAGCCAAGAAGGATCCCAACAAGCATTTTCATACATTGTTCTTCACATCAACCCACTAATTTTTTCAAGTGCAGTTTTAAGCTGCTTCATAACAAACACACTTCTAGCCAATTACAATTGCTGGAGAATTGGAGAAATCAATTGCATTTCATAAATATTTAAATTCGATTAATGCGTGCAAGAAAACAATTGAATAGGTCTAAGAAAGTTATTAAATTTGTTTGTTTTACATTAGGCTAAATTAATTTGTATTTTAAGTGGAAACGCATTTCCTAATTTTAAGCAGTCATCGAATTGAAATTGTTGTGTTTTTTTTGACAAGCAGATAATCAAGATAAAAAACTAAAAGTGGCTTAATCAAGTTGTGTAAATTGTTATAGCAGGCAGAAGCAAGCATTTTGTGCCTCCCAAAATATCTATTTCCATATTAAAAATTATAAATATTAATATTAAATATTAATATTAAATATTAAAAACTATAATAAAAAATTTACAAATTGCAAAATAATATCATCTTAGAGACTATAAATATAAAAAATTTACAAATTTCCAAAAAAAATATCACATCAACCAAAACCAAATCAAATTTATTTCGAATTACTGATAACTCTGCCATGCTCTGAGAATAAGGAAAAAATTCGTTTAGCAAAAACGAATCCGAAAACGCAAACAATTTCTTTATATATTAAAATAGCTAAGACATTAAAATAGATAAATACTTTGATTTAGATTACCTACAATTCGATCTCTCCTAGAGTAGTCTTAATTATTAATTAAATTCGTATATCAATAATAAGAAATGTCACAATTTTAAAGATTTATATTTCTTATCACCGTTATTATTATTAATCATCTGCACACATTTTATAAAGATCATCTGAGCAACATCAAAGAAAATTGTCTTGTATAAATTTACCCATTTATTATTATCATTTATTCATTTATTAAATAACTTAGACTATAAAATAGGTAAATATATTAATATATGAAAGCTTCAATTTGATTATTCCCAACTAGATTTATCTTAATTATTGATTAATTAATTTATTGTTTTTGTTGGCTAAGTAAGCCTCATTTGAGCAAATTCAGTAAATTGGCTAAATGGCATTAGGAAACACAAATCAAATATACAAATCAGTTGTGAATTCGACCAACACTTGATGCAAATCATCGACAAATCTGCCTCAAGTTGCATCATTGAGCGAAAGAGAGGGAGAGAGGGAATGAGTGAGTGAGTGAGATGAATGAATTGATAACTATTTGTTAGAATTTTGTGCATTTGGCTGTTTGTTTGCATAATAATTGAACATAAGCCTTTGGCCACAAACGAGACTCGTTTGTTGCTGATGGTTCCTCAAGCGTTTAATACACTTAATATTATTACAATGGAATCCAATGAGTGGCAAAGCAAATCAGCAAAACAGTGGCAAAGATTGTGGATGCAACTCACACAGCAGCTATATAAATATTTATAAAGATACTTGGCTAAAAGCATTCGTGTTTGCCTGTTGCCTGTTATGTAATACCTTTCCTGCACTGCACAGCAAAAAAAAAATTATATTTACAAATTTTGTATTATAACTTACATACGTAATCGCAGTGCATTTTTATTCATTAAAACCTTATTATTTTATTTAGATGGCAGATTTTCTACACGCCCGCCACAAAATAAATTACACTCAAGTCTCATCAAGTTCATTGAACTCTGCCGCTGATTAATGAAACAAGCAAAAAAAAAAAAAAAAATACACTCAGCTGACAAATGACTCAACGAATTTGCCATGCCCTTGTTTTAAGAAAATATTAATCATAAAAAAACTGCATAAGAATTTTAAATAAATATTACTTGCAAGTTTTATATTGGTTTTACGAAAATACAAGTTATAAAATAATGCCTAAGAATTACTTGAAAATTTCTTTTATTTATTATATTTAATTTAAAAAATAATTAATAAAAAAAAACGCCTGCCACAAAATGTTGCAAACTTAATGACAAACTCAAAATGCTCAGCTTAAAGTCGCGCAAACAGCAACAGATTTTTTGCAGTAGCTCAACAACTGTGAAAAGTGTTTGTTGGAGGGAGGCGGGAGGAGGAGATAGGGGGCCTGAGCCGATTCATGGGTCTATATAAAAATTAAATATGTGCACTCACACAACAGTTGCCAACTGATTAGCATTTTGCAAAAAAAAATGTGCTGCTGCCGCGCCATCGTCGCATTGTATTAAACAGAATTTTTTTTAGCAAATAAAAAGCAAAAAAAAAGTAATGAATTAAAAAAAAAAGCACACGCGTCAGGCGAAATGCAATTTAAATTTTAATGCGCTGCCTTTTAGCAAACAGCAACAAAAATATTGCAAAAAAACGAAAAAAAAACAAGTATATTAAAAAATTCAAATTTTGCACACATGGCAAATGCCCAGCTTGTGACTGAGTGGCGGCAGGGCAGCAGGGGTGGGGGAGGTGTGGCTGTCCAGTGTTGGGCCAGTGATTCTCGGCAATTGCATGCAATTGCTGCCGCTTTGTTCTTGTTGCTGCCCCATAGCCAAAACATCCCAACTTAAACCCAAGTTTCGTTGCACGCACTGCCAACAAGAATTTTCTTCTTTTTGTTACTGCTGCATTTAATTTACTGTTTTTTTTTATGCTGCTGCTGCTGCTACTGGCCTGGCCAAATGTCAAAAGTTGGTAGTTGCTTGGCCACGTACGTAACTCATTAAACGCCACGCAGCACCGACAGCAAAAAACAACAACAACAACAAAAAAATGTATCTGCATCTGCGTTGCAAGTCTGCCTTTTAAATATCTACTCCGCATAGCAGATAATCGCTGCAACCAACTCTCTCTAGTTTAATGAGGCACGAAAACCTTTAAGCCGGTCACCAAAAAGCCAAAAAGCACAAAACAAAAGTATTAAGTGTCGCTCTAAGGAAGAGTGTGTGTGTAGTATGTATGTGTGTGTGTATAATGTGTGTGTGTAATGTGTGAGTTGTGTGGCAAGATGACTTTATAAGAGGAAAGAATAAAAGATAAGACTGATAAGTTAATAATAATAATAATAAAAATAATCATAATATTGATAATCATAATCATGATAATAATTATAATAATATTCAATATACTGAATAAAAAAATATTCATTATAATAGAATTCATTATGAAAGTATTCGTTATAAAAATATTCGTTATTAAAATATTCATTATAAAAATATTCGTTATAAAAATATTCGTTATAAAAATAATCGTTATAAAAATAATCGTTATAAAAATATTCATTATAAAAATAATCGTTATAAAAATATTCATTATAAAAATATTCGTTATAAAAATATTCGTTATAAAAATATTCATTATAAAAATATTCATTATAAAAATATTCGTTATTAAAATATTCATTATAAAAATATTCGTTATAAAAATTATTCGTTATAAAAATAATCGTTATAAAAATATTCGTTATAAAAATAATCGTTATAAAAATATTCATTATAAAAATAATCGTTATAAAAATATTCATTATAAAAATATTCGTTATAAAAATAATCGTTATAAAATTATTCATTATAAAAATATTCGTTATAAAAATAATCGTTATAAAAATATTCGTTATAAAAATATTCGTTATAAAAATATTCGTTATAAAAATATTCATTATAAAAATATTCGTTATAAAAATATTCATTATAAAAATATTCATTATAAAAATATTCGTTATAAAAATATTCGTTATAAAAATATTCATTATAAAAATATTCGTTATAAATATATTCGTTATAAAAATATTCGTTATAAAAACAATCGTTATAAAAATATTCGTTATAAAAATATTCATTATAAAAATATTCATTATAAAAATATTCATTATAAAAATATTCGTTATAAAAATATTCGTTATAAAAATATTCGTTATAAAAATATTCGTTATAAAAATATTCGTTATAAAAATATTCATTATACAAATAATCGTTATAAAAATATTCGTTATAAAAATATTCGTTATAAAATTATTCATTATAAAAATATTCGTTATAAAAATAATCGTTATAAAAATATTCGTTATAAAAATATTCGTTATAAAAATATTCGTTATAAAAATATTCATTATAAAAATATTCGTTATAAAAATATTCGTTATACAAATATTCATTATAAAATTATTCATTATAAAAATATTCGTTATAAAAATATTCGTTATAAAAATATTCGTTATAAAAATAATCGTTATAAAAATATTCATTATAAAAATATTCGTTATAAAAATATTCATTATAAAAATATTCGTTATAAAAATATTCATTATAAAAATATTCATTATAAAAATATTCGTTATAAAAATATTCGTTATAAAAATATTCATTATAAAAATATTCGTTATAAAAATATTCGTTATAAAAATAATCGTTATAAAAATATTCGTTATAAAAATATTCGTTATAAAAATATTCATTATAAAAATATTCGTTATAAAAATATTCATTATAAAAATATTCATTATAAAAATATTCATTATAAAAATATTCATTATAAAAATATTCGTTATAAAAATATTCATTATAAAAATAATCGTTATAAAAATATTCGTTATAAAAATATTCATTATATAAAAATATTCATTATAAAAATATTCGTTATAAAAATATTCGTTATAAAAATATTCGTCATAAAAATATTCGTTATAAAAATATTCGTTATAAAAATATTCGTTATAAAAATAATCGTTATAAAAATATTCGTTATAAAAATATTCGTTATAAAAATATTCGTTATAAAAATATTCGTTATAATGAATATTTATGAATATTTTTATAATGAATATTTTTATAACGAATATTTTTATAACGATTATTTTTATAACGAATATTTTTATAACGAATATTTTTATAACGAATATTTTTATAACGATTATTTTTATAATGAATATTTTTATAACGATTATTTTTATAATGAATATTTTTATAATGAATATTTTTATAACGATTATTTTTATAATGAATATTTTTATAACGAATATTTTTATAACGAATATTTTTATAACGAATATTTTTATAACGAATATTTTTATAACGAATATTTTTATAATGAATATTTTTATAATGAATATTTTTATAATGAATATTTTTATAACGAATATTTTTATAATGAATATTTTTATAACGATTATTTTTATAATGAATATTTTTATAACGAATATTTATAACGAATATTTTTATAATGAATATTTTTATAATGAATATTTTTATAACGATTATTTTTATAACGAATATTTTTATAACGAATATTTTTATAACGATTATTTTTATAATGAATATTTTTATAATGAATATTTTTATAACGAATATTTTTATAACGAATATTTTTATAACGATTATTTTTATAACGAATATTTTTATAACGAATATTTTTATAACGATTATTTTTATAACGAATATTTTTATAACGAATATTTTTATAATGAATATTTTTATAACGAATATTTTTATAATGAATATTTGTATAACAAATATTTTTATAACGAATATTTTTATAATGAATATTTTTATAATGAATATTTTTATAACGAATATTTTTATAACGAATATTTTTATAACGAATATTTTTATAATGAATATTTTTATAACGATTATTTTTATAACGAATATTTTTATAACGAATATTTTTATAACGAATATTTTTATAATGAATAATTTTATAATGAATATTTGTATAACGAATATTTTTATAACGAATATTTTTATAATGAATATTTTTATAACGAATATTTTTATAAAAATATTCATTATAAAAATATTTGTTATAAAAATATTCATTATAAAAATAAAGTAAAAAGTAAAAAAAATGGAGTTTATCTCAAAACTTTTTTAATTGGAAGAGAATTTTGACCCACTTTCCGTTAACAAAGCTGTAAGTATGTGGGTGTGTGTGTGTGTGTCTCACACACAGGACACAATCTGCTGCCACTTGTGGGCTGCAGCAGTGCTTGTGGCACACGCATTAATCATGACAACTTTGCCATGTCAACGTGTGTGTGTGTGTTGTTGCAACGCGTTTGCAGTTGTCGCATTTGTCGCTTGTTTTTGTCGTTGTTGTTTTAGTTGTTGTGTTAGTTGTTGTTATTGTTGTTGTTGGCATGCAAATCCAACAAACTGTCACTAAATGTGCGACTTTAAGCGCTCTTATCCTTGACAGAGATGCCGACTCCAACACGGTCTGTATTTTTTTTCCATTGCTTTACTTTTCCCTCAACGGTTTCCTGTTGCAAAAATTTCCTGCCCGCTTTTTTTTGCCAGCCACACGTTTGTGTGTATGTGTGTGTGTGTGTGTGCGAGTTTTTCTCTCAAGAGCCTCAGCGAAACCAAAGCGAGTCACATGCAACATCCGTTTTTTTTTCTTTCGTCTTCTCTTCTTTTTTTTTGCCATATTTTTTGCATAATTCACACGGCGTCCAAGTGAAAAATAGTGTAATTTGCTGAGCAGCAAGCAACATTGCAACATTGCAACAGTGCACAGCTCACAAATGCAACACGGAGCCAAAGTTAATTTGAAGCGACGGCAACACAAGCTATTAGCAGGCTCCCAAACGTAGAGGGGAGAGGAGCAGAAAAAAAATCACCACAGGCAGTGCCAGGTGACAGGTAGGCAACAGAAGAGGGTAAGTAGAGGAGAGGTGGGGGTTGGGAAAGGGGAAGGAAAAGGGGAAGGCAGCTCATCATCATCATCTTATTTGCTGGGCAGCCACAACTCGTTTCAAGCTGACCAAGGCAGGGATTTGAGGCATTGTTTGTTGCTCCACTGATGAAGGAACGTGCAACACAACTCAAGGCAAGTACGCAGCACACAAATGAAGCAAGCAACTTGATACACATATGCCATATGATAAATTAAACTTCAAATTGTATTTCCAAAAAAGTTTGACTGATAAATTAAAGTAATTTTAGTCAGCAGCAGTAATTTTTTGCAATAAAAAAATTTGTTTGAATTTTAAAAATAAAAAAAACAGTCATAAAAAAGAAGTAAAGTCTTCTTCTGAAAATTGTAATGATTACTCCAGAAACAATAATAATTATAATTTTTACAGTTAAGACTCCAATTAAGAAAAGCGTATTTAAATATAAAAACATAATTCTAATAAGTATATTAAGATATACTCAAGAGAAATGTGAATTTATTTAAATATATACTTAATATTATTCCTATACTAATCTATGATATTCCTCTACATACCTACAGAATTTACTTTTATTGTTTTGCTTAAAATTTGAAAACTTTAAATTAAGAAACATAACAAACATAAATATGTTTAAATTCTTTATGGCAATATTTACACTAGATTTAAAAATAATTTTTGTAATAAATTACATGAATTTCAGTTATTCAGTCTAAACTTTAAATTTTGCTTATCAATCAGCCAAATTCTGGCAGAGAAAAATACTGAAAATCCTTAAATAAACTCAAACTTTGGATGGCAAAACAATCAAAATTTGTTGTAATCTTGCAGTTTAGCAAAATGTGCAGAAAATGTTAATTGAATTACAAACTTAAACTAGCTAACAATATAAATAAAACCATTCATAATAATTGCACTTTATGGACAATTAAAATTAAGTCTGTTTATTAAGTTGCAAAAGCATTCGCAATTCACACTTGTGGCATCTTAAACAATAGCAATTTGCACTTGACTTTTGCGTAGTTGCAACAAACATAGCACACAAAGGTTGCGAACTGCATATGCCGCTTGAGGCTCTTTTAATGCTGTTTTGCGGCACAAAAATCAACAGCAACAACAACAAAAACAACAACAACAACAATGAGAACAGCAGTCAAGTTTCAACTGCTACTGTTGCCTCCAGACACAGACACACACAGCACGTATGTGTGTTGTGTGCATGCGTATCCATCAGATACTTTAGCACACACACACATACACATCAGCACACATTAGCACACACACACACACAACAAAATACACGCTCAACTGCTGCAAAACTTTTGTAAATAATGCTCAAAGTGTGTGTTTGTTTGTGTGTGCGAGTGTGTTTAAGTGCATTCACGAGGTAACTTTTGTCGGTCCCCCTCTACCCCACACAACCATCTCATTTTCTCATTGGTTAGTCTGCCTCGGACAGTGTGTTTGTGTGTGTGTGTGTGTGTTTGCATGTGTGTGCATTCAACATGTCATGAATGAATAATTAGCCAGTGCTTCATGTGGCTGCCCCTCAACACAGCAACATCTCTTACCCCTCTTCTCACTCTTCCCACTTTACACACTCTTCCCAATTCTTCCCACCACACACACCCAACTCTCCGCTTCTTGGCAACTAGGAAGCAAGCAGCAACTAGAAATGCACGTTAAAATTTTCTACTTAGTTGCGTTTGCCATCCATCCATTAATTTAATTTTTCATTTCACCTAGTTGAGTTGTCGTTATAAATTTTAGCTGTAGTTGCTTCTCCTTCTTCTTCATCTTCTGTTTCTTCTTTCTATTCTCCTCCTTCTTCTTCTTCATTTTGCTCTTATCTCATGCCTTGCTATCTAATTTCATTAGATTTCATATATAATTTGCTTTTTTTTATTACATTTTTATGAGCCGCATCCCCCTACCCCACTTCCACACTCACACCCCTCGCTGAGCATTTCTTCGTGACCAACTTATGCATATTTATAAAGTGCAGTCAATGTAGAGGAAGAGAAAGGGAGGACAGCGAAGGGGAGCTTCTGTGTTTGTTGGCATCTGGCAACTCCTTCTCCTTCATTACTCTCCATCTCCATCCATTAACGGCGCCTGACGCATTCCAATCTTTTATTTAACCGGAAATGCAAACGGTTTTTATTTTATGCCATTTGCGCTACTTACTTTATTTGATATGAATATGTAAATCCCATTCTAATATTTATTTCGTAAAACATTTTCAAACATTTGCCACTGATAAATGGCTCCTTATAAATAACTAATGGTTTCCTGTGCGTGTGTTTGTGTGTGTGTGTGTGTGTGTGTGCACTTCATCTGTCCCATCTATCCACAGATTATATTCATTTACACAGCCCGCACTGTCTCTCTGTCCCTCTCGCTATCCAGCCATGCATAATTTAGCACAATCAACAGCTAATTAGCGGATGCCATAGCTTATAGTGAATATATTCAACTATTTGAGAGCCACTCATAATCAAATTAATAAACCAGATATGACTACTTCTTGAAAACTTAATGCTCTGGTGGAAATAGTAAAAACTAAAAAAAACACATCCCCAATTTAAACTCTACAACTAATCAATAATAAAATTGTATTCGCAAATTTATTAATTTTCATATGTTCGACAACATACAACACTTAAAATTTCCTCTATTATAAATAAAAACTATTTCTTAAAAAAAAATTGGTAATAAATGTTTCTTGGCAATTCAAATTTATATCTGTAGCAACAGGGTATAAAAAGATTTTGTCGCTTAGCATTTTAAATTATTTCACACGTCTTCGCGTGTCCCGGATGCCATAAAAAAAACCAGACACACGCAATGAACAGTGAACACAGCATTAAATAAAAAAAACTGTCAACCGTTTACATAAATTTCGCCTTCTATCAATAAATCTCTTGAGAGAAATACATAAATGTATCCCAATTTGTTGATGTTGTTTTAATTGTTGCCAGTATTTCGACTTCATTCGCCCCAACAATTTCTATTTCTATTTCTGGGTTTGCTAATTTTTTTTTTTTTGCTTTTTTGCTTGTTTTTTATTTACGCTATTCGCGCTAAATATGCAAGACTACCTCAATACGAGTTTTGTTTGCCCAAATGAGCTGGCCACGACGACAGGCGTCGGCGGAGAGAGAGAGAGAGGGAGAGAGAGAGAGGGAGAGAGAAGAAGGTCGCTGGGACAGCAGGAATAACAAGTGTGTAAAATAGAGGTATATATACAACATAGAGATGGGTAGAGTGTGAGAGAGAGTGAGAGAGAGGGGAAAAGGAGGCAGTAGTCAAGAATCGTTTAGCATATTTTAGCATACTTCAACAATAGTGGGACAAAAAGATAAGGAGCGAGCGAGAGCGCAATAATACAGCTACAGCTACAGACACAAACACACCTGCGCTTATCTTCAGCTCGCTCAATTATTACGAAATGCCTACGTTGTTGTTGCTCTCCTCCTTTTTGTTGTAGTTCATTAGCACTTGTCAGTGCCGGTTTCACTCTGAATACAGTCACCCCCTCTCCAAAACAACAATCTTTTTGCGGTCGACAATTGTCACTGCGGCGATGCCTCAATGAAAGTTTACGACTATTTTTTTTTTTTGGTTTCGTTTGTTGTTGTTGCTTTTGTTGTTCTATTCTATTTATTCTCTGGTCCAGTTCGTGTTTATTGTATTTTGTGTGTGTGTGTGTGTTTTGAAAGTGAATTTATAATAAGCTTATTTCATTTTGTATTTTTTTTTTCTTTCTTGCTATTAATTTATGTGGGAAGCAATCAAATTTAGTTTTATAATTTGCAACAAGTTTGAGTAGAAAAAAATTAGTGTACTATAAATTGTGGCAATGACACAGCCAATTAACACCTGTATACTACTATTTAATGGCTCAAAAAAACAGCTGATGTATAAATGTTTGTAAAATCAGCTGCATTATCTTAAATGCTTTTTTTTGTAGTCACTAAATAAATAGTGCTTATATTTTGCTTTGGGTGCGTCTATCTCATTTAATATTAGATAAATTTCTATTTAAAGTTACGCAAATATTCGGTGGGGAACCAAAGCATATTTATTTAATTTCACTTTATTTAAATCTAATTGCAAACATGATAAAATTCTTGTGCAAATTAACAAATAATGACAAACGAGCATCACACAAGAAATGCGCTTGTAGCACCACTCAAGGTGAATAACACTCAGTGCCTGACATGCAGCTCCTCTTCCTCTTCCACCTCTTTCTCCCCCTCCTTTTCGCATCTCTCTCCAACAGTCACATCACAAGTGTAAAAGCTCGCGCAAATATTTTATCTTTATTCCTCTTTTATTATACACTTGTTTTGGCAAAGTTGTTGCTGCTTTGCATTCTGTATTTTATTTATGTTTCTTTTTGCACATTTATTCGTATATAATTTGATGTGTCATTTCACATTGTTGACATGCCAGGTGAGTGTAAAAAGAATTAAGATTTATTGTGGGTGGCTGCGTCGAGGTGAGACGGAAATTCAACAAATTTTTTTGTTGCTTTGCATTGCACGAGTGCAGGGGCAATGGGGATTGGGGTTGTGTAAGTGGTTGTGTGTTCGCAAGCAGCCTCCTTCCTCCCGCGACATGAGTTGTCAATTTGCAAAAACGAGAAATCCGTTTCGACATTTGAAGGTTGCCGCCTTTGGCTGCATTTGGGCAATGAACTTGGCAAAGATCGCAATTGGCGAGTGGCGAATGAAATGAAAACAATTTCATTGAATTAAAAATACAACTGCGAATTATTGCAATTGACACACACACACACACACAACAACACACAGCTAGGCATGGCGGGTGGTTGTTGTGGAATGTGTACAATTTGTACGATATTTTTTGGCACTGAATTATTTTTAGATAAATGCATATTCATGAAATCATTTGAATATTTTTAAGTACGTCAGAAAAGCTACGAAAGTGTGTAAGGGAAGTGATAATGGAAATAAGGTTAGAAAGCAAAATAAATCATCAATCATTAAACATCAATCAATCAATCTCCTTGACAAAAATACTGAAAAAGCTTTGACTATGTTTTAGAACTTTAGAATGGAATCAGTATTTAAATAAATCTTAGCAATATATTACAAAAAATATATAAATTACCAAAAAAAAAATTTTTGATAGTTAAACTAATACCTAAAAAGTTAATTTATCACAATTTATTTATTAAAACTGATGTAAATAAAAAAGGTTCTTATCTTAGCTAAATGCCTACCAAACACCACTAAAGTTCAAGTTTTAAATGCATTTTACCCAAATATATCTATAAAAAAAAACATGTTTCGACCATCATAAATATTTAAAGAGTTGAATACAGCACAGAAACCTTTCGAGCATCATTTAATCAAATTGGCCCACAGCGCTTGTAAAAATATTTAGAAATAAACATTATGTAAATAGTTTAAAAAGGCTGCAGGCAACAAAAAAAAAAAATAAATTAAAACACAACCAAAAAAATAAAAAATATAGTTTTGTGTTTGCCCGCAAACCAAAATATGAAATACTCTTATTTATTTTTAGTATAAGCTATCAATTATGTATATTAATGGTTAGACAGAACTAAAACTAACCAACAACAGAGCGAGAGAGAGAGAGATGGGTGTGTGCTGAAAGAGAGAGCGAGAGAGAGAGATAGATGGGCTCAACCAGGAAGTCAAATTCATATTCCAGTTCAAGTCCAAGTCTTTGCTAGCTGCTCGCTGCTCATGTTAATTTCATGCGTTCAACAGGTTTACCCCTAACACAAGAATCCCCCCTCCTCGCACACACGGCTTGAGCTGCTTAACCCACCCCACCTCCTGGCATAGATATAGATATAGCTATAGATATATGTATATATATTAGTTTACGTTAGTTTTAGTAATTTTTTCATTTCGCCACGCTAACTATCAGCACAGCATGCATTTAAGTGTCAGTTTGTGTGTGCGTGTGTGTGTGTGTGTGTGTCTGTATATGTATCTGTATCTGTTGGCAGAAGTCAGGCTCAACTTCAACAGCAGCAACAGCAGCAGCAGCAGTTTGTCAGACAAACATGCGAACAGAGGCGCAGCGAGACGCATACTCTGCCACTGCCACTGCCACAACTTTGCTGCCACAACTTTGGAGTCGGCTCGAAGGCGTCACAGCACCACACAACTAACGTTTTGCCTTTTTAATAGGTTTTCGTGTGTGTGTGTGTGTGTCTGCCTCGGGGGCCGAAAAGACTTGTATTTTAGCTTTATGTTTAATTACCGCAAAGCTTTTTGAGTTTGTTTCCAAATATCTAAGAAAACTAAAACAAAAATATATATGCAAAAAAAATAAATAAATAAATATCCAAATATCTAAAATAAACTAAAACTAAAATATAAATTACAAAGAAAATAAATAAATATTCAAATATCTAAGAAAACCAAAACTAAAATATAAATAAAAAAAATATAAATAAATAAAAAAATATATAAATAAATAAAAAATTCGAAACGCTTTAAACTTGTACTTGTCATAAATTATACAGATATGCTACTATACTACTATCTATCTATCGACATGTTTATATATATACATATTTATACATATATATATACATATATATATACATATATACATACATATATGAGACAGGCACATTTGTAAGACCGGTAATTACCCGTTGAAGGCATGTGGATCGGGTTTCGGCTTGGGGCTTTGGGCTTTCTTGCTTCGCCAAGCGTTAAATGTCGAGTTGAAAACTCCATCGACGCCCGACTCCCGACTCCCCGACTTGTTTGGAAAAAAAAGGGTCGCTGGCAACTTCACAGTTAATTGGCGGGCGGAAAATACAGTAAAACGGAAAAGCTGAAAAGCTGATATGTTCAAGTGAAAAACCCTGCAGCGGCAGCGATTGCTTGCTTCACTTAAATCGAGTTCAAGTAGCAGCAATATCAACATTTTTAAGAAAAGTATTCGTTTTAAAGACTGCATTAAATTTAGTTAGAAAGTAAGTTTTGTAAAGAACACAAAATTATTTATTAATTTATTGTTTATTATATATATATTTAAAATAAGTAAAGTTTATATTTTATGTAGGTAAAATTGATTGTTTATTATATATATACATTTAAAATAAATAAAGTTTATATTTTATGTAGGCAAAAAATATGTTGAATTTTAAGACAAAATGCAGAGATTATAAAAGTTAAGATGATAAATAAAGGCCACAGTTTTAGTAATAAATATTTATATATAAGAAACAAATATATCCAGATATTATATAGATCGCCTGAATAATCACTTATTTATTTATATCAAATTTATATATATTTATATATACCAAGCAGCGAATGTAAGCGATAAAACTTAGCTCAGTGTTTCTACCAGTCGAGCGCTCTCAACTGCAACTCTCTTGCTTATTCTATATTCACTCAGCTATCCATCAACTCTCAGCTAAAAGTTATTTTCAGACTATCTTTCAGTTACAAGCGCAACACTTTAAGGATTAAGTTTCCTTAAATAAATTTACTTCCACAAGCTGACATATATCAATGCTGTCTGATATATATATATATATATATAGATATATATAGACATATATAATTTACTCATTTGCCACATATGTTTGGTTTGTTAAGACCTTTTGCTTGTATCAATCTTTTCTGGCGTCCGTTTTGGAGCCCTACCCATTTCACAGAGGGCTCCAACAGTTTATCAACTCAATACGCAAGAATTGCATTCCTTGGCATGTGAGTCATCTGTGTGGCAACCCAAGCAGAGGAGCAATCAGAGAGGGAACCTTTCTGACAATGGGGTTTCGTCAATACAAGGCTTCCTTTGTGTTAACCTGCCCGATTGTCATAAACTTGTGCTTAAGTGTTGTGCATTAAGCCAGATATCTGTATATATATATATATATATATTGAAACAGGTATCGACGATTGCCTCAATGGGAAGCAGTGTGAATTATAGCGATTCAAAGAGCCACAAAACGCAGATCTCAAAAACTTGAGTAGAAATTTCAATTCGAACGGTTTCTTTGTAAAAATCTCAAAATGCGTTCGCTGATTTTGCATAATTTTTACTTCAAAAGGCAAAATGCCAACAAATAGCAGCTTTACAGCTGCAACATATGCATAAGTAATTGTGATAGTTTGTTATGGCCATAAAACTATTGACACAGATACAGGCACAGACACAGACACAGCGCACATTTAGCCAAAGTTTATAGTAAATATTATTTTACACAATTTACACATAAAACTTAATTAGTCAAATCAATTGGAGATGCTTTTAAAGATAATCCAACAATAATGCCAAGCTATGTGCAACTTTAAACAGCATTTTAAATAAAAATATTACTTTTAGTTTTCCCATATGAGTAAGCATAAATGTTGCTAAGAAAAATATATATATATACAAAATAGTAATTTGATTTCATTGCTTTTTGCTGCAACTATCTGCAACATAGAAAGAAAATATTAAAAAAAAAAAATAAATAAATAAATATTAAAAATAAAAATCCTTTCGCCCAAACAGAATCAATTTCAAACTTGCATATTATTTTTCTGTATTTTCTCCTGCAATCAATCCTGCAATTTGCCAAGCCTATTTTTAGATATTTATTTCAAGAAAATCCTATTACAAATGTTTTTTAAATAAGAGAAATCCTAAGTGCTTTCATGGACTTTAAACACCCATAACTCTCACTCTTTATTTGAGGGGGGGGGGGGGGGGGTGCAGGCTGTCAAAAAGTTCCAACTTAGCTCCACTTGCACTCGACGCGCAGGTGAAGAAACAAAGCCCGGCTAAGAGTCAAAGCCAGAGTACGAATTTTATTCTTACCACACTCGACACACAAAATTTGATGGCCGCTCGCTTCGTAAGCTGGAAAAGCCGCACAAACAGACAGAGGGAGACAGATAGACAAACAGACAGAGAGACAGAGAGACAGACGGACAAACAGACAACATTTCTGGCTTCCTCTGATGGAAACAGCAGAAGCAGCAGCAGCAATAAATTGGATTCCGGTGAATTTGTAATGTGCGCTCAAAACTTCCTCAGAAACAACTAGCTTTGGCTTTTTGGATCTCCCTTTATTTATATATATATACATACATACATATATATATATATATTTAGTATAATATGTATTTTCATAGGAAACGCAAGAGATGTGAAAGATACAAGGCGACATATGTAAAGCAAAAGTTTTGCTTGGCTTCTACCAAGAAACTGTCAACACACACACACAACATTTGCGCCCACCTTGACACGCCCCCCCTTTCAGCTGCGCTGCTGTCTAGCTGCATGGTTGTCCATTCAGTTGTAAATCCGCAACACACAAAAGTGCTAACTTAATTATTTAGCATGGCAACAACAAAGAAAAGACCTGGCCAAAATCTTTAGACTCAAAACTTGAAGTTTTCGTTTCGTTTCGTTTTGCTTATTCTTTATTTTTTTTTTTTGTACTCTATTCGTCTCTTTCTTCTTCCTTTGTGCTTTAAGTATATTTTGTATTTTTATTTGTTGTTGTTGTTGTTGTTGTTAAGTAGATTTATGCACGTCTAGTCTGAAATTATTTGAAACAAGTTTAAAGATGGGCATATGGGCAAAATCTGCAGGCTAAAATATACAACACGGCTTGAAGTTTGTGGCAGGCTCACGGCTCTGTTTCAATTTCAGGTAGGTAGTAAGGGCTAAAAAGAGTGAGAGACAGAGAGAGGGAGTGAGACAAACTTAAAACCTAAAACCACACAGCAAACAACTGGGAACTGAGAACTGGGAACTGAGACATCGACACGGGGCGACTACATAAAAATGCCATGAAATATACAACAACAACAACAATAACAAATACAAGAAAACACATGTAGACGTCGTCATCGCCGCTGTTGTTGGCCTCTTTTGTAGACGTGCCAAAGATACAGGTAAAAAGATACAGATACAAATGTATCTGCCGCTAAAATACCTGACCAACTGCAATGGCCCCCAAAAGTGGCTGCTGCTGTTGCTGCTGCTGCTTCCATGACATTGGCAAAGTTCAAGAACTGCCCGAAATAACATGACACACACAACAAACACACACACACACACACGCACACACACTTACACACAGACATTTTAGAGTCTGGTAATGTATCCGAATATATATACAAAAGTCGCATAAAACCCAACACGAAAGACTCTTCAGCCGGACAACTCCGATTCCAAAACTCCGTCTTTGGCTACTCTTCACGCTGTTTCCACGAATTTCACACTTTTTTTCTGCTTATTTTATTTTATTTTTATTTTTTTTTTTTGGCTCAGTTGATTATGATGATGAGGGATTAAGAGATGCGCAGCAGCAGCAGCAGCCGTCGCACTCTTGAAACATTTATGGTAGAAGGTTGGCTCTGGGCCATGTTGAGGTACATGGCCAGAAGGCAAGCGCAGCCATGAGATACATTTACTACTGCATCTTTATGACACAAATTGTACATTTGTTGTGTGGTGTGTGTGGTGTGTGGAGGTGTGGCAAAATGCAGAAGTGCGACGAGTGGCATTTTGTAGTCACTTTTCACAAGTTGTTTGCTGCTGCTGCCGCTGCCTCCTGTTGATCTTTTGAAATTGAAAGTGCCACATGTAAACAGATGTCTTAAATAAAAATTATTATTAAGCATCAGATAAACTGATAAATGATATCAGCTGCGTATATCTTTACTTAAATAATAAAAATGTTTTAAGTTGTTTGAGTGGAGTTTTGTTTAAGTGGCAAAAACTTTACGAAAGCATTTAAAAAATTATGATTTAATTTAGTGCATAAGAATGTAATTTAGAAGCTAGATTAAAATTGTTAAAAGCTTTATTCCTTGAGTTTATTTATAGAATTATGATAAACATTAAATCCACTAAAAGTGGAAAAAGTCTAAATAAATGTGCAAAATTATTTAACAGTCTAACGAAAGCAACTCCTGCCCCATAAAGTATATATATTCGGGATCAGCATGAAAAGCCTAATTTCAGTGACTTTAAGAGTTAACAACTTAATTTTATTTTAATATAGTTTTGTTTTAATTTTTAATTTTTCAAAAATTAAATTAAAAATTACACATTCTGTATTTTTTACACTTATCTACCATAAAAATTGAACACTCCTTTAATTTAAATACTTTTCCTGAAACTCTTCACCTTATCTCTTGCCTCAAACTCTCTATTCAAACTCTTCAAAATCAAACTTTACTTTTCAGTACAAGTGGCGCCATCTATGATCAAACGCAGACACTATCGCTTGCAAATACCCAAAAAAAAAAAGGAAAGACTTCCTCAGCCCCTTCCTACATCTACAAGAAAATTGCCTATCTCTCTGCGGGCAGCAGCAGTAGCAGCAGCAGCACCCTCATCAGAGCAAATAGCGCGACAGGAAAACGTGTCTGCTGCAACCCTTCAAAAAGCAACTGTAAAAACAACAACAACAACAAACAAGTTGCGACTGTCTTTTTTGTCCACTGTATTTGTTGCTGCTGTTTGCTGGCGTCCGTTATTGTTGTTGCACATTTTTAATCAAGCGTAACGTGGGCGTTGCCACGCAGGCCAACTTGTGGCAAATTGACTAACCCCCCAGAGGGCAACCCACCCTTTACAGCTATACAGAGAGGGGTGGGGTGGAGAGAGCTGCATAAATTTATGTGTACTTTTTGTATAGAGTATTTTTGTATTCAGTGGAGAACTGCTGTAAACTTATTTAAACGCATATTTTACATGGTCATCATCTCGATGTGAATTTAACTTTAACTTCAACTTTGCAACTTCAACTGCAACTTTTTCATCGTTAATCGTCATCGTCAATCGTCATCGTCAATCGTCATTGCTTTAATTGCATTGGTCAACGCCCTGCGAAACTGGACACAAAACGGCGTCGCGAACATATCCTAAACGCCATTTCTCTTATGTTCGCTCTTCGTATTGTTGTTGTTGTTATTCTTTATTTTTTTCTGCTTTATGTTCTTCTCTCTCTCTCTCTCCCTTTGTGTTGTTTTTGTAAGGCTTCCTTAATTGTATTCTCGAGTTTGACGCGTCGCGTGACTTGGCAAGGCGGAAATTACCGTAGCACCGCCTTCGATGATCTCTCACATTGGCTGCCAAAGCATCGTCAATTACCGTTACGACTCATTTCGGTTAAGTATTACACAAATGCCCAAAAAATGAAATAGTTGAGCGCGCATAACAAACTCGGAAATACCCTTTGCATCTTGATAGGCATTTGTTTGTCTCGATGAATAAAGCAGTCTGATTAATAAGTTTTAAATACCGGGAAGCGATAAGAAACGGAACTATTCCAATATATATTTCCTACATCAGCTATATATACTGCAATAAAAACGAATCTATAAAACATAATTTTATAGTAAGTGTTTCTACTAATATAAATGAGATCTTTACTAGGTTTATTTTTTATTATATTAGCAAAAATTATTATAAAAAATAATCACAAATAATCTTTATACTGATCAAGTATATATATATATATATATTACTTTTATGAGAGGCCAGCAGCTCAAAACAAAATAAGTTCTTCGAACGGAAGTTGGCATTTTTGGTGCGTGCTGCCAGACATGAAATAACTTTTCATATTTTGACTTTTTTACGATAGCCAAAACCAAAAACAACAAAACTCGAGCAAACTGACGCCCCTCTTAGAAACAAGTGCGGGACGGACGGACAAAAGGCAGAAGTAAAAATTAATTTATTATGTTAACAATGAGCCAAAAAAAAAAAAGAAGGAAAAGTTTTGTAATGTTTAAGCCCCGGCAATTAAGTGACACAAATTATCAGTTATGTGAGATCTTCACATGTGGCAAACTTGTTGTTGTTGTTGTTGTTTCTGTTGCTGCTGTTTTGGTCGACTCGTTTGTTCTCGCCGATGTCTTTTAGGTTAAGGGGTTGTTAAGGGTCTCTTCTCTCTATGCGTGTGTGCGTGTGTGTGTTGTGTGTGTGTGTTTGGACTATCCCTTGTCGCGCCATGTTCACTGAATATTTCAGTTGACAGTTGCGTGTTTAATGACATTATGATTAAAATCATTTTGTGTCAAAAACAATTGTCCCACACACACATAATCTCACACACACACACACACACACACACATATGTGGCAGGACATTAAAGGAAAAAAAACTAGAGAGAGAGAGACCAATTTAAATATATATGTCTGCAGCACATAATTTGTTGTTATTGTTTTGGGTGCTTTTTTAATTGAGGCGCTAATGAGCGTCGCTGTGTAGTACAAAAAGGCTTACAAGGGGGTTAGCCTGGCCAAAAGCATGACCTGCAATTACTGTCTTCTAATTGGCTAGATTGTTTTTGAAAATGTTTCAATATTGAGCACTCTGTTGACATCAAAACGAACTGTGAAATATGTTTAAAAAATAATGGGGCTTTCAAGTGGAAAATAATACGTTTCTAAGAATTTTTTGATGCCTTTATGTAAACAAAATTTAATATTTTTATTTTAATAAAAATAAATTTGGATCTTAACTTATCATAATTCAACTCACTCGCAATACAAATTTCCAAAATTGTAGAAATTTTAACATACCTGAAAATACAAGAATATATTTAAAGCAATTAATAAAATGATTAGAAGCAATTTAGTAAAATAAAATTATTTAAAACGCTGCTGAAATCAGCAGAAATTGTTAACATGTTTTTAGCCAAGGCACAAGCCGAAATGTTTATAGAGCGTAAGAAACAAAAATGTTGTCGCCTTGATTAGTCATAAATTTACAAATTATGCAAATTTGTGGAAATAAATGTTGAGCGTACAAACGATAACTCGTTTAGCAAAAGCTTTACTCAATTTACTGTAATTTAATGACATCAAAAGTGAATAAATTATTCATTTTTTATAATTTTATGTTAAGTGTATAAAAAAAACGAGTAAGTAGTAAGCGTGTGAGCTCGACTAGGAGATACCCTGCTTAATCTGTCATGGTATATGCTTTATCTAATATAAAGTTAAATATTTTAAAATACATTCTGTTATCGGTAATCGGTTGGGGTACTCACAGATCCATAAATTAAAATAAGCATCATCTACTAATATTAAAATTTGAGTCTGAACATTTTTTAGACAGACATGATGAGATTGAGTCGACTACTGATAAATAATATATATAATACAAAATATATATATATATATATATATATACAAAAGTAGAGTTTCTCCTTTTCCACTTATTCATGGTTTTAAAACAAAAAAAAAAAGATTTTATGTGATGATTAAAAACAATCAAGGAACTAAGCCTAGCATTTGGCATCATTTATGGGACTAATTAACATATTGGTATTAAAAATTAAACTATTAATTCTTTGGCATCATTTATGGGATTAATTAATATATTGGTATTAAAAAATAAAACTATTAATTCTTTAACTTTTTTGACCTGCCAACAAGCAAATTCGCAACACACCTCACACACTTGATTAACACAGAATTTTCTGTTTTGTTCCCCCCACTGATAACACAATGATTCTCAAGAATTGTTATCAGAATGCATAAGTAAACAAATGATTTTTCCGTATTTTGTACGAGTCATTTGTAATAAATGAGGTTATCAGGTCGGTTTTGGGTTACACATTGCCATTGCTGCCATTGCTGCCACAATGTGTCCTGAGTAGTTGCGTAACAGAAACCAGAGCCCATTGATAAATATTCTAGAACAATTATCACACATATAGAAATTACTGAGAAATTATATTATATATATTTATATGATTATATATATATAAAAAAAAATAAAAAAACATTTAAATTGCGAGTCAGTGCAGCAATGATAAGAATTCTGACGCCGAGAATAAACTTCTGTAACTTTTTTTATTTGTGGGCGGGGCAGAGAGGTGAAGCAAAAGGGGTAAACAGCTTGTGCTTCCTGTATACAACAACTGAGTGTGTGTGTGTGTGTGTGTGTATGCGTGTGACTCGTGAGTTTACTTTAGTTTTATGTCTTGGCAAACATTTGATAAACACAAACCGCATAAACAAATATTAAGCTGAGTAAAAGTTAAATAAATATTTGTTGATTATTTTTTTAAGTTTTTTTTTTCCTCTTTGGCGCTTGACACTTTTCTGGGCGCGTTGAACTTTTCGGCATTTTGTGTGTGTGTGTGAAATTTAACGAGCGTAGTTAAAAAACAAAATAACAAAAAATAAATAAAGTTTTTGAGAAGTTTTGTAGGCCAAGTTAAAGGCGTTGACAACCTGGCTGACACTGACTGACAAATGGCCAAATTGGCACATGGCAAATGGGCGTTTTATAGCATTTGATTTACGCTAGACATTTGTGTCAAAACTGCCCCTCCCTTCTACCCACCACACGCCCAAAGCCCCCACTGGTTTAGCAAAACCCATAAAAAGAAAATTGTAGCTAAGAGAAAAAAAGGAGAGAAATTAAATTCCAACACGCCTCAACGTACTAAATCCTTAAAGTTTTTCTTTTAATTAAATATATATATTTATAAATGGCAACAGTTTCGCGCGATTGTTGTTGTTCTTGGCCAGAAACCAAAAGGCATCTCTGTGGCACAACGCTGTCCTCGACTCGAGGGGGGCAGGCAACCACGCTAAGTTGAGGTGGCAGTAACTTGTAACAGAACTGCTTCCTTATACAACTAACTATATACAAATATATATAGATTTATATATATATATATATATATATATATACATGTATATATTTATTTGTCTTTGCCTGCTCAGTTCAGCTGTAAGACATTTTTGTTATATAAATTTTAAGGCATTTGCAATAAACAAGCAAGGGAAATACAACAAAAAACAAGTAAGAAATTCTACTTAAGGCAAGACGAATATAGGATACCCTTGAATATATATATATCTATACATATATATATTTATATTTTTTAAATATTTGTTGGTGCAAGTTTAAGCACCAAGCATAAGTGAGTGTTGAATTTGATCCCATAAACTTACTAATTAATAAAGAAATTTTTATAAAAACTCATCTTTTGACACACGTTTAATTTTGTGACACGTTTAATTGCCGTCAAAATGCTGAACATATAATAAAATTGATATTTCATTACCCACAAAATGTTGAACACATAATAAAATTTATATTTAATTAATTTAATCAATATATCAAGTTAAATAAAACTGCAAAAGTGTTTCATTAAAGCACTTATGTTTTCATATAGCATATAAGCTTTATTGGTGACAAAATTAAAATACTTCGCTATAAAAACTCAAAAAAACAAAATAATCAATTTGTTTTTTTTTTAAATAAAATAATCAATTTGTTTTTTTTTACACATTCCAAAACACAGAAATCAGCAAAAAAAAAAAGTACAAAAATAAAACTTTGCAACTTTTTGCAGTGAACCGGTATTTTCCAAATAAAAAAAAAAAACATATAACTGAGTAGACGTATAAAAATATATATATATAAGTATATAGCGAAATGCAGTCATTTAGTCAGACAGATAGATAGAAGGAGAAAGAGGAAGAGGGAGAAAGGAGAGGTGGGGAGGGAGAAAGAATGTCGCGGAACGTCAAGCTAAAATGTATCTTACGGATACATAAACATGCCGCTGCGCGTCTTTTTCTTTGTCTACGTAAATGGCCCATGAAAATGAGACAAGAATGTGTAGAAGAACCACAAAACAGGCAACAGGACAAAAAGTCAGGCAGCAGGCAGCAGGCAGCAGGCTGATAAACAGCCAACAGACAGGAGCAGCACAGCAACACAGGAACACAGCTTGATAGTCGCCGCTTTGGCCACCTTCCCCTCTCTCCCCTCTCTCTCTCTATCTTTCAGTTTCGCTTGATGGCGCGTCGGCAGCGTCGTCAACGTCATAAAAAAAACAACAACAGAAAAAGAAGTGCCAAAAATCGCATGTTGATAAGAGCTCGTCAAGTTCGCTTGTTGCCTGTTGTTGTTGTTGTGGTTGTTGTTTTTGTATTTGAAATTCAATTTTTGAACACTTTAAGAGCAACATCATCATCATGCAACAGGCCGCGCGACAAGACGCCGCAGCGTTTAGCGTGAAGTGCGTTTTATGGCGTTTATTAGAGATTTTGGTTAAGAAGAAAAACATTCGATTTTATGTAAACCAATAAAAGTTAAGCGAATACAAGACATTTTTTAACAGTTATGTACACTGCAAAAAAAATTATTTTATTATTTTTATATGTGATAGCAGCAGTTTATTGGCTTTAGATTGGATCAACTTTGGACTGTAAATGATATATTTTAAATTTAATTTTTACTACATATTTTTCCTTTATCTTTAACCAGACTTTCCACTTTAAATGATGGGTTTTGAATTTCAATTTCATTATTTTTTTTGTCAGTATCTAAGTAGATATTTACACAAGTTTTTAACCATATTAGCAATAGCATTATTAAATCACATCTGCTTAAATTGTAGCACTAAAATCTTCAGTTGTGCTACCATAAAAAGCCAATTCCATCTTGCAACATTTTGCATTTGTATTTGTCTAAATATTTGCATGCCTCATTCAACAATTCTGCAGCAACTTTCACTTTCAAATTGGCTCAATTAGATTTTTGCGCTTGCCATAGCCAATATGTAATTGCGAACGTTAGCAAATCAGTTAAGAACTAAACAAAAATGTACAGAAAATAAGGCTTAAGCAATTATTTGAGTGCAATTATTATGGCCAACAGTTTTATTGTTGTAAATTCTGTTAACAATTTGCTGCAGTTTTTTGTTGTTGCTTTTGTTGTTGCAGTTGCAATTATGCAACCTTCTTTTTATGGCGCTTGATTGTTGCTGTTGTTGTTTTTTGTTGTTATTGTTGTTTGTTAGTGTTTTTGTGCTGGCAACAGCAAATTGAATTGCTAATGAACTAAACATGAAAATTTAATTAAAATGCACTTAAAGCTAAACCGGCAGACAACATATGTAAATGAAAAAAATCATTTTTAGACATATTTTGACGTATTAATTTTTATGAAACTATAAATTAAAAGAATCAAGCAAAAATAGACACATTTGTTACCCTGTAAAACGTGATGTAAGCCATTAAATTATATAGCAAATAAGCTGAATGATTTTTATTAATTATTTTACTTTACTATCAATTCGAATAAACATTTAAAAATGCAAATCTAATGTGAATAAATATAAATCAAACAGGAGTCAATATGCCCCATTTTGTGGCAGTTGTGATTATAGCATATAATTATTTAATAATTACAGTTGTATGCATATCTATAAATCATTTTAAATACAATTAAATGTGTTGTGCATATTGTGTTTTGTGGCTGCCGCTGGCCGCGTAATTACTCGCATTTCAAATTTGATATTTTTGCGTAATTAAGCAAATTTGTTGTTGTTTGCGGCAAACTTCTTACATAAAAAACAAACAACAAAAACAATGTTGTATTTATCATTATTCAGTTTTATGATTGTCAGTTCAAATCCAGAGCTGAGCTCAAAATAAATTTAAGCTTTATATTTTGGCAGCTGTGCATTCATCAATATTTGTATAAAATATATTCAATATTTTGATTGCGAATCAAAAGATGCAAATAAATCTATTTGAATAAAAGCAAAAATATATATATATATAAATTTAAGCTGAGCATTTAATATTGTTTGTAAAATGTTTAAGCTAGATAAAAGTTAACTTTTGAAATCAGCATTTAATCATATTATATTTTTATATATTTTTTTCTTTGGTTCGTTTTTGCCTGCCAAGCGCAATTCAAGCTCAAAGCTAATTAGCAATTTTGTCATGTTCATTTACAAATTTCTACAGAGGCTGCGGGTAAATATTGAACTCGTCTGAGTGACTGACTGCTTGACTGACTGACTGACTGACTGCCTGCTTGACTGATTTACAACTAGTACTAGACAACTGTGCGAGACTTGACTCACAACACTCAATGCTGCCTTTTGGGCTATTGCCTACGCATCACGTTAATTACAATTTCGATGCCTGGCAATTAAGACTCGACTCGACTCGGCTCGACTCGAGAACTCCACTGGAAATTAAGTGGGCAAACGACAGCAGAGCTACCAAGTATCGCTCTCAGTGCTTGTGAACTGAATAAACACAATAAATATATATGTATATATACATATATAAATAAATACATTTCAATGAAAAGCGTCATGCAGCACACAATATGAAAGAGAAAAAAAAATTATCACAAAATGTAATCTTGAGCAACGCCTCATTTTAGCTGTCAATTACTCAATCAATGAAAGACTCCATAAAAAAAAAGAACAGAAGCAGACCTCGACTATTAGATATCCTAAAAGTCTTTATTTTGTATAAGACTTACATGTTTTAGATATATATATTTATCTAATTAGTTAACTATATTTAATATTTACAAAAGAACAATATTATTTGAATCTTATCTTATCTTATAATATCTTTATATATTATATATATCTATGGACATGGCTTGATTGACTGAACTGTTAATTTTGATCAATCAGATATATACATTAAAATTCCCTAAATGCTGCTTCATAATTTGGGGGCAACTTCTTTATACCCTGGTTAAACCATGTTTAATTAGTTCTGGGCATAAAAAAAAACTATAGAAATTTGAAAAAAAAAAAAATAGCTTACAGCAGTGCACAGTAATTAAAAATGTGATTAATAATTGTTAAAATGTCAAAAAAAAAAAAAATATACATATTTAAATATATAATTTTAAGACAATATAAATAAAAAGAACCATACAATACAATACAATTCAGCGTAGTTTTTAAAGCGCTTAAATTATATATTTATTATTTCAAATTAATATAACTTTAGTTTCTAAAAACACTATTTAATTATAAATAAAACAGTAAAATAAAAAAATAGCTGCAATTTAATCAGATTTTTGAAACCGACTTTTTTGCATAGCTCTCAACCCACTGTGACATCGCTGGAATCGTCGTTTGGGAATCTATAAGTCAATATTATAGTAATTATGCTACTGTTCGACGCCTCTATTGCCACTACTCGAACAAATTGCTGAGTTGCCGTTGTTGTTGTTTTTTTTTTTATGACACGGCAATTGGTGGCAAGCGTGTGAAAAAGGCAGAACCCGCTGATTATATGCGAATTTAAGTGAGAACTATACATTTACCTAGTTGGGTGTGTGTGTGTGTGTGTGTGTATTGAAAAAAGCGTCCACTAATTTTATCAGATTTTAGCTATTTTAAAGCTGTGTTGGATTTTAATTTAAATTATGCTACTCAATGTTTGATCGCGCATTTTTGCAAATGTTTATTTCATCAAATTGCATACTGGTTAAAATTTAATTAGTTTTATAAATCAATCTGGATTTTCCCCTCTCGCTCTATCTTTGTCTGTTTGCTAATTTCTTTAGGCAAACACAATTTCATTATTTTATGTTGGTAATTATAATTTTTGGCAAACTTCCCCTTCCCACTGCCACAGCATTTCCACCCTGTTGTTAGCCGTAATAAACCACAAACTAATTTCACGCACATAAGCAATAAATTTCAAACGATTTTTTGGTCGCATGGTCAACTAAACATTTTAAACTCAATTTATTTCTAATCAATGGGAAAACACACACATTCACGCACATTCACACACACACAAACGGGCAGACAACAATGCTTTAAAGGGTGACAGCAACAGCAACAAACAACAACAATAAAAACACAACATTTCAATTGACAATTCAATTTTGATCAAATGTCAAACTGTAGCTTTTTATAAGCCGATTATAATGGCTTGTTTTGCTTTTGGCCCTCTCATCTCTTCGGCCATAGAAAACCTTGTTTAGCTTTGGTTTTTATTGTCTTCATTATGTAGGGTATATTTGTGTTTGTGTGTGTGTGTCTGCTTTGTCTTCTTCCCATTCACTGCTTTTTTGAGTATTATTTCATTCATGCGTTTGAATTGGTATTTGTTGTAAATTGTTAAGAAAAGATTTTATTTGATTTATTTAAAGGCATTTTAAATATTTTCACATTTAAATTTATTTATGCTCTTTTTTTACAGAGCATTTTCAATTCGATTTGTTGAGTTTTTTCGTTCCCTCGTTTTACACACAAATTAACTGTATGATTTGTGCTTTTCTTTTGCTGCTTTTTGCAATTCGATTTGGCTTTTCGGTTACACTTTTGATTTTTAAAGCTGCTTAGTGTGTGTGTGAATTGTGTTTGTGTATTGTGTGTATTGTGTGTGTGTGTCTGTGCTGTGTGTGTCGGTTGAGCGACTAAGTAGCACGCACAGCGAGTCAAGGTCAATGTCAAGTTGCCATTTCGCAAAACGGTCACAACAAATTGGCTAACAACGGGTGCCTAGAAATTGAAATAGAATTAGAACAAAAGCAGCCAGAAGAGAACAAAAAAAAAATGGCAAAATAAAAAACCATAAAGCAAAACGGAAATGAAAAGCAATATGAAGAATAAGAAAAAAGTTCAAAGAGCTACAGCAAATTGAAATTGTGGACTATGTGCACAAATGTAATAACCAAAAATTGTTAAATGTTTAAGTTGTTCAAGTTAATATTATTAGTTTCAAGGCAATAGAGATGCATAAGTTTTTAACTTGGTCCAAAGTCAAACGATTTTAAAGCCAAAACTTAAATTGTTTGCATATTGCTGGAAGCAAACCAAAGACAAAATTCTTAAAATTACTTTTAGAGTCGAAAAACTAAACTTAGAATCTACATGAAATTGATCTTATAATTTGTTGCATGTTGGCCACTTAAGTGTTCAGCAATGTTCAACAGTGTTGAAGCGTGGTCTTTCTGGTTGCACTTAACGAGTTGGAGACTCTGTGGCAAGGCAGGCAGGCAGGCTGGCTGGGAGGCAAGCAAGCTGCTCCTATCAACTTTGCCTCATTCGCATGCAATAAAGTTAATGATAGCCTCCGGGCTCAAACTCAAATTCAAACTCAAACTCAAACGCATATCCATTGCCTCAATGACTGACTGACTGTCAACAACAACAACAACAACTGCAACAACAATGATAGCTACAAGCAAAGGCAACTCTAGTCAAATGTTGCACTTGCAGCAAATCGTTTGCAACTTCAAAATCCACTTGACATAGCGGCAAACATAATTGGCACTTGCCCGCGAATTTCAGTATGACTGTCGGTCGGGGCCTTATCGCTTACCACACACACACGCACAGTCGCACACACACACAGACAGATAGACAGCAGGACAGTTGGACAGGTGGACAATCAGACAATCAGTGGTATGGCCCAGACCGCCATGCACATCACTCATACGCCATGTTTGTCCACAGTCGATGCTTAAAAAGTTAATGACTAATTTTCGCTGGCACAAAAAATCACAAGCGTCCATCAGGCACTGTGTGTGCACAACTCAGTGATGCCCTGTAAAATTGTGTAAAAATAAAAATAGAAAAAATAAAAATATATAAAGAAAATATAAGCAAAGTTTGCAGATACAAATTGAGTGTCAAAATTAGGCACGTCGAAGTTTAGATACCCTTGCAGACTACAGTCACGCTGCTAAAATTAAAATATCACTTTAAATGTTAGAAAAATCATTGAAAATATTATATAAAATATTTGTTATAGGTAACTAATATTCTGTGGAATTTTTTCTATATAATTAGTATTATTTATAGTATTTCTTTTCCTTTAGTTTTTAAAAATTTACAAATTGGATTAATTTTGGTTAGTTTTTATTGTTGCATAAAAAAGTTGTTTACAGAAGAACTCATTTTTCATTATAATTTATTTTTAGGCTCAAATGGAAGCCATCATATCAAAGATGTGCTGCACGAAGCTACCCCTTACAATGCATGATATGATTACAGGGTATACATTAATGAAAGAGCCTCGCCAACGGCCATCACTTGTCCGGAACGCAATGTGTCTGGCAACAATAAGGGGACAGTGGGGAAGTGCAGTGAATTTACCGTTGCATTGGTGAATATAACTTGTTGTTGTTGTTGTTCTTGTTTCAGCTGCACATCAAGAGTAAACAGCCACAAGAGAGAGGGGAAGGAAGGGGGCGGAGGGGGGGGGGGGCGCAACTGTCTGCATGGCGAAAATGCAAAGCGTCCGCGAAACTGACGTTATAATTAATGAAAATTTCCAGCGTTCGTTTGTTGTTGTCATGTGCAAAAGCCAAAGGCAAAACATGGCCAGAATAGTGGCAGCTCACACACACGCACACACACACTATCGCACACACACACACATAAGTTGGCTAATATGATTTTGATTTTGGTGGCCAACATTAGAATGCCATTAGGTTTTTGGCCAGTTTTGGCCGGCTGGCTGGCGGGCTGGCAATTTACATAAAACGGCCAACGATGCATAAATTATGCTTTCAAATATTGGCAAATTGCCAGAAATCAAGAATTTGAATCACAGTTTTAATCGCTGACATAATGTAGACATTATAACCACCACCCAACTCACCCCCTCCCCCCCCCCCCCACAGTGTTTAAATTGCTGGCGGGATTATAAAGTAAACTATAACTAGTGTTATTTCAATTATATATCAATTTAGAGCTTAATTTTAAGCTTATGTTAAATTTAAAGTTAATTGATTAAAGCAAAGTTTTAATTTTAGTTTATTAATTGCTTTTCATACTAAATTTGTTATTTCCTGCATAGATTCATTTATTATTCTTATTTTTTGTAATTCGCATTTTTTGCATTTCGCTTTTCTTCATTCAATGAAATTAAAGCTGATTTTTTTATTAAAGCTGCAGCTAAATTTGAAGTTGAAGTTTTCAGTTTTCTTATTGAATCATTTATTAAATATAGCTTTTCTTTGCTTTAATGTTCAATTTTCCCTTTTTCATTTAAATCAAAGCTAAAACTGATTTTAAAGATAAAATTAAAGCTTTAGTTTAAACTATCAGTTTTACATAGTGCTTCAATTTAATTTTCTAATATCTTCCAGGCAACTTTCCTTCCCATTTCCCTTCTAAATTTTAATTCTGTGCTTTCCTATTCAGTTCCTTTCATTCCCAATGAGATTCCTTTCATTTTATCAAATTCCTTGCATTCCATTTGTAATTTCCATTCAACATTTTCCTCTCTTTAAAGTAAGTCTTGGCCAAAAGTCAGTTTTGCACTGCCTGCTTTGCATTGGCTATTAAATCAGCTTTCCATGTGAGTTTTCCTTTCAGCTTTTGAACTGATGACATTCTGTGCAGCACTTTGAGGCGGCTCGCTTGTGGCCATTAATTGGATTATGTTAAACCAATTGGCCAACAGCGAACCACCACCAAAAAAGATACGGTTAACGTTAACGTTTGGCATCAAAGCTGAGTAATTTACAAAAACCGAGCAGTTTTTTTTTTTAAGCAATCAAAAACCAATTTAAAGCGCAAGTATTTACTAAAAGAAATAAAATATGTTGAGCATATTTGGAATATTTTTAAAATTTATAAATATTGTTGGAATATATTATCTAAAATATTTGTCAAACTTAAGCAAATAAATTTTTGTGATTGCTTCGGTTGAATAGTTTATCAATAATAAATGGTCAAAAGTTTTAGCACGTTTGCTCAATCAGCCAACTTGACCAAAACTTTTTGCACAAACTCTTAAGATGAACTATAAAATCAAAATCATTTTACACCATAAACTTTTTGGAATTACTACAAATATTTAAACACGTATTCTTAATTATTTATAACCAGATACGTTGGCACTTTTCGAGGAATTCCAAAATGCTGCACTTCAAATCCAATTTCCAAAAAAATCGAAAAAGCATAAATATAAAACTTCAAATTTGTTTGTTTTTCTATCTGGATGAGCAGCAGACTATATAAAGTGGATCTGTTGTTGCCTATTTTGATTCATAGCCCCCCAAAAATAAAGTCGTGCACGTGTTTCCCAACCCCTCAAGCCTCGTTGCACCCAGCTAGTTGGGGCATTGTTCTACTCTTTGTTGCACTGGAGACAAAGTAACGAAACAACAAAAACAAATTTCTGCACTTTACAATTGCGAATGCATTTTCCCGGGAACGTAAATAGAAGCTATTTAGTAAAATGTGCACGAAACAAAACAACAACAACAACAAGAACAACTGTGGCAGCATCCCAAACAAAACAAGACACAAGCAGCAGCCGCAAGAGGCGTGGCATGCTTGCAACCAGGGGGCGGCTGTATTTTTATTTATTTTTTTTTTGTTTTGTTTTTGAGGTCAATGTACAAAACAGAGGCTGGCAACATTTATTACGACTTAATGCGCTGCACAAGGGGAGAGGATAAGGGGGGTATAGAGGAGGCAGCAAGCTGGGAAAGTAGAGTTGCAGTTGCATTCAGCGCGAGGAGAGGCTCTAATTTCGTGTTTAAACTGCTTTTCACACAGATACAAACACACACAGAGAGCAGCAGCTGCTGCTGCTTGTTGTTCTTGTTAATAATAAAAAATAAATATATATATATTATATATATATATATGTGCATATACAAAATAGCAAGCAAAGAATGCGGCGCAGTTGAAACAAGTGGAAAAAAAAAGAAAAGCAAAAAAGCCAAAGCAAAAAGGGCTGACAGCAGGAGGCAGCAGCAGCGAGGCAGCCCCAAAAGCGGGGCACAGAGACTGTGCACTGGGCCGGCCAACACTTGCACGACAACAACAACAACAACAACGGCAGACTACAAAAAAAATTACAATACAAAAAGAAAAGCACACAGGCAAAAAAAAAAGGTTAGAAAAAAGACAAGCTACAAAATATACACAAAAGTATTTTATTATTTTATAATTATTAAGACGAAGCTTAAATACTCTAGAAAAAAATTAAGTAATTTCAGTAATGAGTAAAAAGCATTAATAAAGGCATCATATAATAATAATAAAACTAACTCAAGTTAAAAAATCTAACAATGATAATAAGTAAATTTATTCATATTTTAAACTGCATGAATAATGAGTAATTAGAATAAACTAAAATCTTTAAAACTTATAAAAATTAAGCTTAAGCTAATAATTTTTAAAAACCAAAAACCAACTCAAATTTCATTTAATAAAATAATAAAAATTCCCTTTAGAAAGTGTATATAGAAAACAAAACAAAAAACAAGGCATATTTTCAATGTGGCCAACTTTAGCGGTTGCGGCGAGTCGAGTCGAGTCGAGCCGAGAGAGAAGGAAAGAGGGTGGCGGTGTCTCGTTTAAAAGGGGCGTGGCAGACTGTGTTTGGCAACGCGTTGGCATGTTGCAAGTCGCATGCATTGCTGCAGCAAATTTACAATGGGATGTGTGCGGCGGCAGAGGTCGAAAAATAGAGCAGAAAACTTTTTGCGCCTGGCTTTTTTGAGGCGTTTGCATTTTGGCTACTTGGCTGAATGCTGGCTTAATCTTGTTCTTGTTCTTGTTCCTGTTGTTGTTGTTGTTGCAGCTGGTTGCAAGTTGCAGCAAATTAGTTGGCCACTCAACATATTCATTTTGGTAATCGAGTGTAATCGCTTTCAACGCAAAGCTGTGGGCGAGCCAAGTCTCAGTTATAAGTTGGCCACGGGGCAATCAGCTGCAAAGTGTGTGGGTTAAATTAGAGGGGGTGGAGGGGTACAGGCGTGAATAGGTGAACTGTGGCAAGTGTTCGTATGAAGAGCTCTATTAAGTGTCTTGCCTAAAATGGGAAAAGTGTTGGAGAAGGCAAAATGATTAAAGTGCAAAGGTTCTTAAAGAAAAAAATATTTTAAAAATATGATTTATATTTTAGTTAAAGCTAAAGCTGGAATTATTTTACAAAAAAGTATTATAATAAATCTAATAATTTGGTTAATATTTGATTACTTCTATAAAAAAAAATAATAATCAAGTGAAGATAGTTATCAATTTACTTGAACCAATTTACATAATTTCTAAATTATTTACTGTTAAAATAAACTGGACTTATTGTAAAAACAAAAGAAAAAATATAGTTTTATGAAGAAAAAAATAAACTTAATTTAAAATAATAATAATAACATTAATTATTCATAAATCCATAAATCAAAATATGCCTTCATATTTCACACTCTATTTTTCTAAGACATGAGTCATGATCATGACCACAAAACCAAAAACGGAGCTCAAGTTTGAAGTTAACAAAAAAAAAAACAACAACAACAAAATTCATTTTTATTTTTGTGCAGCTGCATGTTGACAAAAAGCGACAACAAAAAGTTAAATTCAAGTTGGGAGTTTGCCAAACAATGCAACTGCTATGAAAACAATGCCAAATGCAATGCCAAAAATTGCAAACATAACATTAAGAAGCCAAAATGCGGCACGACTAAATACACACGAGTTGCAAGCAGCAGTTGCACGTAGTAGCGCAAGTAACAAACAAGCAGCGAGTAGCGGCAGAAGCGACAACAAACTGTAACTTCAACTGCACAAGTTGCAAGTGCAGCAAAAGAGCTTTGAGCGACTGAGAAAATGCCCTGTTTTTTGGTGGAAGAAAGGATATGAAAAAAAAAACAATTTAAATGGGAATTATTAAATTCTTTGTTTATTTTTATTATTATTATTGAAAGAGTTTGAGACTTAATATATCTATTTTGGATCCCTCAGAAATTAAAGATTTTTGAGTCAGACTAGCTCTAGAACGAATGCAAGAATGTTTGTCTGGTTGGGAATTTCCTATATCTTTTAGGTTGATAACAGAATAGTTTGGTATTAAAAGTTATAATAGAGAGAAATAGAGAGATATGGAGAGAATGAGAGAGTTTCATATAGTTCACTCAAGGAACTTATTTATCAGTGTGGTTTACAAGCAGAAAATTAATATCAATTTAAGAAGGTTGTATACCTCTTAAAAGCAGTCAAAAATGATTGATTTGGAAAACTATTATAATTTTTAGCTTAAAAATTAAAATAATATTTTACAACATTTTTTGCTTAATAAAAGAAAAAAAAATTTACAGATCAATTAATGCAAGTGATCAAAATTGATAACCGACAACTTTCACTTCAAACCCACTAAACATAAAGTGTGAGTTTTGGATTACAGGGTATATATAAAAATACCATTTGCAATTTGCGAATTATTATATTACACTTTCCACGATGCGACGTCGATGTTGGCGTCGCTTTTGGAGTCACTTAAACAAGATAAATCAACGTGGGCGATTACACAATATCAGCATTGTCAGTCATCTGTAACTGTGACTGTATGTGTGCCTGTATTTGTATCTGTATTGGTATCTGTATCTGTATTTGTATTTGTATCTATGACTGCAGCTATATCTGCATCGATATTTATATGTATGCAATGTGTGTGTGTGTGTGCTGTCGACAATTGAGGCGTGCTGTGGCATGACTGTGCAAAAAAAAAATAAACTAACAACTGGCAATGGGCAAATAAAAGAAAAACGAAAAAGCAACAACAACAACAACAGCAACAACATTTAGCTGCAACTGTGGAAAACTGTAGAAAAACTGCGCGCCATTGGAGCAGTGGGTCGCACTTGGGGATTGCTGCCTCTGCCTCTGCTGCTGCCGCTGCTGCTTTGGGTCGGTCTTGTGTCTTGTGTGTCGTGTGTGGCATGGAAATGTGGAAAAACCTGTACCAAGTCAATAGCACACTTAAAATGCTAAACACAACAAAATAAATACAAGTTGATTATCATGAAAAATAATAAACAAACAACAACAACAACTACAAAAAAAAAACCGAAAAACTTATGACTACATTTTGAAGTTAAGTTAAAATTGTTTTGGTTTTTTTTTTCCTTTTCTACTTTATGGGCGATAATTAAAGTTAAATGTCTTGTTGCGAGCTGAATTTCGCATCTGCCTTCAACGACAACACAAATGCAAACAGAGCGTTGCCGCAAATAATTGTTGCCGTTTAATGTTTTCATTGTAAAAGCTAAAATTCAATTTTAATATCTGCAGTTCTTGGCAATTGCAAGCAACAGTTCCAACAGATGCTGCAGAAGGCCAAGTTGCAACAAATGATGCCAAAATGTTAAAGTTGAAATTTGCAAAAAGAATCTTGTCTAAAAGATGCAAAGATGACTTTCGATTTTTTTTTTTTTTGTTATTAGTTTAAGAAATAAGTGAGCCATGAAAGTAATATTAATATAAATAAATATTTTTTCCATACAAATATTTAATAATAATTTAACATGCTGTAGTCGAGAGAGCTCGACTGAAAGATTTCCTGACATGAAAATATTTTTTGGTTAACAAATTATTAATGCAAACAAATTATTATTACTCTTGTTTTAATAATTTACTCATTTTAAATGAGCTAACAGTTTATTTAGCATGTCTTGTTTTTCAGTAAATTTAAATACCTCCCAAAATTATCTATTTCAATAGCTTTCCCACAACACAACAACTTAAACAAATCTGTGCTTAAATTAACATACTTGTTGCCATATATTAGACTAAATATAATTCTACAACTTCAAAGCTATGGGCAAAAAAACAATAAATTATTCAATCTATTGCTAAATTGCTGACAATGCTAGAGATTATATTCATTTACCCCAGGCGTTTTTTCTAAACACCAATAAAAACAAAAATAAATCATATAAAATTATAATTGTGCAGCATTAAATCCCACAATAATTGAAAAGTGCCACATAAATCAATAGTAAATTCACTTAATGAATAAATCAGAAAAAATATACGATGTACAAAACACATTAAAAAGTATTTTTATACACAAACATCGTCAAAAAACAAGTTTTAGTAATATTCTAAATTTTGAGTAGCGCAACATATAAAAAAAAAGTCGCCGCCAATAAAGAATGCAACAATTTAGCTGCCTAAGAGATGTACAATAAAATTTAATGCAGCGTAAAAATTGCAAAAAAAAAAATAAATTATAGCCAAAAAAAAAAACAATAAAAATGAGAAATGAGAAATGAGTAAAAAAAAAATGTTCATGTTTTGTGAGCCAAAAAAAAAAAACAAATCAAAAAGAGTTCAACGACCAAAAGTTGAAATTATTTCCGACAAAGACGAGCAAAGCCGAGCGAAACACGAACGGCGCCGAGTAAAAACGAATAAAATAAAAGAGCGCACAACTAAGAGAGAAAGAGAGGGAGAGAGAGAGTTAGAAGGAGTGAGCGAGCGAGAAAGAGTGCAAAGATAGCAGACAGCGTACTAAGAGATACAATATGCTTTATGGTAGCACAGATAGATTATGGCTTTTGATATGCGTGCGTTCGCTTTGCGTGTTTGCCAGCGAAACAGACAGAACCGAACCGAACATGGTGACGACAACAACAGCAACAAACAGCAGCAACAACAACAACAACAACAACGTAGAGTTTTCAATTTATGCATGATTTGCATGCAACAATAACAATAGCAACAAAAACAATTAATTAATTAGAATGCAAAAAGAAACAATTAATACTGGGCTAGCTTGGGCATGCCGAAGTTGAGATACTCTGGCAAGACTGTTGTCATCATACTTTCAGTTAAGAGTAAAAACCTAATCCGACGAAAGCTATATGATATATATATGACATAGTAGTCCAATGATATAGTAGTCCAATGGTAATGACTTTTAGAGACTTTAGTGGCAAGCATATAGAAATACATATTACTTCTCCTTTGTCAGTTAATTTTTATACAATTTTAAATATAAAATATTGCAAGCCAAAACCAAAAAAATATGTAGAATTTAAAGTTGCAGCCGCGGCTACAATTTGTATCTGAGCAGGAAGCTTGTTGCGCCCACGCGCCATAAATTTACAAATGCTGCTGTTTCTGTTGCTGCTGATGTTTTTGTTGCTGCTGTTTTTGCTGCTGCTGTTTTTGTTACTGCTGATAAATGAACGCATGCTTTTGCGTATCTTGAAGATACACAAGTGCAACAACTGCACAAATGCACAACAGAGGCAGACAGACAGACAGACAGCAGCAGCGCTGTTGCGCATTCGTAATGGGCGGAAATTAGTTGGCATTGTGCGGTTATAGATACAACAATAACATACACACACACACCTCGACACACACACACAGAGACAATACATGTTAGCCATAAATTTTCACAGCTGACGAGTTAATTTAACGTTTTTGCGCGTGCCTCTTTTTAAAACAAGCAAAAAACACAAATACATTGATTTAATCGCCTTTTAGCGCACTTCGCCACAATTATCCGTCAGATAAATTATCAATATTGTTTAATGTGCTTGTGTGTGTGTGTGTGTGCGTCTGTTAAAAGACAATGCTTACTTGATAAATCACACTGTAATTCAAGTATCTCTGTGCATTTGCCAAAGTATCTCACAGATACATGCATATATATTTTTAGTATTTCTGTTTTTAGCTTGAATTTTGCCAGCAAAAAAGGAAAAATAGAAAACATTTTCTAGCTGAATTTTAGCATTTCCGTTTTTAGCACAAGTCTAGCTGAATTTATTCGTTTAGAGCTGCATTTTGTGGCAAGTCAAATATCAGCTGTCTAAATGGATCTGATTTATCATCCATCATGGAACTTTGTATTTGTTCTGTTTTTGCTGTAGGTATTTTATTTTTTATAAAAGCCACTAAGTGGCACAACTTGTTAATCATGTTAACAGGTTTTTGCCTGAATTATTGTACCAGTTCTTAGTCGGCAGCAAATTAATTATAAGCTTTACTTTAAATTACTATCATTATGTGACAAAGAATGTTAATTACTGAAATAAATAAAAGGAAATAGTCTCTGCTCGATAGAGAAATAAAAAATATTCTCTAGAAGATAAAAAACGGCTTTGCACGGGCTTAAAAATTCCTACTAAAAGCATTTGAATTACTTTATCAAATATATATTAAAAATAAATTAAGGAATGAATTATCAATTGTTATTTATCGGTATATTCACTGTAAGCCTTTACACACCATTTAATTTTTCTTATTTTTCGTTAAAATTCTTTAACAAAATAAAGTTTTGTCTTTTATTTCGAAGTTTTGCAAATTTCGTTTCTTTAGAATTGGCTTAATTCATTGATCTTTTCTGGGCTTCCCGAACTTTTGCTAAAAAATTGACTCACCTGTCTGATGACTCTGATGAATCGTAACGATCGAGGCAGCGCTTCTTCTTTGTGCCCCCCTGTTGCAGATTGGCTGCCCCTCTACCCCCTTCTCCCCTGGCAGTTGATGTTTGTGTTACAGTCTTTGTGGCGCCCTGATAGAGCTGAGATCGCAATGCGTTGATATCCAATTTGGCAACTGATGCTCCTGACGAGGTTTTACTTGTTGCAGTTACAGCTGCAATTGTTGTTTGTCTGCCCCTTTTGGTGGCATGCACGATTCCAATGGTGTTGCTGCTGTTTAAAGGTGTGTTAAAGGATAACTTTAGCGGCTTGCTTGCCGGTGGCTTTAACTCAATGTTTGGCAGTGGTGCAGCGGGTGGTGCAAGCGGAATTGAAGAGGCAACTGTTGCCGTTGACGTTGCCGTTGCAGTTGCAGTTGCAGTGGTCAAACTGTTCAAATTGATGCCGTTTTTCAGCTGATCAAACAATGACAGAGCCGCATTCGAAGTTAAAGTTTTCTTTGCAACAATTGAGCTGGTTGTTGTTGTTGTTGTTGTTGCTTTGGTGTTTATTATTGTTTCTGTTCTTGTTGTTGGGGGCGTGGCAGTTGTTGGCTCGTTAGCTGTTTCTTTAGTCTTTATAGCCGTTGTGTCCTTTGACTGCATGCCTGACATTTTCTTGGCTTTGTTTTCTTTTTAGCTTTTGTTTTGTTAAACTTGTTTTCTTTGTGCTTGCACTTTTTTGTTTTCTCTCTTTTGTTGTTTATTTTCGTTGCAACTGTTTTGCAACGTTCTTTTTAATTGTTTTCCGCTGTTGATTTCGTTGTCGTTTTTTGTTGCCATTTATTTGGCTTACGACACATTTTTGTTCAATTCGTTTTTTGTCTTCTATTCTTATTTGAAGTTATTTTTGACATTAGTTTTGCTTGCAATTGTTTTTAATTATACTTGATTTGTGTGTCAAGCAAGTTTAATATTCTTATTATTAAAAGTGGTTGGTCATGTTGCATTAGTTAGTTGCTTTTTATTTTTGTCTTTTTAGAAACTGTTAAAAATTTCAAATTTAAGAAAATTTATTAAAAAGTGTAAAACTAAGTTCAGAATATAAAAATACGCTAATTTTGTATGTTTCACAAATTTTCTTCACGCAATACAAAAGATAAAGATAAAGATAAAGATTATCCATAAAGTCATCGATTCCAAAAAATATCAGTTTAAAGCTTTTCCTCTACATATATTTTAAAAAATAATTAAAAACGAATTCTTTTATTATGATTAGTAATCGTTTCACACTTCAAAATTCATTATTTTATAAATTTAAAGATAGCGCTTTTGCTTTTAAAACATTAACAAAAAAATATCAAACGTTGCACAAAAATATTGCTCAAATTTAATTGGCATTTAATTTATTGCACTTCACTCGAATTACAAGCGGCGATATTTTTGCAAATTTAACACAAAAATAAAACTTAATTTTAGGCAATTTTTTTGCCATTAATGTGACCCATTTTTTATTATTTTTTCTTTTTATTTGAACTTTACACTTGATCAGCACTTTTTTTTCAATATGTATGTGTTGAATTTTGTTGTTTTGCAATTTATTTTTTGTGCTATAAAAACTTTGTTTAAATCATAACAATTTATTGAATGTATTCATATTCATATTATGAATGGCAGCTAATTTTCTTCTTATGAGTTTCATTCGTTTCCGGCGCTTTTTGTTGTTACTTTTTTCATTTTTTTTTGCATTTGCAGTGCACACAAAAAAAACGGTTTTTTTGCAAGCATTGCAAACAGTTAACCGGTTCTGGCGTCTCTTGAGTTTTATTTTGTATTTACTTTTTGTTATTTGGTTTGTCGTGCAAGAGAAACAGAAACCGAAAATTGTGGAAACAACAAATGTGGAAACAACAAATCTAGCATTTTTTTGTGTTTAACAACAATGTCAAACAAACAAATCTAATCGAATGCATTCCTATACAAAGACACACACATATGTAAACATTCTAACACTTACACACACAGGCATACGCTCTCACACACACACACATATGTAGACGTTATCAATGCTGCGTTCGCCGGGGCCGATTTGTCTAATGATCTGCGGCGGTTCTATTAATAATCAAGCCAAAAGCAGCAGACTCATTTGTTGCTTTTGCTTCTGTTATTGTTTTAGTTCGTTTCGTTTGCTGTGCGATTTAATTGCCATGTAAAAATGTAAGTCGAACTTTGGCAACTGTAAATACAAAAAAAAACAGAACAGAAAAGCTCGACGAAAAAACTGCGCGGTTGAGTCTCTGTCGTTTACGCTGTGTTGCTTTGGCTGCTGGCCTCTGCCTGCGACTGAATGTCGCGACGAAACGACGTGTTTTTGCTATGGTGTGGGGCGCTGCCGAACCGATCCGAATCGAACCGAAGAGCTTTGGCCAACTAGAACCGAGCTAACCAGCAAGAAACGAGCGAAACGAACGAAACCCAACAAGAACGAGCGTGCGAACGAGCAACGACCGCAACTTCGTTGCCAAAAGACACGAGCGACGATAAACGACGACTACGATTACGAGTACGAGTAGCGAATTACTAATGTGTGTGTGTGGAGAGTGGAGTTTGTGGAGCGATAAGAGTGGGGAGAGTGGCAAGAGTGAATATGCAAGCGATGCGATGTTCACTTTTGATTTCTGTGCAGCGGCAGCAGGTTTGGCATACTCAAAAGACAGCAAAGAAAGAGACGAGAGGGAGTGTAGAGAGAGAGAAGGGGAGAACGTCTATAGGGAAGCCGGTTGTACGCGGCTGCTGCTGCTTGTTGCGCCACAAGCCCACACGCTTCTTTTTTGTTTTTTTTTTTTGTCTTCTGTTTTGTTTTATATGTTTAGGTTTATTTTTGTGTTTTTGGGCAAGTTCAATATTTGGTTTTTTTTCCGCTGCTGTGTTTAATTGTTGCGCCAACTCTAACTGTAAAATAATGTTGTACTCAATTACCTGTTGATATGTGCGTCGTGGGCAAAAGAGACCACAAGTAAAATAAGAGGGGGCAAACAATTGGAGCAGCCAAATTTTAAAATAATTTGGGGGAAATGCAATTTGTGATATGTTTAATAAAATATATATTATAAAAGTTAATAGTTGCTTCTTAAACTCACCTTTGTTTTCTTCCAATTATGAATTGCTCCTCGATTTGCCAAAAAAGGGTTTCGTCTCCTCTTCTCCTTTCGTTACTTGATTTAAGCTTTAAATTCTGGTTCACTTTTGATATTTATTAATTTCTTGTTTTAGTATTATTAACAGCTTTTCCACACATTTTCTAATGTTATTTTTGTATTCTCATTTTATTGCTCAGCTCACTCAAATGTTAAATAACATTTACTTTTTATACCCATTTACATTGACAAGATAATTCCAATTGGAACTCCATCACTATTCATATTCGATTCCAATATGATAATTAGACTCTACAAACTTTCCAGGCGCATTTGTTTTTGATGTCGTCTTATCATTATTCATCTTATTAAATACACACCCAAAATGCAGCATTTCCTTAATCATGCACAACGACAACAACAACAAGAAATGCCCACTCTTTATTTATACGTGTTACAGCTTTGTTTTTTCCCCACGCAAAATTCGCATACGAAATTCACTTCAGTAATTAAGCAAAGTCAAAGGCAAAAGCAAACAATACAATAACAAAATCAAGCGCAAGCCACAGCATGAGAGCGAAAGAGAGAGGAGCACAAACAAACGCAGCGCAACTGTTGTTATCAAGCACACCCACACATACTCAATCATTTACGAGCACTGCAAATCACGTCATGAATACGAAATACACATGAAGAGCAAAGTAAAAAAAAAGAGCAAAGTCAACAACAACAACAAACAAAAAATCAAAGCCAACACGTGCTTTTATTACGTTATACGTGAAGTGAGTGTGTTTGTATGTGTGTGAGTGACTTTTGCTGCTTAGCCTTTGTGATGCAACTGTTCTGGCAGAGAGAGAAAGAGAGAGAGCGAGAGAGCTACTATGTCTGTCATTGTATGTATGAGCAGAGCAGCGGAACTTGTTTTATAGTTGTTGTTGCTTTGCCGTTTGACTTTGTGTCTTATATTTTTCATAGAGCAAAAAACGAATGCAAGAAAAAAGTGTGTTTTTTTTGTGTGTGCAGTTGCCAAGTGCAGAAAATGACTAACCAAAACATTGCAATTGTTTAAATTACTTTTTGCTCCTTGTTTTTCAATTTCGAACGGGATATTAACTAATTATTACATGACGCACACACAATCACAAATTAACACTGACGAGAAACGCGACAACCGACGCGACTGCACCGAATGAGCATAGAAAACGCACTGCAAATCAAAAAAAAAATTTGCAAGTGCAAATCTGCAGGTCAAAGAATGAAGAGTAGAGAGAAGTAAGTGGGGGAGAGTGAATGCAGGCAACTGTAACGAAAGCTTTTTGATATTGCTACTCTGAATTGATTGATTACCTTACTTTTTAGCCTGATCTATTAGCATTTGTAATGGTATTTTTAATAGTTGTCATAAATTGTATCAGCATTTATTACACCAGTTGTTGCTTGTGCAGTACCCATTAACATTTCTAACGGGACTATGAATTATACACACGCAGACGTTCGTGAAACGACGCATAACAAGCGGCGCCACTTCACTGATCGAGCATAGAAAGCGCACTGCAAGTCCAAAAAAATTGCAAATGCAATGCTAAAAGCCACAAAGTGGGCGAGAAGGACAAACTGAGCTTTGAGTGATAAACTGTAATAAAAGCTCTACAATTATCATCTCTTTGATTTTAATACCCAACATTGATTGCTTACTTTAGCAAGTTAAATATTATTCTAATGGTTTTTTAATTGATAAATTATTTCAGCATCTTATCAACGCAAAATTTTTTTAATGTGTCCCGATTTTCATTCAGATTCAAGAAATGTATAAGACAATTCGCTTAACAGAAAAAGCAACTGTTAACCGAATACATTTAACAGTACACACAGGCAGACTACATTAAATATTTGTGTACAACAGCGAGCGCACGCAACAGTCCGCTTACAGTTGCGTTTGCAACAATCAGCTTTTGAGAGCGCAAGGGATTTTCTTCGTGCCGAGATCATTTGGGACATTTGTTGTTGGTTTCAATTTTTCTTACGATATAAATTAATTATTAATTAATTAATATAATAAAAACTAATATATATAGTATATTCTGGTTTCCATCACTTTAATGAACATTTATTAAAAAAAAATAGAATTGCGCTTTAGTTTGTCTAGAATACTGTTTAAACATTACAAGAACTAAAAAAAATAACTCTTAAATTTAATAGGGGAACGTCGATGTACAATATAATAATAAATTAATTAATTAGCTATTAGGTAAGAACAAATATTTACAATATACACTTTTCAAACTAATTGTGACTTGGCAACAAACAGCAATTTGAGAAACTTGAGCGCATTTGGTGGGTTGCATAAACATAAAAATAAACATAAAAACTATGCTAAAAATATATAGAGAAATTTAACCTAAACAGTTACCAAAAACTAACTCTAACTGTAACTAATGGCGTCTTGAAGACTTTTGGCAGACTATGTCCATACAGAGGTAGGTATGAGGCCCTCCTTGCTGGTATTGGGCGGCGTTAGCACCTCCTTATTGAGGAACTCCAGCGGCAGATTCACCAGATGACCCTGAAAATGAAAATAGAAATTGGATTTTTTTTATATTAGTAAGTTAATATAAAAAAATAAATATAGTAAAAAAAAATAATTAAATAAAATTTAATATAAATAATTAATTATTGTTTAGATTCACCAAGTGAAAAAGGCATTTTTATATTATATAAGTAAAATCTTTAAATCACTGAAGATTAAATAAAATAAATTAAAAAGAAGTAAATAAATAAAATAATTAAAATGAAGCACATTTCCATTCATTTTTCTACACATATAAATAAATCAAAATTTATATCTATTTATACCAAAATGAAAATGGCATTTTTATATTAGATGGAAATTTAGTAAAATAAAATAAAATACATTTAAATGAAATAAATTAAATTAACCAAAATTGAACGCATTTCCATTAAATTTTTTAAACATATCAATAAATCGAAATTTATATCTATTAATACCAAAATGAAAATGAAATTTTTATATTAGATGGAAATTTAGTAAAATAAATTAAAAAGAAATAAACTAAAATAAATTAAATTAACTAAAATTGAACACATTTCTATAAATTTTTCAACTCATAAAATTAAATTAATCATTATTTCCATTTATATCTCAATTTTCCGGTGCTTTTCTTGAACCCACCTGAATTTCTGTGGCACGCTTAGCGGCCGTTTCGGGTTCAGTTTTGGACAATGGTGGCTCCTCCTGATATTTGCGCAGACTGGCGAATGTCTTCACAAAGTCGGTTGGAATGCATTTGAATACCTCATCGTAGATCTCTGTGTTTCGCGTCGAGATGCGACGCCAGGTGTTGTGCCAGAATTTATCACAGACAGGATCACTAATATTGATGTCAGAGTGCGATGTGCCCGGCTCCAAGTCCAGTAAACCTAAGGAGGAGCAAAACCAAGCTTAGTGATATATAAATATATAGAGAATTTAATAAGGAGATTTACCCAAATGCTCTTTGAATAGATATTTGCGTAGCCTGCCGGCAAAGATGCCGCTGGGATACTTTTTGCCATTCATGCGTCCATCTTCGTACTCCTCATCCATGATAATCGCTGCGATTTCCGAATCCCGTTTGCCGATCATCGAACGATCGTTTATGTTCGCCGATCCACAGATGACAACCCGATCGTCGGCAATCAGCAGTTTGGAATGCACATAGATCAGCTCCGTAATCGGTGAATTGTTCAGATACGAATGATTGCGCAGACTGTGAAACGATATATAATTCTCCGGCTTAGAAATGCCAGCCTCCTGAAGTCGGTTCAAAATTGCAGTGCGACCTCTGATTGTAGATGGGAGAAATAAAGGTTGATATAGATATAGATATATAGGTATAGATATAGATATCGATATATATATAGAGTAATTTAGTGGTGCTATAATTTTACTACAAGATTGAAATAAGCCTTTTATATTTCTAAATATTATCATTGGCTGAGTCTAGAAATTTGCGAACTATTCCAGCAGATATTTTTATACTTGAATAGAGTATAAATTTTGAGTATTAATGATCGATCTCATAGAGCATATACATTCTTGATCAGCATCACTAACTGACTTTATCTGTCTGTTTCTATGCAAACTATTCGATCACATTTATAATTATCTTTATGAAACTTGGAATATACTTTTATTTCTGCTTTACAAGCTAAATATATCTTGGTTGTTCAGATCGCATTACTATAGCTAATATCTGTCATAGGAACAATCATTCGAAAGAAGAGTTCTTGTACAAAAATCTCCTTTTTAAAAGTGCTTTAAGCTCCTATAATTTTAATAACACTTGATTATTATCGGGTTACATAGAAGTAATTGTTCCGTTTTCTCTTTTCGAATATATAGTGAAATTGTGAACAATTTTTACTTAGATTTTTTATAATTTAAAGTTGAGTTTTACGCACCTGGAATTAGTTTAACTTTATTAAAAATTAAAGTTTTCTGTGAAAACTTTTGTTAAGAAAACATTGACTAAATCAATCAATGTAAAATTCAATTATGCTTTAAAGGATTTTGGTAAATAGCTAATATATAACTGATTATAAATAGATGATGATTAATAGCAAATTTTGATCTATTGAGAAATCTTTGACTAAAATTTCATTGATTGAAATTTATATTTTTGTATGAAAGTCACATTATTAACTGAGTAAACCAGACTATGATATTATTTATATACTATATATATGATACTGTTATATATCAATCAGACAAACAAATTAAAATGCTAATACTTTTTTCTACTATATTGAATATTATATAGATCTGTTATATATGCAAAAAATCCTTCGCTGCACTTTATTTAATTAAAGTGAGGTTAGTTGATAACACACACCTGGAGATGGATGCATAATTCCAATGGGTTATCGCACGCACCGCAATCCCCGTATTACCGCCGACATCGCCCTCAAATCCCGGCAAGAGGGGCATTATCACATAAACACGAAAACGTTTGCGTTCCCTAAAAGCAAAGAAAAGTATTATTATCGATATTTATCGATATACATATATATATAAGTGACTTACTTGTGGGCACGCACGATGCGCTTGTAGAGAGTTTCGCCAATTTGGTTGCGCACATTGTTGTGTGCCCCCGACACATTCATCCCAAGTTGCATCGTGATGAAGAACTGATTCTCGATGTAGACATAATGCTGGGCTTTCGTTATGGTCACAATGTAGGCATCGTGGATGCTCTGCTCGACAAGATCGGGCTCAATGAACCCACAACTCCAGGCGGAGACGCTGCGCAACATTTGACACGTGACACGTTGCTGCCGGCGCTGTTGCAACTGTTGCAAGTGTGGATTGAGACGAATGTGCTCATAGCTTTTGGGCATCAGATATGGAAACTTGACATTGTCACGCAGCTTCTCCAGTTTCATGGCATTCCAGCGCTGTATGAAATGACGTGCCACATCCCGTGCCGATGCGCCCACCACACAAATGCCCACATCGTGCCACGGCATGCGTGGCGTCGTCGTCCGATCGATGATGTCCACAAACGGCGCATTTAGATTCATCCAATCTTTGAGTATAAAATTGGAATAGTCCTTGCCAAACCAATACTTGGCCTGGCCATAAAATTCGCTTTGTATTTGGATGGGGGCAGCTGTGGCAGCTGCTGCTCCCGTTGCTGCACCACTCGAGCATGTGGCAGCATCCGTTGGGGGTTCTGCCGACGGAGAAGCTGCTGTTCCATCGCTTGTATCAATGCTGTAAATTCTTGCTGCTTGTTGTTCCATTTTCTGTAGCGTCTCCTCCTGCTCCTCCTGCGTCTCGCTGCCCTTCTCCGTCACCGAACTGTCTGTGGTCAGGCGATGCATAAAATCCTTGCCTTTGCGTGCACCTTTCATTGCGTTATCCTTGAAACGATCCAACATATTCTTGCGCTCCATTTCGGGTGTATCCAGTTTCATGCCCTCCAACGCTGTGGAATCGGCTATGTTCAAGTCACTCGACGCCGCCGACAGCATCTCGGGGATGAGCACCCTATCGCCCGGTTTGAGTGTACGCAATTCCATACCATTCTCTGGCCTGGTTCTTGGCGACTCTTTCGGCTCCTTGGACAACGTTTCGTAGTTGGCATTACGGGAGGATTTGCGCGAACCAAATGCCGAATCCTCGTCATCTCTGTTGAATTGGATGGTCGGCGTGCGTCGCGCACTGCCCGACACGGAGGTGGCTGAGATGCTGCCCAAGTCGGTCAGGCGATGTGCCCGATCATCCCAGCGACCATAGCACAGATCAATGCCACCTATAAACGCATAAGTCTGATCGATCACAACGATCTTCTCGTGGTGCGCCCACAACAAAATGCCACCTCGAGCGTGATCCGGATGACGCATGACCTGAGGATAAATTATGGAATTGATAAGGAATTTATAAGTAAAATTAATCAAAATAAATTAAAATAAATTTAAATTAATAAAATATTTAAAGTAAGCTTTTTAATGATGGTTTAGTTTATTCAAGAGACTAAAAAATACTCGACTGACAGATACCCTAAGTTTAGCTGCTTGATTTGTTTACCAAAATTGATGTTTCTTTAAGGATTCTCATTTATCCTTATTATTCAATCTAAAATTAGTCGACTCAAAAAATGCGAAAAAGAATAAATTAAATTAAAATTAAATTAAATTTGAATTAAAATTTTATATTATATACAAATATGGCATCTTTTACAATAGATCGAAAATAAGTCTGTTTATTAAAAAATATTTAATAGAAAAGCTAAACAATTGCAATAGTATTTTTAATTGCTATGTAAAATCGATATTGACTAATCGATAAATTGAAATTAACTTGAGTTGCTTAAACTTATAATCCAAATTTAACGACCATAGCATTTTTGTGTGTTTGTTTTATTTAACAAAATCTGTGATTTTAATGTTTTTAAGTATCAAGAAAAGTTAGTCGACTCAAATCAAAAAATTTAAGTAAATTAAATAAATAAAAAATTAAATTTTTCATATAATATATTTTTGAGGCATCTTTTACAATTACTCGAAAATACGTCTATTTATTATAAATGATATAATTGAAAAGCTAAACAATTTCTAATTAACTTTCAAAATATTATTTCTATTTGAAGATAAATTGAAATTAATTTGAATTGCATGTAATAAACGAGAAGTTAAATGCAAATTTAGAAAACCATAGCTTTACAAAAGATCTTTAAGCTAGATCAACTCTGCTTCTAATGCTGATCAGGCATATATATACTTAATATCAGGTATACTTAATATATATACTTGTGCCAGTTAAATATTCTCAAACAACTTGAACAAATTTTTTTTTTATTAGCTCAGAAAATAACTGTAATAATTCACAATCGATTCTATAAATCGCTTAAAATTTAATTATATTCCACATTAAAAATAATCCCCAATTTTACCATAAATAATCGTTTTCTAATCCCTCTTGAAATATTCCAAACTCACCTTGATATTGGCGTGCTTGGCCAGCGTGGACTTGCTATAGTAGCTATTGATGCCCAGTGCCATTTCGACCTCCTTGTAGAGCAGCACAAATACCTTTACGCCCTGCTGGGCCTTGCGCAGCAGAATCTTGTCCAGACGCCAATAGTCACCATTCAGCGCCGGACGCTTCATGTAGATCTCTGGGCTGAGCCACCAGTCGGCAATGTAGATCTCCTCAGTGGCTGCCTCGAGGCCATCGGCCACAGCTGCCATATACTGTGCCCCATCCACATACCACACGGCCTGCGTGTTGGCACGCATTGGGGCATACGACATATGCGGATTGGGGCAGGTGAAATCACGCGCATAACTATTGGCGATCCGCTTCAGATGTTGCATCCACTCTTTGCACTTGCGCTTTGTCCAGCACTTGAGGATGATGTGTCGATTGTTGGTCAGCACTTGGAGGCCCTTGCGCATGCCCGTCTGATAGATGCCAGTGGACACATCGAATCCCTGATCGAACAGTATCACAGAGCGTATGCTGCCATCGGTTGGACGCACATAGCCAAAGCAGGTCTCCTTGACGAAGAACCAACGATTGCGCCACGTGCCACACACCACATCCGAGCAAAAGTAGTTGCAACGCACACAACAATTGCGCTGAAAGCAGCCAAAGAAATTGCAACCAGCCTGGCCAGGACGCGTCGAACCAGTTCTCTTCAAGATCTCGCCCTCCTTGCCCTTGATGCCCAAACCGGACACAAATGACACATTCGACACTTCCACAAAGTCCAGCTGTGAAATGAAAGCAATAAAATCGTTTACAAATTAAAAAAATAAAAATAAATAAATAAAAATAAATAAGTTTAAAAAAAATGATAAGATTTTGCTTAAAACTAACCTTTCAAAAATCGTATTTATCTTTCTTAATAATTAAACCTTTGTTAATATTAAAATAAAATTATAATAGTCTCAAAAATGTTATTAAAATACTTTGCCAATAATTATTCAATTTATTTCCTGGCAGATTTAAGTTCTAATCTTCTTTTTCTAACCTGTTGAAAAATAACAGATAAAATCAAATTTTATATAATATAATTATAAAAACCATTTTTTTAATCGATTTGCTTATCAATGTTTTATTAATAGTCTGCAGATTATATTTATTTTAAGAGACTGTATAATAATAATAATAATCATGTCATATCAAAAATTAAACACTTTAAGTTTCACTCTTATTATTATCGATATGTTGATTATTAGCTATACTCACAATATTATCTATTTAATCAATCTACAATTTCACACTTAAGAAACATTTATTTCCTGGTAAATTTAAGTTCTACACATGTTGCGATAAATATAATTATAAATATTTCATAATCGATATGCTTATCAATATTTTATTAGTAAGCGTCTGCAGATTGTATTTCTTTTATGAGACTGTTGACTTGTTATCGATAAAAATTATTACTATTATTATCGAAATGTTAATTATAAGCTATACTCATTATAAAATCTGTTTATTTTAAATCCCATTAATATAATTTAAATTTAAATACCAACCGTATCATGATGATTGCGATATAAACTAATGTTGAGCAGATTGTAGAGATAATCCTCCAGTTGCTGGATCCGCACAGGTAAATGCTCCACTGTGATGAGACTGTCTGGCCGATTTGGGAAACGTGGCAGTTTTCGTTTCTTTGTCTTGGGCTTTCTTTGGCTGCGTCGAAAGGTCAAACTGGACAGGATCGAGCCATGAGCTGGACTCAGAATCCTAGCCGCAATAGCAGTACTACTACTATTATTATTATTATTATTATTATTAGTGTTGGTCGCCAATGTGCTGGATGGCTTGACTTTGGTGTGGGCGGACAGATCCTTCAGCGTGGACTCGTCGGCCATCTGACTGGCCGATGCCTTCAGCGTGGTGCGTTTTTCCTTCAGGGCTGGAAACGGCAGCTTCAGTTTCGTCCGAAAGTGCCTCAATTGTTGATGTAACGAATTGAAGTGTTTGTAGCGCTTCTTGATTGTCCATTTGAAGGGGCCATGGGTCAGCTCAATGGTGTATCTGCAGCACATAAATTAATTTATTATTTATTTAAAAAAAAAAGATACAAAAAACTAAAATAAAATTACAATTTAATATTACAATTACAATACTAAACAGTATTTATTCAATTTTTTTAATAGAAATTAAATTTAGAATAAATTAAAATACAAAACAAAAATTGTTTAGACTTTTTAAAAAAAAATAAAATTTTATATAAATTTGAAAAATAACAATTTATTTAATTTTAAAATTATTTGTATTGCAAAAACACAATTAAATCAAAAAAATAATAAGAGTTAATAAATGATTAGTTCAAAGAAATAAAACGTTTAAAATTGAGTTCTTAATGACAAAAATAGAGGAATCTGAATTGGATAAATGATAAAGTCTATTATAATTAATTTGATTTTAATATATTAACAATTAATTAGATTAACTTTAATGTTTAAATTAGAATTCTAAATTAATTATTCAAATATTTAATTTATAAATATGAGTTAAGTTTCTATATAAATTATTTTAATATTTTATACTAAGATTTGAGTTATTTATGTTTATATTATTATTATTATTATTATTTATATAATTTTATACATTTATTTTAATTCCTTAAATATTTTAAATTGCGTTATAAATTTAAATTTTTTACTCACAAATTGGGATTCAATAAATGTGTGGTGACACTCCGCTCCGTGTCCACGATGCGCACATGAATCTCCCTGCCCGGAAGGAAGACTTTTCGCTGGAACGAATTGAATTTGATGCTGGGCGCATAGATGCTAGTGAAGGGTAAATCTTGGCGCATTTGGACACTGTTGTCATCCTCATCGAACTCCTCGTCGTCCTCGTCGGTATTATTGCGCTCCACAAAATGCGGCTCATCGCCGCCCGTTGACAATATGGTGACGGAATCGGGAAACGCCAGCGTTTCATCATATTCCGATTCGACAATTGAGAACTGAAATTCGGGTAGGCAGCGACTGTTATGAGCCGTCTCCTCATCCCCGGCATTGTTGTCATCTGTACAGTCCTTGAAATCATCATCGCCATCATCTTGTTCTTCCCCAGCACTCTCATAGTAGTTATCCCCCTCATCCGCATCCGCATCCACATCACCATCCACATCCTTATCCACAACGGGATGGAGCTGGTGTTCGGGGGTATAGGGCGGCAGTGCCCCAATATGTGTGGCACCTGACATGTCCGAGTATTGTGGAAAGTAGTAGGAACTATCTAAATCCTCATAGCCGCGATTAATATAGCCGCCATAATGACTCGGTCTATAGGCATCATCTGTCGGATGTTCAACTGGATAATAAAAAATATAAATATGAATTTAATAGTGTTATAAAATTAATAAAATTAATTAAAAAATAAATGTTTTTTAGACTCGCAGACCAAATTTAAATTTAGTATTTATTCAAAGGTCAATGGAAGATCTTTCACTCTAAAATGTTATTTTAGAGTTTCGCGTTTTGAGCGACCAAAACCTGATTAAAAATACATTTCTGATAAAAAACTTTAGTTTTGCTTTTTTTTTTTTGCTACCAATTTAGAGTGTAAAAATTGTACAAGAATTTCAAACCTGAATCGTCTTTCGAGATTTAAATGCAACACTGATTTTTCAACAGGTTTCACTAATTTTAAGTTCATAATTTAAACCTAAATTTCGGTCCATAAATGTGTTTCTAGATTTTAAATGTAGAGGTTATAAAATGCCTTTGAAAATTTATATAGTTTTGACCAAGTTCTAATATATTTTTGAAATTCTTAATGCATTTTCGATGCACACTGAATTTAGGTTACATTTAGAGAGAGGGTGTGAGGAGGGAGGAGAGAGGGTAGTAGTGGTAGTAAAGTATACCTTATCTACTATTTGCTGTTTGAAGTGCTTTTTGCAACACTTTGCTTCGCTTGCGAGTTGCGCTAAATTTCAATTTGTTGTTTCAACTAAATGTTGTTGACTTGTCTGTTCTCAGACAATTTGTGTCTATTAGTCAGACTGTATCTATATACATATATATCTATATATATATATATATAAATGTTATTATATCATTTTATGGACTGATAGCGTTAAAGTTTTGTTTGACAAGGGATTTTTTTTACTCGGCATTTTTTTACTTGAAATCTTGTTCAATTTAATAATGCTTATAAATAATCAAGCCTTTTTTTTTTGAGGAGGTGTTTGAAGAGCTCTCAAATTTACTCAAGAATTACACAGAAGCAGCAAATAAATATTGAAATTGTTTTTTAAAAAGCTGAACTATTAAATACCCTCGTATTCAGTTTATCTATATTAATCAAGTATAAAATGCAAATTGAGGGATTTCATTTGTGTAATTTCTACACTTTCAAGTATGCAATAATTGTAAACTCATTCAATTTTCAGCAAATTCATTTTTTTTATGTCACATCATAGTACAAGAAACTTGATAAGAGAATAAAGTTCTAATATTTGTACAAGTTAGTGTAAAAAAAAAAAAAACTAAAGCAACAAATGAAGTATTACAAAAATAGCTTTTGCCTTCAAATTTTATCGGACAACACAAAACTCGAAGAATTCATGGCTAGCAAAAGTACAATAAATATGTCTGCTGATAAAGGTGCGTCGTCTACTGATAACAACACAAAATAATTAATGTTTCTAGTTTTTTTTTTCTGTTTCTGACTTAAAGCATAAGTCAGCACACACAGCTGACAAAGTAAATAAACTATTTATAAATATATATATAAAAAATATTCTTTAATTTTGTAATGTAAACAACCAAAATTACAAAATTACTGATAAGTCTGTTTTGCAACATTATTTTATTATTTAGAACGCATAAAAAATTAGTCATTTATTTTGTACTATTTACAATCTTTTATATATAGTTTCATATTTTGATGGGTTGACATTTGAGGCCAACAATTGTTATTAGGCGCTAATCAATGTAGTTGACTAAATTGGGATTTATATATATTTGTGTTTGTTTATATCGGATAGATAAGATATTCGATAACAACACGCACTTTGCACTGTTTGCCCTTTTTTGTTGATATTTTTGATATTTTTGATATACGACTCGAACTACTGAAATCTATTTGATCAACTGATAAATGATAAGAGGACTTACTGCATAAATTAACATGGTTAACTTTTAGTACAAAGCAGTACAGTAAAGCCTGGAATAAGTTCGATTATTATTCCATTTAGTAAACTTATTTTTTACTTTGAGTTTATTTATAAATAATAAAAATAGCTTCAAAAAGATATCGCAATTTTATTGGTTAAACAAAAGCAAGCGCAATCCATGTTTTCTCATAATAAAAAATAATCTAATAATAAAAAGTAAAAGCCACAAAAAAATAGTTAAGATATGGCAAATATTTGCACATAGACGTAATAATAAAATTAGTCATATGATCTTATCAAATAAAATTTTTTTTTGTGTACTTAAGTTCAAGTTCGACAGCAATAAAATCTGAACTTGTTGGGCTCGGCTAGTTTTTTGTGACATTGAGGCCTATTTTTTTTGGGGTCTACAAAATATTATGAAATCGTTGTGTATATATATAAATTTTGTCAAGTTTAATTGGGGGCACGTGCCCCCAATTGTTATCAATGTTAGTTGGATTACTTAAATTGAAGGTTGGAGTCCGACGAACGAAACTTTCTACAAATTACAGTTTTATGGCATTAACAGTAAATAAAACTTAAATTGTTCTATTTGTGTGTTCAGGTTCAATGTTCGCCTTGCAATGTAAAAATAAACAATACTTTTGCTTCTGTCTCTGGGTAATTTGGTTTATTTATTTATAAATGTATTTTTTTTTTGACAAGAAAGGTTTTACAAATTGTGAGAATGTGGCAAGCAATGTTGCAAATAACTCATTATGTGAGTGCTTTTAAAACGAATGTTTAACAAATGTTGGGAAAGAAGAAAATGAAGCAGAATTGTGTAGCTATGCCAGCTGCCAGTAAAACGTTTACGAACAATACACACAAACTGAAAAAGTATCATTAAACTGAAGAGCTTTAATAATTCATTCCAAATCCACTTGCTTTATTTTTCTTCGTTTATTTTTAGCAATCAAATGTTAATAACCAAAAAAAGAAATATTTTGCTGCCTGTGAAACGTTTATAAATTTGGGTGTTAACTAAACCCATTCAAAACTCATTTGGATTATTTAATACGTTAATTTTTTGTGGGGCACTTCGAATTTTGTAGCATATGATTAAAAATACAATAATCAGCTGTCAAATAAATAAATATTTAAAGAGCTCTTCAGCGATCACTGCTTAAACAGTTGCTAAATGCTCATTAACACGTTGCTGTTAACTGTGAGCTGTGAGCCAAGTGTTCTGGCCACAAATTTATGGAACACGAAGACCCCAATTTCAGTGTGCTCCCCTCACGTCCCTCCAAAAACAGAAGAAACGAAGTTTGAGCTAAAAAAATTACTACGGCAAGTCAACAGCCAAAAAAAAGAAAATTCTTATCAGCCAACAAAAAAAAATATTGGGAAGCAAGCAATTAGTCCCCGTAAAAAGTCTGATAAAAATGAAAGAAAACAAAAAAACAAAAAAATGCAAACCGCAAAACATCAACATTATTATTATTATTATTATTATTTTTGCCGTTGAACAACGTGAAAAGTTTTCTTTTTTAAATTGTTTTGTTGTGGGTTTACATGAAAGAATATTTAATATTTTTACCATTTTCAAAAGATTTTGATTTACGCAAACGCAATTTAATATTACTGCCGTGACTCAGAACAATAATAAAAGTTTGGCCATTTGCTTTGATGTGGAGAAGCTACGACCGATATCAATGATTGTATATATGTATTTATATATATATGGTACATATAAATTTGTCAGATATTGCGCTGTTTGTTTAAAGCAAAAGGGTCTTTCAACTCAATGTGCCAAAGAAATCAAAGCTTCCTGTTGCTGTTGATTATATTCTAAATAAATAAAATCTGTTGAAAAAAGGTTAACAACGTGCCAGGCATTTATAATTTATACTTGGCCATTATGAATAATTGGCTAATGGAGTGCCGTTAGTTAGACAAGAGGCCTTTAACAATAAACACGCAAGCAGGTAAAAATTCAGGGTTAAAGAATAATTAGAAATTTGTTGGCTTTAAAGGTGTATAAAATAAACTTGTAATATAAATAAATCAACAATACGCAAATTTATATATATTTATTCTAATAAATCATTTTTAAAAATTGTAAATATTTTTCAAAGATAATCTGATCAAAGAATTGTAATTTTTAATATTTAATAACAACAACTTAAACCAAATAATTCAGAATCGATTAATTTGGTTTTTACAACAATTAAAAATTGTGATTTTTAATAAAAAAAAAAAACATTTTTAGTTTACGTGCGTTCAGTTTGCTTTAATTGATCAAGTTTAACTGCGAAATAGATTCCGTTATGCTCTAAATAAATTGCTCATGTTCATGTTATCAACACTTTTATGATAATTGATAATTGACTTTTGTTGATAAGAATTTTATGACTGAGCAGTTTGGAATTGTAGTCTACGGAACTGATCTGACAATACTTGGTAAGTATATTTATTATGTTTACAATCAAACCAATTTAAATATACTTTAATCGATTTATTCTCTTCCTCTCACGCCCACCCAAAATATATATTAAGAACAATTTTAATTCTTTTTCACTTTCACAACGCAGAAACCGGCTAAGGAATCAAACCGGTCAGCGGTAAGCATTATAATAATTTTTGAAATTCAACAAGAACTTGAAACTTAAAAACTGGTCCAACATAATAATAAAAAAGCGCAGGTTTTTTTTTATCTTATGACGCAGAGTTGAAATGGAGACAAAGTCACCTCTGCCAATGATCTAACCATGACAACAGAGTCAACACACTTAACAGACAAGCAAATGTTAAAGCATAGACCATGAGAAACGTGGGCAAACTAAAAGCTCGCAATATTTGTTGAGAGGGTAGAGGTGAGTATAACTAGTTGGGGGAGCGGCTAGATAAATTACTCATCAGCTGAGATTACGTTGTCTGATCCTCAGCATGCACAGCTGAGAGGCATTTATATTAACAGACACTTTGGGATATTTAACTGGGACTTTTATATGTAGGTCAATTGTGAATTGTTGAAACCGTTGGGACATTTGGCTAGGGCGTTAGTCAAACAGATGGGGATGGGCTGTACCAAGAGTGTAATGATTGCTAAATAATTACCCATGCTGGCCATCAGCTGTGAGATGCTGCGACGATGACGTCGCACCGGCATATTTGGCACATCTGACGTAAACGCCGCATGCCTTGAATCCTGCAGCTGTTGGGCCACAACGTTGGCAGCGTCCGGTATTTTTGGTACATTTGGCTGGGACATTTTTTATAACGGCGTTTTGTTTTTCTCTTTTTGTATGTTTTTATTTGGTACTTTTTCTTTTTGGTAAGCGATTTGTTGTTGGTGTTGACTGAATTTCATTTTGTATTTCGTTTTTTAATTTGTTTTATGAGGTTTCCGTTGCAGTTGTTACGGTTTTCATTGTTTGCCTTACAGCAGCTAATTAAACAATTAATACACACATTTTATAGATAAAACATTTAAAAATTGTTTCTCCCCTATTCTTATTATTCTTCTTCTTCTTCATGTTAATGGAGTCAACGACTGATTAAAATTGGCTCATGGCAAATTGTTTTGTTTTTGAAAGATCGCATTAGTATTAGTATTACTGACTGCTGTTTTTTGCTGTTATTAATTTTATGGGACTTGCTAAATAAAATAAAATATATCGTAGACAATTTGTTTTTTTATTTATTATTTTCTTTGCTTTAGCTGGAAGTGTAACCATTTCTGCTGAATCATATTTTATTTCACAACACAGTCAAAGGGAATATTTCGCAAGATTCAAATTGTATTATTACAAATATATATTTTTTATGTTTTAGTTGATACATTTAATAAACATTTTTTATAGTTGGACATCAAAAATTATTGAAATCACATTTTCGCATAAAATTGTTTAATTACACTCGAAAAACATTGTGCAGCTGAAATAGAGTCCATAAAAGTTTTGCACAACATACATTTTTCGATTTTTTTGGCACAAAAGAAAATTTGGAAATAAGCGAATATTCGTATTGGGAATTGCACTGGTGTGTGTGTAATTATTTTCATTATTTTCCATTTGCTCTTATTACACATTCCAGACTGATGAGGCGGGGAGGGGGTGGGCCAATGGGAAGTGTACAATGCAAAATTCCATTTGTTGGCTTTGTGTCTTTCATGATAAGTGTTCGCACGATATGCATAATTTTAAGATTGAAAACAGCACGTCTGCATTTCGCGTGTGATAATAATCACAACTGCAGCAGCAACAACAACAATAATATTAATATGAAATATGCCATTATTTACTATTGGTCAGCGACTAACGGAAGTTACAGCTTTCAAGCTTTCAAGAGAACCCCGTTGGCTGGAAGTCGTCGTCGCATTAAATATAAATAAAACACAGAAGAAGAAGAAGAAAGAAATAACAATTGGTGTCGTCGTTGTTCTGGTTTTTTCCGTTTTCTTTTTTGCCACTTCTTTCTACCTGTGACAATAACACGAACGTCAAGCGCAGAAATGAAGACAACTCACTCACACACACACACACATACACTGCGATAAGCGAAGCACGAGCCCCTTATAGCCCCCTCTTTCCCGATTCGCGTCCACGATCAACGGATCGTTTCGAGTTGCGAGCGCGATGCCAAAAGCGTTGCGTTAAGGTTGCCGTCACTTTGCTTAATAATAGTAACTAAAAACAACCGACGATGGCCAAAGCTTTCGTGGCCGAAAGCAGCACACCAATCGGTTAACGTTTACGCATACGTTAACCGGTTAAAGAGCGCTTGCAGTAAATAGTGTAAGAGAGGCAGCGAAAGAGAGTGAGATAGAGCGAGAGTAGATTTTGGAGTTGCTGGCTGGCAATTAAGCACAAACAGCTGTTTGCAAGCTTTGTGAGTTATTGGAAGTCACTCTATGCGGGCTCTGCAGAAGTGAGAGGAGCAGATCTAAAATCTGTCTGAAATCTAGACCATTTGCATTTTAAAGATGTTGAGACTTTTAATAGCTACAAGGTCGCATAACTTAAAACGTAGATAGAAAGAGAGCAGCTGGAATGAGTTTGGCGAGAGAGATTAAAGTTGAGCAACTGTTAAGAGAGGCCATGCAGTATGCAATGACAACGATCTACAGCGGAAAGTTGGGAAATTAAAAGGGGGTATTTTCCATCATTTGTCACTCTTACACACACACACAAGGATTGTCTCGGTTTCAAATCATACCGTTTTACATGTGAGTCATATTCAAACATAGTTAATTACACACACACACACATAACTGTGTGTGCTGTGTAATCTTATCTAATTGATGTAATCAACACTGGTTATTCACATTCAATCTAGAAGGAATATAAAAAATCAGTTGTGTCCTTTGTTGAAAAATGATATCGCAAGCTATAATTTTATTTATAACAAGATTAAAACAATAACAAAATTTATATTTCGTCATTGCAAAAGTGCGTTCGTTTAAATTTTGTAATCAGCAAAGCAAATATTTCAGTTGAAAAATGTGAAAAACCGGCACAATCTGAGCAACTTTTAAATATACAAAAGATATGTCACAATTAAAGATCTGTGGTTTCGTTTTATATTTCCAAGTAGTTTTACATTCCCACTTTTAAAATTTTATCTTTAGAAAATGTGACAAATTTATTTACATCTTGAATATACCTCATAAATATATTCATATCTTATCTGTGGTTCATAAAATTTGTGAGTTTGGCAATAACTAAAAAATAAACACATTTTGTAACTTTTCCGAGAAGTAAGAAAGAAATACAAAAAAAACTGTCGAAAATCCCACAATTTAAAAAATGTGTAATAAACACGTAATTGGCAATAGGTATATATATAAATATATATTTATTTATCAACTATTTACATTCCACAAAATATTAATAAACATAAATGTGAATTAATCAAAATTAATTGAGTCTCAATAGCAAAAGCTCTCCGAAGAACCGTTTACTAACAAAACTTGTTTGGGTTTATTATTTTTGCAGTCAAAGTTCAGATAAGATAATTACTATAGATATAGTCAGAATTCTACGGTACTATTTTTGTTTTTGTTTTTTTTATTATTTATGCATATTTGCCCAACTTTGTTAGACCATCAAAATTTTAATATATTTGTTTACCAATTCATTCACAATATGTGATATTTGTCATTGTAAACAGTGGTAAGTAGTACACACAAAAAAAAAGCTGTATTTTTGCGGGTGTTTTAAAAAACTAAACGAATCGTTTAATTTGCTGAACTAAACATTTATTTATTTATTTAATTTATATTTTGTTTATAATAATGCATGTTAAGCAATAAGAAATAATATATATATATATATAAAATGTATAAAAAATAAACACTTACTTGTAATAAAAATATGCTCAAAGCGAGAACAGCTTTTGGAACGGCCTCAAAAACGGTTGATTGTGACTTGATCTATGTAAGCATGTATACATATATGTGTTTGTTTGTTTATGTGTGTGAGTTAATTCCTTTCCATGCGTTTTTTTATTTCTTATTATTCATGTAGCTCTACTCACACACACACACGCACAGGAAACACTCAATAGCACACACACACACGTAAGTTTATTTTATTCGAGCGGTTAGCTTTTTACTTCTTTTACACAAATTGTCTGGCAAGCGCAAAAACAACAATTTGGTGCAGATCAAACCATGGCCAAATCATAAAATATGCGAAAATAAATTTTAAATTTTGATTGCTCTTCAATTTTGGTTGTTGTGATGCGAAAGCAACACAAACGAACACTCAGCGCACACACACAGCTATACACACAAAAAACTAAGATACGGACGCAAAGTTTTTGTTATTGTAGGATTTTGAACTTTCTCGGCATGAAACTTGAAAAAACTTGTTGCTTTGAAGAGCGCAGTCGCCGCGGCTGCCTCGATCGTCGCCGTCAAATTAATAACTGAATAAAGCAAAAAACGTGCTGTGCGTTTGATGGAGAGCGGTGAGAACTGGAATTGAGGACTGGAAGGCAGAGACAGCGACAGCAGCAGCCTCAGCCACAGCCAAGACAAGAGAGAGAAAAAGAGCGCAGAGCAAAACGTTTTTTGCGCTTCTGTCTGTATTTCATCAGCGATTTATGATCAGATTAATTACGCCCGACACTGCATTGCTCAAGTCACTTATGCCATGTGCACAGTTTTTAATTAAAGCTTTGCCAGTTCTTACAGTTTGACGACAAGCTCTGTGCCTGGCAGGCAAAGGCTTTCGAGCAGAGCGAGTGAGACACTGAGAGAGAGAGAGTTACCGCAATAGCGATCAAACAGCTGAGTGATGTGCACAGTGGCACGAGAATGCATGTAATTTACTGAAACGGATCATTGACTTTTGGCATAAAATAAATTAGAGTAAAAGCAGTAAATATAAACACAAAATGCCCAAGATCAGCTAATATATGCCTGATTAAATGTTGTGATAAATACCTTTAAACAAATATTTAATTCCAAAAGGGAAAAGTTATTTTATATGCGATATAGACCAGAATGATTTTAATAATCAGCAAAAAATAATAATTACGATAAGAGTTGCTTTAAAATAATTGCAATGATAAGCAGAACAAACATTTTAAGTTAAAAACAGGGTGTTTTTTTAATTAATAAGACAAAAGACTTTTGCTTCATTTAATTTGATGTTTATTTTATAGTTGTTTTGTTTCTTTTTCTTTTGTTATAGCTTTATAAATTGGTTTCATTTTCTCAGAAAAAATAATGTTTTAATGCTCTAATCTATAAACTACTACATACATAATGTATTTATCTTTTAATTTTATATAAATTGTTTAAGCATATATATATTTATATATATTATTTATAAATGTAGTAAATTGTATTTTGTATGCTTTTTGACATTTTTGAATTTTGAATAATTTTCTTATTTGTTTTTAGTTTCATTTTTTTTTTTTGTTATTTGTTTATCCCTTGCAGCGTTTTCCAAATATGTTAATCAAAAATAGTTGCATTTTATACGGGTTTCCTTTTTGTTTTTCTATATATATATATAAATGTTTATATATATATTTATATATAGCACATGTAATTTGCTTATAAAGCTACCGCATTAAATGTGTATAAGTGTGTGTAGGTGTGTGTGTGTGGGTGTGTGTATATTGCTTAACGATTTTACATTAAAGAACTTAAATTTAAATTTGAACTGACAACAAGAGTAATCGAAAAACTATATATATATATATATATATATATATGTAAAAAAAAAAACGTGTATTAAGCAAATGAAAATTGTTTAGCAAATATAAGTTCTATATAAAGGTATATTTATATATATATATATATATATCGTATGTACTTCCATTAAATTACTACATATAAAAAATATATGCAAGTTCATGTTACAAAAAATCATAAGCGTCTCGTTTGCGTTTTACATTTATCTAAAAAAAATAGATGCGTTTTGCAAATCAATCATTTAATTTGGAATGTATATATAAATATCTCGATTTATATATATATCTCAAAATCAAATGATCAAGTTTAACACATCTTATATATATTTTATTTAAAATACAATGTTCGCTTGAAAATTCCTTGTTTTTCCTTTTTTTAGTTGCTGAATTTAATATTTGCTCTAAACACAAAAACTAATCAATTAAAATTATTATAAAAAATGAAAATGGCTATTTTTCAAAGTTTCTACTTTAAATACAAGTCAACAAAAATGAAAGTTTAACAATTTGTGGCTTAAAACATTAAGTGATAAAAATGATTAATTAAAAATTGATAAATTTGAACTAATTCGAAATAAGTTTTTTAAATTTTGCAGCGAGCAAAGTATTTTTTAGTTTGTTTACCAATTGTTACATATATATTTAAGTATATATCTAGACACATATATTATATATATATATATATATAATTTGTAGATTTTCTCTTGCATTTTTGACACAATTAGTTGCGATATCTCTGGTTGATTTTTGCTTCCTTGCTTGGCTCTTATGCATCCGACAGATCACAGTAGGTGGCGCCGCTGCCCGCAGCCAGCGTCTTCTGGTCATCGTCCATTAGCCCATCGACATCGGCATCGGAGCTGGCCTCGTGATGGTTCACCTGCGGCGATGAGCTGCTCTCGCCACAATTTGTGGCATACACATGCCGTCGACTGCCGCACGGCAGCTGATTCGAATCATCCGTGTCCGCATCCCGTATCGAATTGAACGCATTGCAAGCGTTCGCATTTGGCGAACAGGTGTCATCATTGGGCGGATAAACATGGCGATGATAGCTGCCACTGCCACTGCCACCGCCGCCAATGCTGCCATCCCCATCCAGTTCCGCTTCACGTACACTGCCAAACACAGGCGTATGCGATGAGCTCCTCCTCAGCGATGCCGGCGGCGACCAGACCGTCTGATATAGCGGCGATGCAAAGACATACATATGATTCAGATACTCCATGTCGTAGCTGGGCTGATAGGAGTCCGTCTCCAGCGGATTATACGTATGCTGATACATCGGCGTCTGCCTGCAACTCGCCGATCCCGATGCACTGCCCGCATAGTGGGGCGTATCATATGTGGAGCGCGACGAGCTGCCCAACAGATGATGCAAATGATGTGGCGCATGTCCACTCTGGCTGCCACCAGCACTGCTGCTGCTGCCACCACCGCCCGTCCGATGGCCAACGCCCGCCGGCAATGTGGCATAGATCCCCCGATATGCCTCGTACGGCGTCTGTGGATAATACGCATCGCTCCAGCGCACATGATTTGGCGTGTAATCCCCCTTGGCATACAACTGTTAAAGGGGAGGGGAGAGAAATCGATGAGTATTCAAGCAATTTTTGCATATAATAAAAATCAGCTGAGTAGCCAGATTTGTGCAGATTTGTTTGTTGTAAAAACTTTTAACTTTTACAAACTAATAATTAATATTGAAAGTTGCAGTAAATATTGAATTATGAGAAAAAATCATTTTTGGAATTTTAGTTGCAGTTGAACATTAATTAAAACGGTATTTTTCCTTATAAATCAATTCCATTTTAAATTGTTTTCTTTTTTTAAATCTGTTCAAATATTGTCAAAAATAAATGCTTTTTTTTGCATTTAGTTTTGCTATGAATTTAGAGCAAAAATCTTGTTAGCTGATTTAAATGCAGTATTATTTTGGAGACCGAAACTTGTTAAAATATGCATTTGGCATATAAATTGCTTAATTTTTGTCAAATTTATAACTATTGAAAATTGAATTGAATACTGAATATACGTACACTAGATACGAATTGTGTGTTTTGAATTTATACATTAATTTGATCCATAATCTGTAATAATTGCTGTTTTAATTTAAAGAAATAATCATTCGCAAGAAAAAATTACTTTTGAATATAGCTTCAAAATTGACAAAGTTATGTAAAATATTGGTTTACACATAAATGTAAATTTTGTATGTATATATTTTTCATTTATATTTCAAATATTAAGTACTATTTCAAGATTATAAAACATTAATTTGCAATAGGTACGAATAATTAAAGCAAATTAATTAATATTAATATTAATAAAAAAAATTAATAACATAAACAAAGAGCTGAGTTTAACAGATTTTACATAATAAAGATTGAGTAAATTTTTTTAAATTAAAAATTTTTTAAAATTTGAATTAAAATTTTGACCACAATTTGTGTTTGCAGATTTAAATGCAGTATTTAAACAGAGGCTAAAAGCAATCCAAAAACAACAATTTTGACCAAGTTTAAATTTATATTAAAAAAATGTGAATAAACAAAGAGTTTTTACATCGAAAATCTGCACAAAAATTAGCATATTCAGTATAAAAAAAAGGTGATTATATTTTTTTCTCACCTGAATGGGTCTGCAGAAGCCCTTATTCATATGCCTGGGCACGCCGAGGGTGTAACTATGACTGAATCCCACCTCCGAGCTGAGCAGATATTCGTGGAATTTATTGGGAAAGAATTCGATTTGTTTGTAGTTGTTGTAAATCTCCGGCTAAAAAATAAATATAAATTTTATTAAATATATTTTTATAAATATATAATATATATATTCAACTTACCGTTAGATTTTTCTTCTTCTTGTAGCTGGCCCAGTTTTGTGCCTCGAGAATGAGCTTGCCACCGGGTCGCAGTTGATTGAACATCCGCTTGAAGGCCAACTTGAGTCCGGCATCCCCGAAATTGAGATGCATCCATTTGGTGACCGACAGACAGAGAATGAGATCGTATTGCTGGCTGTCGTGGGACATCAGCGCCTCATCTTTCAGCACATAATTGGTGCGCCGAAAGAATACATTTTGCGGGAATTGATTTTTGCAGCTGTAATTGGACAATAGCAAATTCGCTGGCGATTTGCTGCCAGTGGTGGTGGGCGGGAGCAGGAGGTGGGGTATGCCGCCGTATGTAAGCGGAAAAGAGATGGGAAAGAATTCGTGCGGTTTGACGAGCAACGAATCCAATTTCAGCTGCTGTTGCACATCCAGCTGATGATCATGATGATGATGATGATGATGATGGTGTTGGTGGTGGTGATGATGGTGGGGATGATGATGGTGATGATGATGATGATGTTGTAAATGTTGCAGTGCCAGTTGCTGTTGCTGCTGCAACTGCTGCTGCTGTTGTTGTTGCTGCTGTTGCAGCTGCAACTGTTGCTGTTGCTGCTGCTGTTGCGCCCTGCGCCGCTTTTTTCCACGCCGCGTCTTCTTGTGCAGCATCGAATTGCTGTCCTCTCCGCTCTCCAACAGCTTATCGCCGGCCAGGTGGGACTGCGGCTGCTGCTGCTGCAGCTGCTCCTTTTTAATGTCCTCCTGCTTAATCTCGACCAGTTTATCCTGCTCCTCCTCTCTGGGTATGCGCACAAAGATGGAGAGATTACGACGAGCGCGCGAGACGAGCTCCTGATCGATATCGATGCCAAGTATTGATTTGGGCGCCAGATGACGGGCCACTGTGATGGTCATGTGACCCACATTGCAGCCCACGTCGAGTATGTCCTTGTTCTGGAACAGTTCCGCATGCCGCTCAAACACCTGCAGCCGCACATCCCGGAACTCATTCAGTTGCCTAAAGTCCACATAACGATCAAAGTTGCCATAGCGATACTTGACGCCATCCGCCCGGAATTTGGGCAGCTTCTGCTGTGGCGGGGGGATTAAAGTGGGTTCGAGCATTAAACCAACCACACTTGGAGCAACTACTGCTGCTGCTGATGCTGCTGCTGCAACTGCTGTGGTTGCAACTACAACTGTTGTTGCTTCTGTTGTTGCAGTTGCTGCTGTTGTTGCTGCTGGTTCATCTGCTGCAAGTGTTTCCGGTTCGCCGGCCGTGTGCGATGTGGCAGCGGAAATGGCGCTCAACGGACTTCCGACACCCTGCTCCGACAAATCTGGCGTATCATCGTGTGGCAACACCACAACCCCAACTGCTGCAAGCAACCAGAAATTGTGAATTTTTGGGGTTTGGCATAAGTATGACCAGAAGTTTGGTACTTACCCTCTGGCAGTGGTTTGGGTGGCAACTCCTCGATGGGACTCAGCAGCTCCGTTTCACTGAAGGATGTGGAACGGCGCGTGTTCGGTTTGCGTGCCCCACTCGGCTGCAGCTGACGCTGTGGACGCTTCCACGCACCAGGTTGTGGCACCACAGGACTAACAATCTTGTCCATGGCATCATGTCGATGGAATTTCTAAAGCGGTAAAGAAAATTATTAAATTATAATTAAAATTCTTCATTAAAAAAATAATTTTCAGTCAAAATTAATATTCTTGCTTCTTTTACTTTTTCTATACGACCTGCTAATTAACATATTAAAACGAAAACATTAAAAAATTATCTAAATTACAATTTGCATTTTATTCAAAGAAAATTATTTACGCATTTTGAAATTATTATTTTATTCATAGAAATTTGCAATTTATTCATTTTGCATAAGCCTTTTAATTCCGCCACAATAATTAGTAATTAATCAGATAACAAATACAATTTTCTAATTCTGGGAAAATTTTAAATAACTTTTAATGATTAATTTAAGCCTGTTTTCCTAGAAAATTATTTGGTTTATTTCAGCTGAAAAGCGTAACTAAAATCCCAAACAACCAAACTCAATTTATCAAACATTTCAAAGCAATTTAAATATATTTATTATGTATTTAAAAATAAGTAAATAATTCTAATTCAAACAAACTAAATAATAACAACAACAAACAAAACTGTAAAACTGTTTTCCCAGTTTTATAATCGCTTTAAACTGCCCAAGCCACCCCAGCTGAAAAAAAAAAGTTTTTTCATTGCCGCCCCTGACCCCCTAACCTTAATCTAAGCAACGCTTCAATAAGCATTACAACAACAAGAAGAACAACAATGAAACATAAGAGTAAAAACAGCAAAAAGCAATCAAAACAAAGTAAACGATTGACTTGCTCCCACCAAAAGCATAGCAAAAAAGAAAACAACAACAACGAGTCGAAGCCGAATCTCACACGCACACGCACACTAATAAACAAAAACACATACAGCCATTCAAGCACTTGTTCAACAACATCCATTTCATTCCTCCGTTTCAATTCCGAATTCCAATTCGTCACTCACCTTGCTCTTTTGCGAATTGCTCTCGCTTATTTTACGTTTCCTGCTGCCGCCGCCGACGCTGGCAGCGAAGCTCAAACCCGTGCCGCCAACACCGTAGCACGTGCTGTCCAAATCCAAGCGTAAATCACGACTGGCCACAGCACGACGGTCGGCCAGCGTCGACGCCACAGCCAGCGCCGCAGCTGTTGTTGTCGAACCGACTGTCGCTGCGTCCACCAGCAAATCGGCTGAGCTGCTGCTGTCTAATGCTGTTGCCATGTCGATACTTGACGACGGCTCAGCAGCAGAAGCAGCAGCTGCAGCAACATGTGGCTGCTGTTGTTGTTGCTGTGGTGATAACGTTGACGCCGCTGCCGGCTGCATTGCGTTACATTCCATTTGTTCCTGGGGAGAGAGCGTTTGTGCGCCGGCTGCTAGCGCTGGCGTTGTTGTCTCCTCCATTGCAGTCGCTGCCGCTTGCGGAGAGCGAGAGCGCACATGCGCCTGCTGCTGTGCCAATTCCAATGTTTCAACCGATGCTGCCGCTGCCGCCTCGCTCAGCAGAGTGGCATTCAATGCAGCCACTGGCGACGCCGCTGTTGTTGTTACTATTAATGCAGCTTCAGTTGTCGCGACTGCGGCAACATTTGCTGCTGCCGTTGCTGCACCCGCTGCCTCTGCTGCTGTAGTAATGACTGACGCTGCTGCTGTTATTGATGCTGCTGTACTCGTCGAATCTTCGAGTGAAATCGAAAGCGTCGACATTGCTTCGGCTCCGCTGCCTGACTCTGCAGCGCTGACGGCGACGTCGTCGCCAGCATACGAGGTATTATTGGAATCGAAACGGCGACGTTTGCGATTCTTGCGCGTTCGATGCTGCCGATGATGCTGCGGTGGCTGCAACTGCAACTGCAGCTGGTTGCTGCTGCCGCGTGTCAACATGCCGCCCCTTTTCATTGGTGACGTCAGCTGCTTCTCGTACTCCATCGAATCAACGGGATCGAGCAAATGCAACGGATCATGAATATTCGGTGGAATTATCACCTCCACCTTTGGCGGCGTCGTTATCGGCGACTGACGCGGCGTCGTCGCCGGCGTATTGTTGCTCGACGACGCATTCGATGTGTTCTCATGTTGCAGCGAGTTCAGATTAAGCGGATCCGATATGTTGCCGCCCAGCAGAAATTTCGTTGGCGGCACAATCACCTCTTTACGCAAGCGTTTCTCTGGCAAAAAGAATTTCGATCGGCCGCAGCAATAATGAACGGCATTTGCCGCTGCTGCTGCGGCGGCGGCGGCTGCTGCGCTGCTCGAAATGATGCTACTGTTGCCGCTAAGCGAGCTGGTGTCCTTGTTGCTGCTTTGCGAGTCCTTGCCGGAGGCGCCACCAACACTGCCACCATTACAGCCTGTGACCAAGCAGCAAGTATGATTCGCATTGTTCCCAGCACAAAGCACATGATGATGATGACCCCTGAGAGTGAGAGAGACAGATATATAAATGATATTACTATTCTACATATAAAGTGGAAGACATTTGCGTTAAGTTATTGTTACGTTACGTTAAGTTATGCGCCATTAAATTTCATTACGTTATATTACATTGTATGTATATGATAACCATTATTAGTCAATTCCATTAATAATAAATATTACGACTTGTGGCAGCACAAAAAGACAATAAATTATAATCACAAAAAGTTAAACAACTATTTTTGTCACGTGCATAAATAATTGCATTAACCGCGCTCCGTTTTTACATTTGTCGTAAAGTTGCCATAAGTCACTCAACATTATCTTACGTTACGCTATATTAGTTAACATGACGTTATGCTTCGTTACGTTACCTGTGAGTAAGCATCTTTTTGTACTGCTGCTGTTGTCCCTTCAGGCCGCCATGTCCACCGTGTCCACTCAGCTTGGCATCCATTGTCAGCAGACCGTTGTTCGACGCCGCCGTCTGCGCCAGCCGCGTATTGTGGCTGTGATGATGATGATGATTGTGAGCAGCACCGCCACCGCCGCCGCTGCCAGTGCCAGCACCGCCAACGCTAGCAGCGCTGCCACCTAAGCTGTGATGTGAGCTGCTGCCATGATGCGAAGAGCTGTTGACGCCGACACCGACGCCGCTGCTGCCGCTGCCGTAAGCAGCAATTTGATTTTTGATATTTTGTATGTTCTCGAGATCCGCTTTGTGTGCGGCAACTGCAGCGGGCGTCGCACCGACGCCAGCGCCGGCAGAGCCTTGAGCAGCGTTGCCATTGTTCTGATGCTGCTGCTGTAGCTGCAATTGCTGTTGCTGCTGCTGCTGCTGATGATGATGATGATTTTGATGATGATGCGAAGAATGATGCTGCTGCTGCTGAGCATTAGCGCCGACGCAGGCGCTCGCATTGTATTTACCGCTAGTCTTGTGCTGACGTTTCCAAGCTTTGCCCCCATTGTTGTTGTTGTTATTGTTGTTGTTGCTCTTATGCTTTGTCGCATGTTGTTGCTGTGCCGGCGCACGAAATTGATGATGCGTTGACGTCGACGCTGGCAGCGGCTGCTGCGTCTGCTGCTGCTGCGGCGATTTAACCTTTAATTGCTGTTTTTGTTGTTGTTCATCAATTGGCTGTTTTTGCTTCTGCTGCTGCTGCTGCTGTTGTTGCTGCTGCAGCTGCTGACGCCTTGGGCTCTGCTGCAGTCGCAGCGTTGGCGTCATACTCGATCTGGTAACGCGACACTCACTCGAACTCGGACTGACGCTTTTCGATTTATCCATCACTTTTTATATTTTTTAGAGTTGATTGCTTTTTTTTTGTGTTGCAAGTTGTAAGCTTAACACTCTATTTGTGGATGTTGCTCAAACTGTTTTAACTATTTAATATTGTCTTTACACTTTTAGCTTTTTTTTAACAGTATTTATTGAATTTTTTTATGTTTTCGCTTGAGCAGCTACTGGTTTTTTTTTATTGATATGCATTTTCACAGCGACTTTAAGTCGATTTTATATTTTACTTTCTTACATAAATTATTTTCACACTTTGCTCTTTTCTTAATAATCGCCTTTATTACACCTTAAATATTTATATGGTTTTTCGCTTGAGATTTGAGATAAATTCTTTCAATTTCTTCACATTTTTTTCAGCCAGTTTGGTTTTTTTGTTTGTTGCACAAGTTCAACCCGCAACTTTTCCTGCATCCGAGATGAGTCCGGCATTGAAGCACACATGTTTAAATCCAGCGAGATACATCATGTATTTTAACATATTAAATGTTTTTGTATTTTTTTTATTTGTGTTTTTTTTGCACAATTTTAAAACTCTCTGCGAGGCCCCATTAATCATGCAACTTGCTGTGCTTCACTTGGTATTTTGTTCACTTTTTAATCCTGCTGCTGACAATGATTTTTATTTTACTTCCGTTGAGAGTTTATGCTTCCGCTTCTCTGCATGTAGGTGTGTGTGAGTGTAGGTGTAATTGTGTGTGTTGAGCTGCAAGTAGAAATAAAAAGAAAAATAATTGACATGAAAATGGTTGAAAATTAATTGAAAATTTAATTAGCGATAGGAAGTTAAGCACAAAGCTTTCAATAAACACAGACGCAGACTGAGACACTCACACACACACATACACCGAAAACTTAATGAGAAAGTTCAGAGTTCTAACGCAGATTTTGAACAGCACTATCCTGCAAGCCCACTCCCTTGCACAAACCCCTACCAAGTCATTACTTGTTTTCGCTGCTAGTTCTCTGCTCTTCGCCTCAGACACACTTCAGCAATATTTTGCATTCATTATTTGCATAGTCAGGCAACGAACGAACCAAACGAACGAGCAACCGAACGACGGAACGACGAAACGGCGAAACGACGAAACGACGAATCGACGAAACTAACCAACGAACGAACGACACAAACGAGCATTGAAAAATTGAGCACAGACACAGTGCACAGCACACACACCTCACCCCTTGCCCGTTCACCTATTCCCCTCTCCTATTCTTACTCCATCTCTCTCTCTCTCTCTTTCCCGAACCCACGAGAAGCAGCTAGCAGTCACAACTTAACTCATTTCATTCCTTTCCATTCCACCCAAAACGACTTGGTTGGGCTAACAACAGTTAGAGATGCATGACGTATCATCAGCACGACGATGATCAATGAGCAAGCAGATGGCAAATGTGTCAATATCTAATTTTGAGAGATAACAACATAACGGAACTATCAAATAAATGCAAGCATGCCTTTAATGAGCCAGAACGGTAATTGAGTTGAACTGCAATTTTGTTTTAATTTTACTTTACTTTAGTTTGGCTTGCACAATTTACGTTTTTTAGTTTCAATAGAACATTTTCCAAATAAGAAATTTAAATGTGAAAAAGATTGCTTTTAATGTGATAAAATGATAATAAAGATGGTATTTTTTTTGGCTTTAGCTTTACCTTAACAATTTTCTGTATTTTATTACAATATTTGTAATAGGTTAATCGACTTATGTTCTTTTTATTTTTATACTAACAAATGAAATCCCTTATAGCAGTCATTATTTTAAGCCTGTTATCGCTTGAGCCATTCAAAACGAGATTCCCAAAAAAAAAGACACGAGCATAAATCACGTGCACATCCCTTGACACACACACACACACACGCGCACGGAGTGAGTCGTTGCGGTGAGTGCATTAATATTTGCACGGGCAAAATGTGGCTGGTTGTGGCTGGCTGAAAGGAGACTCATCCTTTACCTATCCATTCGTGGCGGCGGTTCTGTGCAGCGAATGGCGGCGGTGGCAGCAAGCAACTGCAACAGCAAGAATTCAAACACAGAGCGTACCCCTCACAGCTACAACTGCAACAACTACTGGCATACGCATTCTAGCCACAAAAAAAAATAAAGAAAAAAGTCTCCCCCCTCCCACTGAACTGAAAATTCCCGAACAGTCGAAAACAGATTTATGCCAAAAAGGAAAAGCAGTGCAGAAAAAAAGAAGAAAACTACATTTGTACAAAATACATGAAGCAAAATTCTTTACAAGTCAAAGTGGATTTCCAACCGGAGGGGGATCGTGTGGGGTGTGGGTTGTGGAGTGGCATATAACTATGCATAAGTAAGTCTATCTTTATCTGTATCTATATCCATTTATTTGTGCTCTATTTAAAGCTGGCATAGCAACAACTTCAAGTGTCTGTAAGAAGCTCAACGCTCAACGCTCAACGCAAATCTGCACAATCAAATGATGCATTTTTATAACCGCAAACAAAATTTTTTGAAGAGTTTCACAAAAGGAAAATGCTTGAGATGAGTTTATATAATAAATAAGAGCATAAATGAAAAATAATATGGATAAAAAAATATTACAATTGCCATGGAAATATTTTTTATTTCATGTTTAAAGTGTGGCAAATACAAAAAAGCCTTAAATACAAAAATATATTTTCCAAAAGTTAGGGGAAAATGTACAAAGAATTTTATTATTAAAAATAACAATTTTTATGAGAAAGCTTGGAATTTCGGGCAATCTATTTTTATGTATTAATTGAGTGTTCTAGTAAAGCCAAATATTTTGCAAGACATTTATTTTTGGCTAAAAACTGAGCTTGTTTTCATTTAGAGAGGCACGAGCGACCTTGCAACCTGGTGCTTGATGCCTGCTGCCTGTTTGCCAAGCGACCACAAAAGGACATTTTGGTTGCACGTGAATGTGAAAAGTCAAACCATGAACGATTTATATAAATACAGTTGAGGCGCGCACATAAAGCTATTAACCTCAATACGATAAACCTTCCCCCAGAAATCCACATACCCACTTGGACTTGCCGCCGCAGCAGAACTGAACTACTTGCGACTTAGTGACTTACTTGCCACCAATGAAAACCTATCAAAAAAATCAGCGCAAGAAAAACAAAGGCAATTTTTTTGCTTTTTTAGCTTTTTGTGTTTATTATTTGCATATTTTGAATGAAGCAGGTGCCTTGAGATTTGAGAGGGAGCACAGGTGGGGGATGGGGAAAGTGTGCTGAGGTGGACGCGTGTCGCACAAGCTAAATTTTAATTAAAATTTAAATATGCGGCACGTTGTCGTTGCGTTGAGCGTTGAGCGTGCCACAGGCATCAGCCAGCTTCCCCTTCAAAAACAAAGCCACTCAGCCAGTAATGTGGGCCAAAAGCAATGGTTTAACGAGTAAGTCAGAGAGAGAGAGAGAGAGAGAGAGGGGAAGAGAAAGGTGGTGGGGTGGGACAGGGGGTGGGACGAAGTATTGCGTGCAAGTTACCGCATTTTCCGCTTCTACAAGTTTTACACAAATTATTTTTATTTTTTAATTTTTTGTGCAGTGGCCACCACCAACGGATATTGTCAATTTAGTTAATTTTGTAAACATTTTTAATGAGAGCCGCTCGCGTCCTTGCTATACACCACCCGACCGAACCCTCCCTCCCCCCTGGGGTCCTGTGGCTTTTTGGGAGAGAAAGTTGTTTTTAGTTGGCGCAAATGTAATTTGCATGTAAATCAAATTAGTTCATTTGCCACAAAGCTGCAGCTGCCACAAGTGGCAACTTGCTAAGCGATGCTCCAAAAAATGTATCCCCTCAACACAAATTATAATGCTAATGATGATGATGATGATGATGTGGCAATACTTATAAATTCTTGTGCGTTGTAGATTTGATATTTGCAGTAGGCGTAAAAGTTTTACTAAGATTTTGGGATAACCCTTATAAATTTTTGATGTGTTTAATTAATACTATTATAATATAATGCTGAATTACTGTTCAGATTATGATAGAGAAACCTTCAGAAACATTGATTTTCCATTACAATTCTGGATACGGTTCTGAATTTCGTTCCGCTTTCCGTTTTACACTCTGCTTACAGTAAATAACTGTTATAAAAATGGCGCCACATCTGTTTAACTGTTTATATTTATGTTCTCAAGCTTTATGTAATCATTCCATAAACCTTACAATAATATTAAGCTAATTTCGGTGTATAAGCATTAGGTATGCGTATTATTTGTTAAACTGGCTTTAAGTAAGCAAGCAGATTTAATTTAATTTAATTCAAAATTTGTCATAAATTCAGTCCGAATTAGCATAACCAAACCAAACCAACCCAACCCCATCCCATCCCCATTCCACCCATAGTACCATTGTGGAGGCTCTGTTTATTTGGTATAAATACATGGCACAGGTGTTTTAAATGTGAAATTGAGTCCTTTGGGAGTGCAGCAAATTTGCTGCTTTATATGAAGACTAATAGAGAGAGCGAGAGAGAGAGAGAGTGGGAGCAAGAGAGGTAGAGTAACAGTAGAATATGCCGCTGAAAAACAAATGGCAACACATTTGTTTGTTTGTTTGCTTGCACAGCACAAACATATACACAGAAACACAGAGAGAGCGAGAGAGAGAGTTACACACACATTGGCACATTTGGACATGAGGTTATAGTCAGGATGGTGTCATGTTCTGACAGCAAAGCAGCTTCGCTCGCATTGCATATGTAATGTGCGTCATTATTAAGCACAGCTTAACACCTAACGGCAACGAGGACAACGCGAGGGATACATAGATGGAAAAAGAGAGAGTGAGAGCGAGTGAGAAAGCGAGACCGAGTGAGTCAGAGGGACGAGGGCAACCTACGCCTGTTGTGTTATTTAATGCTCTAGAGCCTTATGGCATTTACAAGCAGAGCACGCTGACAATGTGCGCCCAACGACAATCTGAGCCCAGCACAACTACAACTTTGTTATGCGCTAGATGGCGCCACACACACACACGCACGCATACAAATAGAAATATTTTAAAATATATATTTTGTCTAGATTATTGTGGCATTTTAAAATACAATAAATGTGGCAAGCTGCTAGCTGCTTAAATATACTAAAAAGTGTTTTTTGACTGCATTGAAATTCTCACGTTTTAAGGTTGGTTTTGTTTCAGATTTATTCTATGATAAATATTTATGTAGATTAGCCTGTTATTTGTGAGTTATATGCGGAAATAATTTATATTTATTTCCATGAAAACAAATTGCTTCCCTTTTAGCTCGTCTAAGCTTTGATAAATGTTTGCCATTGTTCTTAGTACGTGTTTTATCTTCTTTTTTGTACTACTTAAATAAATCTATAAAAAAAATTCATAAAATGTTTTCTTAAGTTTTCAACAATTTGTGAATACTATTTTTTTTAAACTCTACTTTTAATTATAATGCTCATTTCGTAAGCCATTAAAATAATTTTCAACTTACGCTGAGGATTTCTCTTTTTTGTATTCTTTAAAAGTAGCACTTAAGCATTTGAGACGACTCTAAGTAAACCCCGCACCCCGTCTACACTTTGCCCACCCACTAATCCAGGCGCACTGCGCGCGTCTCTGGCAATGTGCCCCCACTGCCACTTGAGCTGTCAAAATGCCAACACCAACTGCCACTTATCTGGCATTCGTCCTCCATTTCGCCTGCCCCTCCGACCCACCCACTCTCTGCTCCACGCTGTAGACCAGGTCATCATCGATGTTGTCGTCATTTTGCCAGCAGCTTCTCTCTCCTGGTGCTCTCCAAAGGCAGGTACATTAATAAGCCATAAGTGTAACATGCGCTGCTACACATCGCCTCTGAGAACATAATCCTCCCCGGGGGCAATATGCTCAAGCAGCTGCAACCACCCAACCAAACACAGCCCACTTACCACCCACTCAGTGGAGGAGTCTTCCGCTGAAAGCCAACAAAACAGTCACACAGAAAGCAAAAAAAAAAAAAAACAGGGGCCAACAAAAAGTGAGACGAAGAAAAATACGCAGTTTCTTCCATTTTGGAAGTAAATGCAATTTTATTGCAATTTAAAATTTCACACATTTGCCGTAGGAAAGGAAATTAAATTACAACCGAACATGCCACAAAAGAAGTATTCTAAAATGCCAAGCAAAACTTTGCAGAAAACAAACAAAAACGAAAAGTAAAAAACAAAAAAAAAAAAAAGAAGTAAAATTACTATTTGCCGACTGCACTTTGTCAGTTTTTGTCAGTTCTTCTTCGGTTAAGTTCAGCGAAAAGTTTGTTGCCCATCAGCACCCCTCCCTCCCCCCTTCCTCTAAAGTCTCAACTAACCCAGCCAACAACTACCCACAACCATCACCACCCACATCACATCATTCTACAAATTTCTATGCAACTCGCTTTTGTCGCATCCTTTGCTTTTTGTGGACAAGAGTTTTCTCAATTTTCAGTTGCAAGAAAATTACGGTGCTTGTCAAATGCAGTTGCAATTGCAGTGGCAGTCGCCGTATAATCTACAAATGCTTTCAAAGTTCAATCCACACAAAGAGAGAGACACAAAAACAATTGTTGATTTACAAGAAAAGAACTTAACTTTGAGATACTCATTAAAGTACTTTATATCCTATATATAGTATATATAGTCAAACACAAAAAAAAAATGTGATTTTCTAATAATATTTCAATTGATTTGACCTGCTTCAACTTGACTATATTTAAGACTGAAACTGTTTAACTCCGAGTCAGCTGATGATGTTTAGGCGAAGCTCCGTTAATCAATTATGTAAAAATCAACAATAAAAGCAATGTGAAAACTTGCTAGTCACAGCAATAATAAAAGCTAAAGAAAAAGCGAGAAGAAGCAGCAGCAGCAGCAATAAGTTAAAACGAGACATGAAGTTGCAGACGAAGAAGAGCAAAGCAGCAGCAGCAGAAGCGCAGAAGAGCAAGGCAGCAGCAGCAGCAGAAGAGCAGAGCAGCAGCAGCAGCAGCAGCAGAGGCAGTTGCTGGGCTGCCGGTTTGCAGCATAATTTTGCACGGCACATTGAATGATTATAAACGCTTCGCTGCTTTGCTTATGATTTATGAAGAGAGAGAAAAAAACACACAAAGAGAGAGACGCAAAGAGAGAGAGAGAGGGGACAGCCAGGTGAGGAAGCAAAATGAAAATTACAGTGACAAATTAATGAAAATGAGCGTCGTCTCAGGGAAATTATGAAAATGGTCAAGCGAACAAAAAAAAGAAGGCAAAGCCAGAAAAAAACGCTAACAAATTGTATGATTTATCAAATATAGAAAAAGCAAAAAAAAAAAGAGATTCAGGTAAAAGAAAACAAGTAAATGACTGCTAGCTACAGTAAAGACCTGAGCATGACGTACAATCTGAAAATGTTTGTCATGCAAATAGTTTGCGTAATTTTTCTTATCTAATGACAAAACGTACAAAAACGACAAAACTACGGTCAAACTTTATCAACTAAATTGAAGAACATAAATTGTGTTTCATCATATTTTTTTTTACAGGAAATAATGCTTATCAATCCAATAAAAATATAAAAATAAAGCCCTACGGTTGAACAGGTCTAATAAAAAAAAGAACTTTAGTTGGTTAAAATTGACTAAGACTCGTTCTACAAATATGAAAAAACTTATTCATTGATAAATGACGCCAAAAAATAAATCAAATTAAATTCGTGAGGATAAAAAGGAGAAGTTTTAGTCTTTATTACGTTTTCAAGTCGTATCATCTTTCGGATACAGTTCCGTTTCCGTTGCGTCTTATGTAAAGTTTCCGTTGAAACTTACAAAATAGTTGCATTTTTTTTTGTGCTAGAAAAAACATTTAGAATTTTGCTTGTGATTCTGAATTTCTCAGTTGCATTTAAAGTTTGACAACAACAAGGTGTGCATTAAAGTCAGCTCAAAGATCATATTTCTTATCATTATAATTATCTTTCTCTCATTCCACAATCTATAAATAAATAACTCAATAATCGACAAATCACAGCACAATTGCCGATATATATATATATATATGCAAGTTCTTAAATGATTTGCATGCCATCATAAATCATGCGAATCCATTCTATTTCTAAGCGCAGAGCAGATATCTGTCTATAATTAATTATCATTGGATATTTGCAACATAGTTGCGTGTTGCATGTTGCATGTTGATGTAGGTCAGGTTGGTTTGGTGGGTTCTGCGTGCGACACAGCAGACAGCACTCATTTGGGGAGTGTATCATTTTTCTGCGTCAATATCTATAATATACATCTATTAATAATGCCATAAAACACAAAGAAACCCGTTTGTGCGGCGCAGCAAAAACCAGTTAGCATCTCAATTCCAAAAAAAGCTTTCACAAGTTGCCACAGCATGAGCCGTTTATCATTCATGCTACATGCGTCCGCGCACACTCAAGTCGTCTTGCCACAAAGCGCATCAGCAGCGTAGCTCCCCTAAAACACACACACACACACACATATATATATGTATATATATATATTTATATACAGCCTAAAACGCTTTCAACTGTAAATTTTCAGTAGCTTGTCAATCTTATTATATATATTTTTTTTCTATACCAAAAAGGAGACCTTTTTTCTGCTTTGTATAATTTAATTGCCGGCGTATTGTATGAACTGAATGTGCCACGAGGGGGGGTTTCGGGGGGTTTGGTTTCGAGTTCAAATTCGAATTCGAGTCTTGGGTTATCCTTGAGTTAAATTCATGTCGAAAAAAATTTATAGCAATTTTTAATGAATAATAAGCAAAACGAAAGCATTTTTGAAAGCATTTTGACCTCTTTATTTTTTTGTTCTGCTTCCTCAAACTTTGTTAATGTTTGTTAATTAATTGCAATAAGTTGCTGCAGGTGTGTTGGGTCAGCCCATAAGGTGGTGGGTGGGTGTTCTGCCACCCCCCCTTGCAAAGTTAATCTCCACTAATCGCTGAGTCGCCAACTTCAACGTCTGTTTACATCAAATTTCATGGGATGCGTGTGTGTGGCACAAACAGTTGTGGGGCAAGGAATAGCAAACGAAAAAAAGAAGAGAAAAACAAATAAAAAAAACAAAACTTTTCAATGCCACTTGAGTTGAGTTTGCAGAGCGAATCGTTTCACACGTTGCCACGGTGCTGCAAACTGCCCCTCAGTTATTTAAAAAAAAAATAAGTTGAATATTTAATACTTAACTGGCAGATACTCTTTCAAAAAAAAAATAAAAAAAAAAAAACTTCATTTAGAATTTAAATCCTTTACAAATATAAATAAATAAAAATAAATAAAATCTATTAAAAAAAACTAATATAACTAAATACTTTGAGCTAAGTTAGACATTCGGAAAAAACAACTTTTAAGTTAAGCTAAAATTTGAAACCTTAACTAAACACTTAAAAAATACTTTTCACTTAGTTAGACTCTAAAAAAAACCAACTTTTAAGTTCAATTAAAACTTGAATTCTTAATTAATATAAACAAATACTTTGCACTTAGTTAGGCAGTTCGTCTCGATTTAACATTCAATATTACTAAACAAAAATTACTCCTTTTGTTTATGTGTACAGGGAATAGGAGCAAACAAAGCTAGCCAAGTTAACATCATAAATATGCATGGAATATGTAATAATCTGTAAGAGAGTAGACCACAGCTGGCAGAGATGTCAATGGAGGATTTGTGCTTGGCTGACGGGTCTCTTCTAAATGAGTGTTGGAGTAGCAGAAATTTGATTATATTTTCCAAATGGTATTTTTTTGGCTAGCTTGTTGCTGCTGTTGTTGTTGTTGCTGCTGTTGCTGTTGTTGTTGCTGCTCTTGTTCTTGTTGCTTCAACTTTTGAGGCCAACAACGGCAAAACATGCCACGGACTTTCTGCTTTCTACAACACAACACGAAACGAAGGCATTGAGGATGGCCAACTAGACTAGTCAAAAGCAAAGTTTTTTCGTTTTTTTTTCGTTTTTTTTGGTTTTTTTCTGTTTTTGTTTTAACAACAGTTTGGCGGCAATTTGTTGTTGTTGTTGTTGTTGTGCACCCCACACACACACACACACACAAGCACAACGAAAACCATCTAGTTTAGTTTTCTAGTCTCGCATTGCCTAGCGGAAAAACCACTTTGACTCGGAGTCGAGTGTTGTTGCAACGCTTTGCTTTGTGCAATTGGAAAATTGCCCGCTTGCAGTTTGGGCGCATTTCATTTATACTTGACTAACAAGAAGTGTGTGTGTGTATGTGTGTGTGTGGTGTGCGTGTGTGTTCTAGTAGCACTGGGCCAACTGAAGTTGCCATGGTGATTGCAATCGCTTTAGAATTTAAGGTAAATTGCCGTAAATATTGTTTTATTATCATTATTTCTGACTTTAAATTGATTATAGACCAGCAAAAAGAGGCGTGGCACATCAAGCTAATTACAATTGTTAGTTGATTATTAACTAAGAACGAATAAATTATATCTATGTCTATATCTACATCTTTTTCTATATCTATAAATATATTTAAATCTATATCTATATCTATATCTATATCTATATCTATATCTACATCTTTATCTATATCTTTACTATATCTTTAACTCTATCTTTATCTATATCTACATTTTTATCTATATCTTTAACTATATCTTTATCTATATCTATATATATATCTATATTTATATCTATATCTACATTTTTATCTATATCTTTACTATATCTTTAACTATATCTTTATCTATATCTATATCTATATCTATATCTACATTTTTATCTATATCTTTAACTATATCTTTATCTATATCTATATATATATCTATACTTATATCTATATCTATATCTATATCTTTATCTATATCTACATTTTTATCTATATCTTTAACTATATCTTTATCTATATCTATATCTATATCTATATCTACATTTTTATCTATATCTCTAACTATATCTTTATATATATCTATATCTATATCTATATCTACATTTTTATCTATATCTTTAACTATGTCTTTATCTATATCTATATATAATATAGCAAAAAATATTTTACAACTATTAAGAAATTGCAACTAGTTCTAAGAACTTTGAGCTTAAAATGACAAACAACAAAATACAAAAAAAAAAAACACACACACACACAACAAGAGGGGTGTGGCTCAATTAGCTTTAACCATTATTGTTTTGATAATAATCATCAATATTAATTTAGCTGTTATACGTCAATCAATTATTAATCATTTGTTGTGTGTTGTCATTCGTTTGATTAGTCACACACACACACACACACACAAAACACACATTAAGGACACACACAACCAACTATGACTAGAAATTTATATGTAAACAGTTAGGGCAAAGATATCTGAGTAATCGGAGCTGATTGAAAATCGAATACATTTCGAATTTGATTGCAATATGCATAAATCATAAATTGGATTATTAAAGATTTTCACTTTTATTAAACGCACACACAAAGAAAATCTCATTTTGTTTTTCAACTCGCTTTGAGATTTGTGAAAGATGAAAACCAGCAGTTTGCTGAAGGTCGAATTTTAATGAAAATCCCGCAAACATTGCATATTGGTTTCATGTAAATTTGTATATACCCTGCATAAAGTCGACTTTGGGGTTTGATGTGCTTAACAAATGTTAAGTTAATTTAATTATTTATTTATTACACATTTCTTAGTTTTATAAATTCAACTAGCGCTGCTCTTTGCCTTAAATTTATATTTTAATACAATAAATTTTATGCAAACTTTTAAATTATTTTTATTTTGCAGAGCATCTGCTAGTCGATACTAATTAGCAAAGTTTCGAGTCTTGTTTGCTTGTTTCTTTTCTGCCCAACTGATTTCTAAGGTGCTTATAACGTCGAGCCATTTTCAGAAGCCAAATAGGTGGAAGAAAATAAGCAGTGCAAAAAAAAAAAAATATATCCACACACATATACAGAGAGAGAGAAAAGAAAAGTACCAAGAAGAAGAAGAAAATCGACTGATATGCGTTATGTTTGTGTGCCCAGAAAAATTGGAAAATTGCTTTTCACAGCAAAACCAACACATTTTCAAACGTTTACAACACAGGTGTGCTTGTGTATGTGTGTGCGTGTGTGTGTCTGCATTTGAAAAAGGATATGTGCGTGTTTCTAATGGCTTTCAGGTTGAGAGGTCATGTTGAACATGTTAGCTATGAATTGTTTGTTGTTGTTTCTGCAAAATTCTCTGCACATCGAAAGCTGATAATGAAATATTTTTGCCCAACGCTAAATTCCAAAGTCAGACAACCCCCACACCCCCCCACCAACCACCAACAAAATGAAATGGAATACAACTAAATACGATACAACAAGAGCAAAAACAACATCACAGAAAACATAGCAATAAAAAGCAGAAAAAATGTTGCATTTGTTCAAATGCAAAATATTTATTTTTTGGCCGCAAAGCAAAGCAAAGCAAGAATAAAAATTTCATGTAAATAAAAACAAATTGTTACAAAAAAAAAATTTAACTAACACAAACAAAAAGTAAAAGTAATAAATTATTTTAAATGTCACAAAGTTGAAATGCTCTTTAAAAACAATGTTAATTAAGTAAATATGAATAAATTTAAATATTTTTAATGCTTGACATTTTCACAAGTAGAAAAAGCAGAATTAAAAATTGTTTTCATAGCATTTCTATTGGATTTGCTGCAAATTAGTAAGATTAACGACGAGCTTAATGAATTGCTAGTAAAACATTTAAAAATGTGCGTTAGAAAGGGAGAGAAAGAGTGAGTGAGTGAGAGAGAGAGAAAAGTTATTATTTTTGCTAATTGAATAATCTTTCTTTTTCACATTCAAGTATTTAATATCAATATAAATTAAACGCATAATTTCAGGCAGACAACAATATCGCCAGTCATAAAGGCTCTATATATAACACATAAAAAGTGAGAGAAATTGTGAAACCGCTGCCATAATAAATATGGTTCTCAATTGTGTCAACAACAATAATAGCAACAACAACAACAACAACAACAACAGCAACACACATTGGTTGCACATGCTGCATATGTTTTAATACCCTAAACACATTTAGAATATTTAACCCTTTGGGTACAGATTTGACGCGTGAGACTCGTCATCGATATGAATAAGTTTTACACTGTTCAAAATTATTAAAGATTATCTCATGTGCATCGGGAATCAAGGGGTTAAAAAAGCTATAAAAAAAAGAGTGAGCAAAGAGCCAAGCAGCTGCAAGCTCATAAGGCATATATATTCGTGATCAGCATGGACAGGCGATTAAAAATATACCCAGAAATATTATTAATCAATTGAATCGATTTTAATTAAGTATACATAAGCAATACACATTTTTTTTGTCATTAAAAAACTAAATTTAATTTCAATTACAAGTTTAGTTTGTATTGAACAATTGTTTAGGGTATCTACCAGAGTCGAGCTCACTCGACTTGTGCTATTTTGGTCTTGTTTTGTCGTGGAGCAATATTTGTTTGCACAAACAGATGAACTCGTTCAAATTTATACAAATGGGCGGCACTTGACGCGCTGGTGGGGCGTGGCATATTTATATATAAATTTTACATATACATTTTATTTTTTGTTATCATATGTCAGAGTGCCGGCGGTTCCGTTGCGTTTCGTTTCGCTTGGCGAATAGGGATTTAAATAAAAAATCAAATTGAAAATGTTGGAAATTATTTAATATTGTTGATATCACCGCATGTGTCGCGCACAAATATTGCCCCAGGTTGTGTGAAATATTGTGGTATATATATATTCAAAACGTCAGAATGAATAATCATTGAATTTTGTGCAAAAAGATTTTTTTCTCCTTCTATTTGTTTGTTTTTGGTAACAACAACTTACCTCTTATTGAATGCTGAGTAATATTTTTGACTACAATTCAAATTTTTACCTGAAAAGATACAAATTGTATACTTAAATTATTATACAGTTTAATAGGTTTTTAATAGAGTCTACAAACATTATTTAATATTTGCTAAAAGATTTTGATTTCTGTTGTTTAATGGGATAGTCAAACTTAGCCTTTTTCAGCATGATTCTAGCCAGAGTCTCAACTAGAAAATAACTGCAAAGTGAGCCATTAAAAAATAAACAAAATAAACTGAGACTTTTATGTTTATGATGCCCCCTGACATTTTGTGACTTGAGCGATGAAAAACAATTCATTTTAGCTTTTAGACACAAAGTCAACACACATAAAGATACTCAATATTAGGGTCAATGGGTTACATAGAACCTGTCATATTCAACAATGCCTAACCATCTATATGCTCATAAATATATATATATATATATATGTATGTATATATATACATTTATTTATATATCTCTTTTTGCTCTTGGCTATTTCAACACATTTTCGCCAATTAACTTCAGTTATCTTTCATCTACATTTGGATTTGGCAAACGCAACAACAACAATAAAATGGCAACCACATCAGACAACTCGATTGTCAACGCCAAAAAAAATAAATATATATTTATATATGTATATATATTAAACTGTAAAAACCACTTGAAATCCACGCCCACGTTTAGCCCATTCGCTTAATTTTGTTTATGGCCTTTTGCCATTGTTTTTTATTTGCATACCCTTGCAGAACGTTTCATAATTTTGTGACGCAATGAAAAATGTAACCTGAAAAATTAAACACGAATCTCAAACAGCAAATTCTATTTGCATATTTAGACTATATTAATTTTAAGGAACTATGGATTTTTAAAAAAAAAATTAGAGTAGAATTATTACACTCGTTTTGATCTTTAATCTCATTTTCAGATTTCGATGCAGTATTTTTTCACAAAAATCCGTCGCTTTTAAAATCAACTTTGTTTGAACAAAGTTAAATCTGTGAGCAATTTTTGGAATACAGTAAAAAAGCCAATAAGTAAAGTTATAGTTTAAGTTATAACATTAAACAACTGTTACTCATCATTTTATTCTCAGATTCTTGGGGTCTGCAAGTGTATATTCGTTTCGGCGTGCCAAAAACAGTTGTTCAGTTATATTATTATTATTTTTCGTAGGGGTGTATTTGGTATTTGGTATCTGTTTGGGCCGCATCTGTTTTGCGCTTTTCATTGATTGCTTCGATTTCCTTTTGGGCATAAATTTGTGTTTGATTTCGGTTATTATTTTGATTACCATTTGGCATTTTTGATACGTTCTCTCAATTTCAGTGTGTGCGAAGGTCGCAACTCTGAGTAATATGTATAAAATATTTGAATTGTCTTAATTTGATGGCATTTTCCATTTATTTAGTCCTCAATTTGCATTCTATTGCTTTAATAACAATTGAAAATTGCTGCTTTGTAATCAAATAATTTATAAACAAAATGTCGTAAATAATTCGACAGTACAGTGATGATTCATTAGAAGAGAATTCCGAACAACGCTGCAAAATGAATGCAATTATCGAAATTAAAAATTTCAACTTAATTGTGTATTAATCATTAGAACATAATGGTTACTACTAATGACTAGCAATTAAAACATTTAAATAATTTACACTCAAAGCGAAAAATTTTTGTTATTTTGTAAATCTGAGTGCTGCAATGGCCCTGAATAAATATTTAAAGTGTGAGTTAAGCCTTTATTTATTATTCGTTATTAACAAATGCATTGCAAATGTCTTTCTAATTGGAATATTAAATATTCATAAAAAAAATCAATCAAAAACCAATTTCTAAAACGAGTCACAACTGGCTAGATTGACCCGTTGGTTGACACTGATTGATAATATATATATATATCTATATATATAAATATAGGTTTATTGCACAACTACATTAAAAGCGTACAACAAGGTTATTAAAATAATTAAAATCTTTATTTAAATGAAATCAATTTATTTAGTGTCAAACTCCAACACGACAAATAAAACGAACTATCTATAATAAAACAAAAATGATATATACATTATTTTGCAAGTCTAGATATAGATTGTTCAGTTTACCAACTGTTTATAGTGAGGGATAAAATTATACGCACAGCGAAAGCCAGAGGGATTTGCATTAAATATTTACAGGCCCCAAGCCGATGGGATGGCAATGTCAAAATGTTTATCAGAGTTGCAACGAGCAGCAAAACAACGAACCGACTAATTACTAAGCTGATTAAATTAAATTTAGTTGGCTAGAAAACAAAAACAAACTCAATCAGGCACACACATATGCACACTCACACGCACTAATACATTTGCAAACACTCACTAAAATTTGGTTGGTTGTAAGACATTTTGATTGCAAATTTAATGCGACCAAAGTAATTTGTGTATGCGTATGCATGCGTGAGTGCGTGAGTGTGTGTATGTTATATAATCACAAAAACACACAGCTAAAGAGTGAAAGGAAGAGAAGGAGAGAGAGAGAGACAAAGAGAGGCTGTTAAAAAGGGAGCTGTGGAAACCCCTCGACTGACTTTTCATAGATAAAACGCAACCTGTCTTCATACTGAGATTTAGGAAAAGTTCTTTCTCTCTCACACTTTCTCTAATAGACTGTCCCTCTCCCTTTCTCTCTCTTTGTCTGTCACTTGAGTTTCCTGTGTGTGTGTGTGTGCATCTTAATTAATGATACAACCATACACGGATACAATTTTAGAGAGGCAAACGAAGCAATAGCAACGCAACGCAAAGCATAGCAAAACAAAGCAGAGGAAAGCAGAGCAGAGGAAAGCAACGCAGAGCAAAGCAGAGCAGAAGCAGAAGCAGAGCAAAGCAGAGCAGAAGCAGAAGCATAAGCAAAAGCCAAGGCCCACATCAAGTCAAGGATATCAGATGGGAGCTCGCCTTTGCAAACAAAACGACGTCAACAAATTAGGGGGTGCTGCAGTCGGGGGGTGAGCGGTGCTAGGCAATGCCTGCCAAATTCAATTGAATATCTCCAATGGTTACAGAAGGGCAGGGGAAGGAGATGTAGAGAGAGACAGAGATGGAGAGAGAGAGGAAAATGAAACAGATGCCTTTAGTCAACTTCACATATGCCGCAAACTAACACACACACACAAAATCTCCCACTCACACACACACACCTACACACTGATTGCATCAATTTGTTAACCAATAGAAACTGTCAATTTTCACACGGCTCTGAACTTTAACCCTCAGCATTTTAATTAGCTCTGCAGCGTCATGGAAATGGCAAACGAAGACAACAAAAAAAAATAAAAATAAAAAGTAAAAACGAAAAGCAAAAAAATAAAAATGCAGCAAACAACTCACTTCAATGCACAAGTTTTCCAATCAAAAAGTCTCGCAACAAGCAGCACAAACAGCGACAACAAAAACAGCAACAACAACAACAACAAATTCCATTACACAAAACTAGAAAAATGCAATGAGAAATTCGCATTGGCTAAAATGGGGCTATACCAAGCCCAAAACAAGGTTGCTGCATGTTTGTCAACTGTTTTGTAACATGGCAATATAAAAAGTCGATAATATTAGAGTTACAAAATTGTATGGCTAAAGAGGAAGTTTTTTTTTTTAAAGATTTTGACTTCTAAAGGAGAAGTTTTTCAAGCTAATCGAATCTTTTTATAATTGTAATCAATAAATATTTCGTTTGTAAAAATAGTTCTACACTAAAATTGGAAACTTTTGTGCACTAATACTTAAAAATAAAGCTTTTAAAAACTATTCTATTTAATAAATAATAAAGGCAGTGCATTATTTATTAGGTCAACAAGAGCAACAACGCTTCGTTAGTTGCCCTGTTAAAGACGGAAAAATCTATTGTAAAATACGAATTGTCTTTTATTTTTTTTTTATTTGCTGTGCACAAAACAAGTGCGAAAAAGTTTTACGAATCGCGTTTAACGTTTTTTTTTTTTTCTGAGTGTGGTGCAAATTTTTTGCAAAAAGTGTTGATGAGCTGTTCGAGGGTTGTCGAGTGTAGGAGTCGAATTGGGGTTAGCATGGAAGGGGCAGTAGTGGAGTGGGCTTAGTGTGAGGTGGGTAGTGGGAGGGTTTGCTTTTTTGGATTGGCTACTTGAATGCTAATGCTCAATGTGCAATGAGCTGACCTTGATATATGCGAGCGGCTCATCAGTGCCAGCTTGTCAGTCAGTCAGTCCGACAGTCAGTTCGTCAGTCAGCTAATCAATCAGTCAGTCAATCTGGGGAAAGTGGCTTTTAAATGCAACCCAAAACCATGTCGATCAAAGGAAGTGAGTGCAACACATTGATGGGGCATTGCAATTGAGGAATATGCATTTTACATAACCATTTTTTTTTCCACCCAGTTTCCCCAGTTGTTGCCGGCCAAACGGAAATGATATTTTGCGTATGCGAAGCGATGAATGCATGCAAAACATATTCGTGCTGATTGATTGGCAATTGTGTTGATGAAACCAGCTGAAAATATCGACCAGTTTCAATTCGACTCTCAGTTAAAATTTGCATTCAAAAGGTTCAATTTATCTGCATAAAAATAACACATAATGGCAAGGCAATTAATCACATCTTTTGTGTGGATTTTCTATTCTGATTAGCTGACTAAAGCCAAACTGCCCGCATATAAATTTAATCTTAAATATAAACAACAGAGATTTTAGTCATTTTTGAGTGGAAAAAATGGTTTTCAACACAAGAACTCAACTTTTGAGCGACTTTTTCTATGACAGCTATATTATATAGTGATCTGATTGGCTCCTTTATATGCACTGCTTACAGCAAAGTTAAGAAAGACTAAAAAGCCACATCGACTGGCCCATTGATGCTTATCGAGTTTATATATATATATTTATTAAGTTCGAAGAACCCGCTGTTATCAGTTCTCCATATATGTGTCACCTTTGATATAGACACAAAATCAGATTGTTTGCTTTCACTTCAACTTTAATTGACCAATACTGCAGATTGTACAAAATTATTATAGAAATCGAATCTTTTACCAACCCAGTCAACCCACAAATAAACTACAAACATAATTTGCACTTGCCGTTGACCAACTTAAATTAGCGCTGCGTAAAGTGTGCAAAAATAATATGCAAATGGCAATAATATGGCAACATTTACCGCAATAACCGCAGCAACATGAAACAATTTTCGGGCTCAAGGAGAATGCCAAAAATAATTATCAGGCAATTTATGTGCAGCAAAACCACTGGATAATAATGCAAACATTCACGCATGGATATATATATATAAATATATATATCTATATATATAAACTCTTTCCTATATAGATAACTATACATGTAAAGTCATGTAAATCCAAGTAGCTAATTATGCAGCCGACAGTTTCCGCGATACTAATAGATAAACTTTCGTTGCAAATGCAAAGAGAGAAGAAAAAGAAGAGAAAAAAGAGAAAGAAGCGAAAAACTTTGTATGGAAAAGTTGCAAAAAAAAAACCCCATAAGAAAAGCTGTGCAACAAAACGGATTTGCTGCTCGTGTTAATTTCATAATAAACGCCAAGCAAGGAAGAACTTCAATTCGAATAGAGGCACGCATATATATAAATTATTACTAATGGATTCCGTTTGACAAATATAGCCATAAATCATTTCTCCACACAGCAAAAGTTAAGTAATAAGTTTTTTGTTCAACTTTCTGAAAGAGACAGTTTTAAGACGAGCATCCTTTCTGTTGAAAATCACAAATATTTCAACAATATGAAACTTGTTTAATTTTACACTCTTTTTTGTAAACTAAACTAATTTAGAATTTTATCGTAACAATTTGACAGAAAATTTGTGTGTATTCCACATAGCAAATAATTTGGTTTTAGTTTGTATGTCTAAAAAGCATATGAAAACCACAACAGTGCAGGAAATTGTCATTTACTTATACCCTGTTCACATTTTAAATGTGTAAAAGGGGTATGATGATACTAAGTTCAAGTATGTAAATACGATCTGATAATGTATATTTATATATATTCTTGATAAACATAAGCAGCAAAGTCAATATTTCACTCAATTCATTTTTTTATTAACTAATAATAAATCGATCTTAAATTTAGAGTATCTTCTAGTCAAGCTTCTTTTCTTCTTCTTGCTTACTTCATTTATGACATCTCCAACGAACAAATTGTAAAAATTTGTACGGTTGTTGTATGTGTGTTAAAAATAACCGCAGACCAAACTGTACATTCGGAACATTCGCTCGGTTTTAAAGCCAGATCAAAAACACACACATGAAAATGAAATGTGGTAAGTAAAATAAGGAAAATGTTTCTCCTCGTTGTCGACGTCGTCGTCAAGTTGACAAAATGTTAGATGTGTGCTCGAAATGAGCTACAACCGCAACTCACCTCACCTCAGCTCAGCTCAGCACAGCTCACTTCACCTCACCTCGCCTTGTTACTTCTTAACTAGAAAATCCCATTCAAGCAGATACACAACAACGAACAAGGTTTTATTCATGTTTGATTTGATATTCTTGTGGCAGTCAATGGATTGAACACTCTTCACGACGTATATTAACTATTTATTCTGTTCATTAAACCAACGTCATATTAAATGCACGCACTATACTAAAAACAGAGGCGATTCTATATGGGTTTTATGTGTGAGTGGGTGGTTGGAGGAGGTAAAGACTTAACGCCTCATTAATGATACACCATTTGGTATACGTACTTTTTTTTTTCTATTGTTGCCACAAAACTTGTGTGTGTGTGTGTGTGTGTGTCTGTGTTCATATTTATGAACAGAATTTATTGCCTGTTGTGTGGACTGGCTATGTGTGTATTATATATGTATGTACTATGTGTGTGTGTGTGTGTGTGTGTGTAGTATGTAATATGCCAGAGTCTAATAAAGCCGTGTAATGGGATTTTTGGTGCAGATTTGTTGCCGTTTAGTGCATGAAGTGTGACCAAGTGCGAGTCAATTTAGTTGGTCAGTCGTTCAACGGGGCAGACGCTGCGCATGTTAAAGTAACATGAGAAAAAATAGAACAAAAATGTTTTTTCCCTCTATTTTACTTTAGTTAATTTACAAAACTATTTTTTAGTCAGCTTATTTTATTTTAGTTAATGTACAAAACTATTTTTTAGTCAGCTTAGCTGCCGCAACTTTTAATTCCTGCTACACATGATGTGTCACGACGAGCCTTTTAGACCGCAATATTTTTAGCCAGGTCACAAGTCAAACACACACACACACGCACACATAAGTAACTAACTACATTAGTCTCCTCTCTGGTCGCAGCTTTAGCTACTTACTGTGGAATCCGCTTAAAGTGACACAATTGCAAGGATACTCCTCCCTTCGCCGCCTTCTTAAGCTTAATACACTCTGTTTGGACCGCAACGCCCCGCCCCGCCTCCCGCAAAGAATCAAAATCAGAAGACGTTGCAAAAGTCAAGCTACTTCATTTTCGCATATAGCGCAAACGAAGCCAAGCAGTAAACAAACTTTACGCGACACTTCCCCCCCACAAGCCCACACACAGGCCCCTCTAGGACCCTTAAAAAAAAAAAGCTCCCGCTCATTGAGTTGACGTTACAACAAAAGTTTTGCCAGCAAGTTGCAAACTAGTTGAGCGCCATAAGAGATGAGGTGGGGAGGATGTTGCACGAAATGGGACAGCGAGGCTGAATAAATGTTATGGATGTTGAAGCGAGCATTAGTGGTAGACAGGGCAAAGATACGGGGCGGAGTGTTAAGGGTAGAAGTTGCGCAAAAGTTGCCAAGAAAATATGTCTACACTTGCCGACATCCGTTTCCGTTTTCAGACGCGTTCCGTTGCGTTTGGCTTTGCGTGTGAGGAGAAGGCGCCTGGGGACCGCTACAAAAGCTAATAAACACACACACACACACACACACAAACGCACAGAAATATGTGCATAAATGTATACATATATATATATATACGTATATATGTATTGGGTTACACACAGGACACATTCATTGTGTCTCATTTAGGAGCCAGCGCACATTGAATGCAAATGGCGCAAATTCAAATTACAAACCAACAATTTCCGCAAAATGTGTTTCGCACTTTTGCTTCACCTTTTTGCTGTTGCTTTTGCTCTTCTCTTTTTCGCTCATGTTTCGCTTAATTGCGTGTTTTAACATGACACTGTTTGTGTGTGTGTGTGTGTGTGTGTATCCCATTTAATCCTTTACAGCGCTCTTTACCGTTTATTTAATTTGATGAATATTCTGCTGCGTGGCTTGGTATCAGTTTAACAACAATTAAGCGTCTCAAAATTTCATCAATATTCACAGTTATTTGTCTGAAATTCATTTATGAAATTTATACAATCTATATTTGTAAACCAAAGATCTGTAAACGGATCTGTTAAAAACTAAAAACAAATAAAATTGGGTTTATATTATTTGAGTTGTTATCATTGCTATTGTTATGATCATATGTCTTGGGGGATTCTGAGACTGATAACTAAAGCTCTAAGATTATGGCAATTTGGCATAGCCAGAAAATTGTTTAGACTTTGTAAACTAAGCTAAATTTATACTTCTTTATCAGTGTATAAAAATCTAAGTAATGAATTTCTGCTTGAATACTTTTAATTTGTTCTCAAATGGACAAAGTCATGCTCACTTAATAAAGCAAAAATTATATCAAATATCAAAAAGATACGACAGCAAAATTGATTACACCCCAATCAATGTATTAAATATCTATACAAAAAAAAAAAGAATTTCATCATCGTTAGCCTCTTTCTGCCTTTTCTGTGTTGTTGTTTTTTTATTTCTTGTTATTTATCTAGCTCTTGAAAATCGAAATTGTTCACCTGAGCCAATTTAAGCCTGACACATAAAAAAATAACGATTCGGCATTTGATTATCAAATCAACTTCTCAACAGCCACCCATCATCAACATCATCAGAGTAATCAATAACAGAACAACAACAACAACAAAAACAACAACAGTTTAGCATTTTTACCCTTCCTCTCACGCTCCACCTAAACAGCACAACTCATCCATAAAGCACACAAAAACCAATAAGGCGCAAGTGTATGAAAAAATTTACATTAATTTCAATATGCCACCTAGAATATGAAAGCAAGTGAGTTAAAGAGTGACACAGAGTGGGAAAGCGTGAGAGAGAGAGAAAGAGAGTAAAAACCAGACAGTGAACGGGAGCATAAATAAAAGCGGAGGAGAAGAGTAAAATTTCTCATCTTCATTTACATAGGAAAAGAAAAAACTCGACCTCAAAATTTGCCTGGGTCGACATATTCAGATTTTTGTGTCTGCTCTGTACTTGATACTGTTAGTTGTTGTTGTTGCTATTGATGTTGTTGTTGTAGTGTCTGTTATACAATATTACATGCGAGTAGGCGCGCTGTGAACAATGGATATGTCTGCTTTACATGAATGTAATGCACATGATATGGGGTTTGGGCTGGGCGCTTGTAAACCCATGAAGTACACAGAAAGAAAAAAAAACAAAATTAAGAGTGAGGGAGGCGGAGGGAGGCTATTGACTTGCTTGCTGTGCCAATTTGGCCAGGGTTGTCGTTGTTTTTGTATTTATTATTTTTGCTCCTGTTGTTCTTATTGTTTTTATTTTTTTATTGTTGTTGTTGTTTTTGTTGTTGTTGTTGCGTAGTTGAAGGGCAACCAGCAGCCGCCGCACAACAAATTTGTGTACTTCCTCTATGCTATTTTATTTTTGCTTTTTTTACATATATTTTTATTTTTTGTACTCGTATCAGTTGTTATGGAAAATAAATTGGCTGGGCTTATTTGATGCACAGGTTTTTGTTGTGTCTGACGTAGTCGCAGCAGCAGCAGCAGCAGCATGAAAAAATAACAAGCCACTGGTCGAAAAATAATAGAGACGGCATTTAGATTTAAGCCGACAAAATAGGAAAACTTTACTCATAGGGATCAGTGGCAGCGGCTTGCATTTGATAAAGCCATGCGACGAGTTTGTTGCTGTAACATTCATTTACATTGTAAATTATACAGTAAGCCTATTCATAGAGTAATCTGCAGGGCTATTGAGAATATTAAGGTGATAACGCAAATATAACAGTTAATTATCTAAAATGTAATGCAAAGCTTTACGTATTGTATAACACTCTGAAATTACAGATATAACAGTAAATGCTGACTTGTAAGTCTAACTGTAGCTCAGACTAAGAATAGCATAGCAACATTCAGTATATATCAGTGTATAACACTTATTAATCACGAGTATAACAGTGAGTGCTTACCCACATAATTACAAATAAATAATCACATAATCTGTGCACTTAATGAACTGTAGTCTCCAGTTTTATTGCTTTAACTTCTGCTGACTTTATAATTGGACCCACAATCTTGACCAGGCTCAGAGAACGCTGACATTTTTAGAGCTTTTGCGTTTATCCCACCCCCTCTCCAACCAACACAGAGATTATATTCTTCTTCATCTCGTTTTTTTTTCAGTTTCCTTCCTCACTTTTATGCTGATTTCATTTTCTTCTTTTTTTGCCTTTTTGCTTTTCACCAAATTGTTTTGTGCAGCGTTTTTTGAATTATTTAATTTAATAACATAAAACATTATGCGATAAGAAAAATATCAATGGTAATTATATCATTTAAGTTGCCAAGTTGAGAGTTATTTTTGTTTGTCCAATAAGTTCAACTTGATCAAAATGTCAACATGAACAATTTAATCAAAATCTGTAAATCAAATTTGGCTTCGATTGATTTGTGATATTTCTCCAATTCTAATTAACAAATTGTGAATTAACAATGTTTTCTGTAATAATAATGCAAGCAAGTATTTGGAAATATTTTCTTTGAGCAAACTGAAATCGATAAGTTTGTAGACCACATACTCATTCCCTTCAAACAGACATATTAACTTACATGTCTAAAACATAATCTTTATGTGGCTTTAAAGCCAACTGTCAAAACCAAGAAACCACCCTTGCAAACATTTCAATAATGTTCTTTGTTTTATCCATTGAAATATTTGCCAACGGCTTTCAGCATTTTGCAATTTAACATTTGATATTTTGTTGGTTTCTATTTGCAAATGCCTGGTTTTTGTTTTTGTGGCAAATTCTGCTTGAATTTGGTTTGTTGCCCCAAACATTTATATATTTAAATTATCAAGAAGCGATAAATAGTCTGACACGCGCATAAATAAAAAGCGGAAGGCTGAATCAAGGCAGCATTACTTAAAAACATTTAATTTTATTGAAAGCATTTACTTGACATTTATATTTTTTGGATTATTATTATATTTTAAGCTTACAATACAATGAATTAAAGTTTTAACTTGCAAAACGAGAAAAATAATTTAATGTTTTTGTTTTACAGTTATTGTTATTACTTATTGTAATAAATGTCGCTGAATTGTTGATAAAGAGTTTTCCCATCAACTTTTCGTTGCTCAACTCTGGCACAGCTGTTTACATCAACAAAAAATAAGTTATTCCCCTGCCGCATCAACGTTTTCTTCTACTACTTTTGCTTCTGTTTCTTCTTCTTTTTTGTAGTTTTTTGTATTTGTATTTTTTTGGTTTGTTTAATTGACTTGAAACCAGTTTTATTTGTTTGCAAGCAGCAACAAGCATTAAAAGCAAATATAAATTGTATGCGGTGCGGTGCGGTGCGCTGCTGCAGCGCTGCCCTAACTCTGCCGCTGCGCTGACATTGTGTTCTACCGTTCCACAGTGTTTTTCACCTTTTCCTTTGCATACCTCTAACAAAAAGAGAGAGAGAGAGGAAGAGAGCAAGGCTTGTGCTTTTTTTTCTTATCATAATGCGATTATTTTTGGGGCTGGCAAAATAAAAGCATAAAAGTATAGAACTTTTATACGCCATGGCATGTGAGAATCTCTTCGCGTCTGGCTGTCTGTCTGTGCTCACTTCGCTATCGTCTCTCTGGTTTCTATGTGTGCCTGAGTGAGTGTATCAGTCAGTTTGAGTGTGTAAGTGCGTTGTGCTCATGCTAGCGGAGCTTTAAACTCGTTATTACCCGCTGCCGCTTCCGATACCTCTGCCACCACTAAACAGCTTCTCTGTCTTTCTCTCTCCTCTCTTCTAACTTCATGGTTGATGCTCTGTTTTTTTGGGTTTCCTTCTCTCTCTCTCTCGCTCACTGTCTGAATTTAGTTTTAGTTTATTTTGTTTCGCATTGTAATGTTGCTTTTAATTAGATATTAGTTCCACTTCATTAAAATTGCTTTTGCTCGACGATGTGCAAATTACCGTTGCTTTCTCATTTGTTGTGATTAATTAAAGACAATAACAAACCAAAATATAAAAACGTTATTATTTAATTTGTTCTGCGCTTTTCATTCTTTACCAAAAAAAAAAAAAAATTTCCGTATTTTTTTCTTTGTGCAGTACACTTTTTTTTATGGCTGCACACGCGTGCTTTAAATGCGCTCGGCATGTCTAATTTATGCAAATTTAATTGCCAACAGAAATTTTAACGTTTTTAAAACATGTGCCTCACTGAAACCGAAAAGGGGAATGGGAGATGGGGTGCGCGCAACAACAATGTTGCGTTATGCTCGATTTTTAGCTTGATTCTGATTTAATTATGCGGCAAATAAATTATTAAAATTGTTTTATTGGTTTACAATTATGTATTACATAAATAATAAAGCACAAGACAAAATTAATTACATCTGTTTTACCCTGTCCGAAGAGGTTGGGAAATATTTACATTTATAGAAGCTATGTTAAAAAAAACTAGTAATTTTAATTAAATATTCGCAAGGATACATTGAGAGAAATACCAGCTAAGTTTAAATCCGTTTCTGTTCTGAATTCTAGTCAATCAACAATGGATGCAGGCAAAATAATCTTAAGCGGCGCCAAGTCTGAAAACTTATCCACAGCAATTAGAAAGTGCACAGTGATGCATGGCAATAAAACACGATAAATATTATCAGGTATCACGTATCATCATCATCATTATAATCATCATCAATTTTAAGCTACAGTTTAAGTTTTTCGTTCGCTTTTTAATGAGCGCTTCTTACGACTACTCTAATCACGAACTTAGTCAATAAGCTTTTTGAGGGGCCTGTTACACACACACACACGCACACTCACATTCATAGGCATGCAAACCTATTGGTTCAATTTTAGTAATTTAAGACTTGAATAAATCAGTTAAGTAAGCCGAAACAACGCAAGTTTAATTTTAACATTCTTAAATTTTTTACTTAAGTTTTGCGGTTTATTGATAAAAAAAAAAAATAAATAAATAAAACAAAACGAATTTCTTGCTCTTATTTATAGTATTTCCTTTGCTTGTTGTTGTTGCTTCTCGTTAGCCCGCTCGTTTCATTTCCATACGTTTTATTTTGCATGCACAGTGGCGCAAGAGTGCGCCGCATGCTTTACCCATGACACCACATTGAATTTCAAGCATTTCGAACCAAACTCAAAGCACTGTGCGCACAATAATGTTGGCAGGCAATGCGTGCAAATGTCGTTGCTGCAGAAACCGAAGAGGAGAGAAGGAAGAGAGACAACGCAGCGCATACACCAAATATCTTTAATTTGCTGATTTTGTTGTTGTTGTTGGTTGTGCGCTATTTAAACTCAGATTGTTGCTGCTTTGCTTTTTGACACTTGCACTTAATACGTATATATATGTAAACACACACACACACGAACAATTTATTTATATATACTTACAAGCATGTATTTATGTGTAAGAAAATAACACAATTTTGGCTGCTGGCCAATTGTCGCTGCCTGTGCTTTTTTTTGTTTATTTACTTTTATTAGCCTTGCCGTGCCTTGCTCTTTAGTCACTTGTCTTTTTTTTTAGTTACGCACGACTAGTCTTCTTCTTGTTCAACTTTGTGTTTTGCCGTCGGTCTTTTACAGCTGCTGTTGCTGTGAGTTGCGCGCTCGTGTTTAACGTTCACATATGATTGTTGAGCAGAGAAATAAATTTCAAAATACTCCCTACTTCAAGATACCGCACACGTTCGCGTTTAAACAGAAACTGAAATGTTTCATTGCCGCGACGTTTGCATTGTAGAATGAAACAACGTTGCTGGAACACATGAGAACATGACGAAACGTCGCCGTCTGACCGAACGACCGACCGACTGACTAAACGACAGACTGACTGACCAAACGACCGACCGACAGACTGACAAGAGAGCGAGCACGACGAGACGACGGTCTGTCGGTGGGACAGTGAGACATTTCGGCGAGACCAACGCTCTGGAGTGTGGTGAACAAACAGGCTAGGCTAGCCTTATATTAGTGTGAGTGAATAAGACTGTGCATGGTTGTATGTGTGTGTATGAATTTGTATTGCGCCATCGCCAGCAGTTGCTGTGATCCGTGTGAGTGTATGTATGTGCGTGTGTATATATATACCACCACTTGTCTGTGTGCATGTAGTTGTGAATATTTCGTTTGTTTACTGTTTTGCGTTGTTTTCTGTAGCTACTGCTGCTGGCCTGCGTTGCTGTTATTGTTGTTGTGTTTTTTTCACTTGGTTTATGTTTTTTCATTCCATTTGATTGTTTTAAATTGAGATTTGTGTGCCAAAAGCATCGCAACGGTGGTTTTGTCCACATTGCTGTTGTTGTTGATGTTGTTGCTTCCAGGACAACGTGACATCTATTCCAGTTGCTAATGCTTTTATTGTTGCACTTTGCTGCATACGAAAATGAATTATAAATTATGACCACAAACACGAACACATAACTGCAAATACAGCTCCCCCTCTTTCTACGTGTTGCTTGTAATAATTTTGGTGGTTATTTTATGCCTTTTTACCGCGTGTCAGCTAATTGGATTATTTTTCTGGTAATGGAGAAAAGTTTTCTGATTAGGTTTCAAGTTCTTGTGTGTGATGTGTGTGTCCATTTAACCTATGGCACATTTAACATTGGGCGCTGCTGATCATAAACAACGTATCAAGTTAATTGGGCTTCATCCAATTTTGTTACACGCCTCTGAAAGTTAATTATTACCGTTATTTGCAATTTGTGCAGCCATCAAAGCTCATTTGCAAACTGAGCATGGAAATTTCACCAGCAAGCAAAATTGTGTAAATTTTAAATCAATTACAATTTAATTTAATATTTTTGATTGGTGTTTTGGATTTTTTTTAAATTCCAAGACGATTGATTTTTTTTCAAAACACTTTTAATGTAATTTGTTTATTTTTTGTGAACTGCCACAATTGATGGGATAATAAAACTTTTGTTTGAGATAAAAAATGACACAGCAATGTTACATAAAAAACCGTGTGTAGGTTTTTTGCAACGTTGCAAAATCAATAAAGTAAATGAAACAACACAACTGTGAAATATTAAAGTTTACTTACCGTTATCGTTCACTGTTTGTGGAGCATTCTCAAAAAAAAAAAACGGCTACATCCAAAACTAAGTCTGGAATTATGAGAGCTGTAAATAAATAAAATTAATTCTTGGATATTTTGTCATTTACAAAGTGATGTAATAATAAAATACGAGAAGCTATTACAGTTACATTGTCCTTACATATTTGTATGTAAAATACATAATCTTTCCTGTTACCCAACTCATCTTTTCTGTTACTCAACTCTCAGGCAGAAGCGACCGCAATTGTGACACAAAATGCAACATCAATAAACGATCAAATGTAATAGACAATCACATTTGTGTGATTGTGTCCGTACATCCAAGCACTCACACACACGCACACACACATACAAATGCACAATGCATGACCGACAATAATAATAATATTTCTTTAATCAAACTACTCAATTGATTGCATTATTGACAACCAAACGAACCAACGAGCGAATGACGACAAAAGCGTAAGCAGCAAAAGCCAGTCAGCCAGCCAGTCAGCAGCGCACAGTGTGACTAAAATTGGAACGATTCGCGGTTTTTATAAAATTTTAAATTTTTACATGTGCAAAAAATATTAAAATAAAATTGTAACTTTATCTCCAATTTTTATCAAAGAGATAAGCAAATTGACTTAACGTTGATCTAAACAAAAGTGTAACTTGAACCAGTGTGCATACATTCGATTCAAATTCAGCAACGAAATGTCGCAGCAGCAGAAGCAATAACAACAACAACCACAAACTTGCTAATAATAACAATAACCGCAGCTCAGAGCAAGTTTATATGGATGTGTGTATTTATGAATATATTCGCTTGTAGTACGTATTATGTTATCACAGAACGAAAAAAAGCGAAAGAACAGAAAAGAAAAGGGAATATTGCAAGCAAAACCATAAATAGCAATATAATGTGATAAGCGCACATTGAACGGCACTCAGTTAGTAGTCGCTATTGCCACATGGAGAGATTTTGGCTGAGGTGCACCAAACAGACGCATAAGCCGACAAGTGCAGCGAAAGAGTAAAGAGGAGAGAAGCGAAGAGCAGAAGAAGGACGACGAACGCAGATTGCAATGCGAACGAATTTGATGCGAGCGGCGACAAAACGCTTTGCACTGAGACTCTCCCCACCACCCATACACCCTCTCTCTGTCTATCTAGCACGCTCGCTCGCTCTTTCTTTCCCATGCAAACGAACAAACGAAAGAACGAACAGCAAGCAAACGAACGACGCTGACTTCGACGGCAGCCAGCATAACACAATTTATCGTTGTCAAAGTTATCACACACACACATACTCGACAACGATGTAGTTGTAGTTGTCGACTTGCCCGCGCAGCGAAAAGGTTGGGTTTCCACAGTGGGCTAAAAGCAGACGAATATATATAAAATATAAATTTTAATTCTAAATAAATTGAAAGGTACACGTTTGCAGACGAGCTGCTTTCAGCTGCAAATAATTAAATTTATATTTGTTTTTTTTGTTATATTTTTGCATGTGCTGTAACCACTGTGCATTGTTGGGACTTCAACTTAAAATTCGTCGTCGGCCGATTCACGGGTTGCTTTTGCCAGCTTATTTCTAGTTGCTGCGTGTGTGTTTTTGTAACTGCGTGCGACCACATCTGTGCATGTGTGTGTGTCTGTATTTGCTTTTGATTTTTACATTTTTTGTTGGTTTTGTTAAAATTGAAAATGCGTGTAACGCATGTTAACTGAGTCGATTGAATCGCAAAATGCCCCAATAAGGCCCAAAAATGAAAATGAAGGCTTTGCCTTTTTGCAATCATTTTCGTTAATAATTCTGTTTAGTCGCAGAGCACACTTTGCACCACGGTGCATTCATCCGTTGGGTGTCGGCAGTTAAAAATGTCCATGACATGACTATTGCGCTCGGCTCTTATGTAGTTTTAGTTGTCAGTTCATTGCTATTGATAGTCGTTGTTGTTGTTGTCAATTTGTTGAGATAATAAAAACTAACATCTATTGCTGTTATTTGTTAACAAAGCAATTGCTGCGCCGCAGGTTCGTTGACCAGCCGCTAACAACAGCTGATGAGAAGCAATAATGCAGTGTCACGATCTGCTATTAAATACACATGAAATAAAGTTTTAGCATTTTTTATAGATTGTATATTATTATCAAAGAATTTATATTTTGTAATTGATCTCAATTTTATTTATAATTTCTTAAATTATAAATGTTGATATAAATACCACTATTATATATTTATATGTGTGTATGTTGTCCACTTATTTATTGCATTTTGCTTTTGTATGGCGTCAAGGTCATCCATCTGTCTCTTTTTGGATTATTTGTGAGCACAAATGGAAAACAATGCCGAGCCGAACCAAACCAAATAGAATAACAGCAAAAGCTCTTCGCTAATGGTGGGCAGCGACGCCGACAGCGACGTCGGCAGAGGCAGTGACAGATGCACTAACGTGGATTAAAAACTTTGCAAAAGACAAGGCAAAAGGCGAGTCGTCGGCACAAACAAAAGCAGGCAGACTCAGACAGCTAGCACTAGCAGTATCGGAAAACAAAGCAAGTAAAAACAGTAAGCTGATGCTAAACCCGCTCTGCTCTTCCTCCCCTTCCCAAAACCATGCTGACGTCTAGCTCTCTTTCAAGCGCACAATGAAAACGAAATGGAACAGCGGTAAATTACTCTTGGAAAACAAAGTGAAATTATGTGCAAAACGAAGACGGAAAAAGGTTGCTATGAAAGTGCATACAAATATATATATATATATATATGCATAAGTATACGTGTGCATGAATGTGCAAGTGTAATACTTATGCATATGTAGCAATACTCCAATACTCACTAGGTTGTCAGATTTAATTAAAATTAATTGGCCCTTAAGCATGGTAATTAATTCAGCACATCGTTTTACAAATTGTAATCATACAAAAAAAAAAAACGAAGCCAGATGTCAAAGGAAATCGAATTAACTCAATTTGGCATTTCAAATTTATAAACAGGACATCATTTAAGTACCGTATACCTCGTTCCTTCCTTCCAGGTGACAAGTTAGTGTGTCAATTCTATTGCATTTCACTTTCCTACAATTGTACATCTTTCGATCTGTATTTAAGTATTAAGTATTTAAATAAAAATAAAAACAATATACGAGTGTTTCTTAAGAAGCAGCATGAAAACTATAATTGAGCTGCAACATATAATGACAACAAATAAAAGATAAACAAAGGAAGAGTCAAGAGAAATACACACACAAAAATATGTGGAGTAAATAAAATAGCAACAACGAATGACAACGATGACGACGACGTCGACGCATAAAAATGCAAATGAATATGCGAGTACAAAAAAAAAACGCCTCTGTGTGGGAGAGCGCTAAGTGGGGCAACAACTGCGGTCTGAATGGGACAAATGGGAGATGGAAGGCGGCAACTGAGCGTTGAGCATACACACACACATACAAACACATAGACAGACAGCCATAGGCGAGCAGCGAACGAATGCCGCCGACGCAGTCAAATGTCATTTATCGTTGCAGGCTTGCTTGCTCAGTGGGAGCTTTGAGCAAACACACACACAAATGAAGTCTATATATGTACATCTGGATGCATATGATACAACACACACACAAAAACACAGAGGAATGAAGCTGGCGAAAAATGTTAGAAATTCAAGCAAGTTAAAAGTGTTTTGCATATAAATTCGTATTTTTAGTTTTCCGCTGCTTTTCATTTATGTTTCTTCGTTTAGTTGTTGTTTTGCTGTTTTCGTTTTGTTTTTCTGTTCTTATAAATTATGTACAAAATGTTTTTGATGTCATTTATTTTGAAATAAAATGAAAAACTTTAGGCGAGAAGTAAGCAAAATAATGCCAAAAATGTAGAAGAAAAAAACAACAAATATTCCATTTCATTTTTTTTTTTTTAATTTCTGTATGCGTATAATGAATGAGCCGCACATTCGGAATGTAAGCAACTTAAATTGTCCAAATAATTTTTTACACCAATTAAAGCTTGGATTGCTGTTAAAAATTTTAAAGCTATAAAAAGTTTGTAGCTCAGTTACAAATATATCATCACCTCTTGCCATTTTTTCTCTACTCTTCTTTTACAATCGAAGTCGATGGCAACTTTAGCTCAACAACAACAACGATAACAAAATTGAGCTTGTGCAAAAGAATTGCAGGAGAGATTGAATGTGAAAAGGCGCGAACAGACGGACGTGCGGAGAACGTGAGTAAGAAAAGAAGGGGTGTCATAACTTTTTTTTTTATTGACAGCAAATAGGGAAGGGGAGGGGAGATGTTTGTTGGAGAAAAGGCACTATGAAATATTAAGCAATAAAGCACAACAAAAAAAGTTTTTAACTTTAAATGTAAAACGCACACTCAAACAAACGCAGAAAGCCAAGCATATGTAACTGTAAGTATGTATGGGTGCTGCTGCTGTTATAAATAGTTGTAGAAAAAAGATAGCAGCAGCAGCAGCGACGTCAAAGTGAAGCGTCGTCATAGTTTTTTGTTGTTGTTGCTGCTGTCGTTGTGTGCTTTGCCAGCACTTTTCGTTGTTCTAATAGAAGCCGAATGGGTGCGAGTGGATCGGGAGAGATTTGATCATAGAGAAGATATAGAAGGTGGGCGCTGGCAGAAATATTGGCATAAAGCGTTGTAAGAAGTGTCAAATATAAATTTATTTGTTTGCTTACGCTGCCTTTATTATTGTTCTTGCCAATACCCTGTACTTAATTTGTAAATAGAAGAAAATATTTGCAGTAATTTTCATTTTTAATTACTAATTGTTTTTTGGTAGGTTTTTAACTTAATCTTAATATAAGTAATGTTAAATAATTAATAAAAAAAATACAATTTTTCCTAAGGGTATTTACATGGCAACCCATCAAACTTAATTGTTCATTTTCCTTTTTTTGTTTTTTGTTTAGTTTAACTTGATTTATGAGCCTTGCACACACACACACACATATATATGCAGTAGCACACGGTGCTGGAGAGAGGAAAGAAATCAAACTTTATTGATAGTCGCGCTGTGTGCAATAAAAAGTGTGGGCGAAGAGGTGGTAAAGGAGGTGGTAGACAGTGGGTGGGTGTGGTCGTTACAAACAGAAAGCAAGATGCTGTCAAATATATACGTATATTCTCACACACACATACACTTAAATAAATGCAGGCTCACATACATACATATGTACATATATAAGTAAAATATATGCCATGTTTATGACGTTTGAAAAAACGGGCAAAGGCCAGACGAAATGAAACGGGACGAAACGAGACGCGACGATACGCATAAAACAAAAAGCGCAAAAAAAATATCTCAAAAAAAACGTCCTATGAAATTGAAGACAAAGCCAGAAAATGTTGCTCGGTAGCATTGGTGGAGAGTGTGTGTGTGGTGGGGGATGCATTAGATATCGTCCCTTACAAAAAGGAGGTCAACTTCAGCTTAAAACGTGTAGATTAAAGAGCAAAAGCAAAACGGAAAAAATAAAGAAAGTAAAGTAAAGGAACTAAACGAAACTAAAGCCTTTGACATCTTGTAATTTGTTCAGCCGAGAGAGTGATAGTAAGAAAGAGATAGAGAGAGAGAGAGAGAGAGAGGAGGTGTTTAGCAGCATTAACAAAGCAAGCACATAAAAAGATGCGCAAAATATAAAGAGTTACGTGCCCAAATGGCTTCAGAGTGAGAGAGAGCGCGTGACTTGAAAGGCAAATGCAGGTAAAGCAGCAAAACTAAGTGTTGTTCCATGCTCAACTAGTAGATGATCTTTGATTAATATTATAAACAATCATATAACATCTACACAAAATTTAATCATTAACCATTAGTAACTTTTTAGTAATATAATCAAATTTTATAATTATTTATTCTACTCTACTGCATTTACTGCTACAATTTTGTAAAAATGTTTTACAGGGTATGCAAGAAAAGCCAACGCAAATCTAAAGAACAGCTGCACTTAAGGACATACGCACGACAGCTTAATGAGTGGCTGAGGGAGCGAGAGAGCATGAAAGAAAGAGAGAGAGAGAGAGAGAGAGAGAGAGACAGTGAAGCTGAACTACCTGCCAACAAAGCAAAAGCAAACACAAATGCGCAAAGCTGAAACGTCAAACGTCGCATGCAAATAAATATGTGTGCTATACGCAATAAAAAAGCTCCAGTAACAAAACGTGACAGAAAAATGTAAACAAACGCCACACAAAACACAAAACAAGTGTACACAAAGTCATAAGAAATGTGCGGACAATTGACGACGACGAAAATAATTGAAACGGTAACAAGAAGAGTAAGGAGAGCAAAGCACAGCATCAGCAGCTGCAGTAAGAATTACAACAACAACCGACCACAGTTTAAAAACGTGGTTGGCTAATGTTAGTTTCACAAACCAATTGTTTCACACTGCAAATGAGATGAAGAGATTGGGAAAGGGAGCGAGAGAACGTGTTTCGATTCGCAAACGTTTTAGCACACGCTATGCAGAGACTGACTGCCAGTCTGCCCCACATCAGTTCTTGTACTTTGTCTGTGGCCCACATCTTCGCCTGTGCTCGAGGGCAACCATAGGCGAGCATATACCGTTAAGCGCAGCATGCATGTTTTTCTGCAATGGCCGCTATGACGCCCCTAAGCACAAAACAATTGTAGTCTGCCCTCCTATCTTTCTCTCATCCCCATCCCCCCTACACAACAGACACCTGCTGACAGAGCAACAGTCAAAATCAGAGTTACTTTTTGCACAGTGCAACATCATTCTTTCTGTAAAATTATAAATTAATTTTAGAGGAGCAAGGTCTTCTATGGTTCTTATTGTGCCCAACTCGTTAATTACATTAGTACATACTTTATGCACACAAACATACATACATTATGTGCTTATTTGTTAATTGTATTTTTAGCAGCTTAATTCTCATTCACACTTAAAGATTCAACAGTTGTTAGCATATAAGCTCACCACTGTGCACAGCCTTTATTTGTCATTTTAATACTTCCCACTTCATCTCTCTGACTCTTTCACTCACTTGCTTACCTTGTAATAATTGTCATTACGTCATAAGCACGCAAAACCGCCGCTGCTGAAAGCTACGTTCTCTTCCCCACTCAATCACACACACACACAAGACGCAAACGGTGGCGTTGCCGTTCTGTTTGTTTTCTTTGACATTTTAATTTGGCGCGCTCTGCTTGCGTTTTGTTCTTTTTCTCTTTTATGTTTATTTTTATTTGTTTTTTTTTTTTATTTTTTTTTTTATTTTTTTTTTTGCAATTTAAAGAATTTTTATTTGCTTTCCTTTTATATGTGTATTTAAATGCTTTATGTAATAATTTGTTATTTTTATTGTTGAAGCATGCAATGAATAGCTAATGTGGGACGCCCATGCGGCCAGTTGACATGCAAAAAAATAAATAAACTTGGGCAATTAACTTAACGTTTGAAAAGGCACGCGATAAATGCCGAACGCTGTTTTTTCTGGTACCGCTCAAATGGAGCGTAAAATTGGCAGAGAATAAAAAATCAACTGCAATTTGAACTTGAACAAAATGTCAGCAAGGAGAGCAGTAAAATAATTCAAATCAGAAAAAAAGCTCGAGCATCTGATTGTGTGTGTGTGTGTGTGACAGCTTTCCAATTAGAAAGAGCGATGCCTGTATGTGGAGGATAAGTGAGTGCCCTGCTGCATTTAATATAGTTGTGACAAATACTCTCACTTTCTCACACACACGCACACTGGAAATTGCACAGTTACACACAAGCACGCATGTGTGTGTGTCGCTGTAGCGGCGTCCACAACAACAACAACATTTAACTAAACAGCTGAGCGTTAGCCAAAACGGCGGCACTCTAACGCACACACATACGCGCACACAGACACACTATACGTTTGGTCACACTGCGATTTTGGGGCGTTTGCGCATGTATTAGTGCTTTTAGCAAAATTACAAAATATAAACAGATGTAAATAGCTTACCGTTAAATGACTTTGCCACCGAGTAAAATTTATGACTACCAATTAAAATCAATCTCGAATTTCAATTACTTCACTTCTCACTCACTCTTAGTTCCGCTTCATTTAGTTTTGTCCAATATACGAACAGAGCATGTTTGAATACCGTTTTTTCTTTTGCTTTCACCAAAATGCCGCACTTCTGTTTGCTTTAAATTCTTTTTTGTTTGCTGATAACCCGAGGACAAGCGTGCGTATCGCAGAACAACAAATTTACAACTGCAAACGGTGTGACTGACACAGGACATGCAAAAAAATACTGCGAAAAATACCAAAAAATTCCATATTTATAGTGCAAATGTCTAAAAATGCTTAGCGCTTGCCAATCAGCTGTTTGTACAGTGGCAGCCTTGTCATGTCACAGACATTAAGGTTACTCTCTGCGCACGTACATCCGAGTAACTCAGCTATGGGGAGAGCGCTCGTGACGTCATGAGTTTAATGTATTGTATTGTGTGTGAGTATAGAATACTGAAAATTTGAATTAAATTATTATTCATTAATTAAAAAAAAAGAGCTTATTATGTAACATTAAAATGGCATGTGCTAAACTTGTGACGAATAGCAGTGAGCGAAGCAAATAATTAAACTTGAAATCGATTCGGGTGGCAACGCTGCTCATTTTGCCCACACTTACATGTGCGTGCGTATGTGTATCGCTTTGTGTGAGTGTGTTGCGGAAAATTGTTAATCGAATTAATAATAATATAAATATTGTAAAGCCCAAAATTAATACAATAATAACTGAAAACTGAAGCGAAAGCGTGTGCGTGGTCACGTGCTCTCATTAGATAATAATGTCGAATCGAACGCGCAACGCGACTAAAGGCGAGGCGCTAATCGAGAGTTGCCGCAGCAAGGGCAAATGGCAACGCGTCATCGAGCTGACCGATGAGCTCAAAACTGGATCGCCACAAAACGGTAAAACCAAACAAGAAAGATAATTAGAACTGTGAATAACCCCCACGCTTCTACCCAAATTTGTAGAGAGTCTTGCAAACTTTTTGGTGGGCGAAGCACGTCTGGAAAGCTATTTGGAGGAGCATGCGGTGTCCGCCGAATCAAATTTTGGACGCGCCAAAAGTAGTCTGTCGGAGGCGAGACGTTATCTTAATTTAGCACTGGGCGAAAGTGGCCAAAAGGCGGGCGTCGCCTTGGATGCATACTTGCTGTTGGCCAAATTGTGTTATGCCTGCGGCGACTACGAGCAGAGCCTGGAGAACTTTGTCAAGGCCGAACTGAATACGCTGGCCGAACAAGAGTTGACTCTGTAAGTGAAGATAAATATATCTAGTTATATATATATACATATAGATATATCTTTTTTCTTGTATATATATATAAAAATCGTCTATTTCAACAGACGCAGCTTGAAGATTCTGGCCGAATCCTATGCGATTAAGGGTCTGTGCTTGGAACAGCAGCCCTCCAAGCCACCGTCCAAGTTCAAAAAGGCCGAAAAGGAAACGGATATGGTGAGTCAGCTAAATATCTAATATATCTATAATAAATGTGACAATTTTTACGATTAGATTTCCTGCTTTGAGCGTGCCTCGGATTTGGGATTGCTTTATCTGCAGGAATACGAAATATCTTGTTTGAGCAACAATTCGAACTCGTCGAACAACTCGACGCATGGCTCCACGCTGAATGTGAACAGCGGCGTGCAACCGTCGACGAGCAGCTTTGCCATCAGCAGCAGCAGCAGCATGGCGAGCAGCAGTGCCACATTGGAGAGCAACAGACGCATGGGCGCCATACTGGAGACGGCCCTGCAACGTGCCCCAATTGTGCTAATCAAATCAGGCAAATTGCATTTGGCCGTCGAACGCTATCGGATTATGCTCAACGCAATTGATACGCCAGCAACGCAATCGTTGCGCCTGACACTCGCCCGCCAGCTGGCCGAGGTGTTGCTGCGGGGTGTGTCGGGCACAATTTATGCGCCGCCCTTTACCAGCAAAACGGGAGGCAGCACTTTGCGTTCAACTGGTGGTGGTGGCTCGTCGTCCAAGCGTTTGTGGAAGCCACGCAAATATGAGACGCGTAATCAGTTTATGCCACGCAACCAGCAGGAGGAGGTGATTCTGCTGCTGCTCATTGCTGAGGCGCTGGCGGTGCGTGACACTGTCCTCTCCCAGAGCCCCGAGTTTCGTTCGGCTCGCCAGCATGCCATGGGCAATGTTACCGCTGTCTATGACCTGCTCACCCTGGCTACCATACGCTGGGGTCTCGTCCAGCTGCTAAACGAGTCCTTCGAGAAGGCCCTCAAATTCAGTTTCGGTGAGCAACATGTCTGGCGACAATACGGTCTCAGTTTGATGGCCGCCGAGAAGCATTCGCATGCGCTGCGTGTGTTCCAGGAGTCGATGAAATTGACGCCCGGTGATCCGCTACCCTGTCTACTTGCCTCGCGTCTCTGCTACGAGAGCCTGGAGACGGTCAAGCAGGGCCTGGACTATGCCCAGCAGGCGCTCAAGCGTGAGGTGAAGGGTGAGTCATGTGAATATACATCCAAGAACATGTTTCCATTTTGTGACCATCTTTCTTTGCCTTTTGTCCAGGTCTGCGTCCATCGCGCAGTCAACTCTTTGTGGGCATTGGCCATCAGCAGTTGGCCATTCAGGCCACCTTGAAGAGCGAACGGGATGCGTACAATAAACTGGCGCTGGAGTCGCTGGAGCGTGCCGTGCAACAGGATGGCAACGATCATCTGGCCGAATATTATCTATCGCTGCAATATGCGCTGCTGAATCAGCTGGGCGACGCCTTGAGCCACATTCGCTTTGCTCTAGCGCTGCGCATGGAGCATGCTCCATGTCTGCATCTGTTCGCATTGCTTCTGACTGCGTCGCGACGTCCGAGTGAGGCGTTGGGCGTCATCGATGATGCACTGCATGAGTTTCCCGATAATCTACAGTTGCTCCATGTCAAGGCACATCTCCAACTGAATCTGGAGGATGCGGAGACGGCGTTGTCCACCGTGCAACATATGCTCGCTGTTTGGCGTGATGTCTACGAGGCACAACTGGCTGGGGAGGAGGAGAAGCATTCGGATACCAAGAGCGGTGTCCATTTGGTGCACTCATCCCAAATGTCCGACAAGGATTCAAGTAAGTTTTCTCTTGCCCTGCCCTGTACGCATCCCCAAATCTTTACCTATCAAATCTCATGACTCTTAATAATGCCTATAAATATGTTCTATATACACACACATACACACACACACATACATTTTTATATACATATATATATATACAAACATCTGTGTATCTCTACCCAACTTCTGCGGAATGTGTCTATCTCAAAAAAACCAAAAAAAAAAAAAAAACACCAAATTCTTAAAAACCATAAAAACCATAATTGTAAGTCTCAAATGCGAATTTAATTAAAAGTTTGAAAGTTCGCTGAACCGAACTTAATTATACACTTGCAAAAAAATTTGAATTTATATTAATCAGTTTATTGACTGAATTTTTATGAGAATTTTTACATTTTACTATTAATCATTTAGCATGACTAAATATTCTCATGAAAAACTTGAAATCAGCAAAAATTTTATTTATTCTATTAATAATTTTGTGCATAAAATGGAAGCAGTTACTATACTTTATAGAATTTCACAAAATAATAATCATAAGTAATAATAATAATTTTATTTAACTCGATGCAAAATCTTTAGGCTTTAATATATAAATGAGCCTTTTCAAAAATTATATTTTTCCTTATAATATTTAGGTAAATTAATAATTTGTTTTTTTTGTAATATATTGTACAAAAAAAAAAACAAGAGTATTTTGAAAATTCCGAAAAATTTAACAAATTTAAAAAAAAAAGTAAAAATTTCTGCATTTGTTAGGATTATAAAAAAAATATAACTGAAAATTGAACATTTCTTTGCAAGAGTATAAAAAGTTTTTCTTTCAATTTGCGCTTTGCATTGCTTTTAAGTCACTTTCTCTATTTCTCTCGTGCTTCTCTCTCACTATTCTACTCTTTCTCCTCCCTTTTCTCTTGCCTGCTCCTATAAATTTGCATGATTTTTCTTAACTAACATTTTCTCTGATTCTCCAATTTTTTATACACTCTAAATTTTATCTAACACACTTTTTCACTTGTTATGTTATAGTTCAATTTTTAAATATTATATTTTGCATTTGCATTGTTTTTGTAATTCTCAACTTGTTGTTGCGTCCCCCCCTTCAAGATTCCGTCTATGCCGCTTCGCTGGCCGCAGTTTCGCGCGTGGAGCAGGCTCTGAGTGAGGCAGCCAGCTCGCTGAGCTCCTTTACACAACGGCCGGGACCACGACGACCCTGGATGCTTCAAATTGAGGTTAGTTTTTTTGCATACATATAAATATATAACACTGATTTCAATTGGGTTGGTTTATCCTCGACAGATTTGGCTGCTGCTCGCTGATGTCTATCTGCAAATTGATCAGCCAAATGAATCCTTAAATTGCATTCACGAAGCTACCCAAATCTATCCGCTTTCTCATCAAATAATGTTCATGGTGGGTAAAAGCAATTGAATTGTTATTTATAACAAATGGTTTAATAAACTATTTTGTTTACAGCGCGGTCAGATTCATGTGTATTTGGAGCAGTGGCTGGAGGCCAAACAGTGTTTCCTGAATGCCGTCGCCGCCAATCCAAATCACACAGATGCTTTGCGCGCCTTGGGCGAAACCCACTTAATGCTCGGCGAGCCGCGTTTGGCTGAAAAGATGCTCAAGGATGCTGCCAAATTGGATCCAAATTGTCCAAAAATATGGTTAATAACAATGAGAAACTTGAGAAACTTGGCAACAATATTAACAACATTTCATATATCAACAGGTTTGCTTTGGGCCAAGTGATGCAGACTTTGGGTGATTTTAATGCATCCGCTGATTGCTTTGCGACATCGTTGCAATTGGAGCCATCGTGTCCAGTGCTTCCATTTACCTCGATACCATTAGTTTTCGAATAGAGGCATTTCCACAGAGAAAGATGCATTTGTTTATTTATTTTTTCTGTTTTTGTCTACATATTTAAGACATACCTCAACTAACCTCAAACAAACAGAGCAATATTACTTAATAGACTTTAAAGCGAAAATTATGATTTTGATTTTATATATATTATTTCCAATTGTTATTGTCAGTATTAAGACAAGAGCGTTGATGGTGTAAATTATGTGCGTGTGTTTGTGTAAATTATTAGCTAGCCCTATTCAAAATGTTAACCGTAAACATAATCATTGATAAGCTAAAGAAAATTCTTGATTTATTTTACTGTTGGTTCATTCCTTGAAAAAGATAATGATGATCTATAACCATATATACATATATATATTGATCTAAGTTTGTGCATTTTGTTATGGGAATTTAGGATGAAATGGAATTTAGGAGTTTTCGTGTGTTATTTATTGCATAATGTTATCGCTATTGATATCTACGTAAATCCAAAACAATTGTATACCAAATTAATTATTTAATTTAATTGAAATATATACATATATATATATATATACATATATTAAATGGATTTTAAAATGAAAATTGTTTTTTACTTTTCTGGGCATGTCAAAGAAATTGAGAAAATGAGTAACTTTTTAATCAAAAATTAAATAATCGTTTTAGATATAAATCTTACTTAAAGTTTTAACAAAACTAGTGGAATTTCTGGCATATTTGCATTGCGTGTGTGAAGTTTTTTAGCCGCTTGATAAAAAACTTGCTGCACTTCTTGTTGGGCAGCGTTGAAGCTTTCACTTTTCACTTCCTTCTAATTGGCACAGCTAATTTCCGGCATTAATAGCTCCAAACGAGGAGAGGTTAACACAAAGCCTCGCAAATGTTAGTTGCCAAAAAGTGCCACCCAAAGTCAAAACAAAAATAACTCCAATAACTTGGCTGTCCCTGGTTGTTTCTGTTTTTTTGTTTTTTTTGTTATTCCTGTTAGTTGTCCGGGGCAACGGGACGAGCGGGCAATCAATAAAAAAGTAAACAAAACAACATACAAAATGAGCCAAAATGCCGAGCATGAAAAATGCTATTGCAGAGCTGCGCTGGAATTTGGGTTTACGAGCAGCGCATTGACGAGAAGCGGCCAAAGAAATCAAATAATAAAATCAACACAAAATAAAAAAAAAAAATAAAAAAAAAACAGGGAGAGGAATTGCAATTGTAATGCATAGAAATTTGTGCCAGTTTTGAAGTTTGACCCGCATCCCCAAGGAGGAGGCAATGCAAGCCAGAAAATGACGCCCAAGCGAAAGCGACGCAGCAAAAGTCGCGCGGCGGCGGAGCAACAACATCAGCAGCTGCTGGCGGCGCTGGAGCTGACGGATAGCTGCTGCGACATTTGCCACTGCGACTGCTACAGTTCGCACAGCAGCGGCAATGCCAGCGGACGCGAGGAGCTGCAGCAGCTGGAGCTAGAGATACGCGAATTGGAGCAACTGCAGCGTAGCGAGAGTGCCCAAAAAAAGCCCAGAAGTCTGAGCAGACAGCGAAGCGCTTCCAAATCGCCAACCGAGGCCAAGAAAACTAAAAGCGAAAGTCGTCGCGGCTCCAGCGCCAGACGGTCCAAGAGCGCGGGCAGCCAGCGCAGTCAGTCCAGGCAGCAGCAGGAGCAGCTGGAGGAGTTGCAACTCCAGGTGCCGCAGCAGCAGCCCCAACAACAGCCAACAACAACACAGCTTAAGCACCGTGCAAAGCGGCCAACGGCTGCTCTACGAGATTGCCAAATGCTGCAGGTGAGTTGGACAACTCTAATAAAAATAATCAATTGGAATTATAAGAACTCCATGGCATTACAGTACACAAAAATCAATTATTATTATGCCATAAAGTAAAAATAATTTAAAAAGTTAATTACTTAAAAAAAAGTGTTTTGGACGATGCCAACAACACGCGGTGTTCCCAAGCGGTCCCCCATCTAAGTACTAACCACGCCCGACGCTGCTTAATTGCGGTGATCGAACGAGAACCGATGTATTCAGCGTAGTATGGTCGTTGGCGAAAGTCGAATGCTTAGAGTAGGATTTTATATTTGGTATTTGATAATATCTACTTGAGAATCACAGGTTAAATATAAACGACAAGGAGTCAAATAAATATATTTTAATAAACGGCAAAACAAATAAAATTAGAAAATGTAATGAAAACAAATAATAAAAATATAAAAATGGAGTATACGAAAAAAAAAAAATTATATATTTGGTATTTGATAATATCTACTTGGGAATCACTGGTTAAATATACAATATAATTGAGATGTATTTGCAGCTCACAGAACTATAAACAAGATAAACATTCAATTAAAAATGGGAGCGTAAAACGAGAAAGGAATCGAAAAAAATTTATTTTTATTTTAATAAACGGCAAAAATAAGTGGCTTTAAACCTTGTTAAGAAAAAAATATAAAATATAAACAGAGTGTATAACATAGAAAAACCAAATTAAAGTCACATATATATAAATATTCCAATTAGATTGTGTTCAGCTGAGACAAAGAAATATGTTAAAAATAATAATTGAAAATAATATGAAATCTTTGGATTATTCCTAATATATATTTGGTGTTTGTTATTTTTTTTTTAGATACTTTTGGTACAGATAAGTGAAATATAGATAAAGAAACATTCAATGTTATTCTGAGTAATTTCTATTTACCATCGCATTTTGTACAAAAAGTTTTTTTTTCATAGAGTTTTCTAGCTTTAAAATTAATCTATTTGTATTTTATATATTTCTTGCAGACTGTTTTCGGACTCGATGCAACGACAACGCTGGCAATACGAGGCAGTCGAGCCAAGTCGAAATCCCAGGAGAATATGACGCTGGTGCCGCTGGGACAATCCGAGGCGCAGTCGCAATTGTGCGCTTCCATGGCCAATTTGTGTTTGGCGCCGACTGTGCGTGCTGCGTATGAGAAGGTGCCACAACACGACCAGAAGATACTCAATCGGATGGCCGTGAAGAGGAGCCAGCAGGCGGCGGATAAGGAGCACGCGTGGCTGGCGCGCAAGTATTGGGAGAACGAGCGACTGGAGCAACAGCTGCTCAAGTGCGAACAACTGGAGGAGTACAAACAGGCGGTGCATGATAAACAGTTTCAGGACTATCTGCTGACCAAGGCGCGTCTGCAGTCGCTGGCCGAGCGGGATCTGGCGGAGTTGCGTCGCCTGCGCGGCGCATTGGATGCCAAGGATGCGGCGGCCAAGCAACGTTTGCAGGCCATGCGACTTGAACGGGATTTGATGCTGTGTCAGCGACGCTACGAGGAGTCGCGACGGAGCGAGGCTGTCACCCTGCAGCAGGAGGAACAGCAGCTGGATGCAACACTGCGAAAGAGGGACACCTGCATGCGGCTCACGGAGCGCTTGAGGCGAGCGGATGAGTTGCGCAATGAAATGCTCGAAGGATATCTGCGGCGACTGCACCACGACAACCAGGTGGAGCAGCTGCAGCATGAGGAACACTGGCGGGAGCGACAGCAACTGGAGCGCCTAAAGCGGGAGCAACTGCAGCACGATATCCAGCGCAAGCGGCAGCAGTCGCAGCGATTTGTCGACACCCGCCAGCGGCGACACGAGGCCCGGTTTCGCACTGCCAAAATCTCGGCCAGCCTCAGGGAACTGGTGCGTCAGTCTGTGACACCCGAATCAGCCCTCGACACTCAGCATCCGTCCAACTCGAGCTACTATGCCCAGCAACAGTCGCAGCTGAGTCGACTGCTCTTCAACCAGAAATAAGAGAAATCCCTAACCGAAAAGTAATTGTTGTTATTGTGTAAATAAATGAGAGAAGAACGTTTAATTCCTGATTTTTATAGAAAACACATCTATTTTGTATCAACAATAGAAGTTCAAATTAATACTGGAATTCTGTTTCTAAATTTGAATGCAGTAATAATATCTAAGGCAAACCATTCACAAAACTTTTCTGCTTCTGAAAATTAATTAAGTTTTGGCATAGTTATGCCTTTGAGAAGATTGGAGTTATCGTTCCATACCAGTTTCGAATATACAAAATTTTCATGAATTTCAACCCAAAATAGTTGATTGCATTTTGTTGCCAGTGGCTAAGCCATTATTAAAAAGAAGCCATTTGAAAATATGTAGATTTTTGACAACGTTATGGATATGGAAAGTTTTAAATTATTCCCCAAGCAACAACAAAATATTAAACAGAAAAATTCGTCAGATTAAATAAAAAACATGACTTCGGCTGTGTATCAACTAAAAAGAAAAAAAGTGTTTTGGACGATGCCAACAACACGCGGTGTTCCCAAGCGGTCCCCCATCTAAGTACTAACCACGCCCGACGCTGCTTAATTGCGGTGATCGAACGAGAACCGATGTATTCAGCGTAGTATGGTCGTTGGCGAAAGTCGAATGCTTAGAGTAGGATTATATATTTGGTATTTGATAATATCTACTTGAGAATCACAGGTTAAATATAAACGACAAAGGAGTCAAATAAATATATTTTAATAAACGGTAAAACAAATAAAATTAAAAACCGTAATGAAAAACAAATAAAAAAATATAAAATGGAGAACACGAAAAACAAAAATTTATAGGTAAGCAAAAAAAGTGTTTTGGACGATGCCAACAACACGCGGTGTTCCCAAGCGGTCCCCCATCTAAGTACTAACCACGCCCGACGCTGCTTAATTGCGGTGATCGAACGAGAACCGATGTATTCAGCGTAGTATGGTCGTTGGCGAAAGCCGAATGCTTAGAGTAGGATTATATATTTGGTATTTGATAATATCTACTTGAGAATCATAGGTTAAATATAAACGACAAAGGAGTCAAATAAATATATTTTACTAAATTGCAAAACAAAGAGGATTAGAAACCGTAATAAAAAACAAATAAAAAAATATAAAAATGGAGTACACGAAAAATAAAAATTTATAGGTAAGCAAAAAAAGTGTTTTGGACGATGCCAACAACACGCGGTGTTCCCAAGCGGTCCCCCATCTAAGTACTAACCACGCCCGACGCTGCTTAATTGCGGTGATCGAACGAGAACCGATGTATTCAGCGTAGTATGGTCGTTGGCGAAAGTCGAATGCTTAGAGTAGGATTATATATTTGGTATTTGATAATATCTACTTGAGAATCACAGGTTAAATATAAACGACAAAGGACTCCAATACATATATTTTAATAAACGGTAAAACAAATAAAATTAGAAACCGTAATGAAAAACAAATAAAAAAAATATAAAAATGGAGTACACGAAAAACAAAAATTTATAGGTAAGCAAAAAAAGTGTTTTGGACGATGCCAACAACACGCGGTGTTCCCAAGCGGTCCCCCATCTAAGTACTAACCACGCCCGACGCTGCTTAATTGCGGTGATCGAACGAGAACCGATGTATTCAGCGTAGTATGGTCGTTGGCGAAAGTCGAATGCTTAGAGTAGGATTATATATTTGGTATTTGATAATATCTACTTGAGAATCACAGGTTAAATATAAACGACAAAGGACTCCAATACATATATTTTAATAAACGGTAAAACAAATAAAATTAGAAACCGTAATGAAAAACAAATAAAAAAATATAAAAATGGAGTACACGAAAAACAAAAATTTATAGGTAAGCAAAAAAAGTGTTTTGGACGATGCCAACAACACGCGGTGTTCCCAAGCGGTCCCCCATCTAAGTACTAACCACGCCCGACGCTGCTTAATTGCGGTGATCGAACGAGAACCGATGTATTCAGCGTAGTATGGTCGTTGGCGAAAGTCGAATGCTTAGAGTAGGATTATATATTTGGTATTTGATAATATCTACTTGAGAATCATAGGTTAAATATAAACGACAAAGGAGTCAAATAAATATATTTTAATAAACGGCAAAACAAAGAGGATTAGAAACCGTAATGAAAAACAAATAAAAAAATATAAAAATGGAGTACACGAAAAACAAAAATTTATAGGTAAGCAAAAAAAGTGTTTTGGACGATGCCAACAACACGCGGTGTTCCCAAGCGGTCCCCCATCTAAGTACTAACCACGCCCGACGCTGCTTAATTGCGGTGATCGAACGAGAACCGATGTATTCAGCGTAGTATGGTCGTTGGCGAAAGTCGAATGCTTAGAGTAGGATTATATATTTGGTATTTGATAATATCTACTTGAGAATCATAGGTTAAATATAAACGACAAAGGAGTCAAATAAATATATTTTAATAAACGGCAAAACAAAGAGGATTAGAAACCGTAATGAAAAACAAATAAAAAAATATAAAAATGGAGTACACGAAAAATAAAAATTTATAGGTAAGCAAAAAAAGTGTTTTGGACGATGCCAACAACACGCGGTGTTCCCAAGCGGTCCCCCATCTAAGTACTAACCACGCCCGACGCTGCTTAATTGCGGTGATCGAACGAGAACCGATGTATTCAGCGTAGTATGGTCGTTGGCGAAAGTCGAATGCTTAGAGTAGGATTATATATTTGGTATTTGATAATATCTACTTGAGAATCACAGGTTAAATATAAACGACAAAGGACTCCAATACATATATTTTAATAAACGGTAAAACAAATAAAATTAGAAACCGTAATGAAAAACAAATAAAAAAATATAAAAATGGAGTACACGAAAAACAAAAATTTATAGGTAAGCAAAAAAAGTGTTTTGGACGATGCCAACAACACGCGGTGTTCCCAAGCGGTCCCCCATCTAAGTACTAACCACGCCCGACGCTGCTTAATTGCGGTGATCGAACGAGAACCGATGTATTCAGCGTAGTATGGTCGTTGGCGAAAGTCGAATGCTTAGAGTAGGATTATATATTTGGTATTTGATAATATCTACTTGAGAATCACAGGTTAAATATAAACGACAAAGGACTCGAATACATATATTTTAATAAACGGTAAAACAAATAAAATTAGAAACCGTAATGAAAAACAAATAAAAAAATATAAAAATGGAGTACACGAAAAACAAAAATTTATAGGTAAGCAAAAAAAGTGTTTTGGACGATGCCAACAACACGCGGTGTTCCCAAGCGGTCCCCCATCTAAGTACTAACCACGCCCGACGCTGCTTAATTGCGGTGATCGAACGAGAACCGATGTATTCAGCGTAGTATGGTCGTTGGCGAAAGTCGAATGCTTAGAGTAGGATTATATATTTGGTATTTGATAATATCTACTTGAGAATCATAGGTTAAATATAAACGACAAAGGAGTCAAATAAATATATTTTACTAAATTGCAAAACAAAGAGGATTAGAAACCGTAATGAAAAACAAATAAAAAAAATATAAAAATGGAGTACACGAAAAATAAAAATTTATAGGTAAGCAAAAAAAGTGTTTTGGACGATGCCAACAACACGCGGTGTTCCCAAGCGGTCCCCCATCTAAGTACTAACCACGCCCGACGCTGCTTAATTGCGGTGATCGAACGAGAACCGATGTATTCAGCGTAGTATGGTCGTTGGCGAAAGTCGAATGCTTAGAGTAGGATTATATATTTGGTATTTGATAATATCTACTTGAGAATCACAGGTTAAATATAAACGACAAAGGAGTCAAATACATATATTTTAATAAACGGTAAAACAAATAAAATTAGAAACCGTAATGAAAAACAAATAAAAAAATATAAAAATGGAGTACACGAAAAACAAAAATTTATAGGTAAGCAAAAAAAGTGTTTTGGACGATGCCAACAACACGCGGTGTTCCCAAGCGGTCCCCCATCTAAGTACTAACCACGCCCGACGCTGCTTAATTGCGGTGATCGAACGAGAACCGATGTATTCAGCGTAGTATGGTCGTTGGCGAAAGTCGAATGCTTAGAGTAGGATTATATATTTGGTATTTGATAATATCTACTTGAGAATCACAGGTTAAATATAAACGACAAAGGACTCCAATACATATATTTTAATAAACGGTAAAACAAATAAAATTAGAAACCGTAATGAAAAACAAATAAAAAAATATAAAAATGGAGTACACGAAAAACAAAAATTTATAGGTAAGCAAAAAAAGTGTTTTGGACGATGCCAACAACACGCGGTGTTCCCAAGCGGTCCCCCATCTAAGTACTAACCACGCCCGACGCTGCTTAATTGCGGTGATCGAACGAGAACCGATGTATTCAGCGTAGTATGGTCGTTGGCGAAAGTCGAATGCTTAGAGTAGGATTATATATTTGGTATTTGATAATATCTACTTGAGAATCATAGGTTAAATATAAACGACAAAGGAGTCAAATAAATATATTTTACTAAATTGCAAAACAAAGAGGATTAGAAACCGTAATGAAAAACAAATAAAAAAAATATAAAAATGGAGTACACGAAAAATAAAAATTTATAGGTAAGCAAAAAAAGTGTTTTGGACGATGCCAACAACACGCGGTGTTCCCAAGCGGTCCCCCATCTAAGTACTAACCACGCCCGACGCTGCTTAATTGCGGTGATCGAACGAGAACCGATGTATTCAGCGTAGTATGGTCGTTGGCGAAAGTCGAATGCTTAGAGTAGGATTATATATTTGGTATTTGATAATATCTACTTGAGAATCACAGGTTAAATATAAACGACAAAGGAGTCAAATACATATATTTTAATAAACGGCAAAACAAATAAAATTAGAAACCGTAATGAAAAACAAATAAAAAAATATAAAAATGGAGTACACGAAAAACAAAAATTTATAGGTAAGCAAAAAAAGTGTTTTGGACGATGCCAACAACACGCGGTGTTCCCAAGCGGTCCCCCATCTAAGTACTAACCACGCCCGACGCTGCTTAATTGCGGTGATCGAACGAGAACCGATGTATTCAGCGTAGTATGGTCGTTGGCGAAAGTCGAATGCTTAGAGTAGGATTATATATTTGGTATTTGATAATATCTACTTGAGAATCACAGGTTAAATATAAACGACAAAGGAGTCAAATACATATATTTTAATAAACGGTAAAACAAATAAAATTAGAAACCGTAATGAAAAACAAATAAAAAAATATAAAAATGGAGTACACGAAAAACAAAAATTTATAGGTAAGCAAAAAAAGTGTTTTGGACGATGCCAACAACACGCGGTGTTCCCAAGCGGTCCCCCATCTAAGTACTAACCACGCCCGACGCTGCTTAATTGCGGTGATCGAACGAGAACCGATGTATTCAGCGTAGTATGGTCGTTGGCGAAAGTCGAATGCTTAGAGTAGGATTATATATTTGGTATTTGATAATATCTACTTGAGAATCATAGGTTAAATATAAACGACAAAGGAGTCAAATAAATATATTTTACTAAATTGCAAAACAAAGAGGATTAGAAACCGTAATGAAAAACAAATAAAAAAATATAAAAATGGAGTACACGAAAAATAAAAATTTATAGGTAAGCAAAAAAAGTGTTTTGGACGATGCCAACAACACGCGGTGTTCCCAAGCGGTCCCCCATCTAAGTACTAACCACGCCCGACGCTGCTTAATTGCGGTGATCGAACGAGAACCGATGTATTCAGCGTAGTATGGTCGTTGGCGAAAGTCGAATGCTTAGAGTAGGATTATATATTTGGTATTTGATAATATCTACTTGAGAATCACAGGTTAAATATAAACGACAAAGGAGTCAAATACATATATTTTAATAAACGGTAAAACAAATAAAATTAGAAACCGTAATGAAAAACAAATAAAAAAATATAAAAATGGAGTACACGAAAAACAAAAATTTATAGGTAAGCAAAAAAAGTGTTTTGGACGATGCCAACAACACGCGGTGTTCCCAAGCGGTCCCCCATCTAAGTACTAACCACGCCCGACGCTGCTTAATTGCGGTGATCGAACGAGAACCGATGTATTCAGCGTAGTATGGTCGTTGGCGAAAGTCGAATGCTTAGATAGGATTATATATTTGGTATTTGATAATATCTACTTGAGAATCAAGGTAAATATAAACGACAAAGGATCCAATCGAACGGAACAAGGGTACACGAAAAAAAAAATTTATAGGTAAGCAAAAAAAGTGTTTTGGACGATGCCAACAACACGCGGTGTTCCCAAGCGGTCCCCCATCTAAGTACTAACCACGCCCGACGCTGCTTAATTGCGGTGATCGAACGAGAACCGATGTATTCAGCGTAGTATGGTCGTTGGCGAAAGTCGAATGCTTAGAGTAGGATTATATATTTGGTATTTGATAATATCTACTTGAGAATCACAGGTTAAATATAAACGACAAAGGACTCCAATACATATATTTTAATAAACGGTAAAACAAATAAAATTAGAAACCGTAATGAAAAACAAATAAAAAAATATAAAAATGGAGTACACGAAAAACAAAAATTTATAGGTAAGCAAAAAAAGTGTTTTGGACGATGCCAACAACACGCGGTGTTCCCAAGCGGTCCCCCATCTAAGTACTAACCACGCCCGACGCTGCTTAATTGCGGTGATCGAACGAGAACCGATGTATTCAGCGTAGTATGGTCGTTGGCGAAAGTCGAATGCTTAGAGTAGGATTATATATTTGGTATTTGATAATATCTACTTGAGAATCATAGGTTAAATATAAACGACAAAGGAGTCAAATAAATATATTTTACTAAATTGCAAAACAAAGAGGATTAGAAACCGTAATGAAAAACAAATAAAAAAAATATAAAAATGGAGTACACGAAAAATAAAAATTTATAGGTAAGCAAAAAAAGTGTTTTGGACGATGCCAACAACACGCGGTGTTCCCAAGCGGTCCCCCATCTAAGTACTAACCACGCCCGACGCTGCTTAATTGCGGTGATCGAACGAGAACCGATGTATTCAGCGTAGTATGGTCGTTGGCGAAAGTCGAATGCTTAGAGTAGGATTATATATTTGGTATTTGATAATATCTACTTGAGAATCATAGGTTAAATATAAACGACAAAGGAGTCAAATAAATATATTTTACTAAATTGCAAAACAAAGAGGATTAGAAACCGTAATGAAAAACAAATAAAAAAATATAAAAATGGAGTACACGAAAAATAAAAATTTATAGGTAAGCAAAAAAAGTGTTTTGGACGATGCCAACAACACGCGGTGTTCCCAAGCGGTCCCCCATCTAAGTACTAACCAACGCCCGACGCTGCTTAATTGCGGTGATCGAACGAGAACCGATGTATTCAGCGTAGTATGGTCGTTGGCGAAAGTCGAATGCTTAGAGTAGGATTATATATTTGGTATTTGATAATATCTACTTGAGAATCACAGGTTAAATATAAACGACAAAGGACTCGAATACATATATTTTAATAAACGGTAAAACAAATAAAATTAGAAACCGTAATGAAAAACAAATAAAAAAATATAAAAATGGAGTACACGAAAAACAAAAATTTATAGGTAAGCAAAAAAAGTGTTTTGGACGATGCCAACAACACGCGGTGTTCCCAAGCGGTCCCCCATCTAAGTACTAACCACGCCCGACGCTGCTTAATTGCGGTGATCGAACGAGAACCGATGTATTCAGCGTAGTATGGTCGTTGGCGAAAGTCGAATGCTTAGAGTAGGATTATATATTTGGTATTTGATAATATCTACTTGAGAATCATAGGTTAAATATAAACGACAAAGGACCAATACATATATTTTAATAAACGGTAAAACAAATAAAATTAGAAACCGTAATGAAAAACAAATAAAAAAATATAAAAATGGAGTACACGAAAAATAAAAATTTATAGGTAAGCAAAAAAAGTGTTTTGGACGATGCCAACAACACGCGGTGTTCCCAAGCGGTCCCCCATCTAAGTACTAACCACGCCCGACGCTGCTTAATTGCGGTGATCGAACGAGAACCGATGTATTCAGCGTAGTATGGTCGTTGGCGAAAGTCGAATGCTTAGAGTAGGATTATATATTTGGTATTTGATAATATCTACTTGAGAATCATAGGTTAAATATAAACGACAAAGGAGTCAAATAAATATATTTTACTAAATTGCAAAACAAAGAGGATTAGAAACCGTAATGAAAAACAAATAAAAAAAATATAAAAATGGAGTACACGAAAAATAAAAATTTATAGGTAAGCAAAAAAAGTGTTTTGGACGATGCCAACAACACGCGGTGTTCCCAAGCGGTCCCCCATCTAAGTACTAACCACGCCCGACGCTGCTTAATTGCGGTGATCGAACGAGAACCGATGTATTCAGCGTAGTATGGTCGTTGGCGAAAGTCGAATGCTTAGAGTAGGATTATATATTTGGTATTTGATAATATCTACTTGAGAATCACAGGTTAAATATAAACGACAAAGGAGTCAAATACATATATTTTAATAAACGGTAAAACAAATAAAATTAGAAACCGTAATGAAAAACAAATAAAAAAATATAAAAATGGAGTACACGAAAAATAAAAATTTATAGGTAAGCAAAAAAAGTGTTTTGGACGATGCCAACAACACGCGGTGTTCCCAAGCGGTCCCCCATCTAAGTACTAACCACGCCCGACGCTGCTTAATTGCGGTGATCGAACGAGAACCGATGTATTCAGCGTAGTATGGTCGTTGGCGAAAGTCGAATGCTTAGAGTAGGATTATATATTTGGTATTTGATAATATCTACTTGAGAATCACAGGTTAAATATAAACGACAAAGGACTCCAATACATATATTTTAATAAACGGTAAAACAAATAAAATTAGAAACCGTAATGAAAAACAAATAAAAAAATATAAAAATGGAGTACACGAAAAACAAAAATTTATAGGTAAGCAAAAAAAGTGTTTTGGACGATGCCAACAACACGCGGTGTTCCCAAGCGGTCCCCCATCTAAGTACTAACCACGCCCGACGCTGCTTAATTGCGGTGATCGAACGAGAACCGATGTATTCAGCGTAGTATGGTCGTTGGCGAAAGTCGAATGCTTAGAGTAGGATTATATATTTGGTATTTGATAATATCTACTTGAGAATCATAGGTTAAATATAAACGACAAAGGAGTCAAATAAATATATTTTACTAAATTGCAAAACAAAGAGGATTAGAAACCGTAATGAAAAACAAATAAAAAAAATATAAAAATGGAGTACACGAAAAATAAAAATTTATAGGTAAGCAAAAAAAGTGTTTTGGACGATGCCAACAACACGCGGTGTTCCCAAGCGGTCCCCCATCTAAGTACTAACCACGCCCGACGCTGCTTAATTGCGGTGATCGAACGAGAACCGATGTATTCAGCGTAGTATGGTCGTTGGCGAAAGTCGAATGCTTAGAGTAGGATTATATATTTGGTATTTGATAATATCTACTTGAGAATCACAGGTTAAATATAAACGACAAAGGAGTCAAATACATATATTTTAATAAACGGTAAAACAAATAAAATTAGAAACCGTAATGAAAAACAAATAAAAAAATATAAAATGGAGTACACGAAAAACAAAAATTTATAGGTAAGCAAAAAAAGTGTTTTGGACGATGCCAACAACACGCGGTGTTCCCAAGCGGTCCCCCATCTAAGTACTAACCACGCCCGACGCTGCTTAATTGCGGTGATCGAACGAGAACCGATGTATTCAGCGTAGTATGGTCGTTGGCGAAAGTCGAATGCTTAGAGTAGGATTATATATTTGGTATTTGATAATATCTACTTGAGAATCATAGGTTAAATATAAACGACAAAGGAGTCAAATACATATATTTTAATAAACGGTAAAACAAATAAAATTAGAAACCGTAATGAAAAACAAATAAAAATATATAAAATGGAGTACACGAAAAACAAAAATTTATAGGTAAGCAAAAAAAGTGTTTTGGACGATGCCAACAACACGCGGTGTTCCCAAGCGGTCCCCCATCTAAGTACTAACCACGCCCGACGCTGCTTAATTGCGGTGATCGAACGAGAACCGATGTATTCAGCGTAGTATGGTCGTTGGCGAAAGTCGAATGCTTAGAGTAGGATATATATTTGGTATTTGATAATATCTACTTGAGAATCATAGGTTAAATATAAACGACAAAGGAGTCAAATAAATATATTTTACTAAATTGCAAAACAAAGAGGATTAGAAACCGTAATGAAAAACAAATAAAAAAATATAAAAATGGAGTACACGAAAAATAAAAATTTATAGGTAAGCAAAAAAAGTGTTTTGGACGATGCCAACAACACGCGGTGTTCCCAAGCGGTCCCCCATCTAAGTACTAACCACGCCCGACGCTGCTTAATTGCGGTGATCGAACGAGAACCGATGTATTCAGCGTAGTATGGTCGTTGGCGAAAGTCGAATGCTTAGAGTAGGATTATATATTTGGTATTTGATAATATCTACTTGAGAATCATAGGTTAAATATAAACGACAAAGGAGTCAAATACATATATTTTAATAAACTGCAAAACAAATAAAATTAGAAACCGTAATGAAAAACAAATAAAAAAATATAAAAATGGAGTACACGAAAAACAAAAATTTATAGGTAAGCAAAAAAAGTGTTTTGGACGATGCCAACAACACGCGGTGTTCCCAAGCGGTCCCCCATCTAAGTACTAACCACGCCCGACGCTGCTTAATTGCGGTGATCGAACGAGAACCGATGTATTCAGCGTAGTATGGTCGTTGGCGAAAGTCGAATGCTTAGAGTAGGATTATATATTTGGTATTTGATAATATCTACTTGAGAATCATAGGTTAAATATAAACGACAAAGGAGTCAAATAAATATATTTTACTAAATTGCAAAACAAAGAGGATTAGAAACCGTAATGAAAAACAAATAAAAAAAATATAAAAATGGAGTACACGAAAAATAAAAATTTATAGGTAAGCAAAAAAAGTGTTTTGGACGATGCCAACAACACGCGGTGTTCCCAAGCGGTCCCCCATCTAAGTACTAACCACGCCCGACGCTGCTTAATTGCGGTGATCGAACGAGAACCGATGTATTCAGCGTAGTATGGTCGTTGGCGAAGGTCGAAAGCTTAAAGTGCCATTATATATTTGGTGTGAGTTTAAATATAGATGTGAATCACTCTGTTAACCTGCAATGTTATTGGATACATCAGGTACGGATTATTGGGAGCCAGGAGACACAGACACATTTAATGTTATTCTGAGTAATTTCTATTTAGTGCAAATGTAATTTATTTCCTGCAAAAACAAATTCAAATTGAAAAGCAAGAACAAAATGTTATATTAAATCGAAAAGATAAGAGATGTATGCACATACATGGAATAAAATGCTAAAAATAAAATAGAATGTATAAACCAGAAAGTCCAAGTAAAAGTTACAGATACTACAATGTATATACTTAGATTATTTTTGGCAGGGGATGTGTACTAAAAATAAACCTATGTCATTACAGATATAAATTTGAGAGAAAGTAAATTATGAAATATTGAAAAAAAAAAAACAACAAATTTAAATTGCTTTTATGAGTGTATTTGGTTATCTTAAATATTTAAATAATTTCAATAAATTTCTTCTTATCTCGTATTATTTGGAGGAACAATAAAACCAAGCCCAACTAGAACGTAGAGATCACGTAGCCAGAAGACGACGTCAGCTGTGTGACGTGATGGTCCAGAGACAAAGGCTGCTAAGGCGGACCATAAGTTATAACATTGGGTTGGGTCAATGTCTGGGCTTACACCACGCGGAGGGTAGGGAGGACACGTTCTCGTACTCGTGTTGGCCAGGGCTTTATGACTAATGATTGGCCAGGGCGCTGAGACAGTGGGTAAACACAATACATACTATACAAATATAAGCAAAGATAAGTATGTAAATAATAGCTATAAAGAAATGCTCATCGAGCTGCAATTTTTTTGTTTCCTTTCTTTCATTATTATTATTATTGTTATTTTCCTGGTGCCTAAAAAGGTGACAGGGTTATCACGTCTCCGTTCGACTCTTATCGTTTGTGACTCAGTTGCAGAGTTGCACAGCTGTGCTTTGCCTTCCAACGTTCTTGTTTGCTCTATCTCTCTCTCTCTCTCTCTCCGTCTCTTTTGTTGTCTCCTCTGTCCGCTGATGAAACGCTGACCTAGGCCAGTCAGCGGTCACTTCCCGGTGTTAAATCAAATTTAATTTGATTAACACTTTTCCCTTTTTTTTTATTTATTTTTATTTTTTTTCGTGAGCTTCAAGTCAGGCTCATAATTATGACATATCACGTTGTTGTGTTTTTGTTGTTGTTGTCGCTTTGTAATTGAAGCAAATGCGGCCCACTATCAAAATTATCTTTACTAAGCGTCTGCTCTGTCTGCCCTGGTTGCCCCTTTTCTTTCCTTCACCCTCTCTCTCTCTCTCTGTTTGTTTACGATCAGACAGCCAGGCACTTGTTTTGATTGAAGGCGTTGATAGTGGGTATTATGTATATAGAAAAAAAAAGAAAAATAAATAAAAAAATCCAAGTAAAAATGCTTGTTTTTTTTTGGTCGAGATTAGAATAATTTATATATAAAATTTTTAATTGTAATTGAACAGGCAAACCTAATTCTAATCGGCGATTTAGTTCCGTTTCACGTTTCCATATCCATGGCGATGTCATCGCTAATATTCTTGGTGAGGAGCGTGTGTAGACGAGCCTGGTGATTGTTGAGATTACCAATACTCTGAAACGACTTGTCACAGAAGGTGCAGGTGAAGGGCTTCTCGCCGGTGTGCACCAAATGATGCGAATTGAGATGACCACGCGTAAAGAATGTCTTCTGGCATTTATCACATTTGAATGGCCGCTTGGACTTGTCCAGTTCATGGGATCGCATGTGTGTGTGTAAATCCGATTTCGTTGGCCACGTCTTCTTGCACACATTACAATTGAAGATCCTCGGCTTCGGCTCGCCCGTATGGATGCGGGCGTGCGAGATCAGCTGAGTGCGCAGCACAAACCGACGATCACAGATCTCGCAGGTAAAGGGACGTTCCATTGAGTGGGCCGATGTGAAATGATAGCGCAGTCCGTGCTGCGAAGCGCATTGCTTTTGGCACACCGTGCAATCGTAGCTGAGGATATCGCCCAATCTGTGCACCGAAGCCAAGTGCATCTTCAACTGTGAGTTGCGGGTATACTTTTTGCCACACTCGGGGCAAGGACGCTGCGGCCTACGAGGCACTGCCACATTTTTGCGTGGCGCTCGCTTCCGTTTGGGTTTATCCGCAGGTTTTTTCTGTTCTTCTTGTTGTGGTTGTGGTTGTTCCAGCTGTTCCAGCGAGGCTGGCAAATGGATGGGCGTGTTCAGTATGCCCGAATCCCAGCTGACGTCGGACTTCGTCTGATTTGTTGGCTCACAGCTGCTCTCAAGTGTAGCCGATAGATCCAAGGTGCCTAGAAAAATTAGAAACTATTTTAGTTCTCAGCTCTTTGATTAGGTGGAAAATAAAGTAGAGATTATTTACTTATATAAATTTGCGCTATTGTTTTGCTTGTTCTTCTTCAATGAGCAATTTGAATTTACAAAAAAAAAATATTTATTTTGGTTTCAGTATCAGTTCAACATTAGCTTTATACATACCGAAATCGACGGGATCGACTAGCGATGACATGGACGTGGATTTGTTTTTTTCCAGACAACCGACTTCCCTTTCCAGACATTCGAGAGCATCGTCCAGGGCCTGTTCGTGGCGGGCGCGCAGGATGCGCTCCGAATCCTGACATCGCTGCCGGAACTCTAAAGCGTCGTTCAGCCGATGCAGGCACATCTGGCAAATGACATCGCTGGGCTTGACCTCTAGATTGGGCACCAGTTCGAGCAGCTCGGTGCTCAATTGCTGGTTGTCACCGATGCTGTGGCTGAGCGGCGGATGCTCCACCAGACAGCAGCGACAGACCACGAACACGGTGTGGTTCAACAGCAGCGGGAACATAATCTCTTCTTTTCTCCTATTTAATAATACTACTTGGGTGTGCGTCCGTCCGTCCGACCAACCGCTCAGCGGGACCGTTGCTGGACGTCTGAGATGCGAGCGAATAATGACAACCCAGATAGCGGCCAGCTACCGCAGCCGGTGCCGGTGCCGAGATGCCGGCTCAGGGCGAATTGATAGCCCTTGACATGGGCACAGGGCGATAAGCTCGAACAGCGAGAGAGAAAAAGAGAGAGAGAGAGGCTTGCCGAGAGAGACAGAAAGAGATGTAGAGAGAGGGTGCAAGAGTGGTAGAGAGAGGGGTTTGATAGATGGAGAGAGGAACTGTCAACGTTTGCTAATTTCCGATCGCTGCTTACTAATTGTTTACCACAGATTTGGATTTCGGGAGCGTGTGTTACAGCCTTGAATTAATCTGAAGACCTTATCGCAGGGGCTTCGCAGTAAATGAGATTGTCTCATCGGAATATTTGGGTGGTCTCAAACTGATAACACAGTCGTTCAGCTCCAATAATACTAACCCAGCATTATCTCCCTTATCATGACTAGCGGCTCTAAGTTGAGCTTTGTATTCAGCGGGTTTCCCGAATTTTCTATGAATACACAATATATATATATATATATATATATATATATATATATATATAATAATTATATGTATTCATGCACAAGAGAGAACGTCTGATTTATTGAGCATATTAAACCAAACTATAACTGTAAAAAAAAATGCATTTTAATGTTAATCATGGAACAATTTGATTTTCTCTTCATTCAATTTTTTGCTTTTTTGGTTCTGGCAAATAATAAATTTTATACAAAAATAATATTAAAAATAATGGGAGCGCTTCACGATGGATAATCAGATACAAAGTGGTAATCAAATTTGACTGTACTTATATTATCGATAAATATCGATTTTATACAGCAGCAAGAAAATTAGTAGGGTTGAAAACTTTAAATCGAAACGTTAACCGAAAATATCGTGCTTCATAGAAATATATTTAAAATTTGAAACATGTATGACAATCGTAGACATAACAAACACATTTCTATCACAAATAACAATAATGAAAATTTGTTGTACTTTCTTATTCTTTTTAGTTTTTAGATTTATAATCAGTGAGTTGAAATTGTAATTAACTGGCATGATAAAATTCACAGACAACATTTATAGGATCAAATGGACAAACCACTTCAACAGAAGATAATTCAACAGAAAATCCAAACTTCAACATCTGCGTCGACTGCTCGGATCATTTTGATCCCAAGTGCTATGTGAACAGGGAAGACTTGGAAGTCCCCGAGAATGAAAAACCCAATGTGCAACCTTTCAATAGTTCATCAGATAAGCACGACGAAAAATTGGCGAAATGCCTACCGGAAAAATACGCAATAACTGGTAAAAAGAGAAGTATTTGAAGTATATCAATGAAATCGAATTTATGGTTTACTTTAGGTGGCTTGGAATCAATGGTTTGCGCTATGTCGCCATTTTTGGGCTGCAATTTAATTGGCAATGAAAAGGTCTTGACAAATGAAAGGGCCAGGGGATTAACTTGTGTCACCTGTGGCAGACATTGCGGATGTAAAATATTCGGCTCCCAATATTATACCAATGCCGGGCTTATCGCTTTGAAAGTGGATTATCTATTGGCCCAATCCTTGACTCTGCTTCATATCTTTCTGTATTATATGCCCTTTTAAAATAATTGCTTTAAAATTGAAAATAATGAGCATATTAAACGGCACGTCAAAGATTACATATCCTCTTAATCTCTAAGATAGACTTTGATCTATTTTATATATACATAACTTCAGTTGATTTATCAATCATCCACTAAACATTATTTGTAAAATTTTCAATAGAAAAACAAAGCTAACAAAGCAAATTTAATAAATTTGAACATTCTTTCAATTTCTATATTCGAAGAAAACAATTAATTTCCAACTTTAAAATGCTGCAAAATCGAACTCTATTTTTTGTTTTACTAATGTTCTATTTAAAAAGTGGTATATTATTATATATATAATTAAGTGATTAAATTTGATTAACGTGGATGCATAATTGCAGAGCCTATAGATGGACATAATAATGAATGTGTGGATTGCAGTGCACATATGGGTCGCTGCAAGGTGACAACTACCGGTTGGGCGCCCTTTAAGTATTCCAAAACGGACGCCAAAATTGTTACCAAGTTGGAACCCTTTACCGATGGCGAAGTTAAGTTAGCCCGTTGTGTCCTCGATGGCTATATTATAAATGGTAAGTGTTATTTCTATTCAAATCAAATCCAATTAATGCAGTTATATTCAAATTTATCTGTAGGACAAATCGAGACGTTTATTTGCTTCTGGGCCCCATATATGGGTTGTCAAGCAGTCGCCAGAAGCGATGTTATCAACAAACATCATATGCATCCCTTAGTATGTAAATCTTGTGCCAGATATTGTGGTTGCTATCTTGAGGCTAAATCTAAAGCTGGTACTATTAATGACTTGATTATAAGCTGGCCCATGATAATTGAAATTTATTTAATGCTTATTTTAGATCTATGACAAACGACGATTTAGGATGATTCCATTTGATAAATTTAATTAAGAAAAGCTTCATTTATCTATCATCTATGTTAGTATTTATAAATTGTAGTTTGCTTAGTAGTTACAAAAGTCGAACAACTTTCATTAATCTCAATCATAATCACAAATTTACATTTGTTTGCTGTCGATAATGAAAAAAATGAGTACAATTTCTGTGTTGTTATTTGGTTTTCAATTGTTAAATGTATGTGAATTGAACAGTAAGTAGACAAAGTTGGGTAAGTCAAGGCAATTTCTGATGTACCGCATTAAGATTAATTTCACAATGTAGGTGAATCGACAGCTATAACACCATCTGACTTATTCGAGATGAAAAGCACAAGATCTGCATTATCCAAAAAGAGTAATTGTATCAGATGCGGAGAAACATCTCATCCTTATTGTGATGTCAAATCGAATGGTTATTCTGTACCAACTAGAAACCGTAACGATTTGCGATTAGTTTATGAAACCAGCGAGTCACAGAACTTGGCCACAGAATTACTTTATTGCACTGGTACCCAATATATAATCAAAGGTGATTAAATAATTTCACTACTTTTGGTATTAGAATATGCTTACCGATTGAAATGCAGAAACATAATCGCATTTAAAACCTGTTTTCAGACCATCTTTGTTAGAGAATTTTTTTGGAATCAGTAACTAAATTTTTTGCGGATTGTTGCCCTGGATTTATCATATCTTCATTAATATTTTCATGTAATTTTTTTTAGGTTTTGTACGTTCATACATTTGTTTTTGGTGGCAAAACGGGCAGTGTGGCGCTGTGGTCCCATTCTACAAATTGGCTAATGAAAATGAAATAATGCGAATCTGTGAATCGTGTGCATATTGGTGTGGCTGTCGTGGATTTGCTCCAAAATCATCTTTGGCCAACATTTCAATTGTTAATCAACTATTACTAATCATATGCTTCATATCATGCCTCATCTTGGGCATGCAAATAATATAATCAGAATTGATATTTATGTCGAACAAAAATTATGTTCTTATAGAGATTTGACAAATTTCACTTCAACATTCTGAACACGCAGCATGCTTTGAGAAAAATAAAAAAATATACATTTATATGTGAATATTATAAATATTGTCTCGAGTCTTTAAGTGAAATGATTTTGACATTTATAGGCTTTAAAATTGTGTTGTTTATACTAAGTTCCGCAGTCAACTGTAAGTATATAATAATAATTCTTTATTTTTGTTTATATAAAAACAAAAACACCAGCTGCAAATGGGTACAATACGTGTTCCAAATGCTTTCCAAATGGTGAATGCCAAACTAACAAAGACGGTTGGGCAGCTCCTCCAGATTCCCCTGGCGACATGTCATTGGTTATAAGAACTGGTCCTTATGGTTACCTCGATCATGGAATTTTAAACAATTGCATCAATGCAGAATATCAACTGACAGGTAATTTTCATGAATTTACATACTTTTAACGTTTGAGTGATGTACACCTTTGATGTACATCATTTAGGTGATGTCTTGGATCACATTTGCTTTTGGAAGAAACCAGAAAAATGTGAAGCAGTTGTGCCCCATTACAAGTTGCAAAATAAAGATATGATGAAGCGCGTCTGCAGGGATTGTGCCGAATATTGCGCTTGTAATAATATACCCAAATCTTCTGTCTTCGATCTTAGATATATTCTATTTATATGTTTTGTTGTGTTCATCAATATTTGTGTGTATTGATTAAAGTTATTCAAAATGCAACGAATTTTTATGGGAACCACATATTGTGTGGTGAAAAATTATTTCTTCTTGATATTGATATTGGTTTAGGTTCCTGTTAAGAATTGTATACTCTATGTCGTAGCGTTGTTTAGACAGTCTATACGAGCATTTTTTTTTTACTAAATAGACTCCGATTCATTCTGATTCATTTTGTATTATTTGCTTTCTGTTTTACTTCAAAATGTTATTTGTATATTTTTATTTGTACTAGAAATGACTACACAAACTTTGAGTGTTGCCTTTGTTTTGTTATATAGTTTTTATCTAAGGAACTTAATATGTAAGTAGAAGTACAAAATGCTGTTTTCATAATAATAATTGGTATCAATAGTTGGTTTCAATGCATGCACCAATTGTTATCAGTACAATGGAATCTGTAATGTGACCAGTGTTGGCTATTCGGTGTCCATTACAGGTACAACCGATTTAACATTGGTTAGAAAACTGAAAAAGGGTGACACTGTCATCGATGAAAATCTGCAATGTGTAAATTATGGCTACATAGTTTCTGGTATGTATTTTTTATGCTTATCGATATTTTCCATTTAGCAGAGTATTTTGTATATCCTATATTCGTCAGGTAATGTTTCCAAACATATTTGCTTCTGGGCACTGCCCTCGAAATGTGAGGCAGTTGTACCAAGCAGTGTTATCGATAACAAAATGATCGAGGAAACAGTGTGTCGATCCTGTGCCCATCATTGCGATTGTGCCTCACTAAGGAGCACGGGTGCCTCACTGAACCATCCGCTAATAATGTGGTTTATCCTCGGATTGAGCACAACATTTTCTGTGTGGTCAATGTTGTAAAATAAATCTGAATCTATGTGGAAAAGTATAATAATCATACTGGGTTGATAGATATAAATAAATCAGTTGCAATTATCATTAAATTCTATAAAATACAAAACCAACAAAATCTTCTCTGCTGGTTCATTTATGTTTTGCATAGAAACAGAAGATTTGATCAACAATTATTAATTAAATTAAATTGTAGAATTATTGTAATTTATTAATATATTACACAAATCGATCGGAATATTATATGACCTCTGCCAGGTTACTAGCATAATATAATAAAATAAAATCTAGCTATTCTTATTTACAGCTAAAGCCTAATTTAAATTCCTACTAAAAGTTTGGGTCACGTGGTTTATGAACTTGAACTGTAATTCGTATTGTGTAAAGAATTTTTGGGAAAAATTCCTTTAGTTAATTTATACCAAAGCAAATGCAATTAGTTTGTCTGATTCGGCAGCATACACACACACACACACACTCCCACCCACACACACGCACCAATTTCTAAGAGTTTAAATTAGCATTTATTTAATCAACATTTTACAAAAAGCACACTGTCAGAAAAATTCATAGATTCCAGTTGAAACTCAAAGTGGCATTCAAATTGGTTTTACCCGCAGCCAACTTAAAAAGGTAACAAGATATATAACAAGATAACAGAAAAAGCGTTGCCACATTGTTGTAACTAGAAGCAGTAGCAAGCAGTATAATTATGTGGCACTAATTTTGTTCAGTGTAGTGCGACGTTTATGTTGCTTAAGGTCCGACACAATCGCAGTTGTATTCAAAATTCAATCAACGCTTTCTTAATGCTGCGATATTTACCAATGCTCCAGCACATGTAATTTTAAAGTATATATATATAGAATTTAAGCGTCGTTGATTGCACAGAATTAAATTCAACTATACACGATTCGCAGAATCACAGATACAGATACAGATTCAGAAACACATACAGAAACAGATACAGATACAGATACAGATACAGATATAGATACAGATACAGATTCAGATACAGATACAGATACAGATACAGATACAGATATAAATACAGATACAGATACAGCTACACCTACAGATTCAGATACAGATAACAGATACAAATACAGATAAAAATACAGATACAGATACAGATACAAATACAGATACATATATACATATGCAGATACAGGTACAGATACACCTACTTAATTGAATGGACCGTCAATCCTCGGCCGAGTTGAACGTGCTCATCTGACATTCTGATATATATATATATATATAAAAACATCTCTGGTTCGGCGGATCGCCTTCTATATAGTCCCAGTCCCAGCAGACTCGTACATTTAATACTTTCAATACTTGTAGCCCATTCTGCAGCAGCCCACAAAATGATTATACGTCCGTGTGTATTTTCTACAGTTTGAAATAAATTGTATATTACTTTTATTAAAATTTCCGCTCTAACATTTCTGTATGTGTGTGTGTGTAAGTGTGTGTAAGTGTGTGTTTGTGTTTATGTTTCTAACACACTTGTTCTCATGATAGAGTAGTAGCGACTAGAATTTGCTAAATTCTTCCACAAAATTCCACAAACACCGATATATGTGCAGGAAAAGTTTCTTCTGGAACATTTTTTTACTTCCTGACATTTGGAATTTACAAATTCCTATCGTATTATGCATTGCTATTTTTGGAGGCGAGCTGTTAGAAAATTAGTCGTATAGTTCTAGACTATTGTCTAATGATGATTGAAGGTCTTGTTATTTATTTTTTGCTAGTTTTAAACTTTTTTAATTTAAAGATAAAATTTATTTATTTTTATGGCTCAAGCTAATGAAGCACCCGCGCTCTCTTTTTTCAGGAATGCAGGAAGTATAAACCTATTTATATATAAATTATACGTTATTAAGCATTAATTGGCAGTAAAGATATTCTTAAAACGCTGGTTATATAAGGAATTTGAAATGTACCAAAAGTTTCTATGCGCATCTCTGTGTTTCTATTTATTTTGTGGTCATATATATTATTTTTATAAAACAAAAGTCTTAGCTACTTCATATTGTTATAAAATTTTTTGTCTATCTAAAATTTGTTTTGGGCCCAATTGTCTTCGTGACTGCAACCGCTCCTGTTTGTGTTACCTTTTAAGGGTACAGTGCCCTAGTTTCTGTATCTTTCAATGCTAGCTGCGAATTACCTTTACAACATCAAATTTCTGCAAGCAAAGGGTTATACACACACAGCTAAAGCCGACGCTGTACATACATACTTATAAACATATATATATGTACCTAGACACTCAATTTTTTCCAGCGAAATAAGACTGTTCTATTAACATTTATGGCCACTCTATCGTGCAATTCACCAGAAACTCTAATAAAGGTACAAACACATAACCACACACACACACACATATGCTTGCACATAAGTAAATTCACACCAAGACACCGTTAATCGGTACAAGAGCAAATAAAATTTGTGCGCAGGCGCAGCAGCGATTGCCATGTGTAAAGAAAGTGGCGAAGTTGGGATTAATGAGCGAAAATGCGACCTTCAAACGTTGAGAGCATAGCACACCAACATCTACAACAACAACAACAACTTCGGATCTTAGATAGCACCTGTGGCTGAAAAACAGGTATAGGAAAATTACATTTTCCCAAAAAAAAAACTTTAAGCCGCCATAAACCGGTGCGCAAATGCAGCCATCAGCTGAAAATCAAGAGAAAGAGAGAGAGAGAGAGAGAAAGCAGCCGTTACATGAGAGCAGCTTATGAGTAACCCAAGCGCTGAGCGCACTGAGCAGCCGAGAGAAAAAAAATCTGTTGTGCTCTTTCAAAAAATGAAGCTGCCGCTGAGTCTGAGTCGATGGCACGAGCACAGCGAACGGGGTTCCATATTCAGTCCGCGAGACGGTCTCAACGCCAACGGTCGTCCATTCGTTCCGTCAATCGTCGCAGTTGAAATCAAAGCGCAAGTTCGAATAATTCATAACGGTCAGTCAAGTGCGCATGAAATATATATATTACGATACAAAATGACGGACAAGGTAGCGCGTGTGCCTGGTGGTCAATAAAGTATAAATAAAAAGTATACATAAATAGATAATAATTTCATATATATATGAATGCATATATCATTATTATCGTATGCGAAACACACGAAACAAAATAGAGTGCAATTAATTTTTTTTCCTAAAACCTCAACGAACACCTTTTAAGAGATTGAGCAAACTTGGATATTAAACGAACGAATATTACAACGACAAGGTAAGATATAGATTTAGTACATTTTAATATATATTTCGAAATATAATTTGGGTTCCTCGTGAACCTGCCGCAAAATGCGTACTCATTTTGTGGCGGAGTTGTATTTTCTTGGGGGTTGATTTTTTTTCAAATTGCGTATCGGAATTTTCTGGTCCTGCAGATGAGAAGGGACTAAAATGCGCAGCAAACAAATATAAATTATAAAGTCTTTTAAATCTGGTCACTTGAACTGTTTTTTTAGTGGAAGATTTAATAAATATTATTTCTCTACCATTTTTTAATATTAAAAGTGTAACTAGCACAGATATTTATTATTACATATTAAACACATATTTCTTTCACAATAAAATACCAGATGTTAAACTCGAATCTTTTGCAATTTACAACTTACACATTTCGCAATTTTCTGGTTAATTTAAGCCGCAAAATGTTTGCCCAATTATCAGCAATTTGTGAATTGCGTTTTTATGACACTCATTTGTAGAAATTTGATAGTTGAATGTGATTCTCATCAAGATTTTTATTAAACCATATATGAAAATAACAATAAAATTAAAGAGTTATTAAGTCTAACACTAAAATATTCACACCTAATTTAATTAATAAATGCAAGACTACTGTAATTAAATAGGTAACTTTGAAATGGAGTCCAAGCGTGGCGTGTGCGATTTCTGCAGCGTTTCTCTCTTTTTATATTGCTCGGCAACTCAAAACGTTGACAGTTAAATTAATGCAATCAAATTTGGAGCAGAGATACAATTACTACAGCTCCGCTTTTTAGCCATTGCCAGAGCAAGCAACACCTGAGACTTTGAGCCACAACAAATTGGCATTCAAAAATGAAGCGGAAAGAGTCAAAGATAGAAACAGCAACGGCAACAGCAAGTCTAAAAATCAATAGCAAACATTGACCAATAGTCAAATACACACATAAACACACACACTCACACTTACATATACAATTTTTCATAAGTTTGCATCTTGAACATACGACCTGAAATTATTACATAAAGTTGGACCCCCAGTTATCGGTTCACGAATGAACGTCATTAACTGCACACAGACGCAAATACACGCACACACACACACCCATGAAACCCCGTTCGTTTCATTATGATCCGGTTTGTCTTTCTTGTGGACTATGTAATGTACAAATATATATGTTTGTGACTTCCCCTCTTTTGGGTCGCAGCTTCAACCCAAAATAAAAGGAGTTGCGCTTAATGAAAGTTCAAGTGAAATTTTGGTAAAAAAAAAAAACCTCAAAACCGGTTCGCTTAGGTCAAGTCTTAATCAATATTTTGCTGTTCGAGCAAAGTCCAATTATGTTCAAGGCCGAAAGCGATGGGAAAATCGAAATGGAAAGGCCAAGTGTATTTATATTTATATGTTTAAATGCCATTTAATGCAGTTTATTAAGTACAGTTATAAGCGTGTTAAAGACGTTAAGTTTTCAATAATTAGATGATTTTAAAGTTAGATTAAAATGAACATTGCAGATTTAAGGAATTTTGGGAAAGCAAAGACGGTGGATTGAGATTTTGCGTGTTAACAAAAACTTTTCTCAAAGCTTACAAAAAATACTGGAAAAAAAAACTGTTATAAAAGTAACAAAGCCTATCTACATAAAAAAAAAAACCATTACTAATTTCTTTTTTATGCTAAGTATGTCTATCACAAGTCTTCTAAACAACATCATAATTGATTAATAGCTTAGGCAAGGTAAATAATTTGACAATTTCACCGATTATCAGAGACAATCTGAGACTTGAGACTATGATAATTATTACAATACAACAACAACGGGGACAACTTGCACTTTCTTCAAGCATTTGCTGCTAATGTAGCTAATTAGGCTTATAACATCGACTTTTACTCTCAAGTTCACTTTCCGTAGAAATTGAGTAATTATGAAAGCGTTTTTCCTGCCAGCATCATCAACTTAATATATCATCGAATTGACAGAAAAAAAACAAACCTAGAAAAAAACACACATAAACACATATGCTAAAAAAAAGCCCAGTAAAGAAAGAAAACAACAATAAAAAAAATATATATATGGAAAAAAAAATAGACAAACCGAAACCGTAGCCGCAGAAACTGTCGAGAAATGTGGTAGGAAAAAAAAGAAAGTGCAATGCTGATCGTATATTCAACACACACACACATGCATATCATATATAGAAATGTATATATATATATATATATATGTGTGCACATATAATAACTGAGCGTTAGCGGCACTTTAGTGCAGCACTCTATAAAGAAAGATCTTTCAGGCTGTGGCACTTTTCCTTTCAACGGCCGATTGGCTCCGCCAGCAGCAACAAACACTTGCAACTAACAACTAACTTGGTCAACTTATTCATTTGTGGCTTATTAAATTAACACTTCGAATGCGATTTGTTTTGCCTTGAAATTTGAATTGGAATTGGAATTGGAACTGGAACCGTGTTTTAGTGTTAAGTGCTTTAGCAAATATTATCAACCAGTCGTCGTTTGAAGTTTCTCAGGCAAATTTGCTCAATTTCGCTAATCATATTGAACACTAAAGTCGCGTGCCGAAATAAAAATACTTTACTAATTGTTAGCGTTAAATATTGTTCTCGTATTCTCATCAAAAAGATTTTTACTTTAATAGGTTTTTCAATTTAACTGGTTGAAACCAGTTTGTTGGACTTTTCAGTTTGGCTACTTGCGAGAGAAAAATGCCCGAAAATATCTCGGGGAAATTGTAAGTGGATTCAGGCAAAGGTCAAATGAAATTAAAGAATGAGAATTTGGGGACTACCTGCTGTGAACTGACTGATTGATAGTAGCTACAGCATTTTGAGCACAACTGTACATTAAGAAAAGAAGAAAAACAGGATAAAGTCATTTGGTAGAGTTTAGAAGAGACTCGGGTCGGAGAAGCTATTAAAATTATTGTATTTTAAAATTTTGGAAAAAGATAGCATGTTCAAGTCAAGATAGCTGCAAAGAAGGATTACGGAAATTAGTTTGTTAATTATAAAAATATATATATTTTGGTTAGCGTTATGCGTTTCCTATGCAATTAATCAAATTTCTCGTTTAATTATATATCAATTAAAATAGTCTTTGAAATCGGCATAAGGAAATTTTTGCTTTCCTCTAAACTATGTCAATATATACAACGTCTAACAGAGATGAAATTGACCACGATCCCAATCTGCCAAATTGGCCAAATAATGATGTTAAATCCAATTACTTGGATATCTACTAAATGCAAATACCGGAAATGTTTGAATGTTGTTAAATGGGTCAAGCCGTTAAAAATGTATTTAATGATCTAATCAGTTCAGCTTAAGCTACTTAATACCACTCCCAACTGCTCCACTGACCACAAAACGCTAATATCGAATTTAAATGAATAAAAGTAGATGAAAAAGCATTTTGATAAAACCGTTTTAAGTCGCAGCCAATAAATTGTTGATTAATGCATAGTCAAACAAATCAAAAATCGAGCATAAAAATAACTAAATTCAAATTGAAAGCGTTTGCGGAGAGCCAAGTAAAACGATGTGTGTGTGTGTGTTAGTTAGTGTGTATGCGTGTGTGACCCAGTTTCAGGTTATGGCCACGCATGCGTCAGACAAATACTCGAACTGAGTTTAAAGTCTCAGAAAAAGTAGAAAGTGTTTTCGATTTTGTTTTATTTTTTTTGTGGTTTTTGCTAAATTTTTGATGTTGTTTTAAAGGTTTGGGTTGACTTTTAAGACATTGCCTTGGTAATGCGGTTATTAGCCAGAACCTAGTCAAGTGCCGACTGGCCAATAACCGTATTTCAGTTGTTCAAGTGCTCAATGTTAGTTTTGTCAGCCTCGAAGCAAAACTAATTAAGATTCATTGCAAACATTTGTGTGGCAACAATGTTAAAAAAAAAAATATAAACACTACCAAAATGTGGTTTGCCCGTTGCCAAATACATAAATAAAAAAAAAGGCTTTGCAGTTGACAATAAATACAAATAAATGAGCCGGGTTACGCCCACGTGCTAAGGTCAACGGCGTCTTGTGTTCTACTTCAATGACTTGACCCAAATTAGTAGCCACCCACAAGGCAAAATTTGAAATATTAAATTGGTTTTCTTTTTATTTATTTTTTTTATAACATTTTCGTATTAGCAAAATATTTTAATCATGCATTAATTAATATGAATTTTGTAATTTCTTGGCATTTTTGCTTTGTGCGTCTGTTTGCCAAAATAACAAAAAAAAACAATGACATTAAAATAGCGCACAAAAGTGAAAGTTGTTGATTTTATGCGATTTGACGAAAAGGAAAACTTGTTGAATTAAGTGTTTGTGATCAATTTGCTGCGCATAAATAAATCATATAAATTGTTCAAGAAGAAAAAGAAAAAACATAAATAAATAAGAAATAAGGCTGCACACAACGAAAATAAAAATAAATAGGCGTTGCAAGTTTGCACAGTTATGTAAGCTGATGTGATACAACATATTGACGTTCAAAATTGCAAAAGAAAGATACAGCAGCAAAAACACCAACAACAACACACACACACTCACATCTGTATGCAGTTTTTTAGGTGATGAAAATATTGCACGGGGTTTTTTTTTTAATCTGTTGCGATGTGCATGGCAGAATTTGAAAAGTTGTATATAGTAAAAGTGAGTGGGATTAATGATTATTAATGGATTTTTATTTTATTATCCTTTATGAATACATAAGACTCTTCATTTCGGTCTCTCTCTTTCTCTAACCTATTCAGCATACCTTAGGATTATATGCGTGGATTATCATTTTAGCGAAATGCTTGTCATTTAATTTTAAAACTTACTTAAAAGGAAGACAGTGAACGGTTTATTTGTGCTCTAGGCAGGCTGAGATGGCCGGATCTGTTTACTATATGAATAAAAAATCTTTTACGTCATTTGCGTTCTTTATTTGTTGCTGTTATACCTCAACAGGAAAACCCATAACAGAGAACAAAATGGCAAAACGTTGCTCACTTGTCCATTCGACAAGGAAATCAAATTAACAGTTCACAATTCAATTTAAGCTGATTCTGAACTGCAGTGACCCTAAGAATAAAAGAATTAAAAAGTAAAAAAAAGCGGCACAAGTAAAAAATTGGCACATCCCAAATTTAAAATATACAAAAATTCTTTCAATGAAATCAATATGCATAAGAGACAACAAGAAAAACAACCAAAATGAAAACAATACCAACCATAAACAATGAGACGTGAAATGGCTTTGACGTTGACCAAAAGCCAAAATCAAAATATAAAAACAAAAACAACGAAAAAAAATGCGAGCCCAAACAAAAGACTTAAGCGACAAACTCTATTTGGACAGACAACTTTCTCAGCTGTAGAAAGAATTTCTAAAATTAAATACCTAAAAAATGTGTAAATATTTGCATTTTGTACAAAATTGTTTTAGAAATGTTTTTGAATTTGGTTTTTGTTGCCATAAATCAAAGAAGCGTCAGCTGCTTTGACCCACTTCGAAGACCCAGAAATTAAGCAGAAATCAGTTTTGATGGCCGCTAAAACTCAATGAGTAAAAAATATATTTACATGTATATTGTGTGTATTTCATTTTTTTTTTTGCATTTTTTTTTTAGTTTTCTTGGCACGCATTTATGCGGGAAATTCTCAAGGTGTTTGTTACCTTAAAGTGTCATTTGTTGCTGTCGATATTTTTAGCTCACTAAAAATGGAAAAACTTAAATTGAAATTGAAAAAATAAAACTTTGTTGCAATTTCAATTTCATAAGTTCACAAATCGTTTTAGTCACAGCAGCTATAAACACACTTACACAGATCACATGATAAGGCATTTATTTTGACATTTAATGTCAGCTGATTATGAAAATCTCTGAACAGAAACTCAAGTTGAAGCTGAAATTTAAGTTAAAGTTGATGCTTGCAACACTATTGTAAAATTCATTAATGAACTTTAGGGTTTGAAGTCGTGTTGAGTTTGCTGTTGTTATGCGATTATGTTGTACAATATTTATTTTTATTTTAAATTTGCATAATGAGAGATGATGAAAAACACAATTTTGGATACACGTGATATACGTATGTATGGACGAGAGAGTGAATAAATAAATACAAATGGGGTAAAGGATTAAAAGAATAAAATATGTGCCAAATGTGTTTAAAATCGAAATCAGAATATTTGCATTGAAAAGCGAAAAAAGTTGGCAGTGAAAGCAGGATTATAAAAAAACGATGAAATTATAAGCATAATTAAAAAAGACAAACAAACCGAGAGAAACTTGATGATAAATGAGCACATAATAAAAAATGAGTCAGCAGCTGCAATGTGATGAGTTTAGAAAACTTGAGGGACTTGGCAACGAATTATCTTTGCTGCGAGCAAAAAATTAACCGAAATATAATTTCTAGCTTAAATGAATGCAATTCAATTATAAAAAAGTCACCAAAAGGTGACTGTGACAAATGTATCGCATATTTGCATAACTATTAAGCTGTTATTCTCCTAAGGCACAAACAACTGACAGACAACTTGGACTTGAGGAGCTTTGGCCCTGCTCTGAACTGTGCCCATAAGAGATACAAAACAAAAAACTCATTTACTGGCCTTTTGAACACAAATATAAATATTGCCGCACAGACTCCTAAACACCTAAGCAACAAATACAATGTCTGGCGGCTGGCGAGACTATTGCAAGCACTCCTTGAGTGATTTATTTTTTATTTATGTCGTTTAACTTGTTTATTAAATCACTTTGACATAATGAACCGTTATGCCAACAACATAATACTGGTCTACCGTTTGTAAAACTCTAACCTTGACTGCATCAAATACAAAACGGCTGTTGTAATAAATTTGTTTCTTTTTTGCTTTTATTACCAATTTTTTGGTAAAAGTGCAGCGTCAGTAGTCGTTGAACCCAATCAAAATAGAAAGTTACACAGCTACAGACACAGGTACACATATACAGCCAGTCGTGGCATGTTTAGGTGTCTGTAAAACTCATTAAATCGTTGCTTAGTTGGCGTTTAGCATGCTAAACAAAAGGCTTCATTTTTGGTACACCTTAATCATTATGGAAGTTAATTACCAGCGGTTAGCTGAACAGTAGCTGTTAAAGTTATGCTCATTTAACATTCCATGGCCGTAGCTTAACAGACCTTATACATATCTGGCCTAATGTATTTTGGATGCTTGTCTCTTTACTTAATGCTATTGTTATTGTTTGATTTTTTCCTGTTGCTTCGAACACTTATACTGCTAATGTTCTATTCATGTAGAAGAGTTTTAAAGCAATTTATAATGCAAAATATGAGTATTCTGTGCGTGTGGCATAAGTAATTTTTTAAGACAAATTGCGCAGCATCGAAAAGGTATTTCTTTGTTAGCAAAATGTACATCATAATCAATTTTCTGCCTAATTTTTGGCAGTATGAAGGGCATATTTAAAAAAAAAAAAAAATATATTATTAAAAACAAAATAGTATTTTCCGCCCCCGGGTGGACTCGAACCACCAACCTTTCGGTTAACAGCCGAACGCGCTAACCAATTGCGCCACGGAGGCACGTGCCAATACACGGCATTCTAACTTACTTGAAGCTAGAACACAACAATAAGAAACGTAATTCTAATCAGAACTGCTTGTGCGTAGTAGCAAAGTAAGATTAGACAAGGGATGAACAACAGCCTCCGTGGCGCAATTGGTTAGCGCGTTCGGCTGTTAACCGAAAGGTTGGTGGTTCGAGTCCACCCGGGGGCGGCATTAACTTTTTTTTTGAATTGCCTTTAAATTTTAACTTGAGTATTGCATTCCATTTTTACATAATTAACTTTAAGTTCAAATTGCACAATTCCATTTTGAAAAAAGATCATTAATGATAAATAAGTACTTAGGTCATTTATAATGCCTCCGTACTTGACTTCTATAACCAAATTAATGTCTATTATTGCTTAAATTTTTGGTAGTCATTTATTTTATTGTTATGTTCTGTTAGATGAACAAGGGCATTTATTTAAGCTGTTGTATCTCGATTTCATTCCGACAAATAGACATCAAAATAATGCGTGTGTTAAGTTTAAGTTGAAGGTGTCTGTGCCGGTGATCAAAGTCAAATAGACTCGCCATCACAATTACCTACCAGCAAACAAGCGACAAGCTATATATGTATTTATATATATATAATAATAACAGCTCCAATCTGCGTTTGCCTATTGTCTTTCACCTTCAATAGACAGCACGCAATGGAAGGCAGATATATGCTTTTAATGCCCTTACCTCAAGTAAATGTTGATTTGATTGTTTTTTGCAGCTCAGTAAATACTTTAGGCGGATATATATATATTAAAGTTAAATAAAAACACTTAATTAAGGTCAACTTTTCTTATTTTAGATGACGTGCGGTATATCGTGTGTTGATAAGACACTAAATAAATCATTTTATCATCTGGGCATTTGCATAGCCAAACATCCGGGCTATTTTGTGATAATACCAGTTCTCTTAACGCTGCTATGCATGACGGGGTAAGTCCAAAAAGAAAACAAAACAAATTGATTAATTTTAAATAATAATTTCTGTTGGTTTATTATACGCAGCTATCAACAATTAAAGTACCAAATCGATCCCGAATATCTGTTTTCGCCCATTAATGGCGAGGGTAAGGCCGAACGTGCGATTGTTGAGCAATATTTCAAAGTAAATTATACGCATCGCTTCAATGTGGGACGCATTACGAGACCCGGTAAGTTTGTCTACTATATAGGCACAAATATGCATGCCGGGGAGGGGACATCATTTTGGCAAACATTGGGCAAGTGAAATGACTCCACGCGGCGGGGCCCCATTTAGTCATCCAATTAAAAATTGCAACATTTTTTGCACCTTGAACAAACGTACGAATGGGATTATGACGTCTGTTTCTTTTCCCCCGAAACTTAGTCAGCTTGTCATCAGAAAAACAATTTACTCGGATAATATTTTACTCACTGACTTTGGGTTCAAAACTTAATTTTTTTTTGTGTTATCGTCGTGAACATCAGAAGTAGTTTCTACGCGCTACTAACTACACTAAATGGTTTATTAGCCGAAAGTTACAACAATGGCTAACAAAAACGATGTAAAATTGCCAAATGGCATTGTAATGATTCAAAAAATAATTGAAAGCAACTTACGATAGCTGCAGTTGAATGCAAATATATAGTAAACAAGTTCAAGTAACGTTCACATTTGTCTGAGACGTTTTCAAATCAAGCCAATTTACTTGAGTTAAAAAATTAGCAACGCCTACAATTGCAATCTAGCTATGATTATTTTAATGGAACCATTTAGATGAGTAACGCGCCAGCTCAATTTAAGAAAAATAATATAGAAAAAAAAAGTACTTTCCCATACCGGGAATCGAACCCGGGCCTTCTGGGTGAAAGCCAGATATCCTAGCCACTAGACCATATGGGAGGCGTTGGTTCCATGACGAAAATGCTGAAATTTTAAATAACGCAACCATTTGAAAGAATTAGAAATATATTTAAAAATTAAAAATGGAATTAACTTTATATATATTTTATTGAGGCCGAACTCTACTCTTTAAGTAGTTAAGGATATGAAAAAACGAAAGCTTAACGATTTAAGGCAAGTTAACAGTTAACAGCTGCAGTTAACAACATTCATAACAAGTTTGCCATCCGAATTTTTTGGTGAATCATTAATATTTACGTTAAAAATAATAAGCCCATTAACAGCGGTACAAATATTAACTCGTCGCCCACACAGTTGGCTATAAAGAGCGAAGGTATTTAGTAAGAGTGACTGGGGTTGGAAAAAGTTTATTATTATTATTGTTATTGTTTGGTTTTTGAAATAATTGCAAATAATAGCGCACAAAAATGTTGCACAAATTGAAAAACGTGTGCACTATGCGAAATCGAGTGAGTAAGCTATTAAAAAAAAAAAACAAAGCAAAAAAAAACTCTTCAAAGTCCCATGAAAATCATCAAAAATAATGAGCACATTTGATGAAACTGTGACGGCAGGTCTTTTGAAAATCGACAGAGTGTTGTCGGATAGTGAAAATAATACGAAACTATTACAAATATTAGCAAATGATTCTTGCGAAATATCTTTTTGACCGCATTCTAAAGAAGAAGTGTACTCGATGTGCAACCAGGTCTTAAACGTATTCAGTGTGCTCATTCATTCATACATTCAGATTATGAGTAATAGTTTTAGTACACTCAGCGAAGTAAAGTAGATCATAAAAATTTAATTTAGTCTAAAAATCAGTAATAGTACATTTAAAAACAATAGGAATATTTTACATACATTCATTTATATATCTTATATATACCTATAGAAACTCTATAGCTAAAATACTTAAAAAAACACACACATTATTTTCTGTAAGTGTAGCATTTGAATTAACCACTTAATCACTCATTCATTCAACATGTGTCTTGTGTTGAACTTTGTTTTGACAAACACAAAATGCACAAGAAAAACAAGAAGAAGATGCCAACAAGTCGGACAAGTTGCGGGCTGCCACAACAGCTTCAGCTGTGGTAGCAACTGTGCTGCATTTAAGAGCTAACTGTAGATGGGCACATTATCTAGACCGCATTTAGTCGGTTACGACCAGTTAGCTGCCGCTTCGCTTGACTTGTACTTTTGGCCACACAGCAAAAATACATGCGCAGACAAATGTGTAATCCCAGAGACTGAGGCGATTCCAAATGGCTATGATTTCAAACCAAAAACAAAAAAAAAACCCAATGTGAGTTGCATGTGCAGCCAAACTTTCGCCTCGAGGCTCTTGCGGGCAAACAAAGTTTATTAATTTGTTGCTTCAGCTTTATGTTATGCTATTTTTATTTTATTATACACAGCTTGAATATTATATAAATTGATTGGCTTGGCGCTATAACCATTTCCAATGGCAAACGCTTAAAATCATAAGAAAACAGCTGCTGCACGCCTCTTTGTGGCACACATTCGTTCAGCTTCTCTCAGTTTTGTTCGTTGCGTTGCCCCACAGCTCAAATCAAACTCGGGGACTGCTCGTAAGCATCTCCCATATTGTCTAGTGGTTAGGATATCCGGCTCTCACCCGGAAGGCCCGGGTTCAATTCCCGGTATGGGAAAGCGTTAGCTTGTGATTCGTACTCTTTTTTGTTATGCTTTTAAATTTACATTTTTTTCATCATAAAAATAATAAAAAATAATACATTATTATTACTCTTCACCAGATACACACTAATGTATTTTTTGGTAAATTAGGAAATGTTTGCAAGTCACTTTTTTTTATGCACTTAGTATTTATTTTACACTTATTTCCTCTAATTTGCCATGACTACTTAACCATCGTTTAAAATATATAATTAATTCACATTCAGGTACAAAGAAATACAAAAAATTATTAATTCGGTTTCTGTTGTCAAATAAAATTAATTTTAATATTGTTCGGCATTAGCACATCTCGTACGAGCTTCATTTAAATTCCAAACATTCTTTCTATAATTCGCCAATGCTTGTGTCGTCAGTTGAAGCCAATTAAATTGAATATTAAGTGTCGCATGTTTCGAATATACAGCTGTATTTTAATAAACAGCTGAATGAATGTATTTAAGAGCCACTTGAAAAGTATTGTTTCCTGTATCAAAATTTCTGAAAGATTTCCTACATGTTCATTCACAACAATGCCCGACTCAGAAATAAAATGTATTAACTATGAATTAATGCACTCACCGACAGCAGCAACAATATAATAATACCGTAATTGTTTCCGTTGAGTTTTATTTGGCGGCACCAACACTTAATCAATTTCACAAACACACAAAAATAAATAATAAAAAAAAGATAAACACAAAATAAAGATGCGCAAATCCTCTTATGATTTTGTTTACTTGCATCTCTTTTTAAAAGACGCAGTAAAAACAATTTAAATTTTTCACTTTTCACTGCACCTTTCATAAAACACAACCAAACAAAATTAGTGAAAAAAATTACTAAACTGCGCATTTAGAGAGTGTCGCGTCGAGCTGAGGGCAAGAACAACAGATATATGGTTGTCTTGCTCTTCATTATGCCTATTGACAATGTATTTTGGTTTTGCTTTGCGTTTTTCTTTGGTGCATTAATACAATTTACAGTTATGTTTGGCTTACTCCTTTTGAGCTCACAAAGAACAAGAAAATGAAATGAAATAAAATAGTAAGTAGTATGCACTCATTCGGTGCAGCTGTCAATTATCGATTACTATTTTATATAACTTTGTGCTACGGTTAACGGTTAACGTGCTTGTCTTAATATTTATTTGCATTTGCTGGTGCGAAAAAACAAGAGCCATAAAATAATAGGCAAGCATTATTTAATTGTGCTGTGATGCTTCCTTCACATTTCCATAACACCCCTTCTGACTGTACTAAACAGGGTATCAATTGGCGTTGTCAACGTGGTGCTTCTCACGTCGTTGCCCATACAACAGATGCCAGTCAAAGACATCTTCAATAGAGACACACAGCTATACAGCCAGATGTACATATGCATGTATGAATGTGCCTGTGTGTATGTGTGTGTATTATATTATTTACATATTTAGTGGACAAACACTGACACAAGTGGTCGCGGCTGCATTTGTTATGGCGCATTAAACACAAAACGATTTCTACAATACTCTGGCAAAGTGGAAGTGAATAACGAGCATTTGAGCGCACATACAAAATAAGTAATCAAAAAATAAAAGCTTAAATGAAACTGATTTAAATTATAGTCACGTCGCTTCACACACAATATGAAGGCGCTGACACTGAAGGAGGAGGCCTACACATTGTGCACACGGGTACAATATATCAAAAATATTATTTTCTACATTTTTCCATTCCATTTTAGTAATATTAACACTATGATTGAATTAACACCAACAATTTCAAAACAATATAAAACGATTTTACTCAACTGAAAGGTTTATTATAAAATGCCGAATCACTGTGTCTGTGTCCAATTTATAAACTAGGAAAACCATAAAAAAAACGTAACTCTTAAGCAAACTATAAATAAACCGTTGCTTTTTCCATAATTTACAGGTCGCTTTGGTCGTGTAATTGTAATACCCAAAGATGGCGATGAGAACATGTTGCGACGCGAGGTTTTCATGGAGCTGCGAATATTGGATAATCTCATACAGAATGCGACGACAGTCTACGATGGCGATAGATACACCTACAAGGACAACTGTGCACGCTGGGAGAACGAGTGCTTCGAGAATGATATATTAAACTTGGATGCGCTAATGGATGATGTGAGTAGGAAGAAGAACTTAAAAGACAAACCAATCTGACGCTTCCTTATTAAAATGCAGCTTGAATCGGGACAACTGAATTTGACGTTTCCAATCATGTTTAATCCGGTGACGTGGGATGCGCACGCCTTTCCCGTATTCTTTGGGGGCACAAAACTAACCGAGGACAACTATATTGTAAGTGTGCCAGCTATCCAACTAGTCTACTTTGTCACAGCGGATAGTAAGCGTCAGGATGCCAAGTGAGTAAAGTGACAACTTTAACCTAATCAACAAGTGTCATAACAATATTTTCAATAGGGGCGCTGAATGGGAGGAGACATTTTTAAGAGTTGTTGGCAAGGCGGAAACAACGGGAGTGTTTAAGCACATTTCGGTTTCCTACTTTGCCTCACGCACATTGGACCATGAGCTGGAGAAGAATACCAAGACTGTGGTGCCCTATTTCAGTTCCACTTTTCTGCTAATGGGTTTGTTCAGGTAGGAAAATATCAAAACTAAATTGGAACTTCTTAACTAAAATTAGTATATTCGTTTTAGCATTATAACCTGCATGATGGGTGATGCGGTGCGCTCGAAACCCTTTCTTGGCCTAATGGGCAACATATCGGCTATAATGGCCACCTTGGCTGCCTTTGGTCTGGCCATGTACTGCGGCATTGAGTTTATTGGCATCAATTTGGCGGCACCATTTCTCATGATTGGTAGGTGTTAAGTGGTCAATTATTTTTATAAACTTTAAATAAATATTTTTTTTAATTTTCAGGCATTGGCATCGATGACACCTTTGTCATGTTGGCCGGTTGGCGACGCACACCCGCCAAAATGCCTGTGCACGAGCGCATGGGTCACATGATGTCCGAGGCAGCTGTCTCGATAACGATAACATCGGTGACAGATTTCATATCGTTCCTGATTGGCATCATTAGTCCGTTTCGTTCGGTTAAGATCTTTTGCACCTATTCGGTATTTGCTGTCGGCTTTACCTTCGTATGGCACATCACCTTCTTTGCCGCCTGTATGGCCATTTCGGGTTACAGGGAGCGCAAGAATCTTCATGCCATTTTCGGTTGCAAGGTGAAGCCGATGTCTGTGGCGATTAAAGGTAAGTCAGAGATGGTTAAATTGCGGCAAATCGAGGGATTTTTAAGCCTTGGTTTTGAAAGAACTATAAACGGTTTTCGAAGTAAAAGTTTTCCTTGCTGTAAGGCCAAAAATCAATTACGAGCTTAATAGCTAAGAGTTAGAATTATTATCTTATTGGAAATAATAGTTTCTAATCGTAACTGTAAATAATTTGCGACAAAATATTTTGTTACAATACTAAACTTGATTGGATTAGGATCAGCAAACAAAATGAGATCGGCAATGAAACAGGTTCAAGAAATAATTTAGGAATAATATCAACAGTTCTGATAAGAGTTTATTTAACATAGTTTCACATCTGACTTGGAATTTTCCAGTCTTCCAACGCATTTTCATAAAGCTTCTACAAACAATTTGATTTTTTCTATCGACTAAGTCTTCGCAAATTATGTTTTTATATATATAAATGCCAAATAGAATCTAGTAGCGCTGTTTTTGAACTTTAATCAAGTCGCAATCAGCGTACAAAAATAGAGTAGATATTAAAGTCAGTTGATCGTTAGTAAGCTGTCTCGTTGGCTAATTACAATTGGCAAGGTCCACTTGTTGGCCAGTTGCTGTTTGGCCAGAACAACCGGCTTTGAACTCGGTCTTAGTGGCAAGAACTTAGCTCAACAGCTGCAACACATGAACTTGATCATGAGGCTCAGAACATAGACTAGTCACAGCCACAGAGGCACAGACGAGGAGCGCAGTTACTAACTCATTTCTTGGGAATTGCGGTCAATGGCAACTGGAACTGAACAACTTTTCTATCAATCGATGTGTTTTTTTGCAGAGAAAAAGAACTTCCTCTACAAGGCGATTATGGCCGGTGGTATTAACCACAGCGATCCGGATAATCCCATCGATAACAAGGATCACATGTTCATGGCCTTCTTCAAGGACAAACTGGCGCGGGTGATAAACAACAAATGGTGCAAGATTATTATTATACTGGCCTTTGCCGGCTATCTGGCTGGAGCCTGCTATGGCGTTACACAAATCAAGGAGGGATTGGAGCGGCGTAAATTGTCCCGTGAGGATTCGTATTCGGTGGAGTTTTTCGATCGTGAGGATGATTATTATCGCGAGTTTCCCTACAGAATGCAGGTGGGTCTCATACATTCAGCATATCGATAATGTATGCAACTGATTTATCGATTAATTTGCTTACAGGTTATCATTGCTGGTGCCTACAACTACTCGGATCCCTTGGTGCAGGAACAAATCGAGAATCTAACGAGCACATTGGAGCATACATCGTATGTGACCTCATCGTTATATACCGAATCCTGGCTACGATCGTTCCTCTCGTTTATGGATCGCAACAATGACTATCTAAATGAGACTATCGACGACGAACAATCGTTTATCGATGCGGTCAAGGAACACTGGCTATTCCCCGGCAATCCCTTCTCCCTGGACGTGCGTCTCAACGAAAATGATACACAGATTATTGCCTCGCGATTCCTTATACAGGCTGTGAACATAACGGATACGAATCATGAGAAGGAGATGGTGCGTGATCTTCGCAAGATATGCAAGAAGTCACCACTGAATGCCTCCATATTCCATCCCTACTTTGTGTTCTTCGATCAATTTGAGCTGGTGCGTCCAGTTTCACTCCAGGCGATGGTCATTGGTGCCATTATTATGATGATCATCTCGTTTGTATTCATACCGAATATTTTGTGCTCACTTTGGGTGGCCTTTTCGGTGATATCCATTGAGCTGGGCGTCGCTGGCTATATGGCACTGTGGGATGTCAATCTGGACTCGATATCGATGATAAATCTAATCATGTGCATTGGCTTCTCTGTGGACTTTACCGCTCACATTTGCTATACGTATATGTCGTCCAAGAAGCGCAGCCCGAAGGCTCGAGTTCGCGAGGCTCTGCACTCTCTGGGATTGCCCATTGTACAGGGATCCAGTTCGACGATATTGGGCATTATTGCTCTGTTGCTGGCGCAGAGCTATATATTTTTGGTCTTCTTCAAGATGGTCTTCCTGGTCATCTTCTTTGGAGCGATGCATGGTTTATTCCTGTTGCCTGTGCTGCTGTCGCTCTTTGGACCTGGTTCGTGGCTAACGTGGACGGGCCGTGATGATGGCTCCGAGGACGAAATGGATGATAGTGTGGATGACATGAAGATGGCGCATGTGATGGACAAACCTTTTGCACAGTCCTACTACATGCAATATCCCAGCATGGGCCTAAATGGACCATATGCGTACGGCTCCAAGGGTTTCCTGGGTGCACCCTACAAGGCGTATGGCGTCGATGAGAAGGATCAGGGTCTGGGCACCTCTGGTGAGGACTCCTCGGAGAGCAGTTCGAGTCGCTCGCAGCGACGCCAACAATTGGCCGCCAGCAAGGAGGCCGAGGAGGATGAGGAGGCGGCCCAGACGCGCAGACGCTACGAGAAGGGTTGGCGTCACTCCAGCTATCAGAATATTTACGGTGTTGGTGCACAATTCCAGCCGCAGCCCGATCTCTATGGCCAGCAGGTATCAGCCGCCGAGTGGCGCGAACGCTTGGATGCCCATGAGCAGCATCATCAGCAGCGAAACAGCAAACCGAGGCGACACGCCTACGAGAACTACGATCGGGAGTTGATGCAACAGCAGCAGCAACGCACACGTCGCAATTCGCATGGCGATGTGATTGACATAACGCCCAGCTCCTCGCTGGATGAGCGGATGAGGCGACAATATCAATTGAGCCTAAACCAAGCAGCCGGCAATAATAGTGCCGACGACGACAGCAGCTATCGCCATCAACCGGAGGCGATTGTGCCGTCGGCCAGCAGCTCGGCGAAACGTTATCATCGACGGCGATCATCGGAGGATTCGACACGGTATCATCAACATCAGCATCAGCAGCGCTGGCCGGCGAACATTGAGGAGCGACGCAATCGCAATCGCACCCACTCGCCCAGCCAACGACATTCGCATTCAGAGACTGCCGCCGCTATACCCGCCAGCTTCGCCAAACGCTCCTCCTCCCATCACAATCTCTTCCAGCCGAGCGGCAAAGTGACGCATCAACAACAGCCGCCCACATATCAATATGGAGATTACTAAATCGCATCAACTAAATCGAAAGTTTGCGCTTCCTGTTTTCAAAATGCAGCCCGTAATTAAGCATAGTTTAAAAAAATTCCATAAATAATTCCATATTTATCTAAAAAAAAAAATAACAAATCATTTTTAAATTTTCTTTAAATTTACTGCATTTATTCCTTGTATGTTTGTTTTTCCTTAATTAAGCCTGGAATTTCGGCAAGTGTTTAAAATTATTAATTGTCCAAGGATCTGTAAAATATATTATATCAAATTTAAAATCAGCTTAATATTTGTTCAACTAATTATTCTTGCTTAATTCAAAGTTTAAATGCAGTAATTTAATTGAATTGCCTTCATTTGTGGCTTGCCCTTCCCAGAAAGTGTTCGTAATTTGTCAATTTTTCCAGCAATTTAAGTATTCAGCGAATATTTCTGAAAATTTGCAAGCATTTGGAATTTTCTTAATTAATTCGTTTAACTTTTCTCTATTATTGGTATAAATTTACCTATTCAGTTCATTTTATTTATGAATACCCCTTTTTCGACAAACCTTTAAGTGTATATGCATTTCATTAAAAAAAAAAAAAAATAGCAATCGCAAGTCAAATATATTAAGTTTTCATATATATAATATTCAGTCAGACTTAGGGTATCCATTATCGGAGTTTAAATATATATATATAAATTAGTTTAGTTAGAGCTAAATGTGAGATTCGTATGTGAATTTTTGTAAAGAGATAGTTACAAATACTAATAGCTATAAAGACACTAAATAAATAAACATATATATATGTATATCTATATATATATTTAACTAATTATACATATTAAGAGCTGCACACAATTTCTAGACTTAGACCAAGACTAGACTAAAGTGCGCTCGATTTCGAGGGACACACACCAATTTTGTAAAGTGTTAACGATTTTTGCTATTGAATAAAAACATTTTATATTTTCCTAGAAACAATGTAAACTTACAGATTATTTTTATCTACTCATTAATAATGGCTTTTTAAGCGATTTTTCCCCTATAAAAGCCAAGTGATTTGTAAAACGGGTCGAGTTTTTAACAAAATGTTTCGCTTAATGGTTCTAATTTGTTGTCTGCAACTGTGGAATTGCCAGCAGACACCTGGGAAATATATCACCGTCAGTTTTGAAAAGGTGAGCGGAGAATTTCAGGAGTTAAAGCGGAGTCCTTAAAATTAGACACTTCTTCCAGGTCAATTGGTTTGAGGCACATGAAATATGCCTTCATTCTGGCCTGATTCTAGCCACAGTTAACAATTATGATCAGCATTTGCAGGTGATGCGCAGTATAGCTAAAAATGGTAAAAGAACTCCAAAACATAAATCTCTTCATTTCATTTAAAACTAATCAATTTGTGTTCAGGCCCTTTATTGGGTCGTCAAAGTTTTTGGCTTGGCGCCAGCAATTTGGAGGATCTCAACTCATGGACTTGGCGGAGCATTCACACACCACTTGGCTATAAAAAATGGGCCAAGGATGAGCCGCAGTCAGATTTGGTTGGACAAGAGGCCTGCTTGGTTGTGGGCCTGGACGAGTCCTGGTACAGTGAGGACTGCTACAGTAAACACTATTTTATATGTGAACGAAGACGCAATTCAATAGACTCTTTTGAACCAATGTTCATATAAATCAATTTCAAATAAATTATGTTAATATTTTATAAATGAATTAAACAATCAAGAATGCAATAATATAATAAAAAAAATTTTGGGCGTTACATTTTTTATTTCTGACAATTGTTGGGATTGGTATATTAATAAATATATTTTAATTGACTCTTCTGTAGTGTTTTTGATCCGCACATTAACTTCTTAATTTACACATTATTCACAACTTATTAAATTAGGTAAATAACAAAATAATTTTTCACATATTATAAAAGAATACAGATTTTGATTATCCTTTGAGACTTGCTGTCGTCATCCTATAAATATATATACAAATGGTATACACCCTATTTTATGTCATTTACCTATTTTACATTATTAAATTACCTATTTTAAATTTAAATTATTTTTATTACACAACTTTCACTAGAAAATAATGCGTTATTACAGTAAATACAAAAATTATATTTCTGATTGCAAATATTTATCTTCAATAAATTTTAGAATATGAATATATGAATTCAAATAATAAGGATAATACAGCAAAATGTGCATAAATAAGGGCATTATTATGTGCATTTCTTTTGACACAAAAAGTAATGCTTAGTCCTACAGTTATCGGTGCTCCAGACGCCAGTCATGCCATTGAGGGTCATGCAAAAATTACCGTTTGTACTTGGATTTCCCAGGAAATTCTTATAGATCACACGTTCTCCTATGCTTTGCCACATATAGTAGCTGACTGCCCCCTGATTTGTGCCCGATATCCAAATTGGCTCTGTGCCAAGTGATATCAGCTCATACGGGTCTTTAACATTGGTGCTAATAAATGTCATTATTACCGTTTGATTAGTTGATGTCGGAATGCTGGCGAGGGTGTGCTGAACAGAAGCACAATACAGCTCAGCCTCAAACCAACTCATCTATAAATCGAAAAAAAATTTAACAATTAAACGAATGTTAAAAATATTAAAAGTTTGAATTACCTTATACAAACTTAAGCCATATAATGGTTGTTCTGTGCCGGTGCTTTCATAATCGAACGTGCTTATAATTGGCAGAATTTCTGGTTCATTCCCCTGCGTTGCTTCAGCAGTTGCCAGAACCGTGCAACAGAGCAAACCGAGTAGACCGAAACCAAGAGACTTCATTTTGTGAAGAGTTCTTCGAGTTGTCTGCCCTTTTATACAATTTTCCTTAATGCAAACTAATTGCCCAATGCATCCATCATTGTCATCGACAACTTAATCATATATTATAAATTTCCTAAGGATTTAAGTAAATACATACGATGAGACGACTGAGTGTTTAAATTTTAAATTTCAATTCAGCTGATGTCGGTCCTGTTGTCAGGGACTCCAAAGGAGTTCTAACGCTCCCAGATAGTTTTGGAAATATGACGAATTTTTTGGCTTACAAAAGTGCTCTGCAAACCTTTTGATTTTCTGAGACTTGTTAACACAATTTAATTTATAGTAAAATCTTTAAAATTCTACAGTTTCTTCTTTATACCATATTTAACTAGATAAACCTTGTTAATCCACCTTTAAGCTGTTTGCAGCCTTGTTGAGGTTAAATCAAATAGATAGAAATGATGTAAAGATGCTTTGTGTTTGGAATAAGATGAATTTCCTTCACGCTATAAAACGAATGCTAAGCGTTGGCTCAGCAATTGACGACCTTCGTTTAACGTGCTGTGAAAATGGCCACAAGGCAATGCAGAGCAGGGAGGGAGACACCCACATTGAAGCACATCCTGCTGCTTCCCCTCAACTCCCCAGCATGTCGCATAAATTAAGTGGTAGCAACTGCCACAACAGCAGCAGCAACAGCAGCTATTGGTTCTTTTGCCTTAGAGCCCGGAGCCGGAGCCAGAGCCAGAGCCAGGACACGCTTTGGCGCATTTATCCTGCGTGACTTTTGTTGTCAGTTTTGTTTTTACCCCTGCTCAAGCATTGACTTTGTCTTCTGCGTACTTTGCTCTCTCAATTTCCTGCTGCTTTAGAGAATTTAATTGCCCTTTTTCCAGCATCGCAGCCAAAGCAGCATCACCAAAGACAAATAACCAAAGCTAATAGATCATGTCATCTTGTCAACAAGTTTTACAATCTAATTGCGCGCATTCAACATGAGTAAATAGCCAGCGCTTAATTTATACTACAATCGAGGGTGGGGATAACTTTTGCCCAGCGATTGATTTTCCTAAGGGAAAAAAAAAAGCTATGGCAGAAAATATACTTCCTTATTAAAAAGCCATTGATCTTTCGTGTTGATTCTTTAAAGGCTTGAGTGATCGTACCGCCAACTGCCCGGCTAGCTCAGTCGGTAGAGCATGAGACTCTTAATCTCAGGGTCGTGGGTTCGAGCCCCACGTTGGGCGAAATTAAATTTTTTTTTCCATTTTTTAATTTAATTATTTTGTTTGAAATTTAAATGCTTTTACTAAATTTTGTTTGTAAAATCATTTATCTTTATAATTTAAAATATATAATTCTGTAAAATAATTCGATCCTGCCAGGAGTCGAACCTGGAATCTTCTGATCCGTAGTCAGACGCGTTATCCATTGCGCCACAGGACCCACGTCTAACACGATCTTGTTTGTAATATAGAATATTTGATATCTTAAAATAGTTTTAAGTTTTAAAAGTTGTGTTGGGAATGTATAAAAAAACAAGTTTTTAGAAATATAATATTATTTTGAATGCTACATTTAATAACCAACCAAAAGATATTATTTCTGAGACTGAATACTTTGGAATTCGTTGAAGTAATGTTCCCTTCTGTTTGACCTTGCACACAAATAGAACAAGTAACTTTGATGCTTCCTTGGCAAATGCAAATGGCATGCAATTCAAAAAGAAACAGAAATCATATTATCCATACGCCCCCTGTGCACCAGGAGGAACACTAGGAGTAGCAGTAGCAGCAGCAATTTTTGATTTTATATCTTGCTTCAACCCTCGAAAAGAAAAAAATGAGCAGAGCGATCTGTGCTTGCACATTTCGTTTGTGTTGTCCAATCCCAATGGGAGTCGTAAACACTTTGGATGGCAAGCAAAAAAAAAAACAAAAAATGAAAAAGAAAATGAAAAGTATAAGAAAAATGCACATTGAGCGGGGAAGGGTGAAAAGTTACAGCTAGAAAAGAGGGTGCCCCAGTATTCGCATCCAAAGTGTGTGGCATTTGCCAATCCTTGACCCGTCATAATGTCGACCCCCCCCTCCGTCTGACAGCAAAGTTAAATGAGATATGCTTTTTACATTTTTTCGATAAATTTCCACATTTCCTGGCACCCCAATGCTTCTGGGCACTGGATAACATTATTAGCGCAAAACTTTACCATAAAAATAGCAAACGGATTTGCGCAACGCTTAAAATTGAGATTTACTGTAAGCGCAATTTATGTGCAACAAACTAAAAAAAAAAATCCCATCGCTTCAAATGTAAAATGAAAAAAAAATGCTTAAGGGGAATAATGCACTTAGTTTTTGGGGCTTATCAAATGACATTGATGAATGCACCCTGCAATTAGCTGTAATTTGGGCTTTAGCCCTATAAATAGGGAAAACAAAGCGATTGTTCAGTATATACAAAATGAAGTTAATTGGTTTTGGTCTCGTTTGTTTGCTCGGCTGTATGGTGCTGGCATCTGGCATCTGGCAGAAAGAACCACCTCCCCCACTAGATATAAACCCGATTTTCTTTTACCCAGGGGGTGAAGATAATAAATTTGTATTGTCAAATGTTGTAAAGGTAATTTAGTTGTATTATTATTCGAAACATGGCTAAATATGTCATCAATCCACAGCTTAATTGGTTCCAAGCAGAGGCCGCATGTGCTTCCAACGGATTTCAACTAGTGAATATAGAAAATCAAGCCGCACAAATGGAGATATTTTCTTTTCTCTTAGGTTCCGGCTTATATAATGAATTAACCGAACCTCTTTGGACTTCCGGCTCAAATCTGGCCAATGCCAACGCATGGTCATGGCATGACACAGGCAAACCTTTGACATATCGAAATTTCCTAACTCAACCGAATACCTCATTTCGTTGCCTTGGCTTTAATGCACAAACCTCCTTCTGGACCGCTGAGAATTGTAATGATCTACGCTATTTTGTGTGCCAATACACTGAACATACTTGTGAAGCCGCTTCGCCAGACACGTCTTCACAATAATATAAAAAAATATATATGGTGTTGGTTTATTCAATTATAATAAAAAATTTAGATTGCATTACAAATAATATATTTACCATTTATATATTTGTGGAGGGAGCTCTTAAATCCCTGTTGTTAAATGTTTTTGCACTTAAAAGTAGATGTCTCTGCTCCCAAAAACTTTATACAATTTTGATCAGCTGAGCTTATATAGACATTTTCCTCTGCTGATTTTAAAAAGTCGCAGGCTTAAAGAGTAATATATAGATGATAAATATATAGATAAGTGATATTAAGCCATAACTTTGCATTGGATATTGTGCATTAGGATCATAAGGACTATAAAACTATAACTCCATATGAAATTAAGAGAGAAATAACAACGCAAAATGGTCTTCAAGAGTAGCCAAATTCATTTAACTCTTGATAAATCTGAAATTGGAGTCGTAGATAGCCACCAAACCGTGGGCGTGATTTGAATGTCCTCTTGCTAAATGATATATATATACATATGGCAGCGAAGAATCCGTTATTTAATGCTAAGATATTAAAATATTTCTTTTATTACTTTAAAGTTAAATTAGTAATTTATTTGACAACTTAGGCAATTAATATTAAATATATTTAGTTATCAATGACAATGATGGATGCATTGGGCAATTAGTTTCCATTAAGGAAAATTGTATAAAAGGGAAGACAACTCGTAGGGCTCTTCACAAAATGAAGTCTCTTGGTTTCGGTCTACTCGGTTTGCTCTGCTGTTCGGTGCTGGCATGGTCAGATGAATTGGATACTCAAGAACCTCCAGCCCAGCAGCAGAATGAAACTGAAATCCTTCCAATTTTAAATCTGTTTTTTGATCTCGACGAAGTACAAGACCTACCAACGATAGGCTTAAGTCTATATAAGGTAATCAAAATACTTAACTTTTGAACAATTGTGCAGATTTTCAGTTTATTTTTTTTTTTATTCGTTTCATAGATGAATTGGTTTGAGGCTCAGCAATATTGTGCTTCGCAGGGTTACACTCTCGTCAGCATTACGACGTATGCTATACAGCAAAGAATATTTAAATTTATTCAAAATAGTGTCGACGTGTATACGCTCATGACACTTGATAAGGAGACTTTTTGGACCTCGGGCACAAATCAGGGAGTACTCAGCCAGTATATGTGGCACAGCACGGGAGATCGTTTGAGCTACAGAAATTTCCCGACTAATCCAAGAACGAACGCCTATCTATGCATCACCCTAAATGGACAGAATGGTTTCTGGACCGCCGATAACTGTAGAACTGAGCGTTACTTTTTGTGTGAAGAAAAATGCCCGTAATGCCCATATTTTTCATATTTTCTCTAAAAACTTTATATTTTGGTGTTGGGACTTTAAAAAATAGATTAAACTTAAATATTTGCATTCAAAAATATTTTTTGTGAATTTTCGCTGAAAGGACATTAATTTTTAATGAAACTACTGTGCCACTCATTTAATTTGCATTACATAATCAGTGACTCTTGATCAACACACTAAACATACTTGTGAAGCCGCTTCGCCAGACACGTCTTCACAATAATATAAAAAAATATATATGATGTTGGTTTATTCAATTTTAATAAAAAAAATCGATTGCATTCCAAAAAATATATTAACCATTTATATATTTGTGACGGGAACTCTTAAATCTCTGTTGTTGTTAAATGTTTTTGTACTTATTTTTTGATCAGCTGAGCTTATATAGACATTTTCCTCGGCTGGTGTTAAAAAGTCGCAGGCTTAAAAAGTAATATATAGATAATAGATATATAGATAAGTGATATTAAGCCATATCCTTGCAATGTCTCTAAGGATATTGTGCGTTAGGATCATAAGGACTAAAAAACTGTAACTCCGTAAGAAATTTAAGGAGAAATGACAACCCAAATTTATTTAATTCTTGTCAAATCTAAAATTGGAGTCCTAAAAAGCCAGCAAACTGTTGGCGTGATTTGAATGTCCTCTTGCTAAATGATACCCCTACATATGTACATATTTAATCTTATTTAATGCTATGATTTTAAAATATTTCCTATATTACTTTAAAGTTTAATTAGTAATTATCTTAACAAGTTAGGCAATTAATATTAAATATATTTAGTTATCAATGACAATGATGGATGCATTGAGCAATTAGTTCCGATTAAGGAAAATTGTATAAAAGGGCAGACAACTCGTAGGGCTCTTCACAAAATGAAGTTTCTTGGTTTCGGTCTACTCGGTTTGCTGTGCTGCTCAGTGCTGGCATGGTCAGATGAATTGGATACTCAAGAATCTCAAGCCCCGCAGCAGAATCAACCTGAAATCCTGCCAATTATAAGCCAATTTACATATATCGACAACGGAGATACAAACCTTTCACCGATAGGCTTAAGTCTACGTAAGGTAATCAAAATACTTAACTTTTGAACAATTCTGCAGATATTGAGTTTATTTTTTTTTCGTTTCATAGATGAATTGGTTTGAGGCTGAGCAATATTGTGCTTCGCAGGGTTACACTCTCGCCAGCATTACGACGTATGCTATACAGGAAAGAATGTTTAAATTTATTCGAGATAGTGTCGACGTGTCTACGCTCATGACACTTGATAAGGAGACTTTTTGGACCTCGGGCACAAATCAGGGAGTACTCAGCCAGTATATGTGGCACAGCACGGGAGATCGTTTGAGCTACAGAAATTTCCTGACTAATCCAAGAACGAACGCCTATCTATGCATCACCCTAAGTGGACAGAATGGTTACTGGACAGCTGATAACTGTAGAACTGAGCGTTACTTTTTGTGTGACAAGAAATGCCCGTAATGCCCATCTTTTTCATATTTTCTCTAAAAACTTTGTATTTTGGTGTTGGGACTTTAAAAAATAGATTAAACTTAAATATTGCATTCAAAAATATTATTTTCAAATTTTATCTGGAATTATTATGATTCCAGATTAATAATTATTAATTATTCACTCTTAATTTTTAATGAAATTACTGTGCAATTCGGAATATCTAAATACTTCATGAATGACTATTAATTATTCGACTTGCGGTTAGTTTTGTTCGTACAATCGCCACTCATTCAATTTGCGTTACATAATCAGTGACCCTTCCCTTCCCTTCCCTGAGGCACAACCATTGACTGAGAAGTTTCTTTGCCAAATCACTGCAACAAAATCTAATGTTTCATTAAGATTTTATAGCGTTTTTATGTTTATATTTTGCATACTCTACTTTGAAATGACTATGACCAGAATCCATTGGTTGAGCTGTGACAAGATTGGAACTTGTAAAAGTTTGGAATAGTTCGAAAATTCCATATATTTTTTTTTTATGGAATATTGACCAAGAATTCCAGATTTAATTGAAGTATTGATTTAGTCTACAAAACATTTAGAAATATATAATAAACTGGAAAAACTGGTGGTTTTTGACATTAGTAGTTTTTGCACTAGAGTTTAAACCATTCACAAAAATACATTTCCTTTAAAAAAATAAGTCTAGATTTTTAAGAGATAAAAGGTGAATCAAAACTTTTAACTTGAATATTGATTTTATCATGAATATCGTCCAAGAATTGGTTTTCCAAAATCAAGACACCAAATTGTTACTAAAAAGTTATTTCGTTTGGAAATTAGATGAACAATGGAAAAATGATAAACACGGAAGAGTAAGAAATGTTCGTCTTGAGGCTGGAAGATTTGCTGTTCCCGAGTTGCTTTAGTCAATGTGCCGTCAAAGTAGGAGGCATTAGCGAGGGGTGCTCTCTCTTTAATTAACAAATGCTTGATGTGGCAAACACAAGGTTCTGGGGTAAAGTTTTCTAGCTAATTAGAGCAATGCTGGAGATACCCCAAAACCCCCTCCGCCCTTCCAACAATCCACGTTGCTGTCCACGAAAAACGATGCAATTTGCGTGTTTATTAATTTAATGTCAATTTGCATGCAATTTTCGCCCAAGGCGAAGCTTTATCCAAGTCTCAGTCGCAGTTTTGGCTTTTACGATGGTTAATCTAGCGGAATGAAATTCACTGCACAGTGGGGCTAATTAAAACTAATGGCCAACCAGCACACCAGTTATGCATAGTTTTTGTGTCAATTATTTCAAATATATATATAAATATATATATATATAAATTCTATGCTGCGCAGGTGCATTAGAGAAGACCCCAAATATGAAAACTTGAAATGTCTTTTGTTGAGTGGATTTTGTTGTTCAATGGCATTTTTGCCAATGCAATTCAATAAAAATGAATACGTTCGAAATGCGAAGTGAAGGTAACGAAACTTTGATACTAAGCAGATAGGAGAAATATATTGACTAGAAGATACCCTAAGAAGATACCTCTTAGGGTCATATCAATTATAAAATTAATAAGAAGATTAAAGTTTAGTTTATTAGATATTTGTATGTAGCTTGATTTAGTTTAAGATTAAGATTGATTTCTAAAACAAGCTAAAAGCTCTACGGATCTGTCCATTAAGACCTTAATGATAAAAAAAAAATTAGTCTGTGCACATGGCCAACTCTAATATACCCTTTTTGTCTATAGCCTTACCTAGCCACACACAAGCTAATTACTCTACTGCTCTCTCCATTAAGGCTTAAACGATAGGAAAAAAAATTAGTCTGTACACATGGCCAGCTCTAATATACCCTTTTTGTCTATAGCAAAAATTATAGGGTATTAATATCGCGTGCGACTTACGCGTACTTTTCAATAGCACATGGGGAGAGAATAAGTTGCATCGGTAAATGTATTTCGTATTTGGTTTTTGCTCTCGTTCTGGCCCTTTTCACCCACAAGGTCAGTGCAAAGTCATTGCGTATTGTTTCCTGCACTAGCAATCCCTTTCCTTCCCCCCCCCCCCCCATTACCCTCTCTCATATCACGCCAAGAACAAGTCAACTGTAAATTGGCTTAAATGCAGTATATCATTTAATTTTATGTCATTCCGCATTTTTTCCACGTTGATTTTGATTTTGTTATGTAAGAAAAGACGCAATTCGGTTGGAAAATGCTTAAGGCAATTTTGTCAGAGGGAAATAAGGGAAACATTTCTAGACTTAATTGGTAAGGAAGCGTTTTAGTCCTTGAGTTAGAGAATATTTATTAATTTATAAATTTAATAAATAGCTAGCTTTCATAATTTCTAAACTGACATTAGTTTTTTATTCATACAATCAAAATTAACAGCTAAAAATTAGATTTGTACCTTCAAAAACTATAAAATTATCTATTTAATATTTGACAGCAAAAAAATATCAAAAATTACTGCGAGAATTCGGCTTAAATGGTTTGAAGTTCGACTTAGATTTGAGTAATATAATTTTGATTAAGAGTAATAATTATCTATATTGTAATAATCTGACTGATTCATGTCCCCTTCTAATAAAAGTAATTTGAACTAGTTACCGTTTAGTCAATCTATTAACTAATTTAATAAATAAGCGGACTTTTTAATATACAAGTTAAATTTGAAGACAGTGATAATAATAAGCGGAAATAAAAAGTAAATAACATGATTTCTGCATTGCATCAGCCTCCGATGGAAAAACAAATCGGATTAAAAACTTGTGAAGACAAAAAAAAAATATAAATATAGGAAATAAATATAAATAAACAAAAAAAAAAAAAAAATTTTAGAAAAACAAAAAAGTGTTTTGGACGATGCCAACAACACGCGGTGTTCCCAAGCGGTCCCCCATCTAAGTACTAACCACGCCCGACGCTGCTTAATTGCGGTGATCGAACGAGAACCGATGTATTCAGCGTAGTATGGTCGTTGGCGAATATCGAATGCTTAGAGTAGGATTATATATTTGGTAATTTGATAATATCTACTTGAGAATCACAGGTTAAATATAAACGACAAAGGACTCCAATACATATATTTTAATAAACGGTAAAACAAATAAAATTAGAAACCGTAATGAAAAACAAATAAAAAAAATGTAAAAATGGAGTACACGAAAAACAAAAATTTATAGGTAAGCAAAAAAAGTGTTTTGGACGATGCCAACAACACGCGGTGTTCCCAAGCGGTCCCCCATCTAAGTACTAACCACGCCCGACGCTGCTTAATTGCGGTGATCGAACGAGAACCGATGTATTCAGCGTAGTATGGTCGTTGGCGAAAGTCGAATGCTTAGAGTAGGATTATATATTTGGTATTTGATAATATCTACTTGAGAATCACAGGTTAAATATAAACGACAAAGGAGTCAAATAAATATATTTTAATAAACGGCAAAACAAATAAAATTAGAAACCGTAATGAAAAACAAATAAAAAAAATGTAAAAATGGAGTACACGAAAAACAAAAATTTATAAGTAAGCGCAAAAAAAGTGTTTTGGACGATGCCAACAACACGCGGTGTTCCCAAGCGGTCCCCCATCTAAGTACTAACCACGCCCGACGCTGCTTAATTGCGGTGATCGAACGAGAACCGATGTATTCAGCGTAGTATGGTCGTTGGCGAAAGTCGAATGCTTAGAGTAGGATTATATATTTGGTATTTGATAATATCTACTTGAGAATCACAGGGTAAATATAAACGACAAAGGACTCCAATACATATATTTTAATAAACGGTAAAACAAATAAAATTAGAAACCGTAATATAAAACAAAAACAAAAAAATATAAAAATGGAGTACACGAAAAACAAAAATTTATAGGTAAGCAAAAAAAGTGTTTTGGACGATGCCAACAACACGCGGTGTTCCCAAGCGGTCCCCCATCTAAGTACTAACCACGCCCGACGCTGCTTAATTGCGGTGATCGAACGAGAACCGATGTATTCAGCGTAGTATGGTCGTTGGCGAAAGTCGAATGCTTAGAGTAGGATTATATATTTGGTATTTGATAATATCTACTTGAGAATCATTGGTTAAATATAAACGACAAAGGAGTCAAATACATATATTTTAATAAACTGCAAAACAAATAAAATTAGAAACCGTAATGAAAAACAAATAAAAAAATGTAAAAATGGAGTACACGAAAAACAAAAATTTATAAGTAAGCAAAAAAAGTGTTTTGGACGATGCCAACAACACGCGGTGTTCCCAAGCGGTCCCCCATCTAAGTACTAACCACGCCCGACGCTGCTTAATTGCGGTGATCGAACGAGAACCGATGTATTCAGCGTAGTATGGTCGTTGGCGAAAGTCGAATGCTTAGAGTAGGATTATATATTTGGTATTTGATAATATCTACTTGAGAATCACAGGGTAAATATAAACGACAAAGGACTCCAATACATATATTTTAATAAACGGTAAAACAAATAAAATTAGAAACCGTAATATAAAACAAAAACAAAAAAATATAAAAATGGAGTACACGAAAAACAAAAATTTATAGGTAAGCAAAAAAAGTGTTTTGGACGATGCCAACAACACGCGGTGTTCCCAAGCGGTCCCCCATCTAAGTACTAACCACGCCCGACGCTGCTTAATTGCGGTGATCGAACGAGAACCGATGTATTCAGCGTAGTATGGTCGTTGGCGAAAGTCGAATGCTTAGAGTAGGATTATATATTTGGTATTTGATAATATCTACTTGAGAATCATAGGTTAAATATAAACGACAAAGGAGTCAAATAAATATATTTTACTAAATTGCAAAACAAAGAGGATTAGAAACCGTAATGAAAAACAAATAAAAAAATATAAAAATGGAGTACACGAAAAATAAAAATTTATAGGTAAACAAAAAAGTGTTTTGGACGATGCCAACAACACGCGGTGTTCCCAAGCGGTCCCCCATCTAAGTACTAACCACGCCCGACGCTGCTTAATTGCGGTGATCGAACGAGAACCGATGTATTCAGCGTAGTATGGTCGTTGGCGAAAGTCGAATGCTTAGAAGTAGGATTATATATTTGGTATTTGATAATATCTACTTGAGAATCATTGGTTAAATATAAACGACAAAGGAGTCAAATACATATATTTTAATAAACGGTAAAACAAATAAAATTAGAAACCGTAATGAAAAACAAATAAAAAAATATAAAAATGGAGTACACGAAAAACAAAAATTTATAAGTAAGCAAAAAAAGTGTTTTGGACGATGCCAACAACACGCGGTGTTCCCAAGCGGTCCCCCATCTAAGTACTAACCACGCCCGACGCTGCTTAATTGCGGTGATCGAACGAGAACCGATGTATTCAGCGTAGTATGGTCGTTGGAGAAAGTCAAATGCTTAGAGTAGGATTATATATTTGGTATTTGATAATATCTACTTGGGAATCACTTGTTTAACACAAGTAGTAGGGGAATGGGGATTCTATGACAGGAAGTGACGTCACCTGTCATAGAATCCCCATTCCCCCACTACTTGTAGTTCAACACACAATATTATTGAGGCAGGTTTAGTGAAAACCAAAATAAGTAAAAAGATAAAATTAAAAATGGTGTCTGAATAATTTTGACTCGCCGAAAATACAATTACTTTTATAATAAAAGCCAATTGAAAATGGCAACTTGCTAACCTAACGAAAATTAATATATGAAAATTGTAATTAATAATAAATAACAAGCTAAAGTCAGATACACATTTAGCATTCAGTTGGTTTTCAGGTGGGGCAAAGATATAAAAATTAATATATTTACAAAAATTTATGTGTTAAACAAAAAACAAAAACAAGGAATAATAAAAAATAATAGTAAATTATGTTTATTAATTATGCTGCAGTCGTTGGTAAATTCTGAAAATATTTAGCTGTAAATTAGAAATTTTCTATAGTTAAAATGATGTATATATAATAAAAATTTTGTTAATTATAAATTGGCACTTTTGATTAGCAAAGCAAAAGTTACGAAAGCCTAATAAGTACTCCGTCTGTTAATTAATATTATTTACTCTAAAGAATTCAAATTTGCATGATAAATTATATTTACAATCGGTTTTTATAAGTAACCAAATGTTACTGGATAAACGCGACTCAACTCGAATTGGCCACGTTATAATCACATTATTTGGCTGGGACACTTACAACAGAGCAACTTTCTGGCTCTCCACTCCCCCGCTTAGAGTAAATTGACAATTGTATTAAGTGTGTTAAGTGCTCCAGCTTTCAGTGTGTGTAATAACAATGAGAACAACAACTACAAAGCTGGTACAGGGATATTACAAGGACTCACAGCTGTTAGCCGGGGAATGCTTTTTGTGCGTCAAAAACTTTTTTTGCTGCTGCAGCGAAACAACAACAATTGCTGCAAGTGCTTTTGCAGCTAACCACATTTATGACACATTTGCTTCGAGGTTGCAAACAGCTTGTCTGAAGGATAATTGTCCACGGGGCATCCTTGCCATGTCACGCACGAGTTTGCATTTCCCTCTATCCACCCCTCACGAGCTTTCTGCATCTACGAGAAGGACAAGGCTAAATGGCACAGTTGTTGCAACAAGCCAACTCAACTTAATCCATTGCTTAGCCTTTGCCACTGAACTCCTTTGATTGATTAAGTAATCTTTACCAAAAGCTTGCGTGTATAAATTGCGAATTTAACAGTCAAATAGACAGATTAATATTTTGTACTTAATATTTATGGTTTATATATATAATAAACTCTTAATCTGTTGCTTTTCAATATCAATAAAAGTATTTCAGTCAAAAAAAAAAAAAAAAAAAAAAAAAATCACAAAAAAGACAACAATTTAGCAAAAAAAAAAAGTGCAACATTTATATGATTTCCCATACCGGGAATTGAACCCGGGCCTTCCGGGTGAGAGCCGGATATCCTAACCACTAGACAATATGGGAGTTAAGCTTGCGCGAAACAAAAGCGTACTTAAGCTAATATGAGTTAATATGCATGCTCTATTTTACAAACATATACTATAAGCAACTGTATTGCAGAATGTTAAAATATTGCTAAGTAGCTATTGACATGTGTCAACATGTCTTAATAAAATGAACTGCTTGCCTCACATCGATAAGGCAGTTCACGAAATTGAGACGCCAATGCTGACTGTAATTAATATGATTATGGCGTCAGTCTCATATGCGGTCCTGTGGCGCAATGGATAACGCGTCTGACTACGGATCAGAAGATTCCAGGTTCGACTCCTGGCAGGATCGAGTTTTTTTTTTTCAATTTTCAGTTTAACAAATATTTTTAAAGTTTTGTGAGGTTATTGCTAATACTCTGAAATCAATATAATTCTATGCCCAAACTTATATACATTTCAACTTACCCATTATTTTCGTAGGCTAAATAAATAATAACAACTTGAAATACATATGAGTCCATTAAAAACTTTACTTGGTGAACTTCATTTAAAACTGTTAACATATTTTATTTATATTTATATAAATACGCTTGCGCTACTTAATGTGCTTTTGACACACCGCCGCCACCGGTCCTGTGGCGCAATGGATAACGCGTCTGACTACGGATCAGAAGATTCCAGGTTCGACTCCTGGCAGGATCGAATATTCTTTTACTTCTTATAGTTTTTTTTTTTTATTATTTTGAGCAGTTTTAAGCTTTTCAAATCTACATACAGAACGTGCCAAAGAATTTTTTAATACGTGCAGGAAAAGTTCTTATTTGTTACATGATGCACATGGAAATGCATGGAAAGCTGCAGAAGGAGCAGGATGAGACGACGGAGTTTCCTCCGCACTCAATGGCAAAGTTAAGCTGCGGTAGCTAAAAGCAAATCAAGTGGCATCGTGTGGAGTATGTGGATTATGTGTCGTTTTATGCTAAACAGAGGAAATGTTGAAAGTGGTCATTGACAAAGGGCTGGAGGAAAGTTACAAATGGGTAAAGTGGCAGCTGCGTTTGCAATCCCACACACCAAGGACATTTAAGGTGACAGCTTCAAATGATTTTGTTGCAGAACTGTTGTTATATGCAAGTGTGTGGAAAACGACTTCTTATTCACACTGATTTGCATAATATCAGACACTTGCAAACTAAGAATATGCAATTGTGCATTTGTGCCATTTGCAAATGATAGCAGACAAATTCGGTAGATATGTTTAGTTGTAGCGTAATAACGTTGCATACTAAATGCTACAAAAAACAAAAATAACCAATTACAATGTTCTACCATAAAATAATCGAAATAAATTATAGTCGGTATAAACAATAACAAAACAAAAAAATCTTCCCATACCGGGAATCGAACCCGGGCCTTCTGGGTGAAAGCCAGATATCCTAGCCACTAGACCATATGGGAGGAGGTTATTGGAATTGCGAACAACACAATACGTTGTTACTTTAACTTAGAATTGAGATAATTAATCTTAGAATAACATCCAAAAATTGTTCATTTAGTTAGAACTATAAACTCTTTCTTCTGCTTCTTCAAAAAGATAAAATCCCGTATTTAGACAAAAAAATAAGAATGCGATCCTGCCAGGAGTCGAACCTGGAATCTTCTGATCCGTAGTCAGACGCGTTATCCATTGCGCCACAGGACCGGTTGATTGCGAATTGACAAAATCACACTATTCCAAGCAGTTCAATAAAGTGTTCAACCGTAGAACAATAACACAACAATAAAAGATGTTTGTAAAAAATTTCAACTTACATAAGAAACGGTTAAATAAACAAGCAGCGAATGAAAAAATAATTTACTGAGTAAAAAATTCGATCCTGCCAGGAGTCGAACCTGGAATCTTCTGATCCGTAGTCAGACGCGTTATCCATTGCGCCACAGGACCCGACTGAACGGGTGAAGCACAAATCCATTTAAGAGACAAAGCAGTATTAACTGTATTTACAACTGCACAAGCAGTATAACAAAGCAGTGCTATTTACTGGAGGCATATTACTTGTGTTTTTATATTACTTGTAACATTTAAAATAGTAAGTATTTTAACACAACTATTTTATTATTATTTTATTATGCAAATATGCTTATGTTTGCGTGTCCATGTAAAAGTGCAAATATATACATATATATATATAAATATATCCAAGTGCATATTAATTTGCACACTTAACATGATATCGCTTTTGGCTCTCCCGCTATAGCCACACAGAGCGCAGTCGTCTCAGCGTTTGCAACAGCAGAGCCAGAAACAACTGCAAGTTCGTTTCAGTCTCTCTTTGGCACTCAATGTGTGCAGTTCAGTGGCGGTGCAAAAGCAACGACGCATTTGGACTGGACGCTAAACAGTTGAACGTGCGCGACGTAAGCAAAAGCGAAACTTAAAAAAAAAGAGGAAACTCCCAACAAAAAAAAAATAATAATATAAAACACATACCCACATACATCAAATTGCTTATAACAAAATATATAAATAAATATGTATGGAAGAGTGTGTGTGTGTTGGCCGTGTTTTAGTGTTTTGTGCGTGTGTGTTGTTTAAGTGCATGTGCAATAATAAATAAATATTAAATAAATGCAAATTCAGGCTATAAATGTTTTTAAAGGTAAGTGCAGCTAAAAATGCCGACAATAGCCCCATGTCCCATTAAGCTGTTAAAATGTATACGATTTGCTGCCGCTGCTGCTTCCTCTTCTACGTCTTCTTTGCGTATTGTTTTTCGCTTTGCCTATTCTGTTTTTCCACATACTTTTTTGTTTTCATCGTCTGCTTCTGCTTCAGCAGAAACAAGCAGCGCCAAAGCCCAAAACCAAACCAAACGAAACGAAACGAAATTGAAACGAAAATTGAACGAGAACAAGAAGATTGGAAGGCAAAGCGGCATAGAAGCAAAAAAGCGAAAAGCACAAAGATTGGGGCTAGGGCTAAGCAGACGCCGTTTCGGTTGTTGTTGTTTGTTTAGCTGTCGTTTCTCCATTTACATATGTATGTAAACATCTACGTGGGTATGATACATATTTATTTCTCTTACGCTGCCAATCAGTGTTGCCAACTTTTTAGACGCTAAAAAATAGAATTTATAGTTAAAATAGCTGAATCTTAATATATATTTACTTACTCATATCGAAATAATAGTAATTCACTATTTTATGTTTTATTTTCTATTTTATGAAAACTGACAAAAATTTCTTTATTGTCTTTATTTCTTTATTGTTTTTAATACAAAAAATCACGCTGTTTAAATTTCTCGAATTTCTTACAGCCAGAAAATTTTAATGGGGGCAACACTGGTTGCTGTCTACGTCTATGCGACGGTCACGCTGTTATTGCTTTGGCGCTAACTGTGAGTGTGCTTATGTGTGTGTTTGTGCATGTATTGTATGTCTGTAGGCCTCCACACACTGGCAGCAGCAGAAAAGCGCGAAGCGACCTGCTGCCGTTGTCTTCACCCTCTCTTTTTACCTCTTCCTCCCTTTTGCTTATTCGATCCCTGTCTCTTTTTCTCTCTTCCGCTCTTTGTTGCTGTCTTTTAGTCGGCATCTCCATCTTGTGCTTCTCCGTTAACTCGTTTGGCGACTTGTTTTGTTTGTGCTGGATGCCATAAAAAAAATAAAAATGTACAAAATAAAATAAAAATAAATAAAAATGTAGCACATTAAAATAGCCAGAAGAATTGTTAACTTCCCCTTTGACAAACGTACGCCGGTCAACAAATCGACGGCGGTGGCGTCAGTTTGTACTTATCTAAACATCTCTTGTTTTGTACATGAACATATATTCTCCATGCACACCAAACTATAGTTAAAATCACACACAAACACCTACACATCTATACACTGGTTACATTTGCGGCTTGCTCGACTTTGCAAAGAGAACTTCCTCAAAAATTTACATATGGAACCTTTCCGGTAATAAAAGGAAGTCTATTGTCTGTGATTGAATAGGCCATTAAAGAAACACATACAGACAGCAGACGATATAGAAGTCCGATTTAAATATTAACATATCTTACGGTTTTTGTGCTCAGCTTTTATTTAATTTAAGCCACAAGTATTCAAAAAGTTAACTCAAAAAATAAATAAATACAGATAACAAACGGCTTAAAATCAATTCTTTGGACATATCTTAAGTTTAATAATAGCTGTACTGCCACTCAAATTACCATGGAAAGCTTTAAGCTCATCTAAAACCAGTCAGAATATTAGAATTCTATCGAATTTTGTATACTTTGTTGCTAGTTTTCAAACAGGTGCCTCAGATCTTCTGAATAAATCTAAATCTTCACTGATTTAAATCAGTTTTGGGGGATCCACTTTTTGGGGTCCCGTTCTTTTAAGACTTCTGAAATGACAGAGAGAAAGAGTGAGAGAAACAGTTTATAAGAAGTATTCCAATCTGAATTTTAAAAGGCAGAAAGTATACGTTTGTATTATAACCAAAAAGTATTATGTCATAGATAGATATATTAATTAACATTTTGATAAATATAATAACAGAATTGTATACATTAAGAATACATTAAAAGAAAAATAAATGTAATTTGAATTTGTATATAATTATCTTTAACCATTGTAAAATGCTTTAAATTATTAATCAACTGTGGATATGTTATGAAAATAAAACTGGTCATACGTCGAGTCTTGTCAGGAAATTTTTTTAAAATAATTTCCAATGTAAAAATGTTTTAAAATTTAGCCAAAATGAATGCAATGTAGGATTTTGTACTGGTCTTTTGTTACAAATGCGTGTAGACGACATTAATCAGTGTTCCATTCCAAATCTTATTTATAGCCCTATTCTCTATATATTATATAGGCCCGCATATCCCAATAGTCCCATTAACCTGCTCAATTGCGAAACTTGTCTGGAGCATAAAATAGACGCGTCAACCATTTTGGGTTGCAGCTTCGTTGAAAGCGAAAATAGCGCAACAGAACACAGAGCAAAAGAAAACCTAAAGAAAAAGAGAAGAAAAAAATATGTAAAAAAAGGTGCTAGGTGCTTGCCTGCTTGGACTTGAGAGAAGTCTTGCGAATGTTTCTTGCAGATACATATCTAAAATTGCCACATTGTATGCAGTACGAACCAGACACAAAAAACTAAATATAACACAAACAGACACACACACACACAAAGATACACACGTACTAATGTATGCGCGCCTGTCTCTAGGTTCCCGCTTGCAATTTCATTTTCATTGCAACTTCATGCCCCTGACATCGGCCCATGCCAGCAGCAGCAGCAGCAACAGCAGCAGCCTCCCCTCCTCCTTTTCCAGCTCTTCCTCCTTGAACGACCCTTGCACACAACACACACTCACACACTTACTGCTTTACATTGCTCGACTTCGTTTTTTTTTTGCTTGTTTCGGTGTCTGCTTGTTTCTACGCTCATTCTTGTAAAATTGCAAGTTTCTGCCCGACGGCCTATTGAAGCTCGCTGGCGACGCCGCTGTCTGCGTCGCTGCTAGTGCAGTCGGCCATGCAGTTGAGCTGCCTCGTTGTCTGCAGGCTTTTTCGTCTCCCTCTCTGCCTGTCTCACTGTAACTGCTGCAATTGTGTGAGCGAGCGAGCGAGCGCTCTGCTTGCCCTAACCTACACCACAGAAAATTTATTGCGTCGGCTTTACTTCCACTCGCATACAAACACACACACACATACAGCTCACTTGATTTCTCATATGCTGTGCGCCCTCGTATTTGCGAGGCATACATTTTTCAGACTTTTGTTATTGCTTTATTTTTATTTCTTCATTAGTTTTCGTTGTGGTTTCATTGATGCAATTTTTTTGCAATTCTAATTTTGTGTCTCTGTCTCTCATTGCAGAATTATAATCAATCGATGCGTTCAATTAATTATAAGATTAATAGATACTTCAGAACACATGCTTTCGGGCAAGCGTGCAATAATTCAAAAGTAATACCCTTCGATTAGCTGTCCATTAAGTATTCTTATAGCTAAGGTGAGTTTTATTATCTTTCGTATTTCTATTTTCATTCATTGTGTTCAGAACTTCAGCTTAGTTAATTCTCAGTAGTGGATCACAAGGCCCATTAGCTCAGCTGGTTAGAGCGTCGTGCTAATAACGCGAAGGCCGCGGGTTCGATCCCCCCATGGGCCATGATTTCTTTTTTTTCTTAGTTTTTTTTTTTGGAAATATAAATTTTTTTTTATGAACGTCCTGTTTACAAAATGGCGTCAACCTGGCCCATTAGCTCAGCTGGTTAGAGCGTCGTGCTAATAACGCGAAGGCCGCGGGTTCGATCCCCCCATGGGCCATTCTTTCTTTTTTTCTTAGTTTTTTTTTAGAAATGGAAAATATTTATTTAATGAACGTCCTGTTCACAGGACGGCGTCAACTTGGCCCATTAGCTCAGCTGGTTAGAGCGTCGTGCTAATAACGCGAAGGTCGCGGGTTCGATCCCCTCATGGGCCAGCACCTATTTTTTGCATAGATCCTTAAACTATTAAAGTGTGCCTAAACAATACAATATTTAATACTAACCTCATTTTATAAATATTAATGACATTAAAAAGTAAATTCATTGATTTTTTTTAAAAATTCCATCGATATCCTAATTGTTAAAAAGAAGGGCTTCTAATACTTTGTCAATAAAGCCCTCAAACAAAATGGCGTTCACATGGCCCATTAGCTCAGCTGGTTAGAGCGTCGTGCTAATAACGCGAAGGCCGCGGGTTCGATCCCCCCATGGGCCAGGATTCTTTTTGCTTATTTAGCAGGTCCATTTTTTTATATATAATAAAAGCAACAACTCAGTATAATGGCATGAAAAAATATAGCATAACCAACAATGAGCTATTCAAAAATAAAATATTATTTTAGTCCTAACACAAAAACAATATTATAGTAAGATTTTGATATTGTTTTCTCAAACAAGCTTTTGTACCGTGTGGCATTAACAGGCCCATTAGCTCAGCTGGTTAGAGCGTCGTGCTAATAACGCGAAGGCCGCGGGTTCGATCCCCCCATGGGCCAGAAGTTAACTTTTTTAAAGTTTGCTTAGTTAAGAAGTGTGCTTATATTTATTTATTATACCAGATCCATGTATAGTTCCTTAAGTGCATTATTAAATTCGCTTAGGCAAAGTATTAAATCTCTTTAATTGCAGACGTCTGCAATTCCTTGTATTTTCCTTTAGATTGGATAGAAATAATTTAATTAAAATTGAAGAAAGCTTCAAACTTTTTAAAATAATATTTTGTGTTAAGTCGTAACACCGTGAATACCGTGTGTTGTTGTATGATCCTGAACTCGATATGTTCTATGGTTTTCTGAATTAAGCTTTTGAGTCAATGTCGATCAACATGGCCCATTAGCTCAGCTGGTTAGAGCGTCGTGCTAATAACGCGAAGGCCGCGGGTTCGATCCCCCCATGGGCCAATACAATATTTTTGTTAAGATTTTAAATATCTTACAACTCCAAATGATAATTTCTATGCGACAAATAATAACATCGATCTTTTTTTAAGCCTAAAATACTCATAAACAACTCTTAATCCGTTTAAAAGGTTTGAAAGATATAAATATTTTAATCCTTTCAAAAGGTTTAAGATACAAAAAAAAAAACTGTTAAGTTGGCCCATGGGGGGATCGAACCCGCGGCCTTCGCGTTATTAGCACGACGCTCTAACCAGCTGAGCTAATGGGCCAGTTGTATTGTGAACAACAAATGCATAGTAAAAAGCACCAATTTTTCTTTTGTTATTTTTATAAATGTGTATATTTTAATAAGAATATAAAGGAGAAAAAAAATTTAATTTCGCCCAACGTGGGGCTCGAACCCACGACCCTGAGATTAAGAGTCTCATGCTCTACCGACTGAGCTAGCCGGGCTTGGTGATGGCAGCTGGCGAACACTGCATCTGGCTATAAAGTGTAAGTTTTGTATACGTGGCAGCTGTACGGTTTATTTTTTTTATTTTAGACTTTATTTATAGAAACACGCCTGTGTCTACAGACAAAAGTCTTGATTAGCTTTGCTTACTCCCTCTATTGTTTTTCTATCTCTCTCTTGCTCTTTCGAATATTCTGTAATTGTTTTCTTGTGCGGTGTATTTTACTGCTTCCTAATGGAAATGGCGTATAAAATTACGCGCCTACCTCAACGATGAATATAATCTGCAATGAGAATGGGGTTTATTGCTTCAGAAGGGCTTAGTAGGTGGTTGACTGAGGGGGGTAGGCATGTGCAAAAGCAGCCATCACAAAGTCCGACAGTCGCCCCGTCGACTGCCCTAAGTAATTTTGCTATAAAATATTAAAACGAAACAATGTGCGAAAGGAAACAAAACAAAATACATAAGCGGGTGGCGGTGCTGGCATGCATATAGAAACAGAAACTCAGACGTTGAAGCGATGATGGAGCCACAATGAAACCAAGGGGAGAGAAAGAGAGAGAGACAGAGAGAGTAGTGTGTAGACGACGTGAATTCGAATAAGGAGAGGGAGAGAGTGAAAGAGCGAGAGCAGGCAGGCATAAGATAATCAGCCTGGCAGACGGCTTCTTGGTTGCACTACATGCAAAAGAATCGGGCATACTGGAATACGAGCGATGACAGCATTAAAAAAAAGACGACGGTAATCGATAAATGATGACGAATATTATATTAAAAGCTTAAAAGTTTATTAAAGAAGAAAATATCTTAAGATAACCAGATTAATTTATCAAATGCCTAAAATTAAAGTATAAAAAAAATCGTACAGCTATGTCTAAAACCAGTACTTTTATAACTTAATTTATGAGCATGATAGGATATCATGTTAATGGCCAGTTTGATGTGCATAGTCTTTTATATTCTATTGTGAACGTAATATATAATAAAAGGGACCACAACATAAGGCAAATGAAAAGCAAAAGCTTATTTGTGCAGGCAAATTGTTTGTGTTTATTGTCGTTGTTGGCGACTAGGCGACCTCCGCCTCAAGTCTAGACCTACCACGCATAATGCCTGTCAAACATACGGACATGCCCACATAAATACTCACTTCTTCCACCCGCTCGTTATCTTTATTTTTCGCTCGCTCGCTCGCTTTAGCCTATTATATGCCACAGTCGGTGGCAACAACAGGGTCTGCAGCAGACACAAGGCCAAATAAGTTGGGGTAGGTTATATTAGGCTCGTCAAATGATGAGATAAACAAAAAATATTTTGTTGAATTTTACAACAAAAACCATTTTATTAATCAACAAAACACATTTAAGAAGATTTTATTTTAAAGCAAAAAATTTAATATTCGCCCAACGTGGGGCTCGAACCCACGACCCTGAGATTAAGAGTCTCATGCTCTACCGACTGAGCTAGCCGGGCAGTTGTCAAGGCGCTGTAAATTTTGGCAGATGGAATCGCTGCGTATATCCTATCTAAAATAGAATATCTCTATAGAATCTATGTTTGACTATTTAGCCGATGTCTATATGTAAATTGAGCAAGTGTAAAATAGAACCAATATAGACAATGTAAATATTTAGTTTATTTTTTATTCCTATTCTTATTCCAGAGTTATTTACAATTCCAACTATTTACAAGAGAAAACCGAAGATTATATACCCTTTGTAGACGTCAGTTAAACTGTTGTCATTTAAATTTGTGTTCGAATTTCTATATAATTTTTTATTCTTATCGCTTTCTACAAAAAAAAATGTCAAAATCATAACCTCATAACAAAATTATATCTTCCAAAAAGAGTATAAAAAATAACAATTGATAGAATTTATAATACAACAATGAATGCATAAAATAGCTGTGAAGTTAAATTGATTTCAGTTTTTTTTATTATTATATTATATATATATTATATAAAGTAACCAAGCTAAATAACACCGGTGCTCATCTGTTCTAATTGAATCTAATATAACCTGAGTAAACACGAGGCACGAGTGTTTACCAAGTACTATAAAGTAAATATGACAAAAGTAAATATTGAATAAAAAATTTGTACTGAAAATGATCTACAATTTTTCAAAATTATTTAAAAAACGATTTATATCGACATATCCTGGGCATTAAATTCAGCAACAGAAATTTGCTACCGATCGTCACCAAGCCCGGCTAGCTCAGTCGGTAGAGCATGAGACTCTTAATCTCAGGGTCGTGGGTTCGAGCCCCACGTTGGGCGAGTATTAACTTTTTTTTTTTATTTTCATTTTAATTACGTTTTTCCCTCCTCTTGCATAATGATATTTATTCTTTATTGAACCTTGACAGCCGTATTTCTTGCACCGAGTGCACTTACAACGGCACAGCATTGTTAGAGAGTTAAACAAAACTGATGTCTGTGGGGATAAAATAAAAATGTGAATTGAATATTGAAATGAAATGAAATACGAGAATCAATGGCAAGCGATTGATAGATAGAATGAAGAGAGAGAAGGGGAGAGACAAAGAACGACTATAAAGCAGCAACGAATGCAAATGTGAATAAAAGCACGTTTAGAAAATGCATTAATTTGAATGCATAACAAAACTACGCGTGCAACACTGGTGCATAGTAAAAATATTAACGTTTTAGTTTGTCATGCAAATCCAATGAAACAAGGCGAATGACTGAACTTAACCTTAAAACACACAACAGACAACACACACACACACACACATATGCACATACACGTACACAGCACAGCCATAAAAATACGTCCATTAAAACTATGCATTCGTAATTGCCAACTTGTATGTGTTATGTATCAGAGTATATTTCCTATATGGAGATCGGATATTTTGTACTAAGTATACAAATTGCGGTTAATGCACTGACATACAATAAAAATAACTCAATATTTAACATGCAAATTCGCAATGATTACATAATTTTTATTTGCTTGAATGCAAATGAAATAGTTTAAAAGCGTAAAACTAAGCATTTAATTGAGTGGATAGCTCATTAAAGTTGCAAGTTTTTAGGTAAACTCTGAGATCATTTCTTATCTATGAGATCAGTAGTTTGAGTTGTGCATATTTTGAATGATCTATTTTGTTATACTAGTGGAACTATATTTACCAACACTGGCGGCCAAATGCGCCTTTGAGTTAGTTCTGAACATCTCCCATATTGTCTAGTGGTTAGGATATCCGGCTCTCACCCGGAAGGCCCGGGTTCAATTCCCGGTATGGGAAATATGGTGCTGAAAGGTTCTAAATTTTGTAATTAACCATTTTTTTTATGTGTGTCTTCAGTGTTTAATTATGGATTTCCCAAGTTTCACAGCTAAGCTGCTTAAGCCTCCTTGCTTCCTCCTTCTTTCCCAAGCCATTTTTTCGCACATGACGAAATGCCTTTTAGCAATAGCCGACGATCGAGAGCGACAACTTTTGGACCTTATGTCAGTAGCCAGTTTTAAGTGTAAGAGGAAAAAAAAACTCACTCTACAACTTGCCAAGTAAATTGAGGTAAAGGGTCACCGCCCAACTAGTTTTATATAATACATATGACCTTAGCGCGAGTTTATTACCGGCTGCTGCGAGATGTGATCGGACAAATTTTGTAACCATGTAAAAATTTTTACCAAAAAAAAGAGAACTCGCCCCCGGGTGGACTCGAACCACCAACCTTTCGGTTAACAGCCGAACGCGCTAACCAATTGCGCCACGGAGGCTGCTGACAGTTTCGGGAAGAAATACTAAACATAGAGAGTGTTCTATAAGAATTATGAAGCCGATAATCACAGTTATAAAATAGTATACATACTGAAATATGTAGAAAGCTGAAAATTTTAGATCATAAAGCATTTGTCAGTTAATAATATAATATTAACCAATAATTAAATGGAATTTAACGCAATTAATCATTAAAACTTAGTACAAATACCTAGCATAAAATTAATTAAAACAAACAAAAAAAGGAAATCTTTCGATCCTGCCAGGAGTCGAACCTGGAATCTTCTGATCCGTAGTCAGACGCGTTATCCATTGCGCCACAGGACCGATTGATCAGCTGTGGATCTAATGAGCTACTTAAAGCTCATTGTACCATTGAAAGCTTTGAAAAGTTCTTAAGATTTTTACTTATTCATAATTATAATTGTTATTGTTACAAAAGAAAAGGTTTTAATGTAAATATGTGTATTATTTGCATAATAATATTTAATATTAAATGTTTCTTTCTAAATACACAATAAAAATTATAGCTTACAGTATAAAAAACTTGATAATTGGTTATAAATGATAGTATACCGTTATTATTACAAGAAACACGTAACATGAATGTGTTTATTTTAAAAATAAATAATAACCACACAGCAGTATTATATATATATATATAGCGTGCTGCAGCTGTTTATTCACATAATTCCCAACTTTCCGCCCTGCTACATTGACAGAAACCTGTTCAGCTTTTAACAACTTCATATCACTTAAAATTGCGAGCCTTGACTTGGCAATAAAATATGCACAAAACTTTTAGTAAGTCATTTGATAACTGACCGCTCTCAAATAGAAAGAGAGGGGCAGAGAGAGAGAGAGAGTGAGAGAGAGAGTTGAAACCGAAACTTGCAGCACCACCCACAATCATAATGCACGAGTGAAATTTATCGATTTTGATTTTGCTTTTTCTCGTGCAGCAGCATTTTCAATTCCATTAAATGGCGCGACGAGACACGCGTCCTTGCCACCCAACCAAAAACCACCCAAAACATCGTCGTCGTCGCCATGACGGCAGAGGCCAGGTGGAAGACCTTTCCATTTCTCTCTGTGTCTCTGCTTCTGGCTGTGCCTCTGTCTCAGTCGTAATCGCAGTCGCAGTCTCATTGGGTTTTTTTTTTTTTTTTTGTAGGGGGGGGAGGTTGGGGCTTGGTGTTGGTCATTGTCAACGCTCAACCAGCCGGCACTGACTGAGCGCTATTTATGTCTCCTATAAAATGCAGTAAATAGAGTCTAATCAACTTGTGCGCTTGAGAAATTCCCTACACAAAATCCCACGCTAAGCTTTTGATGTTCGCCAACGACCATACTACGCTGAATACATCGGTTCTCGTTCGATCACCGCAATTAAGCAGCGTCGGGCGTGGTTAGTACTTAGATGGGGGACCGCTTGGGAACACCGCGTGTTGTTGGCATCGTCCAAAAACGCTTTTTTGTTAACATTTCTTATTTGATTATTTATTTTCATTTTAAAATCAACATTTTCTACATTATTGCTAACTAAAGTAATACTTATTAAATTTAAATAGTTTTAAAAATTAAAAAAAGTGGCTTACAGCGTATCTGCGTGTCGTATCGCTTTTGATTATTTACATCTATTCGTTTTGCTAGCATTTGCACTTAACTTTTTTTGCGTCGTTAGGTTTTCTGTCGATTTGCCTCAGTCACTATTTGGCGCCTGCCTTTGGTGCATTGTTTGGGTCAAGGATGTTGAGGAAATGGCATGCTGTGTGTTACTTGCCCACATACCTTGGCGTGGCATACTGCAGGGGTGTAGTAAAACTTCAGGCTTGCACATTTTTGGCGGCACTTGAATTGCAATAGCTGTGAACTTTTAATAGTCGTGTTAACATTTCAATGCCAAAAACAGTAGCAGCCTTTTAGTCTATCCCCACACCTTCTCCATAGAGAGTTCACATTTTGAGAGGGTGCTCCTTTGCAATGTGCGCCAAGAAATTTACATGTTGTTGGATGTGCAGCTTGCATAAAACATGAAGAAATGTCTGGCCCAAAAATGACTCAATAAATGATAACCGGTGGGGGTCATAATAATATTCTAAAATTCTAGTACAGACGTCTAAAGAGACTGGCTAATATTACACCCAAGTTGCATATTATAATTTATTTTGCTCTTTTGCTCCAAACTGAACAGTTTTTAGTCGAGCCACAGTTTGTTCCAAAGGAACTTGTTATATATGTGTAAATCTCTTTTCATATATGGTATATACGTGTTTTTTCTTTAAAAAATTATTAGTAAGATGAAAGGATGATTTAGTTTTTCTACTAATACAGCATAATTTTCCGAAACGCAGCGAAATTTCTAAAATAAAATAGTTTACACATGCCCCTTCGTCGTCACACGATGCATCCGCTGACATTACAAACGAGAAAAGCAAAAAAAAAAAACACCTCCCGCCGCCTACACTTCCGTTTTTGTATACAACAACGCCCTAAAACAAAAAGAAAATCTACTGAAACGAGAGTGAATGCAATTTTGTTGCAGCCGCTGCTGCTTCTGCTCGCTGTTACTGCGGCTGTTGCGTCGCTGCCGCGAGCGCCAAAAATAAACATGCAGCGTTAAATAGGCCGTAGCAAAACTACTCACTCAACTATAGTCGACTAAGTACTAGATGTGATTGCAGTTGAGTGCGCTCTCTCGGTTCTCTCCTTGCGATGCTCTGCTTTGCTCTCTCTCTCCAAGTGCAAGAGCAGGCACGTAATTTACGTCATGCACTGTGCATGGGCAAGCTTTTAGTTCGTTGGCTCTCTCGCTCACACTCTTCATGTGGCTTTTGGGCATTATTGCACATTGGAACGAGAGCTGACGCTTGGCGCTTGCAATACTATTACATGTTTTTTTTGACATGCTTGGGTGCTCTTGATCTCTCTCTATCTGGCTGTCTTTCGCTCTCTGCACAACTATTTGGCGGTGTCCGCGTGTCCATTGTAAATTGCTGTAAGTTGCATGAGCCGCTCGCCGCTTACATTTGCATATAGCGCAGTGCATGTGTGTGTGTGTGTTCTGTGTTTGTGTTTGTTTCGAGTGTAAAATTATTCATTTTTTTTCTAAGGTTCAGTCGCAGAGTTGAAGGTCAGTTGATGTTTTATGTCATTCAACTTGCCGTCGTTGTCGTCGCCGTTTTCGTTGTTGTTGTTGTTGCTTGTACATTTTCGTCATTGCTGCGCTTTGCTCTTTTTTATTGCTTTTGTTGTTGTTGTTGTTGCTACCGTTTATAAATGTTTGGCGCGACTCGCTTGCGTGTTAAGAAATTCAACTGGGGCGTGGGGCTCCACTCTTTTCCCCATTCTCATTCCCATTATCTTCCCTTCACAGTCTGAGTTCCCCGCACCAAGTGAATTTTTTGTATTTAGTTTTTGGAAATGTTAAATCAGCCAACAAAGCTTTAACTCATTGCATATATGCTGAGAAAGGGAGGGAATTTGATTTTAAATTGCATATATTACAATTTGTACTAACAAAAATAAAATCAATTATAATTTCTGCTTTAAATAAAAATAGCCTGCTAAGTAAAATATGTTTATACTTTGGTAAACGCTTTTTACATTTCTCTCTGAAAGCCTTAGTTCAATGCAAATATGGTGAAATAGCAAGGGGAGAGGCAACGAATTGTGAATTGCACTTATTGCAACATTTGCTATCAATGAAAAAGCAAAATAATTTCTGCTTTCATTAAAATAGTCTGCTTGTTTAGATATTTTTATTCTGTTGCATTTGTGCCTCTCTGCACATGGTCTGTCACTTTATTGGATTCCTCTTGGATAATAAGTTCAATAGCCGATTATTACACATTAGTTTAGGTGTGTGTGTGTGGGTAAGTGAGGTTAAGTGCTCGGCCCTTTGGCTTGCATGCAGGCCAAGCAAAGTCACGTCAAAACAATAAACAATGAACAAAACCAGCACATCAGTTAGGTCATATTATATACTATACGACATAACTTTCTATACTCCTAAATCTCAAGAAAAAAGAAGAAAAAAACCTGACCTTTTCACTTGTCTAAAGTGTTGAAAAAAAAATTAAAAAATTGCCGAATTCCCACGAAACGAAGAAAACAGCAACAGCAGCAACAACAACACGTGTGCGTCTCATTGTCAGCGTAATCTTAATGCACTCAAGACGGACAGAGACAGAAGAGAGCGACTAAGCGCAACAAAGAAACCAAAGCGCGCAAAAAAAATAACGTACATACAGACACACACACACATGCATTTATGCATACGTGCAAACATAAATTCCATTAACAAAAAAAAAGTATTAAAATCAAAAGTCACATAGCAGCCGCAGCAGCAGCAGAAGCAGCGGCAACGTTGGCACAACACAAAAAGTGTGTTACAAAGTCAAAAGCACAGCAACAACAAGTAGAGCTTAAATACCACAGCGAAAAAGAAACCAAAGAATACCAACAACAATACCAACAGCAGCAGCAGCACCAGCAGCAGCAGCAACAACTACATACAACCAAAAGCGGCAGCAGCAGCAGCAATAACAAGCCAGTCAGGCAGGCACAGCACACACAATGAGCCCAAGTCGAAAACCAGTTTTTGAAAAGTTCCGCACGCTGGCCCCAAAGTTGTTGTTATGGTGTGTGAGTGCACAGTGTGCCGCGAATGCTAAATATGTACAATCATAAATCTGGATAATAAAAGGAAGAACTAATATTGCTTAATATCATATTAATATTATTATTTAAAACAAAGCTTCGCACACTGGCCTCCAAGTTGTTAGGGTGCATGGTGCGCTGCAAGTGCCAAACTGAGAGATCAGTAAAATATATAACTAATATTTTTTTAAAAAAAATATATAAAAGTAAAATTAACTGAGAGATCAGTAAAATATATAACTAATATTTAAAAAAAAAAATATGAAATTAATTATGTTTAAAATGATGTATTGTGATTTATAATATTACATATGAATAACATTGCAAATTAAACTCACTGCAAACACCACGGTGCAGCATATCGACAGCGCCCGATTGCTGCCGCTTTGGCTACTGCATGTCTCTGTTGTTGTTGCTGTGTGTTCGCGCGAAAGTTGAGCGCAGCTTAGCAGTCAAAGCATTGCCAAGTAGAAAAATTTAACAGAGCGCATGCGTCGCAAGCAAAAGCAACACAGCAATAACAATTGCAAGCAGCGCTCTCCACACTCTCTCGCCCCCGCACAAGAACAGAGAGAGAATGAGAGACAGAGAAGCACGCCAAAGAGCGCCAAGAGAGAAAGAGAGAGAGAGAGAGTAACAAGCAGCAGCAGCCGCAGCAGCAGCAGCAACGGGCTAACGGCAACGGCGGCCTTTTAGTTTTAGTTTTTATGTGCGGCTCTCGTGTAATAAAAATTACATTGCGCGTCGCTTATGTCGCTGAAAAGTGCAGAAAACAAAAAATATACATACATACAAAGAAATAAATTGTGTGCTAGAAATAACAGCACAAAACAAAAAGTAAAGTGAAACAAATTTTAGCTTAATTAACACAACTCGCATATTCCCCCAAGCACTCCCGCCCCTGTGCCCTGTTTAAGAGTGTGTGAATTTGTTTTTGTCATCCATGAGAGTGCGCGCGTGTGTGTGTCTCCAATTTGCTTGAGAAAAAGTTCTATGCGAACAACAGCAACAAACGAAATAATTTTCAAATAATGTTAGTAAAGAATATTATTAGTTAGCAAGGAATATACATAAATAAACATGCATGTGTTGTGTTAAATGATAAATATGTATGCAAACTTCTAAACAACTACAAAAACTGTGCCGTGCCAAGTCTTGTTGTTGTTGTTGCTGCAGCCAGCGAGTGACGTTACTCTCCCTCTCTCACTCACAATTCCATTCCGTTTGTTGGCTAGCATTGTTTACTGGGAGAGCGCTGTAGAGAGCAAAAGTGCAGTAGTATGTGTGTGTGTTGTTTTTGTTGTTACTGCTGCTGCTGCAGTCCATGCCATGCTGTCAGCGAGTGACGTTTACCTTCCTCTCTCTAGCCCTTCTGCCTACCCACCCACATGTCATTTCTATGCAGTTTTTGGCCCTCTCTTAGAGAGCGCTAGAAACAGTAGAAACTGCGAGTGTAATAATAAAAGGCCGCCAGAGGGAGATAGGCTGAAATAGAGAGAAAAAGAGGCAGTGTTTGCGTTATATTGTTGTTCAAGTTGTTGTGGCGCGTATAATGTTTATCAAAACACAAACACATAAATAGCATTAAAATGCAGAAATTAATGTGCACATTGAATAAATTAATTCATTCAAACTGCTGCGTTGTCTTTTTTTTTTGTTTGTTGTAAAAAAAAAATGCTGAAATGCACGTGTCTGTGTCTTGCTCTTGGCGAGGGGTGGGGGAGTAGATGAGGAGGGTGCTGTCGGCGTTGCCATTTGACTGAGACCCAATTGCATACTCTCTCTCACTCTGTGGACAAACAATCCCTCTCACTACTCCTCAACTGGAAGTTGTTGTGCTCGCTCTTTCGAGCTCCGCTTTTTGGCGCTCTCTCAATGCAATAGCGCACAGTGTGTTAAATGTCATTTGAATAATGATTATTTGAAATTGAATACAGCTAAATATTAAAGTGTCAAAATTAGATTTGATTGATTGATGGCCGACTGACCGACTGCTTATTGCTTTTATTTACAGATTTTGGTAAAATATTACAACATATGTACGGACAATTAATTTAACTCAAAAAAAGTGAAGAAAAAATAATTATTTGGATTGAATGACAAACCAAACGGCATATATAACTGGTGAGTAATTTAGTAAGTGATAAATTATATCTTAATAAATATTTTTGTGCACTGTAGAATTTATTTAAAAAATGTGCGATATTTTAAGCATAGTCAGCTAATGATAATTACTCATTTCCATTCACTTTTCACAACTATGCCATCTATCCTTTGCATTTTTTGGCCACCATTTTTCTAGCTTCATTCAATTCATTGCGCTGGAAAAAGTAAATAAAGGGGGAGAGAGCAGAGAATTTGCGAGGAAGAAGAACTGAAAGTCTTTTTTGCTAATTGTAATGTGCATAAATTGCAGCTGTTTTGTGTGGCGCGCCAATTGGCAATGCAGATGAGTCTTTTTTTTATTTTGGTTCCCTCTCATTTTTTTTTGTATTTCTTATTTTGTTTTATTTTTGCACTTTTCTTCCTCGCTTTTCAAAAATAAAACTGCAACGGAAATGCATCGTTTACAGCGTCGGTCCATCGGTCATTCAGGCAGGGGAGTAATGAAAGGGGCAGGGGTAGTGAAGGGGTTGCAGTCAGTTTTCAGACAGTTTTGTTTAGTCATACGATAAATAGACAAACAGACAGACAACAAAAACTGCAATCGGGATAATACTAGAATTGAGTGCAAGTGCAACATGTCAGCGACAAAAGGCGAATAAACTTTGCCAATTGCAACAACATCAACAACAAAATGCAGAAAATGAAATAAATTCTATTTTCATCAACTGTGTGTTGAATAAATAGATTTCAATTTGCCAATTTCTATCTATATGCCCTGTATAATAATAAATGGTCCAAGCCGGGTATATTAACTTAAAATTGAATAAAAACCTGAGTCGATATTTTAATGCCAAAAAATTTGGTATCTTGGCGACTCGATTTTGGCCTATAAATCTTAAACACAATTTATTTTGGATATTGTATATTATATTGTATTTGAAACATAACTCTTAGTCGAGTAACATCAATTGATGACGAATTTTTGAGAAAAGAGTCGACAAAGAATATTTTTTAATTCCTTTGTTAATAGAATTTTGCAACTAGATTGAATTCCGCAGCGTCGGCCACAAGTGTGATAATTATTGTAAAAAATCTACTCTCACACCCTATATAGGTTCTATGTATATCCATTAGGATATAAGTCCTTATATAAAAGCTGAGAAGCTATAACAAAATTGGGTCAACGTCGGCAAGTTAAGCGACGACCTTATCAAGGATTCTGGGTCAATATGCTTACACCACGCACACACACACACACACATCTTTAACTGTGCATGTGTGTGTGTGTTTATTGATAATTGTGTGCATTTGTGTGTGTGAGTGGGTTGTCAAAGGAGGCGTGGCGTGGCCATGCGTTCATATGAGAATATAAATCGCAAAAACAAAGCACAACAACAAAGGGCAAAGACAAGGGAAAGGTAGAAAGATAGAGAGAGAGAGGTGGGGTGGGTTGGGTGGTTGCATGCCACTTGCAATTATTACGACGAGTACTTAAGGTGCATTAAACTGCTGCATTGACCCCGTTTAGCGTCAGGTAATTGACATTTAGTCATGCAAAAAAAATAATTGGGAAGAAAAAGCGCAAATCCAATAACAAATTAAAGCGAAACATATTTAATAGAAATTAATATCCTGTTAGCTATCTACACAACTAATAACTGCCCATTAAATGCATAATATTTATTGCAAAAGTAATAAAAATGTTAAAATATAATAATGTAAATGTATTATCAAAAAAGTAGCAGTCGCCCCCGGGTGGACTCGAACCACCAACCTTTCGGTTAACAGCCGAACGCGCTAACCAATTGCGCCACGGAGGCAGTTGACGCTGTAGCGTCCAAAGTCGCTTTTTAGTAAGCAGTGCAGCCGAAACGTAGTAAAAGCAGTGTTTAAAATAATGAGATCTTTTTTTTTTTAGCTAAAGCACTTTTTCATTCAATAAATAGAAAGGCTTTTCCCAGCGAAAGCTTTTTGTAAATGCTTTTGGCTTAAAGTATGTATAAATTTTGCGCTGTAAACGCAGCCTCCGTGGCGCAATTGGTTAGCGCGTTCGGCTGTTAACCGAAAGGTTGGTGGTTCGAGTCCACCCGGGGGCGGGATTAAATTTTTTGTTAATTTTTAACTTAGTTTTAAACTTATTTTACAAAATTTTTTTATAATTTTGGTTTTTTTTTCATTGCAGCTTTACCGCAACTGACAAACTATGTAAAATAAAATGCTTATAGGCAACATGAAGGCGTGGCCATGTTGTCAAACGCCACCACAAGAAGAACAACAGCAACAACCACAACAATTTACAGATTGTAAACAATACATGCAGCAGGCAAAATGTACCGTTTGAATGCCACACAACAACAACAACAACAACAGCAGCAACATCAGCCAACAACTGGACAACAACAACAAAGCAAAACAAAACAGACAACCCAAATACCCAGTCACATTTTGTTGCAACAACAATTAGCCGCAGCCGCTGCTGCAGCCGCCGCCGCCGCCGTCGTCGCTGCCGGCGCTGGCAGCAACAGCAGCAGCAGCAGCAATGCCGCCTTGACACGTGCAAATGGTGTTGAGGATAAATTAAAGCTATTGACAACTGCCACAACGACGACATCGACGTTGACGTCGACTGCCACGCCCGCAACAATAACAACAACAATTAAAACTGAACCCATGCCTGACGTCATCGCCTTGACCATCAACAACAACAGCAATAGCAGCAGCGGCATAGCGTCAACGTCGGCAGCAGCGGCCGCTGCTGCTGCTGCTGCCGCGGCTGCAGCATCCTCCTCTTCCTCCTCCAACTCCAACGGGCATTTGGCCTTTGTGCCCGCAAAGCGAGCGCGTCTTGATGCGTAAGTAAAAAAGAAAAGAGCTTTCAGCTCTCTATTTCTCTCTCTCTCTCTCTTCTACATTCGTTCACACTTGCTGAATTGCATTGCAGGCCCGAGGATTGGATGTCAACGTCAAGTCCGGGCAGTGTGCCCAGCTCAGCGCCGCCGTTGTCGCCGTCGCCCGGATCGCAGAATCACAGTTATAACATGTCCAACGGTTATGCATCGCCCATGTCAGCTGGCAGCTACGATCCATATAGTCCAAATGGCAAAACAGGTAAGTGCGTGCCAAAGAGATGCGTGAGCCATGCACGGAGCGCCATCTGGTGTTCGTTTGTGTGCACGAGCTACGTGTTATCAATAACTTAACACAGATGGCGCCTTTGAGTTAAAGCTTTTTAGTTAGCAGTAAAAAGCTTCGTATTCATCAAAATTGTTTTAAAAAAAGAAAAATTAAAATTGATTTGTTTAATTATAAATGTAGTGGGCCTAATACTTATTAGATACATAAAATGCATAGTAAAGTAGACATAAAGTATAAATGCGATTGCTTTTCTGGGAAATACTCATCAACTGCAACGATTTCATATTTTCTTTGATTTTCCTTTTCGTTACACATAAATTTGTAATGTTCTCAACTGTTAATTGCCACAGCTTTAGAAATTCCCAACTCCAAATTCCCAATATGTGGCATAAAAGTGTTTATTAAACATTCGACTTTCGCCAACGACCATACTACGCTGAATACATCGGTTCTCGTTCGATCACCGCAATTAAGCAGCGTCGGGCGTGGTTAGTACTTAGATGGGGGACCGCTTGGGAACACCGCGTGTTGTTGGCATCGTCCAAAAACACTTTTTTGATGGAATTATTATTATTTTTTTTTTTAGCTTCTGCAATATAATTATTTTATTTATATTTATTTTTGACAAGTTAAAAAAGCACTTAAGCACTTTTTGAAATTCTAGATTTGTAAATTTTTGAATTTCACTTTATATATATAAAAGCCTTTTCCTCTTAACCAAAAGTGTTTGATAACATAAAAAGTTTTGAGCTTCAACTTGTTGTGTTCGGTTAACAATTTCAAAGCTGTTTGCTGAGTTTGGGATAATGTAGAGTCTGGATATTGGGGCAAGAAATAGCATTATTTCACTACTAGGAAAATGCAATTTGTAAATCTCAAACTGAATTAGACGCGAGTTGAAGTGAAACATGCTCAAACACAAGCAAAGCAGTAAGCAAATATAAATGTGCTCTCAACGTGCCTTTTACCTTTCAGGTGAGAACGTGACCATGTTCAAGGTCGCGCATGTCAGACGCCCGAAAGTGGGGTTTTTGGGCACAAATGATGGGCGAAAGTAAGCCCAAAAAAAAAAAAAAGAACGCAGACAAAGCAGACAAGGCAGTAAAACGGGCGCTTAGTCGTAGGGGGTGGTAGCTGCGGGGAGGTTGGAGCTGGGTGTTAAGTGGGTGGTGCTCGGTCTGACTGACAGTGCCAATAAAGTTGAAAGTTGAAGGTCACCAGACGGCGTCGACGTCGGTTTTTGGCATTGCGTCGCCAGCCAAGTTGAAGGCTAAACCCAGACAATAAACTTTGAGGTAGCGCCACAACCCCTCCCAACTCCCAGCCACAGCCACACCCACACCTGCCCCCGCCAGACGCACACTGTTCCCTGCGCAGCCTCAATTCCAGTCTGTGTCTCGGCCCCATTTCCATTTCCAGCCATGGCTGTTTTGCTCTGTGAGCTACTAAAATAAAATGGCCAAAATGAAACCAAAACGCTTTTCGTTTGTCGGCCCGAAAAATATCGATTGTTTTTCGGTTTTATTTTCAGTTTAGTTTTTTTTTCCTTCTATATACAAGAATGTTTTGCGTTGGTGGGTCCTTTGAGTCCTGGCCATATTGTGTTGTGCGTGTGTCCTTTTTGAAACTTGTCTCCTTCTGCGCGCTTTCACTTCGGAGTCACTGTGCCAGTTGCGGGATGTGTCTGGCGGTGCGCGGCGGGGCAGCGAGCAGCATGCCCCTAAAAGCAACGACCCATAAAAAGCAAAGCACATAGACAGCGACAGAGAGAGAGAGAGAGTGTGAGGGAAAGAGAGCAAAAGTGATAAGAGACGAAGGAAAGCGCGTAATGTAATGAAATCATGCCAAGGCTGTTAGTCGCAATGCGAACGCAGACAAGGACGATGAATAAATGATGTTTTTTGTCGGATGTGGAATGTGGATGGTGTCTGGTGTCTGCTGTGGATTGTGATGCTTGCTGGGATGAGCTTCAGGCGAGGCACTTAGCCAAGCAGCCGCACAAATGCCCAAAATGTGCCACGGGGACTCAATGGCATTCAGAGACCCGCAGTAGTATTTTCTCTATTTAGTATACCCTTTTAATTACATGTGAATTGGGTATTTTAGTGTTATTGGTAGCAAAAGGCAACTTTGACTCCTATTTAAGTCCATAAGGTGTTTAATTTTTGTTGATTTTGGTTAACAATAGGCTACTTCAATGAACACACAAATCGATAAATATCGAAATACAATTCAAATTTATTTAAATACAACTTAAAGCTCTTAAATTAATGCATATGTTTATATAGTGATTGAGTATTTGTAGTTTATTTCGTTAACTAATTTTCTATATGCGCATTATCGAAAAATATCGATAACAAAGCGCGCTCATTTTTAATCATATCAATGAAGTTGAAGTATCTAAGGAGATCAAATTTGTTTAGATAGATTCTTTTTAAATATAGACAGCAGAGATCTTATTTAGGTTTGTAATGCCATCAATTTATACAAAATTTATATACATATATCGATAATTAACTACTCTTTACCATATTTTGTGGTTAAAGCGATATGAGGCGAAACAAATATCCTTTTTGAGCTTTCCTAGGCTATAAATCAATATATATTTATTTCTCACATGAACTTTTTAATAATTTCTACTTAATTCTTAAATCGATAATTAACGATTGTCAAGTCACAATAATTGAATGGAAATAAATGGAAGAATACAAATTAAATGTAAATATTTAAAGGCATTTCTTGATTTCGTAAAAGAATTGGGATTAGATGGAAGAGCTACAAGACTCAAAAGAGGTCACAATAAATTTAACTAATAATAATATTATAAATAAATAATAATAATATAAATAAATAATAATAATATAAATAAATAATAATAATATAAATAAATAATAATAATATAAATAAATAATAATAATATACAAAAAAAAATATATAAATAAAAGAAGCGAATTCTGAGCTGCGGGTATTTGCTAAAGTTTTTACTTTCTCTGCTCCGAAGGACTTTGGCCTTTTATTTATATATATATAAATATATTTTTTTTTTTGCAATTTCACTGGCAATTGGGTTTTCATGCTGCCAGCCTGCTGCCTGCTGCCTGCTGCATGTTCAATGTGGCGTATGCGCAATGTCTGCTCCCCAGTTAGATGAAGATGTTGAGGATGAGGAAAAGCAGAAGCAGAAGAAGGATTGGAGCAACTTGTGCTTCAGCTGCTTTATGATTTTACGCCCAATTTTGTGTACATTTTCTTGACGTTTGCGCTTTGAGTTATGTATAAAATAAATAAATACAAATATGTGCAGAGTATTCTGGCAACTGGAAACTGTAATTGGTTATTTATATGTATGGGTCAGCTTGAGTGCACACAATGCGTCGTCGTTTGCCTCATTAATCTTCTATATATTATATATATATATATTTTTGTGTATGTATAGGATATGCACATACATATATGCTAATGACAGCCACAAGGTCGACGCAGTTCACAACAGATGCGACCATCTCCATCTCCGACAGATTCGATGGCGATTGGAATTGGGGAAAGTCGACAAACTCGGAGAAAAGTTGACGTTTCAAGTGGTTGGGGGTTGACTTAGAAATGGTAATAAACTAAAGAAAAAGATGAAAAAAGGTTGTGAGTTGAGTTTGAGGTTGGCTAAGAAAGAAGTAGAAAAAAAATGAACTGCATAATGAATGAGAAACTTGGTAGACAAATCAACAAGATGAAATTGGTAAACTTTGAGTAGCTTGTGGCAAATATAAGTAATTATAATATTGCATAAGGATTATTAAGGCTCCTCTGGGCGTGTGACAACTTACTTATGGCCTAAAATCGTATCAACTTATGAAGCAAACATTTTCCAGCTTTTTACCAAGTTAAAAACCATTAAAAGGCAGATTAAATTTCAAAAGTAAAATATTTTTAACATAAATGAACAATGTACAAATAAAATTGAGGGAAAAGTGGTGAAAGGGCATATGACAGTTTATAGATGGAGAGTAAGACACTTAAGATCAGAAAACTGTAAAGGGAAAATGCGAGAAATTGTGAAAAATATTAATATATGTTAATTTTTCACAAGAGATAAACGCAATTAAGATCTGGGGAATTGTAGGGTTTCTTAAATATATATTATTCATTTAAAAACTACTTAAATTAAGAAGAAGTATGGGAAATAAACTTGATAAATCTGTTAATAAATAAAGAGGTTTTTTTAAATATGTATTATTTTTATTTAAAGATATTTTATGCATTTTTGCAAGAATTCTAACAAACGTTTTTAACACTTTTTCATTCCAGGTAAGCCAACGATTTCTCTAATAATTTGAAGTGATAAATTTGAAAAAGCTTTTAAGGTAAATATATATATATATATATATATATACATATGTCGCATGGTTATATCATATAACCAATGGTTGCTTAACTGTTAATTGCATAAGAAATTCTGCACCCAATTGTCTGCCTCAGATTTCAGCCGAATGCACACAGACACCAGAAATATTAGCATAAGCAACACACGCCTCGAGCACTTTCCAGAGAAACCCAATGCGAAAATATGAAGAATCGATGGGATCGATTGAGCAATGACTGCAATTAGTAGCCTACCAAAAAATGTCTAGACAGAGCCAAGCCCAAAGGCCAAAAAGAACAAGCAGATTGATCCAAACCCAGAAGAAGAACACGAAGAAGAAGTAGAAGAAGTAGATGAAGAAGAAGCATTAACTGCTCAGTATTAATCTGTGCAGGACACGCAAAACTAAAGTTAATGTTTTTGTTGTTGTTGTTGTTGTTGCTGTTGCTTTTCAAGGTTTCCAGCGATGAATTTCAATTTGAATCATGTGCCTGAAACATGATAACGGCTACCCCCCACCCCCTTGCTCCACCTCTCGCGCTCTCTTTCTCTCTCTCTTCCACTCCCTGTCTAACAGTCGCTGTCTGTAGAAGATTGCTTCGCTATGTATGCGAAACTGGTTTGCAGCTTGTTGTTTGTGGCTTGCATTTCCTGATTATGCCTTAGAAATTGACCAAAAAAAAAATAAGAAAAAGAAAAAAAAAACTAAAGAACTTAAACCGATCTCACGTCTCTTGCAAAAATTTGTCGCTGCGGTTGTGTTTGTTGTTGCTGTTGTTGTTGTCGTTGTCTGGACTTTTGTTCAAGGTCTCCTGACAGCAGCTGCTTTTTTTTGTTGGTTTTTTTTTGTCAGTTTTCTCTTGTGATCTTCTTTCTGCCGCTGCTGCTGCTTCTTCTTATTGGTCTGTTTGGCAGGTACACTTGTCTGCCCATTGTCCACAGCGAACTTGATCATCAGCGACGACATCATCATTATCATTATCATTATCATGATCATTATTAACATGTGCGGCTGGCTTTAGTGTGTCAAATGGTCTGCACCAAAAAAAAGGGGTTGATAAAAAAATTAAATAAAAAAAAATGCGACCAGAGACCAGAGTTCCATTGTTTGTATGTGTGTAAGTATGTATTTATGTTTGTATGTATGTGTGTGTGTGGCCAAGCACATGTTTGCGATTCTCCACTGTTGCTTTCTCTTCTTCTTCGTTCTGCTGTACATAAGCCTTAATAGATATATACATATGGCTTGACCTTGATCTTGAAAAATTTTACAGATGAGTAGCTATGTATATATATAAACACATAAACATATATATATATATATATTTGTTTATGCTTGTCCAGTATATGGGTAAAAAGCAACTCGTGCAACCAATTTGTGTTGTTGTACAGCAATACAGGGTGCTTAGAGTTTTTTATGGGAATTTGAGGGAGGAACACAGATATTGAAATCGATGTAATGCGCAGGCAGTATTAGTTAAAAGTATGTGAATATTAATGTTTTTAACAAGAACAACTAACAATCTCAATATGAAAAGTGTTTTTGAAGGGGATTTTAAGTTGATCTTGACCTTGTCTACTTTTCTGTTATTCTTGCTTAGAGAGAGATTATGAGAGATTGAGAGGGGAAGATTAAGAGAAATTGAAATAGATTAAGTTAATCTTTAAATGCTTGCAGCATTATCAAATACTTTTTAACTATTAATATACACATTTGAAGTGAGCCCCCAAAACATAAATCATACTAATACCTTACACAGTCAATACAATGCAAGATTTTTAAACTTTTTTTGAAATCAGTTCAAAAAGTTTTTTTTTAGAAAAATCTTAAACTATTTCAGTTTTATGTTTAATGGAAAGTTTTTTCAAAAAAAGTGTTTTGGATTAATGCCAACAACACGCGGTGTTCCCAAGCGGTCCCCCATCTAAGTACTAACCGCGCCCGACGCTGCTTAATTTCGGTGATCGGACGTAGTATAGTCGTTGGCAAAAGTCGAATGTTTAGCATAGGATTTTCTAACTATAATTTGTAGGGTGAAAAAGTGCAAAAATGGAGAAGTTTTTTGGCACTCAGCTTGCATGTTCGAACAAGTCAAATTACACAAACAAAAGCTTAAGCTGCGAACTCTAAATGAAACACCCTGTTAACCCACTGCGCTTATAACCTAATTAACTTTCAACTGCACAAATGGACGACAGCGATTCAAAATGCTTCGAGAACAACAAAAAATGAAGCAAAATAAAATAACAAACGAAAAAAATTGAAAAGTAAGCCTGCGTCAGTTGAAGGGTTAAAAACAAATTTGAAACCCCCGAAGCTAAAGCGAAGCACAAACGTTACCTAATACCCAAGCTAAATATGTACATGCATGTGTGTGTGTGTGTGTGTGTATATGTGTGTGAATACGTGGAAGCATAAATAGGCCAAATGCCATTAGCACAAAGCGCACACAAGAGAAGATGACGCTGTGCCGGGTTCTGCTTTTGCTTTTGCTTCTTCTTCTTGTTTTTCGGCTTTCCTGTTTTGAACAGGCATATATGTAAACAAATACATATAAATATATATATACACATGTAGAACTATATGTGTGCACAATAAGTGCAACGTTTGCTTCTGTGTGCGTAACATGCAGAGAACCCGCACAATTAATTCCTGCAAAACAAACACAGGAAAAAAAACACACAACTGAAAAAACCAAACCCAAATGTGAAAAAAATCAAAGTTTGTCCTTGAAATTCATGGGAATTTTAGAATAGGATGATTATGATTGCTTGTCCCTAATGCAGATAAATTTTCTTTTGCTGCTGCTTCTATAGATGTTATTTATTCTGGTTTCCAATAAATAATGTTAGAGGCCACGCCCACTTGGTATTTTAGAGGAGTTACGTGAGCTGTCCACAAATGGATTTCTGGTGTTCGCCTCGCAGCCCTATCATTTTGGAGTAGCACGGCATACAATCAACAACTATTTTGATGTAGTTTTTTTTTATTGTTGTTGAGGATTTTGTGACAGTCCAATTTGCATTAGACGTCCTTCCCTGAGGCGCCACAATTTTATGTCCAGTTGATTAATCAACATAAATAAAAGTAAAAATGATATATACATATTTTCACATGACAAAGGAGAAGTTATTTTATGCCTGTAGCAAATTATTAAAAGGTTTTTGCCAACAGAGACATATCTAAAAATAAAACATTAAATGTTTTACTTGATTATTGTATATTTAAAGATATTTGAAGTTGTAATAAGTTAAGGTTAACTTTATAATTGCAATATTTATGCGCTCTTAGTTGTGTTTTCTAAAAGTTAATGTCAAAACGTTAATTTTAAAACCAAAATGCATTTTTATAATTAAAGTAAAATTTAAACCATTATCAACTAAAATCAACTATATTAAAAATTTTTTATTTTGCAATTATATTTCTAAAAAGTCTTTCTTCAGTTATCTTATTTTTGTTATTTTCTATTTCACAAATTCTTGACGTGTTCGTACGTGATTCAAATGCTTTGTCCCCATTGATGAACATGCCGAAAATAGACAACTGTCTCTTTTAGAAATACAGCTACAAATATAATATAATATACCGTATAAATTTGTGTCTTATACATTTGTTCTCTTCTCATTGCTTGCATTGGACTCTCTCTTACTCTCTCTCTCTCCGTTTCTCACCTCTGCACATTCTGTGCTGTTATTGTTGTTGTTGGTATTTATATCATCTGTATTTGGTTGTTGTTGTTGTTTACTTTTACTCAATTCTGTTGCGCTTTCGCTGTTTGCTTTGTATTTTTATTCGCAGTTCAGCTCGTATTGGCAATATTACTGTTCTTGTTGTTGTATATGTATGCATATGTGTATATAATATTTTTGCACTTGGCCTTGAATTAATACAGCGAACTTTGGCTTTTTGTCTGGTGCAAATGTTTATCGTACATCTCTGTAAAAAGATAATTAATTTCATGGCAGCGACGGCGACAGCGATAATTGCGAGCGCATTTCAATTTTAGCTGCTTGCATTTTGTCAACACGACACAACAACGAACAGCAACAGCAGCAGCGACTTTCATTTCATCAATATAAATACACACACTCACACATGTTCACACACATGTACACATTCTCCCGCTCGCTTACACACACTGGCAAGCACGCGCGATAATTTCCAAAATGTGCCAACAACAAAGCAACCGTTTTCAAGGTCACGCACACAGCCTCATAACACACACTCACACACACACTCACACACACACGCACACAAATGCACGCCCTCACACAAATGCACACATTCACGCAAACAGCGAAAAAAACAGACGCTGTTGATTACTTTTTTTTTGGCATATTTTTTTATTTTTGTTTTTGATTGTACACGAAATTGGCAAAGAGGCCTGTGGGGTATATTGAACTATAGATGCAGTGGGTGGGTGTAGATTAATTTTTTTCTATAGCATGTGGGCGTGGTCATAGCTCACGCAGTCAAAATGATAAAAATAAAAAATATATTAAAGGAAATAATATAATTTTGTATCGATTTCTATTCAAAACTAGAAATGTAGAAAAACGCAATTTTACAGATTTCTACTTTCTTCTGTTAGTTCCGTTACTCTACTTAACGTTATGTAATATTACATAATTAAGGGATTTCTGGAATCAATACAATCTTATTCATATTTTGAAGTACTTTGACATTTAATCTAGAAAGGGCTCGGAATTCCCTTAGCATTTTTAATAATTAATAATATTGTATTTATTTTGTAGAACATTTGTTATTCGCCTATTTCCAACATAAAATTTGTATTTTTGTGTGCTTTAATTTCTTTAATTTTTTTATTCTTATTTTTTTTGAGTGCTTGATAAGACGTTTGTTAGCTTAATTTATTTATTATATTTTTCGGCTGTTGTCTTGTTTATACGTTATACATACACATATATATGTATTCTTAAAATACATATGTATTTTTTGGATTTTTATAATTGCCGAAAAATGTCTTTGTTTTTGGAATTTTCCGTGATTCAAAGTGCAATTTTGAAAATTTAGCAAATGAGCTTAACCAAGTCGTAAATTCCTCAGAAAATATGGGACAGTAATTGCATTTTGCACTCAGATCTATTTTAAGGAGGATTTTGAATGGATAAAAAGGCATTCAGATCTTTATGGAGCTGAGCTAATGCATGTGACAGTTATATAAATATATATATAAGTCATATTCATAGTTAATTTAAAATAAATTTACACTTTTTCCTTTATTCGGTTAGAAAACTCATTGAATCTTCCAGAAATTTTGTGAGACAATTTAAGGGCTTTTTTATTACATCATCAAATTAATCGAATAAACATTAAATTCAACCGCCACTTGAGTGCATTGCAATTTTAAATGGTGTTTAATTTATTTCTTCATTTTTTTTTTTTGTTCATTTAAATTGCTTATGCATTTCAGTTTGTATATATTTATTTGCCTTGTATTTATTGTTTATATAAACACACGCATACGGGCCTGGCATGATATTTATTATTATTAAATCAGGTCAGAGACCCATTAACACATATATACATAATATATTCGAAATTCGGGGACCTCAAACAAAAGCGATAACTGCTTATGTATTTGTAGATCTGCAGCTGCAGCTGTATCTGTATATATATATAAATATATATATATATCGATATGACAGTAAGTCACTTTTGTGGCCGCGTTGCGCGTCATCAAAATATGGCCGCCAAATACGGCGAAAACAAGTTGAAATGCCATACAACAAAAAATATATATAACAAAAAAAAGAAAGAAAAAAAATATACATATATATATATATATATTTTTTTTTTACTTTTTTCTCGCCCGATTGCCTAGGTGTCGTTGTGCATAGTATTTATCAATGAATGTCTTCTCATCTAGCACATTAACATCGCAAATGATGAGCTCATCTTTTAGGCAAGGGAGGGAAAGGAATAGCGGTAAGGGAGAGAGAAAAAGATAGATAGATAAATGGATTTAATATAGAAATTACAGTCATTAAAACAGATGATGATGCAAAAGGGCCAAAAGAGAGATGATTCTAATGTAAAAATTATAGTTTTATAGTTTGTTGGAGCCAAAAATGTTGCCTACTTTTAGTTGTTGTATAAAGTTGAACAATAGTTTAGCTTAGAAAAATGATTTTTCTAGTATTTTTCGAGAGGCAGCTCTGGTAAAATAAGAGGTTTTTCAATTGTTCTTTGAACGTGAGTTTGAAGCTCTTTGGTTAAAAATCAACAAATTAGAAATATGAATATATTAACAATAAAATAAATTGTAAAAGTAATTTTCATTTGTTACGCTATAAATTTAATCTATTATTTATCTGATTTTTTGCTCTAGCATTATATTTTAGTGAATGCTAAATAATTTTATAATAGCTTAGGCATTTCAGAGCGCAAGCCAAATGACTAATAAGACTGCAAGATAATTTTAACTAGCAGACCCGTAAAATAGTATTACATGTATATATATATATATATATATATATATGTATATATATATAACATTTGTTATGTGCTTTGAACACTCTCGCTTTTAAATTGAAATGAATTTAACAGCTCGAAACGTTGACGCTTATCTCTCAACAAATGGCGCAATCGAGTGCAACGAATATATACGCGAATCTACCCATAAAATAAAAACAGACACACACACTCACACACATGTGTGTGTATATAGTAAAAGTTTTAGCACCAACAGAAAAGCAATGAAACAAAGGCCATTAATTAAAAGTAATCCAAGTTAAGGAGAGAAGGAGAGGCGCTAAAAAAAAGGGGCAGGGGGGCCAGATTTGTTTATTTATTTCTTTCGCTCGATATTTGATTGATGTTTTATGGCCCTAACTGTACACTTAGGTGGAGGTGAGTATTGTAGCCGATGATTAATAGCGAAATAATGCGAGCCAATGCACTCGCAGAGTGTTTTTGTTTCCATTATTCGTACACATATGAAAAATAGTTTGTTTGCACACAAACATAGGCACTGAAGAGTACAAAGCGGATGTACCAAGAATGTACAAAAAAAAAAGAGTACAAAGAGAAATGAATCACAAGCCTAATCTGATCTCTAATTGGCTGTATAGAAACACGTGAATATCCTTACATACATACTTATATACAAGCAATCATAGGTAACAGGGCTATGGCTGCCATCTCTTTCTCACACATGCAGCCGCATATTTATGCATACGTAAAATGTTTGCGGCTGCTGGTAGAAATGAGATCAATAGGGAAATATATTTTAGACCATAACTGAGATATATCTAAACGGATTTTTATAAAATTTGAGAATTTTGTTCATAATATGTTTTGTTTCAATATTTTAAGATTAAGGTTCTGCCTCTGACGAATTTCTATATATCAGAAATCAAAATGTGTCAATGTTTGGGGATCAGAGGGAGTTATCGATAAAATAATGCAAACTTGATATACGCCGAATATACAAGAACCTATATTCAAAATTTCAATTTCTAGTTCTTAGAGTCTCTGAGATCAGAGTCTTTATACAGACCGATGGACCGACTGTTGATCCAGATCATTATCCATTTTCAATGGTTTTAGGATATTAATATGATGTGAGTGGATTATAATGAGGTAATTAGAAACAGCTTTACTTATGGCATGTGTTTTACTATTTCTTTGGTAATTTAATGCGCCTGAGAACCAAAAACATGAGTCGATCAGTGAGTTGAGGAGAATAAATTCTTAATTCTACTTGAAAGGAAGTTGGAATAATTAGTAAATACAAATATTACAAATCACATTTCTTAACGCATCGATATTTATTTTCAAAAATCTTAGAGCCTGAAACGCTGCTCAAATAAACACAAAATTTTGAATGCATTGCAAACGCAAATATTTTTTTGTTCGAGGGAAAAACAATGAACATTAAAGACGCAGTAAATTTTGATAATAAGTACAAAAAAAAGAAAGAAAAAGAAAACACGAAAAAAATGGCAATAAAATAAAAGAACACTCACAAAATTTAAGCAAAAACAAGAGCAGTAAAAAGCAAAATGCATGTGTTAGGCACAGATACATGTACAGATACAGATACAGATACATGGTATAGGTACACATATATTAATATTATGTGCATATGTGTGAACATCAAACAAAGCTTTTCAAATCACAGAAACACACACAAACACACACATGCAAGCACACACGCACACTCTAAAATAAATGGCAGAACAAAGGAATGAAAAAAAAAAACGCAAATAACGAAAATAAGAGAACGAAATGTGGAATGAATAATTAGGCGGGGGAAAAGGAGCTGACAGGCAGCCAAAAAATTAAAATATATATATCTATAGCTAATGAAAATGTGTACAATATATACATGCACAGTAAAATTTATGTGCAGTTGTACACTAAGAGAAAAACACCAGGTATTTGCTACAAATACTTAAAATAACTTTGTTTTTTGCAAATACTTGAAACAATTTAGATTCATACCGATTTAAAAATTGAATTTGATATAAAATAATAATCAGATGCCAAAATTAATAATAAACAGCTATAAAAAAAATGAACCGATATTCAATTCAGAAATCTTGATTTGTTCTCTAGGTTAATTCTGTATCTAAAATGAATACAAGCAATTTGTGGCAGATTAACTGTTTGAAATTTTGTCTAATATTCTTAAAAATTATTATATCAAATAAAAACAAGTTATAACTAGCTTACTGACAGCTGATAACAGGTAACTAAAAAGCTTCTAAACTGTCAGATTGGGTTAGTTAAGTTCCCCAACTTTGAGAGATATAAAATTTCGCGATTTTTAGAGGACGAATTTAACATGAACCTAAAATTCATAAAATTTGCCCTTGAGGGGTTGCTAGTAATCAGTTTTTCAAGTTTAACGATCTTACCTATCAAAAGAAATATTTCCGTATTTTGGGTTATCTGTAATCTACACTTGTCATATCTAAGCTTTAAAATTGAGCGCGATAAACAAAGTTGTCGTTTCCCGTTTGTACCTTCCGTATCAGAGTATAAGAATTATAAATAAATCGTCAACCTGACGCACAAGTCTAACATTTCACACAATTCTATTTGATTTGAAATGTGATACGCTTGAATGGTGGCAACATTCATTAATTGCCACCGATTACGTATAATCTACGCATGAATAAACAAATTTTATGCGTCGCAGACAGCACGGCGTATGCGTAATGAGTCATACGCATAGTATACACACATACGCACACATACATAGCTGTCTGCATGAAATATTTTTTTTTTTGCACTTGCTTGTGTCACCAACAAAAATGTTTGATGTGCTTTTTGTTGTTGTTGTTGTTTTTGTGGTGTGCGTAAAAAAGTGCGTGGCTGTCGGCGGCGCCGGCTTCGCTTTATCGCTAAAACTGAAACTCAATGAATCGCAGACAGAAATAAAATACCCAAAACAAAAGCAAAAATTAAACTACAATTTTTAAGATAAGCGCGTCGCAGGCCTAATACCCTGTAATGTGGGGTAATAATAGATAAGCACTCAAATCTATATTTATGCTTGTCTGCGAAAAGCACTAAAAAGTCCAACATAAAGAATTGAGCATTAACAGTTGAAAAGCTTAAGCAACAGACAGATAGGCTAAGCAGACAAATAAATAAATATATAGTATGAATATAATAAGTAAATAAAATAAAATCAAGAGTATCGAGAAAACACCCACATACGCACACAGCAAACAGCGAAAGAAAGCGGCAGCAGCGAAAACTACACATGAAATTTGCCATAAATAGTTGGTTGTTGCTGTTTTAGTAGCTGCAGTCACTGCTGGCGTCGACTGAGAGAGAGCAAAACAAAAAAGGAATGGGGGTATACATGAAAACTATTGCGGTGGGTCAGGGTGAAATGAAATAGAAATCTATGAATAGTTGTAGTTTCGAGCGAACAAACGAACGAGCGAGCGAGCGAGAAGGCAAACAATGAATGCTCCGCGAATGTGCGAATGAAATGCACAAGACAAATTATAAAAAGCAGGCGCAACTGATTAAGTGTAATTAAAAGTGCAACTGCAATATAATTACAATAGACAATCGAGTCAGATAGGTGCTGGGGAGGGGGTGAGAGGCATTACTTGTTTATTAGTCGTGATTACAAGCACATCATCAACAACAACCACAACAACAATGGTGATTACATTTCACTAATCAGAGAGTCAGGAAGGGGGTTTTGAGAATATGCAGTAAGTTAATCAAGCACATTAAATCAATTATTTAGCTGCTAATTAGTTGCATACAGTAGCTAAAGTCAACGATATTACACATACGCAATGTGACCTCAATTTACGACCTATCTATATAAATAAAAGTTGCGGGCGTTTTTATTTAGTTTCTTTCGTTTCATTTATTTCTTTGTTTGATTTGCTTATCTATGCTTAACTATGCGTCGATATTCTTCTGCACACTTCTCTATTTGCTCCTTAGTTCTGTAAATAGTTGTTCTTCTCTGTCTACAAATTACATTTTGGCCAGAACGCCAACAAGTGCCCGGCTAGCTCAGTCGGTAGAGCATGAGACTCTTAATCTCAGGGTCGTGGGTTCGAGCCCCACGTTGGGCGACAAATCAATTTTTTGCTTCTATTATTTACAATAGTTGATTACTTTTTCTATTGCTGTTTCTTTACTTACTTGGTTTGAGGAGTCATAGATTTTTAATGTCTTTAAATAAGGTCCGGACATTCTTCGGTATTGATTAATAGCTGATTTTGGCTAACCTGAAACCCAATATTAATATTAATGTAGTAACCATTCTAAATTCTTATCAAAAATTTTATTATTTAAATAAAATCAAAGTTAGCAATTTTCACAGTCACAAAGCTTATTACAAAAAAAAAGATATTACTGCGATCCTGCCAGGAGTCGAACCTGGAATCTTCTGATCCGTAGTCAGACGCGTTATCCATTGCGCCACAGGACCGATTAGAAGCCTACGACGCCAAAATAGATAATCAAATATTTATATTTTTAAAATTCTCTTGAAAAATTTACATATTCAGCTTTCAAAAATCTTCAACACCCCAAAAAAACCAGCAGCAAATTTAAAGCGAAACAGAATTTTATAAAAACCATAAATAAAATAAAATGCTGTAGACAGAAGTAGCAGCAAGAGAATGGCAAATATGTACGCAAACAGAACATGAATAAAAAGTAACAACAAAAACAGCAAATTTGACAACGACACGTTTTTGCGCTCCAGAGAACAGCAACAAAAAGCGACAACGACGACGTCGGCATCGACTTAGCTGGGTTGATGCGTGGAGGTGGCAGGGGTGATTGAGCGAGGCTTGCCAGCTGATGATGGGGGCGTCAAGGCGAAGGCGCGAGAGGCAGCAGACAGTAGACAGCACGTCAGCAGCAACAACAACAATAAAGCAGAACAATGGCAAAAATGAAATTGCCGAAAAAAAAGCATCGACACAGACAAAAACAAAATGGCCGGCGGGCTGCAATTTATTTCGGGTGTAAAGAAAAAATATTTTGGCGTCTGGCGCAAACAGAGACGGCTACATAGCGCGCGATGGAGAGTGTGAAAGAGAGAAAAGCGCAGTCAAGCAGTGTGAAGTGTGTGTGGGTGTCTATTTGTGTGGGGAAGGGGGATACAAAGTGAGCGAGCGCATTTGAGCCTGGGGGCTACATTTAAACAAAATTAGAATGAGAGTCATGAACAAACTTGCATTTATGTGCTTATTGTCTGGTTTTTTATAGGGAAGGGCAAGCGGGGGTGCTTGTGCGGCACTGCTAAATATTTCAATTTGTATTCACAAAAAAACATATTTTTCGCTTTCGCATGACACAGATACAGCTACAGCTACAGCTAGTGATTTCCAGACAGCGGATAAGAAGGCAACCAAATATGCTCCGTCCCTCTCTCTTTCTCTGACTGTCTTACGCTGTCTGTTACTCTGTCTACTGTCTTCATTTGCCTGCGCTAGCCCTGACCCTAATTTTTGAATAAACAAACAATTTATTGGTCCGATATTTTTTTTTTGTCGTTTGTTTCGCTGACTGTATTTTTTCACTTTTGTTGTTCTGTCATTGCGCCACCGACACCTTTGTTTTGATTGTTTTTGTTGTTTTTGGGGACTTTAAGGCATATCTTTTAAGCCCTTATCTGCTTTACCGTTTTTGCGGTTTATGCGGCTTGTCCAATTCCTCTCATTCCGGCTGTGAATGAACTGCGAGTCTAGAACTTGATCTGCCTAAAAATAAGGTGACAAATCGGACAGAATTTGTTTCCCTCTGTTTGTGGTTTCGGGCTAAATACTCGTAATGCCTTAGCACATTGACCCATAAACCTGGAATACCCTGCGATTTGCAAGTGTTTAAGAGAATTTTAAAGTTAGATGGACGTGAAGAAGTGCATAGAAATTTGTACTTTTTGATAGATAAGATAAGGGTAGAAAAATAGCTATTTATGTGGTTAAGTATGTAAGGATAATTAGATAAAAATATATACCATATGACAGAATAGGTTATAGTAGATATAGTATATACAACAACTAAAGTATTATATAAATTGAAAAGAGAAGAGAATAGATTACTCACCATTTTAATGGAAAGTATTAGTACTAAAATAAAAAATTGAGTATGTGCTTAGAAGGTGTTTAATTACAGATAAAATAAATTAAAAAGTATTTTAAATGTTAAACACATCATAAATATAAAGTTAAGTATATATATAGGGTATTCTGTAATTTGTTGCCTGCACACATTAATTTAAAATAATTTTTTATGGGTTCGTTGTCTTCTCGATGCCATAATTAAATTTTGTAGAAATTTGGCTATTTATTTGCATTTCTATATTTTTATGCACTGCAGAAGGTAGATTGTAAATATAAAACAAATGAAAAAAGGAATTTAAATATATATAAATATATATTTTTTTTTTATTATTATGCCAAAATTGAGTTCAACGTTTTGTCAAATGACGCATTCGAATCTGTCAGCTGTTTAGAAATTCCATCAAGTTTAGCATTTGTGGTGCTGTTGAACTTGAGCTGAAATCACTGAATTTTTGGCTGTATTTCAATTGAATTTATCTGTATCTTTTTTTCGAAAGTGTTGATTGTATTTTTATGATGCCGTTTGTCAATGTTGATTTATTTGTTTCACTGTTTTGTAAATTGAAAACTGGTTGCACCAACAGAATATTGATTTTTACTCCCTTCTCACTCTTTTTGCATTTTCTCTCTTTTTCGCTGTGTCGATTGATAAAATGAATAATTACGAGTTTTTTTTTAAAAATCTTATTGAATTTCTACGACCTGCTAAATTCGCGGAATAGATGAAAATCCCAGCTTTTAATAACTGAAATTGGCAAACATCATTTGTACCTAAATCAACTTGCCTTTTTTTAACTAGCATATTTAAAGAAATGTAAAAATTAATATATTTTTTATGTTAATATATTTTACATGATTACTTTTTTTTATTTGATTGATTGATTCATTTGATTGTCCAAAAGTGATTCGTCAATTTTTTCGCTTTACAATTTTTGATTAATTTTGTTTGACTTGCGATTTGTATAAACACCAAATTCACTTTCGAAATATTTGGGTCGCTTCTGCTGAATGCCCCATTTGATTGTTGTTATTCAATTATTATGTCAATTGTAAACAAATTCTCTCAGCCAATTCCTGGTTCACTTAGCACACAGCTAGGTAAACTCGAGAATTTCCAAATAAATACCAACCAAATATCTGCACAAATGCAGGCCATTATCTCAAGGTCGTTTTCAATTACTGTTGCTGGGTGTGCTCATTGCTGTTACTCTTTGTATACCCTTTGTAGTGGAGTATGTCAGTTTTGTTACTGAGTTTGTAACGCTTTAGAAAATATGTTACTAAGATTTAAAGATTTCTCTAAGTGTAAGGTGTGTATATTAAACATAAAATACAAGTGATTGAAAATATCCTTTTTATTAAAGTCTGTCAATTTATATAAATCTATATCAAATAGCTCGGAATGGTTCTTAAATTGTGTTCTATTGTTTTTTTTTTTTTTTTTTTTTTTTTTCTAAATTTAATATGCCAACAATTTTATAAATGCATAATTAACTGACGGTTTTTTTTGCAATATAAAGAAATAGATTTAAAAAAAGAAGCTAAATCACATTAAAGAGTATTTAAGTAACTGTACTCTAAAGATAATTTGTCTCTTGTTTTTATACTTTTTATCTTTTTTTTTTCTAGATTCTGTATTGTTTGTTGTAGCATTTTTTATTGAGCCACCCACATGTTTTCAATTTCGATTTCGCTTTCGTTTTTTATTTGTGGTTTGCCTGGCTGCGGTATTTATTTTGTTTTTATTATTATTATTATTTTTTTTCTTTTTGGCAAACAACCTTGATAAACTATTTTTATCAGTCGAATGGGGCCAATGGCAAAGGCAGGCGAGCGTCTGTTGCCCGTTTTTTTGTTTGGGGTTAGTGTGCCAATTAACGATTAGATTTCGCGCTGTTTTGCGTTTTATTCTAGGTTAATGGCATTTTTGGCAAATGTTTAGCACCACCAACGAAATTGAAATTGACCGATTTGGTGTGATAAACAAACAAAACAATGGAAATGTCATTAAATACTTTTACTCTTTTGCGTAGTAGAAATTGTTGGACTTCTGTGGCTCTATAAATAATAAATATTTTTGCACTGCCATCGATAATAATGCGTATTATTATTTTTCTTTCAATATTGTGAAAAACAATGCAAGGGTTTATGCGTCACAGTCTGCAACAGAGTGAAAGAGGGAGTGGCGAGGAGAGGAGATTGGAGAGAGTGGGATAGTCGCTTTACAATTAAAACAGTACTTGGTAAACATAAAATATATATTATATATATATATATACATACAGGAGGATGCGGGTCGTAAATCGAATGACGTTGTTGACATTGTTTTTAACCCTGACCCACAATTGATTTGTGCCTTAAGCGTAATAGTTGGTAAAGTGCACGAAAGAATAATGTTTCTAAACAATGAACAATGAAGCCATAAATAGTTCCATCCACAAATGAAAATAGTTCCATCTAAATATAGGCAAGAGTTGGCTATATATAGAAATTGTAATAAAAAACAAATATCAAGGAAATCTTATAAGAAAAGAGTAGTGAAAAGGTTAACAGGAAAGGAAATTTGTTCAAGGGTGCAAATTGTAAATTGCTTGAAAACATATATTTAAGGTAAATGATTTAGCAGTAATTGTAATTTAAACTGACTTCTTAACTCTTTGATCGATTGATTATTAACGATTGATATTTTTAAAAGCCAAAATTTGATAAGCAAATCTGCAACTGTAACTAAACTTCCAAGTTTGAGCTACAAGCGAACTCATATGCTAAACATTATTTCAGCTGGCACTTTTTTAATTTTTGCATTTATTAAACATTATACAAAAAATTTGTAGCTGTCACAATTTTGTTTTCTGTATTTTTTTTTTTTAACTGTCAATCCACTAAATCCTTCAGCAAATTAGCTAAAGAGAGGCAAAAAATGTGAAAAGGAAATGTCAAATGCAAAACAAATAACAGAAAAAAGCAAAAAAGCAGAAAAAAACAAACAGCCGAGAAATGATTACTATTCTGCTGCTACAGAGCCATCTGGCGGCCAGGAAACGAGCGAAACGATGACGTTTGACGATGACTTATCAAAGTAGCAGTTCTGCTGAGCCCCCCACACTACATCCTACTATATGTCTATCTTACTCACTCTCTCCCTCTGTTTATTCTACTTTTACTTACGCTTTGCTCGCCTTCATTCATTGGCGAGCACTGGGGTCACTGGCAGTTATCGTTGCAATTTTGTAATCAGTCGTCGGCTCAAGGTTAACGGCAACTGCTGCCAACCCCGCACCAATCCATCCATCCGTTTGCACTCTTGCCATCTCCAGCTGCGCTTCTCTCTCTGCTCTTTCTCTCACTTTATTTGCACATATCGATAGTCGCCATATTTGTTTTTGTTGTTGTTGTTTGTTTTGCGCAACTGCGCTTTCAACTGTATTTCACTTTTCATTTGATTTTATTGTTATTTCATTTAATTTTTTCAGTTTTTTCTTTACGTTTTTTTTTTGGGTCATTTGCCCGTCTGGGGCAGCGGTGTTTTTTTTTTTGTATTTATGTTTTTATTGTCACTTTTGTTAATTTGAATTTATTGCCAGCTTAAATGCACTTTCATTGTGTTTACTGTGGCACAGTTGCCGTTTTTTTTTTTGTGTTCGACTTTTTTCTTCTTTTTTTTTTTGGGTGGCTGTGTGGAAGGTTCATCGATTAGCGCTGATTGCGGCAAGTAGGCCTAATGAGCCTGGCAGACAGTAATGCGTTTGTCGTTTAGCCTCTATTATATATTTCAAGTGAGCCAGAGAGCACATAATACAATAATACAAATTTGGCTATTTATTAGACGAACCAATTGCGTCAAACGAGGCAAGCTTTGCGCTTAAATCCAAAAATATAAATTCCAAATTGATTCAACTAAATTCTGGTTATAAAAAAAATCCCCTACAAATGTAGAAATGCAATTTGTTTCGTTGCCAAAATTATCGGTGAAGTAAGAGATAAGCATGGAGAACCCGTAAAAAAACCTCAAACTTTTTGTTTTCGTTTCCGGTATGTATTGTGAAAAGGCTTAGAGATTTATTTTAAATCAAATTTTTTTTCGTTATTCAGTTTCGTTGTGATATCTTATGAACTTAAAATGTGGGTTCCCGAAACTGGTTCCTTAACATACGTTGAATTTCTGCTAAGCAAAATTAAGATTTTATAAAATATTTTGGGCTCTGAAAAACTGGATTCAATTGCTTTATTGGATTTAATCAAGCTTCAAATAGGTTTATTGTTATTTTATTTGTTTATTACATACACAAAATGTATGTTAAATTGTCGACATTTATAATAAATAAACAGATTAAAAAGTCTTTGCATATTTTCAATTCCTTATCCAAAAAAATATTGCCAATTTGCTGGTCAAATTATCGCTCTCTCTCTCTCTTTCTATCTCGCTCCGTTCCAGTTTTCCTCAATTAGAATTAGAAGCCTTTGGAAAAAATCATTAAAAATTATAATTTCACTTGATTAACCATTTGAAATACCCTGTAATTTCGCCATTTGATCGGTGGTCAGCACAATTGGTAATATTCGCTCCGGCTGACCCTTGAGCACCAGTTTGGGATCAGCAAATGTGTCCATTTGGCATTTACGCATCTTCACATATTTCACCCAAATATTCAAAGATTTCAGATCCTGTTCACCAAGATTCGCATCGGGATTAGCGTGCCCCTCATTGAGGATGACCTGTCGCGTCAAATGGATGTGACGATTGGTGATGTAAATATTCGCCGATTGCTGATCCTGGACGCGTTGAGCCAATCCCTGAATCTGTTGATCCTGGAGCACAGTGCGCATATAATTCTCGTTGATCAACTGTAAATTGCAATCGCGCAAATCTCGCATTGATTCCTCCAAACCCCAATTCTTTTCGCGCAGCGACTGCAACTGTGAATCCAATTCGATTTTATCCTGTTCGTAGAGCTTCAGCGTTTTCTCCCATTCCTCGTTCATGGCAAGCATATCGGAATTGCGCTGCTTGGCGTACATAAAGCGCTCGGTGAGTTCCGTAAACTTGGTCAACGCATAGATCCCGGCAAATATCCAGAAGAATAGCAAATAAAAATCGGTGGAACCGTTCTTGCAACTCTCCGAAAGAGGCAGCTCTTGGAGTTCCATTTCCAAAGTGTCGTTAAAAATATTCATTTTGGGAATGTTTTTCGTGTTTTGTGCGGCTCCTTTTTTTATTGTTGTTGTGTGTTCAAAGTGTGAAAATCAGTTTAAGATTAGATTTGATATATATATTCATAATAAGGCCAACTTGGATTTTTTACTTGCCTGTTTTGTTGTCTGTGAAAAACTGGACGAAGTGAAACAGTAGCCAAATTAGCCGAGCCACTCCCAAACATATTGCCACATTCACAAAACGTTTCATTTTTGCAAATTGTGTTTATTGTTTCAAGTTTGAGAGTTTTTTTTTGTGTTTTATTTTTGACTTGATTTTTGGATAAAATTTAGTAAAATAAGTAAGTGGAAATTGGGTAAAATAAATGCTGTGCCTGAAAAGCAAAGGCTTGCTGGAATTCTAAAATTCATTTTTTTTTTATTTTCAGCAGGGGAGGGTAGAAAAGGGGAATGCCATTTAAATCTTGCCTTTTCTTGGCTTTGTCTGCTTTTTTTTTTGTGGCATCGTTTTTTTTGTTGTGGCCAAAGTTGCCTTTTGTTGAAAAAGTCTGCGAGGCAGGCAGACTCCAAATATTTTGCTACTCCCGCCAGCGAAGGGAGGGAGGGGGCGGGGGGCAGTTACAAAGGAGTTGATAAATCGATTCATCTTCATTCATCAAAAAATGTGGCTTAGAGTTGAAGGAAAACTGTTTTTCAAAGTCTTTTGCATATGAACAGAATTGCAGCTCTCTCTGCCACTCGCTCTCTCTCTCTCTCTCTCTCTCTTTCCCTTTCTCTCCCTCTCTCTCTGTCTTTCTTTATCTGCCACTCTGTGGCATTGTCCGCAAACCAAACTAATGACTTGTCTCGCTAATTTAAGTATTCCTTGTATATTATGACACAAAAGTCGCGTAATCCTCAAACCAGAACCAGAAGAACCAGAAGAACTCAGTTTGGCATTGCGATAAAATCGACTTTTTTGCTAAATTGTCATTGTCTGGCAGTGGCTTTATTAGAGCTAATAAAGTTAGCTCGATTTGTAGTTACCCCTTTAATGAATTTAATAGGGCTTATAAATTTATACAAAATTGAATATTAAGAAGAAAAATTGATTTTTAAACTTTCTCATAAGTAATAATTAGTTATATATAGGACTGATTATTTCCTGTTTTTTTTTTATTCATATTTTAGTTATAAATTATATTATATTATAATATTATATATATAATATATTATAATATTTAAGAGTATTCGATTAACTAAGCAAAGTAATACTTTACGACTAATGGGACTCGGAACCTTCTACGACTTTTTATAGAACTTCTTATAGACTTTAACGGTGCTTTCGACTCACTACTTTTACAGTTCTTCAGACTCTTCTCTTCCCTTATATATTCCATATTCTATATTGTATATTCTATATTCTATATTCTATATTCTATATTCTATATTATATATTATATATTATATATTATATATAATATATAATATATGTTATATATTATATATTATATATTATATATTATATATTATATATTATATATTATATATTATATATTATATATTATATATTATATATTATATATTATATATTATATATTATATATTATATATTATATATTATATATTATATATTATATATTATATATTATATATTATATATTATATATTATATATTATATATTATATATTATATATTATATATTATATATTATATATTATATATTATATATTATATATTATATATTATATATTATATATTATATATTATATATTATATATTATATATTATATATTATATATTATATATTATATATTATATATTATATATTATATATTATATATTATATATTATATATTATATATTATATATTATATATTATATATTATATATTATATATTATATATTATATATTATATATTATATATTATATATTATATATTATATATTATATATTATATATTATATATTATATATTATATATTATATATTATATATTATATATTATATATTATATATTATATATTATATATTATATATTATATATTATATATTATATATTATATATTATATATTATATATTATATATTATATATTATATATTATATATTATATATTATATATTATATATTATATATTATATATTATATATTATATATTATATATTATATATTATATATTATATATTATATATTATATATTATATATTATATATTATATATTATATATTCTATATTCTATATTCTATATTCTATATTCTATATTCTACATTCTATATTCTATATAGTATATTGTATTCCAAAGTAGTAATTTTACGTATCTGCTTCTATATAGGCTCCTCTACCCCTCTATCTATCTATAATTACAGGGTATTCGAGCGCAGCATTGCCAAAAAAAGAAAATATTATAAAATGTATGCAAAACTTAAATAAACTTTGATTAGGATAAATTAGTTGCGTCGCGCGTGTTAATCAAAAATAATAATGTTATTTATCAACAGTGCAGACAACACCCGCCACTGTGCAGGGGGGGGGGGTCATTCCTTTGATTTGATTTGTTATTATATTTAATTTGGTTATTTTACGGTTAATAATTGCATTTTAGCAGTGCTTCGAAACTCAAACGTTTATTTACATATGTATTTTCGATGAAGTTGAAATGTGTGTTGAGTGTGCAAGTGTGTTGAGTATGCATGTGTGTTGAGTATGCGTGTGTGTGTATTTTCCAGCACTTTGTTGATTTAATTAGGTAAAAACTTTGCGGCGCACAAAATGCCAAAATGAGTAACAACCGCAATCGAGGAGGAGTCGTTCATTGAACTGGCTGCGGCTAACAAATGAGTGTGTGATGAGTGTGTGTGAGTGTGTGTGATTGTGTGTGAGTATAAGGTTGAACACATCTGGGCAAGGGGTAGAGGGCAAAGGCGACATGTGGGGCCTCTGTTTGTTGGTGTTCGCTTGACAGACAGACTAAGTCGTCGGTTCTTTTATGCATCAAGTATAAAAAATATACTCAAGTTTCTACGACTAAAAATGATTCACGTTGCTGTTTGCCATTTGCATGTTTGTCACATATATATATATATATATAAATATATAAATCAGTTAAATATTTGAAAGACATTGACAACAACAAAAGTGCAGGCTTTTGAGAAGTTTAACCGGTTTTTGAATTTTGTGCTCAAAAGGATTGCAAATATTGTTGCTGAGCAAATTGGAAAGTCTTCTTCAAAAAACATTCTTCAACTCCAATCGATGAATTTGGCATATCTTTGCTCCACATTTACATTTTCTAAGTGGTTCAATTTGTATAATTGATTTATAATAATTTATGGTTTAGATAAGTTGTCAAAGTTGTATATAAATTGAGTTATAATTTTGCTAAGTTGAAGATTTTGTGAAAGTTTTAGTTTATGAAATAATTTCTGATTTTTAATAGGTATAAGGTATATATATTTATTGGTTCGTCGAACTACTTCTTTCAAATATATGAAATTTATTTGTTTTAATTAATTTTTACCATTTGCAACAGTGAAAAGTGTTGAAACTATTGCAATAAATGATTTCTTTGTAATAAAAATTTAACCCTAACCAAAATTATTATTATAAAGACTCCCCATTTTATGTCACAACTTAAGCTACATAATTTAAATATATATTCTGACAAAATTCTGACAATTTATCGCTTAAATCGAAATTGTTGACTCAACGAGCACTGAAATAAATAATTTACTTTAGCATTTTCAGCTCGAATCTTTACAGCTGATTAAATATTTGAATTTTTAAAATAATTTACAAAGGGAAATCGCAATGGCAGGAGAGGGGGGGGGGGGAAGGGTTTGCGGGACACTTGGTTAAGTAAGAGCAGATTGTGTGTGACAAGTGCAACGAAGTGCGTGGCTATTTCAGTTAAGCTTGCCACAAGCATGGCCAGCGCTGCCACAGCAACAAATTGTGTCCGCCAATTGCGTTGTTATTTCGAAAAGGACCTTGAACTTGGAGAGAAGTTGATGTGGGGCAAGTGGGGGGCAGCTGTGTGGCAGCTGGTGGCATGTACCCTACTCTAATCCTGTAATCCTGTGCTGCAGGGCAGGTCTTATAGCTGTAAATAAAAGTGCTGGGTAAGCAAACGTGCTGGAAGCTGCAACAGGTGGCACAATATGCGACACTATCTCTAATAGAGTGTGTGTGTGTGAGTGTGTGTGAGTGTGTCACGCCCACAAAAATAGACACCGCCCTGTTTAATATGCAATCATTGATTTTGAGTCCCTCCGTCGTGTTGCCAATTTGAATTACGGTTTTACAGTCGACGAAACGACAACATTTTATTCTACCTGTCAGTTTGATGCCCTGTAAATTAGTTGCAAAGAGGTGGTTTGACATGGGAGTAGACTTAAAAGTGGTCTATGAACTGTGCTAATTTCATTACTAATTAATTAATAATTACTAAACAAATTGATTTGATTATTTTGCAATTATTATTATTGTAAAATAATAAAATAAAGTTTTTTCATTACTTTTAATTAATGACTTAATTTGATTTATAATCTGTAGCAGTATTTAAAATTTAAAAAATACCTGAACACTTAATAATGATGTTTATTTACATATGTATATAAAAACAGCATTTTATGTGATATTTATCATTCCATCAACGCATTTATAAAGCTATTCAACTTGTTGATATCGATCAATCTTGATTCGTATTGCTTTTGCACTGGCTTCAAATTGTCACATTGAATGAAAGAATGTCACGCAAGTTGTCATTAATGATAAATAAAATATATATTATATATATATATATATATATATTAATATATATATTTATCTATGCTTATGTCTGTGAATATAAATCTAAATCAAGACAAGCGCAACACGCCAACATGTCTGATCGGGCGGGCTGTATATATACATATATATATATCTATCTATATATATATATATATATATAACATATAGTGTGTTAAAGAAATTGCACGGCATCAGTAAATTATTTTAATAAAATTCCAGACAGCTAAATATCTGTCGGATATTATTTGTGTAGCATTCACGCCGGACGTCTGGCCAAACAGAATACAAAGTACAAAAACAAATACAAATACAAATACAAATACAAATACGAAAACCCAAGTAAACTCAGAGACCCGTCCGACCGACCATTCATACATTCTCAAATAGTGTGCGAGTTTACGTGTCTAAATAATGCAATTCGTGGCAGCAACAGGGGGCTTCAACAGGGCGGTCCCCTTTGACGGGGTGCAAAGTAGTTCTCCATTACGATTTTTCATATTTGTGCGACTGATTTTTATCGATTACAGCACAAAACAAGTTATCGAAAATAGGAAATGTTTAACATGTTCGTAAATTGCATTTCCTATTACGATACAATTATATATCTATATAGCTATATAGCGAAATTGAATACTAAACCAAATTTGAAAGCAATTTTGAATCTTTACTGGCATATTTACACTTTATCGGATTTAGTCTGATAATCTGGTTTCAGATTATTTTTCCGCAGTAATTTTCGTTTTCCAAACCCATTTAAAATATTTTTGATCTATTAACATTTTTTTTAAATATATATTTTATATGAGAAAAATAATTTTATTTTACATGTAAAAAAAGTCTTTATTATATCTGAAGTAATCAAATAATTTTTATTATATTTTATATAAACACAACGATATTTTTGCAACTTAAGTATTTTTTTTTTAAATATTTAGACTTTATATTAATTTTAATTTTATCACATATTAAGCTATTGTTTAAACCCCCTTTTAAGTCTGATAGACGCCTCTGTTTCGAGCATAGCATATTCATGCATAGTTGAATGAATGTTTTTTTTTTGCTGTATTTATTTTTTTTTTATATATATTATTTTTGTAGACAGCTCGTCAAGTGTCGGATCGTTGAGTGTCGCAATTTTCATATTCAATTTGAATTTGCATTTTGCATTTAACTCGATGTTGTCGCCGTTGACATGAGAAACGTGCACAAATAATAAACTTATCAGACAAGGGGCAAAAAAATATTATAATGCAGAATTGCTCTCTGCTCGCCAGACAACAAATGGTGCAAATAAAAATAACTATTTTAATTTATTTATAAAGTTTGCCGTTTTGATTAGATATAGCAGTACCAGTGGAATGTTTACGAAGCAGATCTTGAAGTGCAAATCTTAAAAACTAAGAAAAGAGGAAAGGGAAATTTATTAAATCTATAAAAAAAAGAATTCGAAACTTTATAATTTATTAAATGAAAAGTTAGAAAAAAAAAAGAAAATAACAGAAGGAAGCAGAACTCTTGAAATAACTACAACTACTTATAATTTATGGACATCGAAACAATAAATAAATAAATAAGATAAATAAAAAATGTATATTACATATATTAAAAGTGCTTGAAAAAAAGCAATCGTATTTTTCACATTTTTCAGTTTTTATTATTATGCTTGGCATGGAAGCCAAATAAAATTGAACTATAGGAGAAAAATTGTTATTTTAACCTTGAAATAAAAAGAGAGTAAACAATAAACTTTCTGGAAATGAGATATTTTTAGACTGAAAAGTCTGACATGTCGAGAGTTAATGCTAATTTATATATATATATATATATATGAAATACAATTAACACAAAAAAATAAACTTATTTATTTTTTATTTTCTTTGTATCTTTACAGGTGAGTTCAAACTGCTAAACATATTATATATTATAAGGTAAATATATATAGTTAAAATATATAGTAAGTATGAATAACAAAAGTTTTACTTGATATCGAAAACTCAATCAACCTAAAAGCGACTTCTTGTTAGTTGTTGTTGCCTGCCCCACCATAAGCGACATACAACAATGAGGCAGCCATAAAAAGACATGAAAATAAATTGCGCTGATAAAAAGCAATTGAAATGTCAATATGCAATAAAAATCAAATACATATATAGAAAAGAAAAGTGGAAAAAAAAAATACAAAAATACAAAATCTGCAGCAGAAACCTACATGACATTTTTTTTTTTATTATTTAAGTGAAAAATGCACGCACATAAAAATTGAAAATGGGAAATAATCGAAACGAAGCGAGAATGTTAAGTTTTCCAGCTGACGGTCAATTATAGACGACCTCAGGAGGTCCCCCCTCCGTCACGTGCAACGCTTCAATTTTTAGTGATAAGCATAAAATGAATTTTTGAAGTGTTTCGGAAGCATTGACTAAAGTCAAATTATCGGTAATTTTCAAGATATCGCTTTGCTAATGGAAAACTGCCTGGGAAATCTTGTAGAGAATTTTATTTTTGTCAAAGATTAAATAATTTTTTAAAGTTAAATATTTTTGTAATTGTTTTGACCTCTACAACAAGACTAACTTTAAATTTAGAAAGAAGATTCACTTAAAAATTAATTCTTAAAAATAAATAGCATATAAAAACCAATTCGAGCTTTCCATGCTTTCGAATCCGAATCGATTTTTAATCACTTTGTTATTTCGTACTAATTTATTCTGCTTACATTTTGCATGTAAATATTCTTGCTAAATACGCAGCAGTAACAATCATTAAGTGTTTACCAACTGCCTAAATAGGTTTATTATGCTAAAAATAAATGCATTTTATTGGAACTGCTTTAATAGTTGGACTATGCTAAATACATTCGCCTCATCAGGAGAAGAGGAGGAGGGAGGAGGGAATTCATGTGTAAAGCAACCATGATATTTGTTGTTGTTGTTGTCGTTGCTTGTTGTTCATGTTGTTGTCTATATGCATGCATACAGATGCCCACAATCAGTCAACCCCCCACAAATACCCCACCCCACTCTATCAACTCGTCGTGGCTGTCGCCCATCCTCTCTGCCGCCCCTCCCTCGCTGACTGCCTTAACTACAAATGCCTCGCGCGCCACTGAACGACATTAAACCTGACTTTGTCATCATTGCCTCTCGCTTTCGCAACATGTCCTAGCCTAAGCTTACGCTATCCCTTTCGCTCTCGCGTACGCTTGGTCTGTCGGCCACGCAAAATTAAAAACCAAAGCAGACCAAACTAAACCTAAACGAACAAGGCAAACCGGGCAAAAGAAAAACAACAACAACAACAAATTATTATGATTATTATGTGCATAGATGGGGGGTGGGGTGGCGGGCACTATGCACTCATAGGCGATATAAAAAGAAAGACAGAGAGAGAGAGAGAGAGAAAGAAAGAAAGAGAGCACACACACAACGATGACAGTCGCAGCGACCGCGCAGCAGCAGCGCCGTTGACTGCATTGTCGGTCTCTCGTTCAGTAGATTTGTGTGTCTTCGCATAAATTTTGCAGCTTGTTTGACACGGCATGTAGACAAGTTTTTTTTTTCATTTTTGCTGTTCATAGATACTGGCAACCAGATACAGCCTGTGTGTATCTGCTGCTGGTGCTGCTGCTGTTGTAGTTGTTGTTGTTTTATTTTATTTTCTTTTTGCTATTTGCCGGCAGCGAACTACCCCAACAAATGGCAGCCATGACATGCACATGCTATCCGCTCCCCCCCCCAACCATTCCACAAACATGAATATATATGTATGTGTGTCTATTCGTGTGTGTGTGAGTGACTGTTGCACTCACACCCAAACTGCTCCAGTGTACTACTGAACGTTTGGCAGTCGGCCAAAGCAGTGGAGTCACACACACACGCACACACACATACATGGAGAGAGCGTCGTTTGATTTGCAGCACGAGAGAGTAACTTGTTCTTGCTCTCTGTGTCTCTCTGTTTCGCTCTCTCCCCCACAACCCTACTCAGCTGTGTCATTGTTGATATTTTGTGTTTTCATCTTGAACTTTTGTGGTTCAATGTGTCTAGCCAACAAACTCGCCCCACTACCATTCCCCACACCTCCCGTAAATACATACATGCATACATATATTATTCTATAAGGCAGCCTGCCAAACGTTAAACTCACCACACACCCAGTCAAATGCTAGTCCCCCCATCGCCCTCAAAGCTCTTTAGCTCTCTCGCTGCTGCTGCCCTTGCCTTTGCCGGCTTTTTTCTATGCGTATGCGTAGACGCTTTCGCTCTTTATCAATTCGCTCTCTGCTCTGCTTGCAGCGCTCTATTGCATTCTACACTTGAACTTGCCCATCGTTAACTCAACACACAAGCTCACACATACACGCAGCCAGACAACACACACATTTGACTGTCTGACAGTGAGACAGTGTATACAATTATCTACAGGCAGTTCTCGCTCCCCCCTCGCGACTAGGTTTGACTAACTTATGGGATATCTGTATCTGTGTTTGTTTGCTTCTGTGCTTACTTTTTAACCACATTGTATTTGAAATGTGCAATGCAAATGCAAACTTTATACGACGCAGTCACCGTCTCGTGGTTGCGTTACGTCGAATACTTGAATTTTTTCTTTTTTAGTTGTTGTTCCTATTGTTGTTATGGTCATTGTTATTGTTGTTGTTGTTTGCGCTGTAGAAGTATGCCTGCTGCCATCAATTACGTCTCAGCACGTCGCCGTTTTCTGATGTACAATTTACTTCTTATTCCTATTATTCCAATTCGTATTTGAATTTATATTTATATTTTTTCGGTTTTTAATCAAAACCCAAGTTGCAGTCCCAAAAATGGGACAACAGAAGTTTAAGCATAAAAGAATTGTAAATAATTTCCAAATGTAGTGAATAAAAATGTGCATTTAGATAAAGTCACAGAGATTAGATAAGTTTTTAATTAATTGTTGAGGAGCAAAAATGCAAGTGGTTCTTCTTATAATTGATATTATCATTCTTATTATTAATATACGTTAAGTATGTGAATTATATATTATATCTACTCAGATCTTCATAATTATAAGTCAGGTATTATTGTTCAGTTACACGACTGATGCATAAATTTTAATCTTTAATTATGCACCTTAATTCCTCGACTCATAACAAAAAATTAATGCTAAATTTCTTAGCGCTCACAAAAATTTCCATTTCCATTCATTTCCATGCATGTAAATGAGTGTGTGCAAACAGATGTTCGTAAGACTTTTTTTTTGGATTAGAAAATTCCGTTGTCTTGCTGATTCCAGCAACAACTTACCAACTTCGCCTTTGGCTTTATAATAATCGCTTTTGTGCCACTGTGCGAACACACTTCGAATGTACGTGTGATTTTGCACTTGTGCACCCGACGAAGCGACAGCGGCAGTAGCAGAGCCAACAACAAAACGCATAGAACACACACACACACACAAACCAACGAAAAAAATCAACGAAAATAAAAAGAAAACAGAAATGAAAAGGAGGCAAATATAAAGGAAAGCGATGGCACGCACACAAGCGCAGACACGCCTCATTATTGTGAATGTGGGTGTAAGCAGAGAGAGTGAGCGTCAATGTCTCTCATTCAAATTCAATATACGTGTGCGAGTGTGTGTCGGAGAGATACAAAGATACAAAGAGTAGCGCACGATTGCATCGGCATTTTCATTCAAGCCACTCGTGTGTGTGTGTTTGTGTGACAGAGAGCGTAAAATATTAATGCGTGTGTGTGCTGTGCTTCACATTTAACTTTAGCGCTGATTCCGTTTTCGACTTTTGTGAGCTCTATTTGCATTGGTGTGGGTTGTCGATGTGCTCTCTTTGTATCTTTTACTCTCGCTCTCTCCGGTTGGTGGTGGGTTTTTTGCCATGGTGAGTTTGTAGCGCACTTCATAAATTTTTTAGTTTAACAGAGCAATAACATTTCGTATTTGTTTGAACTTAACATTTAGTATTTGCTTGGACTTTGTCGTTAACGGTTTGTTCTCCCGTTCGTTCGCTCGTTCGTTCGTTGTGTTTTTTGCGGTTTGCTTTTGAACAAAATTATAAAAATATTATTAAAAAAGCAACTCTTGTTTATGACACGCGTTACCAATACCCAAATAATACAAATCATATATGCTATACAAAAGCAAAAATTGTTAACACCACAACAAGTGCAATTTAAATACAACAAAAAAAGTAGTAATATATATTATATGTAGAAAAAAGTAGAAAAAGAAACATAGTGCAAATGCATTTGTAGCTGAACAACAAGTAAAAAGTGCAACTAATATAAAAAAAAATATTGAAAAAAAAAACAAATGTATGTGTTTTTTGTGCATAGATATTATATGAATTAGAAATTTTTGTGTCGCCGCATGCGGCATGCTCGAAAATAGCAACCAAAAATAAAACAAAAATACAAAGACGAAATGTGTAAATAAAAACACAGAGCACATGAATCTAAACATTCTACAGTGAAAGCCAAACACACCACCAACACACACACACACAAACACACACCTACAGCAAAGAACTATCAAACATCAACAAGCAGCGACGCTAACGCTGACGTCGACTGCGCTACGTAATCAACGGGGCACAAAACACATTTGCTGAAGAGGAGGAAGAGCAACAGCCGCGAGTGGAAAACGCCGTCAGACAAACGTCTACGGTTTGTCTGTTGTCTCTTGTCTGCTGTCTTCTCTTCTTCTTGTCTAGTCACAAACTCATGTCCTGTGCATAGGACGGAAGAGAGAACAACCCACAAAGCAAAACATAATAAAAACGACAGACTGACTAACTGACTTGCTCTGTCTCTTTCACACCCAATACGCCCGCATCATCTTCAAAAAAAAAGAATATAAATAAGAATAGTGCTTCTAACAAATGGTGCAAATACAACAACAACAACGAAGCTAATTGAAAAGCCACTAGAAGAGTTTACAGTGTTTTTAAAAGTGTGCTAAGTCAAAAAGAATCAAAAAGAAATAAGAAAAAACAAAAGTGGAAAAATATTGAGGAAATTAGTTTAATATTTGTGTTCGATAACATTTGTAAATGGATAACGATTTTTGTGGATTAGTAGCTGAATTGGCGCATTTCATAGATGCTAACGGTAAGTTTTAATAAATATTTCATTGCTTGAACAAAAAGCAAAAACTGTGCTGGCAAACTCGTTGAAAATAGTAAAAGGAAATCTAAAGCAAAAAATAAAGAATTCTACAAGCTAATTAGGATTGATAATTATTCAAATACTAGAAATACTTTATGGCCAGATTTGAGTTAGTATTGAGGCAATCTATAAATATATTTTATGCAACAGCAGCTCAGCTTGAGAACTCTCATATTATAAAACGTCGCCTGGTCTTACCCCTTTCCTTATTGTTATCGACTTCTCGAATTATGCCCAACTTGGATTAGAACTTTCTTCAAACAAGCCATTTTAAGATGTGATTCTAAAAATAAAAAAAGTTTTATTGAATTGAATTCGAAATTCGCATATTATTCTGAAATGACTAAGTGTATAAATAATGTATAAAAAAGGATTGTTATCAATATTTCATTATAAAAAGTAAAGTCCAATTCATTTCCATCTTATCAAATCTAGGCTAAACTTTAACCTTTCACTCCCCCGACTTCCTCTCCCACTCTCTCTCTCTCTCTCTTTCTCTAGACTTATCTCAGATGAATTAAGCTGTCAATCATTTGACACTTGTTTATTATTTTTATTTTGTCTCCTGATTATTTAGAATTGACTTGTCAAGCGAGAAACACGCGTTTCACTACCAAAACAAATCACAATCGACGCTTTTCCTATTTGGTAACTGACTCCATTCGAGCAAATCCATTGGCCAAGTGAAAAGCTTTGCGAGTCGCGTCGCCACCCTTTCCCCCCTTCTCCACTACTTATGGGAAGCATAACATGCGTACCCATTTTGATGCCAAGATACACAACAGAGATACATTTTTTGTTGTTGTGTCTGCAGATACAATTTGGTAGACCCAACACATGTTTTGGCAAATACATTAATTATTGCCATGACAACTGACAGACGGCCAATTAAAGCGCATTTGCTGAAATGTAAATTTATTTATTTCAGATTTGTTATACACAAAAATATATATATACAAATATACATTTCTATATACGCATATTTGAGTGGTATTTTTGAGCACTTGGTAATTGGTAATTGGCATCGAACAACTTAATAAAAAATATACAAAATACACAACACAAATAAATTGACTTTTCAAGTGGATTTTGTATACAAATAATGTTGTCATTAATTTTACGACTCAAACGAGCTGAGCTAAGCGCCGAAATTTTCTGTGAAATCTGTTCTAAAATTATTTTACATGCAAATTGCGTGTAAAACTTTTCAAATTGTTATCTTTTATAGTTGAAGAATTTGTAGTAGAATTATAATTTATATCCTTATGTAAAGAATACTTTTCCACTAATTACATATCACTAATTGAGCGTTCAAGCTTAAAGTGCTGTATTTAATTGAGTACAACACACAAAGGGGCAGTGGCAGAGGCGGGGTGAGGGGCAGAGGCAGGACTCAATATTGGTTTATTACACTTTGCTTCATTTTGTGTCCTGCTTGGCAGCGAAATGTAATGGAAATGTAATGGGATATTATGGAAAATTGGACAGAGCCCATATCAAATGTTGTTTCTATCTAAGACTAGACGCAAAGGTAACAAAAATGTAGTGAAAAAAACCAACAAACAACATTGACAGCCAATCCTCTTTTGTCAGACCCTTCTTTGCCATCAAGGACATCCAATACTAATGATGATGATGATGATGTTGCTCACGTTCTTCGTGATTATGATGATGATGAACTTAATTGTTTTGGCTGTTTCGATTTAGTATACTTTATATATATATATATATATATTATTTTTTCAATTACGGTCACATTTAAATTTGTGTGTGTGTGTGTGTATGACTATGCTGTGCTTAATTTTCTGTTGTGTTTTTTTATTTGTTTTTTTTTGGTTTTTGCTTTTGGTTTTGTATTGCCTAATTTCAGGCGCTTAATGAGCCACAAAGTCACATTAACCAACTCGCATTAGTTTTTGGCTCTCTCTCAACTCTCTCTGGATTCTAGACGCAATTAATTTAACTGACCACCCCACCCCTCCCTTCACAACCAAACAACCCTCTAAGAAGCTACTCCATCAACCTGCCTGCAAATATTTTGCTTTTTTCTTATGTTCAACGAACAGCAAAAAAAAATCAGTTAGTTGGCGTCATTGTTGCTGCTTGTTTTATGGTACATTAAAGTTGGCAAAATGGCAAAATTTTAATGCCATTTTATGCAAATATATACATGCTCAGCTACACACATGTATCTGTGAGTGTCTCTGTGTATGTGTGTGTGTGTGTGTGTTGCTCTAGGCGCACATTCCAAAGTGTTTTTTGTGTTTTGTATTTTGTGCGCTGCTGCTGCATTGACAAGCTTCTGGTTTTAATGGATCGCTCCGCCTTTGCATTATAATACATATATATATATAAAGATATATATCTTTATATATATAAGTTGAATGTCTATGGTATATATATATGTGTGTAGGTGTGTGTGGCAGTTATTTCGAATTGTGTCTAAAAATAATTTGGTTTATAATTTTAGGCAAAGTTTATATGGAACTTTCCATGCTTGAGAAGGCAAAGTTTAATATTATGTATATATATATATATATATATATATATGTACATAAATATATATAGTAATTTAGCACATCTTTCTACTTGCTGTATTTAGCATAATTAACCTTGAAATAGTTTACAATAAAACAAATCATTTCCAACTCAATTGAGCAGCACTTGTTGGGTGCAATTGATTGAATTTACAACACCTGTCATTGGGTCAACGTAAGTTCAACTAGTCAATCATGATTGATGGACTGACTGGCAGCACGACTGGGTCATGAGTCACACACAATTTCAAACTAGATTTTGAGCCACCCTTAAAAATGCCCGATAAATTTCAACAATTGCACAAAACGCATCAAAACAGGTTTTTTTTTTTATATTTATGTTTTTTTGTTTTTTGTTTTTTTTTTTTGGTCTGCTTCAAGCATTGTGCGTCTTATCTTGTCTGTGTTTCCTGCGCGCAGACTACCTGTGTGCGTGTGTGTGTGTCTCTCTCTCTCTCTCTCTCTCTCTTTTTGCTGTTCTCTCTCAGTCTGGACATTCAATTGTGCAGCATTCAAGTCTGCAGCTCTGTTTTTTTTTTTTTTTTTTTTGTTATCTGTCGTTGGAAAAACCAGAGCAACATCTGCGGTCGCCGTTGATGTCTGTGTGTGTGTGTGTGTGTTAGTGTGTGTGGCATTAATTAGCAAAGTCTTGCCATAAAAGCAACGCTCGAAACGAGTTTCATTTGCAACGCGCTTTCACATTGCTCAATTCACAACAATAAAATGCATAAAAATAAAACTGCCAACTGCAGCAATATGGCTGTCAACACTTTCGCACACAATTTACCACAGACTTTCCACACTTTTCTCATCGGTACTATATTTATCTCTTGCATTCCAAAACTGAAAATCATATATATATATATATATATATATATATAACAACCATATACATGTGCATTTGGTTGGCAGCTGTTTAATTGTCATATCTTTTTGTCAAAACGTGTCTGCCCAAAAAAGATGACTTGACAACTGTCACATTAGTTGGCCTATTCCATTTAAGCCTTTAGCTCTTATTGTGATTTGATATATATAAGAATTTGAGCTATCTTAATCTATAGCCATTTGTGTTCTTTACTTTTGGCTCGTCATGTTTTTAGCTAGATTTAAATGTAGATTTAAATGTAGGCATAAATTTTAGTGTCTTTTTGATCTCTTGACTTTTTCTATAGTCTTTTATGTATGCTTTGAATATGTATTTCCAAAGAGTTGTCTTCTGGCAAAACCTAATATTTGCTTGTAAGAGACAATAGAAAGTATCTTTCATAATGTTTATATATAAATTCTTGAACAAGATTAACATCAAAGTCGATCTTGTTTAGTAAAGGCACTTTTTTGTTTACTAGTTGAGGGTATCTAATAAATAAAGATAGAAATTTTAATTCTCTTTTAAAGCATTCAATTTATCTATAATTCAATCTACAATTTAGTCTTTAAATGTTCAACTTAAACATTTAATAGGAAACCCTTTGGCAAACGCCTCGCCAAAAGCGAATGACCTCAGCTAAACTCAATTTGAAAACCCGTTTTTAATGACTCATGATTATAGGTTGATAATTTGTTGTTATTGCCATTCAATGAATTAATTATACATGTTATTGTTTTTAGCATAAAAGCAAAATTTTAGTTAATATATTATATACAAGTAAAATATTAAATCAAGGTTGTGCGCAGTTATAATTTGGCTATATAATTGAAAAAGAATACAAATATTTTTTTCCTTTTTGCAATTTGAGTTCCATTTGTTAAAATTTAACCTAATGTTCAAAATTAACATGTTTCCTTCCCTGCCACAATTTGCATAATACAACTTTCGCAAAGGTCAGTCTAAAAAATCAATCGAATGCTTGAAGTTTTTTTATGCAAATCGAATTGATAATAAATGCAAATCGATGATGATATATGCTATATATGCTATATGCTATTTGTATGCTCATTTGTATAATGAAAATTCAAGAAAAATGAGCTGAAAAAGAAACGCGACGAAACCGGAAAAGGAAATGATTCAAACGCATTTTGAGCCGTTTGCCATTTGACTAGTTTTTTTTCTCCTCTCTTCTTCTTCATATATATTTATTGGTAGTTTGTTGTGTTGTGTGTGTGTGTGTTTTTGCGTCAAGGTTGCTGTCATTTCATTGTGTGTGTGTGTTTTTTTTATTTGATTTTTAGAGTACCGCTATTTTATGTGCATGTGATGATATGTTTATTTGTCTGTGTTGCCTGAATATTGAACTTGTCTTTTTTATTTACTTATTTATCTTAGATTTTTTTTCATTAATTCTCAGCATTAATCCAAACGCGTGCCTCGTCACAAATTGATTGCTGGCAATTAAGTGTTTGGCGGTTCTTTTTCTTTTTTGGGGGGGGTGTCTAATAAAAAGTTCCAAATTCGGCATAAATCTGTCTCTTTTTTTGTGGATTAATTTGTTCCTTTTTTGTGGTTGAGAGGCTGGCCTGAAAACATACATCAGTTGACCATTAAAAAGTTTATTTATGCTTAAAAAACAAAGATAAACTTTTATTTGAAGTTGAACAAGTGGAAAAAAAATTGACAGTTGAAGTGAAGATATTATGAAAATATATATAAATAAATATGCACAGATTTTTATAGCTTAAAGAGTATTAAAAAGTCGGCTGCAAAGTTCTTACTTAATTTATTTTTCCAACTTTTGATCAACTTTTGAATGATGTATTCTATATTCTAAATTTCCCAATTTGGTGGCACTTAACATTGTGGCATGGATGGATTTTTTTTGTGCGTAACATGTTTTCATTGTTAATTGGTTTGGGGCAAAAAACATATTTCAGAATGAGGGCAAGCGGAAAGTAGTAAAGACTTACATGCAAATGATTTTATGAATTGGAAAGTGCTCTTTTATATCAATAAAAAACATAAGCTGCATGGAAAAGGACAGCTGCTGTAAAAAACAATAACAAAAGACAATAAAAAGCGAAAAGAAACCAAGACAAAAAACAAATGACTCTAACAGCTGTTGTCCAATTTTGACAATTGCTTCAAGTGAAGTTATTTATATATATATATATATATATATATATATATGTATATATAATTATGTACATACATATATTCAACCTGTTGCTGTCGACTATTTGAAGTACCTGTATTTTTGGATATGTGTCAATTGAATGACACCAATTTTTACTGCTATGTTTAAGCAAATCAGCAAAAGACAAAAACCAAAAAAAACAAAACAAATGAAGAAAAAAGATCATACAACAAATTCGCGGAAAAGCAAAGCGCAACCAGTTTTTGGGTTTTTCGGCTGTTTTTTTTTTTAATTTATGTTTTTTTTTCACAGCAAAAGACGCACACGAAAATAACCGTTAAGTTTGTCTGTCTCCCACGAGTGGACGGTATATATATATATAAATATAGGCACGTGTTTGCTCAGACATCCATAGGCAGATAGACAGAGAAAGAGAGAGAAAGAGTGAGAGAGCGAGAGAGAGAGAGAAAGATAAAAGAAGCTGAGCAAACTGCAAACAAAAACAAAAGTTCCCTCAACAAATACAAAAAAAAAAAAACAACAACAACAACACTGAAAATAAAGAAGCAAAACGAGGTCAACTCTTTTGTTGATATTGTCTCGATTTGGATTCTGATGAATTTCGAGTGGCTTTTGCCGAACTTTCAGCGGCATATTTCAGCCGTATTTCGCATTCGATCAAACTTCATCAACTTTATACAAAAAAAAAAAAGGTAAAAGGTAAAGGTTTTTGTGGCTCCCAACATATTTCGCTTTGTTTACCCGCCAGATGGTACACGTTTTTTTAAAAAAAAGGTCTGCAAACCACAGGCGGAGCTGCAAATGATGAACTTTAAAATACCAATAAATAAAAAAGCAAAAAAAAAAATTAATTAACCTGTTTTTAAATGGGAAAAAATATGAAAATCTTGTTTTGATTATTTTTTTTGCTTTATTATTGAACATTGATTTTTTAGAGCAGCGAACACTATTATTACAATCATATTTGAATACTCCAGAGTCTTACATACCTCACTTAGAACTAGGTAAATTATTTATATATATTATTAACATGCTACATATGTTTTTATTGTTCTTGTGGTTTGGTGGTCACGCATACACTCAGCGAAATGCGAACAGGAAGAAGTGAATCTCAATGACAGCCATTAGTGTGCAAGGCAAAAAAGCCTTTTTATTTAGTCGCTCATTCGGTAGCCCGAAACATTAGCTTCAACTCGGACTCGGACTCGGAATCGGAGTCTAATTGCACTTGGAGTCTATGAATGGGTTTTTGGGTGGTCCTTTTTCTTACCCACACATTATTATTAGATTACTATGCTTGTCAGGCGGAGGGGTGTGAAGAGAGGAGGGAGTGTGTTGGAGAAGGCCACAAGCGTTTTGGCTCTGCGACACATGGTGTTTTTATGGGAATATGCCACATGTGCGCAACACACACACACACACACACACACTGCTGTTGTCAAGCTGTACGCAAATGGAAATCACGCGGCGTGCATAAAAATAACAGCAGGAAATTAAAAGGATCCATGTGTATACATTTGTCACATGAAACAAGAGTCTATATAGCCTATACATTATGTGTGTGTGTGTTTGTGTGTGTGTGTGTCTTTGTGGCGTGTGCCTATTAGGGCTCCACTGCCACTACTTGAACTCAACTCAACGGAAATTTAATTGTTTTTCTTTTCCCACAGCGCGTTTTGGTCGCTCAAAACCCTTTCCTTCTGAGTAGACATGTCCACTCCCAATTTCCTTTCTTTCTTTCACATATTTAATAAAGTTTATTGCATTTTGTGGCAGCTCTTCACAGCAGAAAATGACAATCGCGTGCCACCAAATTGACATACTTCCACTTGTTGTAAATAAACGTGGAATAATCATACTTTTGGCTGCACTCAAATCAATTATTTAAAAGCCTTTTACTCGCTCTCAACTTCCTGGCCTGCGAATGTATTCGAAATAAAGTACTAAAAATAATGTGAAAATAAAGTAAAGTTATGTCTTGAAGTAAGCAAGTGCTAAATACTCATTAAATGGTAATAAACATTCGAGTTATTAGTCAAGTTCAGGCAGCAGCTTTGTGGCTTAATGCTCAACACTTAAAAAGTTGCTCGTTTTATTGTTGTTCAAGTTGCAACAAAAGAATCCATTGACTTTCTAAAATCTAAAATATTAAAAACGAGTTCTTAATTTTCGCACATATTTTGGCAAATTTATTTGCCATAAATCTTGATTTGTTTCAAATTTAGTGAGGATATATCAGTTACCATATTTAAATACTCATTATTCGACTTTTTTCGTTTCGAAAATAATTTAAGCCAAGTTCTAAAATAGACTCTTCTATGCAATTTTCATGACGTAATGCAATCGAATATAAGCTATACAATTGCCAAACTCTAAGCCTGTTGTTTAAGCCTGGTCCAAACGCATGACACGCGTAACAAATTGTTGCTGGAGAAAAAAATTTCAAAAAAAGAGGAAAACAAATTTCACAACAGAAGCGCTGACACATTAAAAAAAAACATATATATATATTTATATATATAAATATAAAGAACTTTTACATGCTACGGCAATTACGCAAAGCTAACGAGAAGGAGACAGGGCAAGCCATAGAGCGGGAGTGGGAGAGAGAGAGGGTGATAGCAAGGCAAAGTCGACTGCGACTGCGTGTTTTCGTTTTTCTCTTCTTTTATGCTTCTACACTTGCCTTTTGGCTGTGCTTTTTTTTTCTTGAGCTTCAACTTGAAAAAAAAAGTTTAAAGTAAAATGCGCAAAAAGCAACAACAACAAAAAGAAGAAGAAGAAGAAGAAAAACCAAGCACGCAAAGCTATAAAAATGCCTTAAATGTCGTTTATATATCGCATACATATGTTCATAAGTATGTATGTATTTATGTGTGTTGTTTGTATGTGTGTAAACTGGACGAGTCTTCTGCTGCTGGGCAAGATTTTTGTAGACAACAAAGCAAAAGCAACAACAAACACACCAACAACACCAACAACAACAACATGAAAATCCAACAACAGAACAACCTGTTTTTTTGTTCATATTGAACGAGATACGTCGACAGCGACAGGTTTTTTTTTAACGTTTCTTAATGCGGGCCAAAATCTCAGCAATGTGACGGCCAACACACACACATACATACACACATACAACAACACCCCACCAATCTAAAGTCCGCTCTACGCCCTACCTCGCCGCTTCACTCTCTCTCCCTCTCTCTACCACTCTCCCTATCCCCATCTCTCTCTCTCCCTGTTTCTTTGCATTATTTTCAAAAGCTTAGACTTTTTTATGTTGTTGCCTTGTCCACTTTTCGATTTTGTTCTAAGCTGCCTGCGCAAGCGAGCCAGCACTAAGCGCCCAGCTCACTCTCTCTCTCTCTCTCTCTCACTCTCGCGCACTCCGTATTACGTCTCTGCTCTCTGTCTGTCTCTTTGCCACTTGTCTTCTTTTGTTGTGCTGAAAAACCAGTTTTGGCGCTTTAAACAAAATAATTGGCGACACCCTTGCTTTGGGCATTATTAGTTTTCTAACAAAAGTTGTAACGCCTTGGGAAATGTACACTAATTTTGTAGAATTTACATATATAAATATATATTTTTGTTCAGCATAATTAGCATAATCAGCATAATTAAATCTTGGGCTTTGTTTCTTAAGCTAACTTTCATCTTTAGGCTGTAGCCGATCAATTTGTCACATAGATTGTTGATTGATATGTTATTTGTTTAATTTTCGTTTTTTAATTATTATTATTATTACCAATTAGTCAATAATTGACTGTATTGTTAAGCAGCTTACCCAGCTCCGCAAACGAAGGGTATTCACTTTTTGGCATAGCCATAATAAAAAAAAACTTGTTAGTACTCGTAAAACTTTTGCTCTCATTGTTGCTGTTGCTGTTGTTGTTGTTGTTGTTGTTGTTGTAATTGTTGCTTTTGTTGCCGGTGTCTGTTTTATATGCAGCACTTTGTTCGCTTCGTTTCAGTTTGGCAAATGTATATTTTTTTTTCCACTCACCTTTAAGTTCAACTGTCAAATGATGAATCCAATGAATCCAATGAATCACCTGTTGCTCACTTCGAGTGCTGCCGTCTATTCAAAAACTAATTCAAATGGATTTGCCGTTTTTTTTTTTTTTTGGTCTTAGACTGTAGACCATGACCGTATTACCTACAAAATGGTTAGAGTGCTTAACCAACTCTCTCAACTAGTTAGTCACTGCAAGTAAAGACACAAAACTTTCACTAATTAAATGCCATCAATCCAGGTGCATTACAACTGGTGCACACTGTAATTATGCATTGAACACAAATTGTGGCAATATTTTAATTAATTTATGCTTAATTAGATTAATTTTTTATTGGTTTTGTGTGTGCATTTAAGTGAACATTGATTGATCAATCTTTATGAAACTTAAAAACTATATTTTGGCGCATGCAATAAATTATGGATTTAGATTTTTGCATTGTTGAGCTTTTGAAACATTTTTTGGCTACTGATTAATGAGTCTACCCAATTTTAGATAGTTTAATATGTGGTCTTCTGCAGTGATGAATTTTTCCCCTAAATATATATTTATATATATCAGTCAAAATAAACAAAGACTTCAAATCATCTAAAAAATATGTGGAATTTAGTTTCCGATTTAAATTCCAATTCTAAAATTCCAATCGTTGTCGATTCAAAATCCGGTTTTGTTTTTAACACCTTGCATTTTCCCTCATTTATTAAGATGCCACACACAAAACTTGAGACGAGGAATGTGTCAACTTTTACCTACTTCCTATAAATCCATGAGTGTTTTTTTTTTTTTTAAGGCCAGTTCTTGAAATGTTGTTGTTAAAGGTTTCCCACTTTGTCGTTGTCGCATTTTGTTTGTGAGTTGGGCGAAGCGGGGAATTAGGCGATAGCCGATTGACAAATGTGTAAACAAATGATTGTAAAAATATTTAGATAAGTGCGACAAGTGTACAAATACATATATATATATATATATATACATAATTTACAATGTGTTACGATAGAATTTTGTTTATGTTGTTCGTAAATAAGGCAATAATATTGATTAGTTATGTTTATTGGGGTAGAAATACTTTGTCACCGAGTTGATGGATTATTATTATTATTTTTCTTAGCCAAACCATTATGATAATCATCAATTATAAGCTGAGATTTGGGCGATAATAATTCTTCTTCTTTAACTAGCCAGAAATCTATGTTCAAGAGCAATGAGAACTTTTGGTTTTTTGACTTTGATTAATTAAAATTGGCTAGTGAAATTATGCTCTGGCAAAATTAAGTCAATTAATTTTGGCCTATCAAAACATTCGCAATCATTCTCAGTCCAAAACTGGTTCACAGTTTTTGGGTTTATTTTGTTAGTTGAGATAGAATCAACTACAACTTGAAACAACACAAAAGTAGAAATGAGAAACAGAAAATAAAAACATTCAAACACATTTGAATTTCTTGCGACAATTAATTAAGTTTTATTTTTTTTTTTTTTGCAAGTTCAAAGCCAGGCGACAATTTGCAATTAAATGAAAATGAAATTTTCATGAGCTGTGCACGGAATTAAGGAGTGCATTGAACTGCTGCTGTTTAAGGCTGCTTCTATTTTTTTAATAAGATTTCTTTTCAACAAGTTTGCCAGCTAAAAGTTAGCAAAAAAAATTGCAGTGCATAACAAATTTGAATTTTTTTTACAGCGTTTAAGTGTTGAGGAAGACCTCGGAACGCGAAGAAAATGTATTTCGTACGCCAACAAGTGCGTAAAAAATACTAGAAAAAATACCACACAAAAATATCAACAACAACAAACAATAAATAAATAAGCAAAAAAGTTTTTGCAAAAAACTTAAAACTTAAAACATATTAAATTGGACAATTGACAAATTGTCCCCCAATTAAATTGTATTTTGCGAGCTGAAAGTGTTTTGTAAGAAAAGGCAGCAAAACGGCGACCATCGGCTATCAAATGATGAAACGACGCTGGTCGAACAATGGCGGCTTCCTGCGCATACATGAGGAATCCTCCCCGGAGGTGACCTCGTCGAGCAACGGATTGGTGCTGAGCAGTGGCATCAACATGTCGCCATCATCCCTCGACTCGCATGACTATGGCGACCAAGAGGCTATGTGGCTATGTGGCAACGATGCCAGTGTCTATGGCAATGGCAATGGCAACACTTTGGGGCATGGCAACACACAGCAGCAACAGCAGCAGCAGCAACAACAGCAGCAGCAGCAAAGTGTCATCACGCTCGCCATGCAGGGCTGCTCCAGCACACTGCCCGCCCAGACAACCATAATACCCATCAACAACAACAACAACAACAATAATAATAACAACAACAACAACAGTAATAATAATAATAATAACAATAGTAATGGGTATGTGCCTGGTGCCACCAATTTGGGCTCATTGACCAATGGCCACATGGGCAATTTGGTCAGCAGCATGCAACAGTTGCAGAATGGTCACAGTCACAGTCTGATCAATTCCACAACGCCCAATATGCAACAGAATGGCCTAAACGGTGCCTCCACAAACAACAACAACAACAACAACAACAACGGCATGTCTCTGGGCATGCATCATCACACGAATGGCAACTCGAATGGACTCGGAGTGGGTGTAGGGGTTGGACTCGGACTTGGACTCGGCGGCGGCGGCGGAGGAGTTGGCGGAGGTGTATTGGGCGCCATGGGCGGACCCATGGGCATGCAGGCCATGCAACACACGCCGCGCAGTGATTCAGCTAATTCCATTTCATCAGGTTAGTGGATAAATAAATAATTAAATAAATAATATATTAAAAAAAATATTAATATTATCGCTGAAAGTTGATTGAGTTTTCGTTAGGCAGTCAAAAAACATTTAAATTAAATTTAGCATAATTTTAAGCAATTCTTTGTATTTTATAAGTATTTTTAACTATTAGAAAAAAATTTTGATTATAAATATTTAAATGCTCGAATCACTATTTTTATTTAAAACATAATATTTTATTTTAGAAATATTTTTATAAATTAATTTGCGACTTGAAAATCGGTTTTCTATATGCCAGTGCTGCTTTGGGAACAATAAAACGATGGGTTTTTTTTATAGAAACAATATTATCGTTTTCCAAGATATTCTAAAAAAAACTCGGTTTTATAATTATCAAAATCTAAATATTTTACACTAGCAAATATTTTATGCAAATTTGCTTGCCAAAATTAAAATTTTTTACTTGTTTTATGCACTTTTTGAGTCATTGCAAAAACTTTGAATTAAGTTAAAAGTGTTATTTAAAAGTCGTTAAACTTGTTCGATTCATTTTGTGGCATTTGCAAATGTGACGCGAATAACGATCATTTTAGGCAAATGATGCTCGATTTTAATGAGAAGAGCATTCAATTAATGATTTATATTCCCAACAATCATCGCCCAAGTCGTTCCACGTCTCCCCTCCTCTCTGCCATACAATGCACTAATTAAATTTTATTGCGCACATTTTATGATGCATCTTTTTTTTACGAGTTGCGTGCTTCTTTTTTTATTTTTATTGTTGGTATTTTAAATGAAATGCTCATGCAAGCTTGAGGCAAAGTCCGTGGTGAAAAGGCGGAGACGGTGAGGGGTGGAAAGAGTAAAAAAAAAAACACTTAAAGACAGCCAGGCAACAAAAAACAACAACAACAAATGTGGGGGAGAAGATGCATTTATTGTTGCTGTTGTTGTTGGACTTTATCAGCCTGCGTCATGGAAGGCTGCATTTCACACAAATACAAAAACACGCACACAAACACACGAACGAACACACGGACACTCGACTGCAAACAGGGCAATGTGCAGCAATAAGGGCGGTTTGTTGTAACTCGAACCTACCTCAAGTTGTTCTATATTTAGTGGCATGCTGGGGCAGCAGCAGCAGCAGCAGCAGCAACAGTCGAAGCAGAAACAGAAAGGAAAAACAAAAACACAAAACTGCAGCGATCGAAAAACTCCACTTGAAGATGACGATGATGATGATGATGATGACGTCAGCGTGTACAGTACAGCTTCCTTGAGCATGACCTTTCCTGGCAGCTGTCCTTGTCCCCATCTTTGTGTGCTCCTTTGCCCAGCTTTGTGTTGTCCTCGTGCTCGATTGCATTTGTGGCAAAATGGGGTCACTGTTTTGTGCAGGCCAATTTGCATGCCTGCTGCACTGCACTGTGACCCAATTTTATTGTCTCTAAAGGTCAGGGGCATGGCAAGACGAGAGCAGAGAAGGGAAGAGGGGGTAGCAGATGCAATTGCTGACTGTGACACAGTTCTACAAAACATGTCCCGTGTTCCAGTTCCAAAACAGCCAGCTGACATTGCCCAAAGCCATGTCAGGGTCAGGTCAGCATCAGCACCACAACTTAAATTTGTTTAAATTGAGTTAGTTATTAAATCAGACAAGTATTTTTCTAGTATTTAATTATTTTGAATTCAATGGAATGTTGGAAAACCAGTTATGCTTTTAAATTTACAGCTTAACTGTTGGAAATGTGGTCAACAAATGTTGAACTTAAGGATGTGTTTTTTATTGAAATATTCTGTTTTATTGTTAGGTATTTTGATTACTGCATATAAAAAATATACGTATACAGCTAATTGCTAACTTGGCCATAAACGTAGAATGCCATTTCAGGTTGTGTTCTTTGAAAAAACAAAACAAGTTTTTGATGGGTCTTTTAAGCCAGATTTTATTGAATCTATAAAACATAAAAATCAACAAGTTAAAGCTTTCTCTCTAAAAGAGATAAAAAACTTAGCCTAAATTAAATTTAAGGCAATTTTGTGATTTGTAAACAAGATTTGAATTAATTTTATTTGCTGCTTAAACTCAACGTTAAAGTCAAAAAAATCCACAAAAAATATTTACGAGTCATGCGAAAACAGCTCAAATTTATTATTAGCACAAGACAAACTGCAATTCATCTCTCTTTGTGTCTCTCTCTCTCTCACTCTCTCTGGTAATTTAAGAGCAGTTCAAACAGCTGTATGCGCTTTACATTGTGGTTGTTGTTTTTGTTCACATTTGTAAAGTGACTTTGAACTCAACTTGTAATTTTGAAGTAAATTTGGGTCACTGGTGCAGGCCCGAAAAAAGTGCCGTTGCTTACTGAAAACCGCAAGGACAAAGCTGTCGAAGCTGCTATGTGCATTGGCTGCATCTCTCCCTCTCTCTTTCCTGCTCTCTCTCATTCAGCTCTTCTCTCTCTCTCTCTCTCTGTGTTGATGTCTTGCTCGCTCTTTCTGCACAGCATTACGTGCCATTGCAAGCGTTGCAAGCTCAAGTACATGATGATGACCTTACCCCTGCAAAAAAAGCAATACGAGATGCTGCCAATACGAGACGCGTCGACTGCTGCTGCTGTTGCTGCTGCTACCGGTAACGACAGCAACGTTTGCGGCGACGGCGACGGCGACTGCGACTGAATTGTGTGCGTGCTTTTTGTACAACATTTGTTTTGTGTGCCTGGCTTTGAGCTTATTTTATGAATTTGCATTTCTTTTGTTACGTTTACGTTTGGGGTGGTACTTGATTTTAGGGTTGCTCTTTGTTATTCGATGCCACTGTGTCTATGACGTAATATTGTTTTGCTGCTGATGTTGCTGCTGCTGCAGCGATCCTCAAGGACAACAACATAAATAATAAACGTACTTTTTTTTATTATTATGGCAACAGCAAATAAAAGCGATAAAAACAGTACCGATAACAGTTCACTGTTAACATTGTCAGTACACAACTGCAGCGCATATATAAATATGTGTTTGACTGTATGTGTATTTTGATTCGCATGACGAAAAAAAAAAATGAGGTCAATGATTTTGCGCCGTCGTCAGTCGTCCGTCGTCAGTTATCGACGTCGCGATCAAGCGCGAGCAACGAAGCACACTTCGTGTGTGCAAGCGCCAAGAATCGAGCCCCAACAACAACAACATCAGCAGCACTAGCTAACTAATGAGCGTAACAGAGAACTACGCTCTCTCGTACTTGCTCTCTCCCACGGCCGCCCGCAGATTGAAACGGACTCGATTGCTATGCGCTTATTTGATTAACAGCGCTGTTATTGTTGCTGTTAATGCTTTTGTTGTTGTTGAATGGCGTGCACGAAATATTTTTGTATTCATGCTGCTGGGCACAAGTGCAACATTGTGTTAACGAGATATTTGTTGTTGCTTCTAGAGTAGGTTTATTTTTTGTTTGCTTGTAATTACGCCGTCGTCTGTCATCGCTAGATAGACGCTTTTGACATTGATAAGCATTACGCTTTTCGCAGCCAACTGCGCTGCCGGCCTGTGCTGCACGACTTTGACTTTTAACTTTTTTTTTTTGGTTTTTTCTGGTTTTTTAGCCAGCGATTTGTCATAGCAAAGCAATGCATTTGCAACTAAGAGCTTATCAGCGCTGTAATTTGATCAGCTGTTGATGCTGTGCTGCTTTCATTAACACTACATCAATTTAAGATTGTATTTATTTAATATTTAACAATGAGAATTCCATTTGGCAGCTAAGACTGCAACCGCAACTGCTGCGGCGGCCATTTTGAAAATTACACTCACATGAGTGTGTGACGTCAGCCTGAGAAAGCTTTGCCAGCGACAGCTAATATGCAAGTGTGTACACCTATATGTGTGTGCATGATTTATATTTACTTGTGTCTGTGCATTCTTAGTATGTGTGTTTTTTTTCGGCTATTTTCGTACACTTGGCATTAATTTGCAATCAAATAAGAAACGCAAAGAAAGCGTCGACAGCGCTGTTTCTGCTGCTGCTGCTAATGTCCAAAGCTTTAATTTTAATTTCAACAGCGTCAAGTGCATTAGCCGTAGATGTTGACGTTGACGGCGACTGCGACGCAACTCGCATTAGTTTTAGATTGCCTCGTTGCGTGTTTGAGTGTGTGTGTGTATGTGTGTGTTTGTGTGAGTGCATTTAGCGAACACGTTTTTATAGGTTAATGACACAACGGCTGCGCGAGCAGAGAAGCGATTATAAATTGTTTTATATATAATTGAATTTAATTTTAAAAACAACTTGCAGCTGGGAACAACAAAAAACTAAAAGTGAAATTAGTTGCGCACAAAGATTAACGTATAATCTATGTGCAAACCACAAGCATAATTATTAATGCATATTTTAATCAGTATTTTGCGCCACTGTGCGGCTAAATATAAATGATCATTTTTTTATATGACATTTTTAAAAATAAGAAGAAAAATATAATCATACGCAAACTATGTCAGTAGTGTGTATGCACAAATGTTGCCCACACTCATAAATACGTACATAAATAAATACAAAAAAGAATACATAATTATTTTTTATTGGCCACCAAAAAAGCAGCAACAAATTGAAATAAAAGTGCCAGGAATTTGTGTTCGAAAGCGAACACTAAAAAAAAAAATGCTAAGAATACACTTTTTCTTATTAGGCAATAACAGCAACAACAACAGCAACAAGCTGAACGTAAAGAGAGAGTGAGAGTGTCGCTCTCTTAGCACAACACGCAAGAGCTTTGGACAGAGAAAGAGTTAGAGAGAGAGAGATAAGAATAGAAAGACCAAGTAACACACAATTTTTAAAGCTTAACTCAGCTCGTCTTGTCTATTATTGTCTAACTGTTTAGCTCTGCTGCTGCATTCTGGCAGAGACTAAACAACTTTCTAACACGCTGTCTTTGTCTCTGTCTCTCTCTCTGTCTGTCTGCTTGTCTGACCATAAGCGCAGTTTGTCGACAAACAAGTTTCGCTCGCAAGCTCAACTCTCTCTCTCTCTGTCTCTTTCTCACTCTCGCATTCAACTCGTTCTTTACTTTCTTCTGGCTTTTAGCTTCTATGGCAGATTTTATGTCTGCGACTGCTGCTCACTTTCTTTCTTGTCGCTTCTAGAAATGTGCGTCGTCGTCGTCGTCTGCAACAAGTCGGGTGAAAGTTGTTGTTGCAACTAAGCATGATTTTCCACTTTTTCTTTGGCTTTTGTTTTCTGCTGTTTGCTTGCAGCAGCTAAAAATTGTTTTCATCTTCTCTCTCTTTCTCTCGCTCACTCTCTGTTTTTTTTTTAAGTGCTGATTGCTGGTAATTTTGATTTTGCATAAATTTCCCATACACTCAGAAATTCACAAAATGATTACGCCTTTAACAATTTTGAACTTGAAATCAGCTGCCAAAGCTGCAATTTTGGCCCAAGCGAAAGGCGCTAAAAAAAATAAATGGCGTGACTGCAAAATGCATGTGGGAAAGGGTGAGAGGGAAAGGTAGCATCTATCGATTATGCAGTTGGGAAAGTGTGACAGAGAAAGGTAGCAGCTATCGATTATGATCAACGATCAGCGATCGGCGCTCAGCGCTTTTGATCATCGACTACGATAAGTGTGCAACAAAGTGAATGCCCGCCAGGCACAGTCTGATTATATATACTGCATACGGAATTACTATCTGATCGTTGGCAAAGATCACGTTCACAATCAATGATGATCAACTGTTGAACTGTTGCCCAAAACCAAAAAGCGGGTCAATGTGGCAGAAAATTCTCAAATTGTATGCGACGGCATTAAAAAAATAAAATGGCCTGTGAAAATGTTTATCTTGGATGAGTTTGACCTATAAAAAATGTGTAGCAATGCTGAAAAAAATACATTTATCATATAAAATTCATTTTGTATAGTTTTATAAATGTTTACAGCCTTTAAGTTAAAAGTTCTGAAGTATAATTATTTGATAAAAATAGCTCATTTAGTTATTATTTGCAAACTTTTTATTAAAAAACCACCAATCGATATTAAATTATAAATAATAAACTCGTTAATTACACTTGGCACACCTCTCTAACTACAAATCGATAACTTAGACTTTTTCAGCATTATTTTTTTTAGTCGCTTCATAAAGTAAAAATGAAAAAAAATCTAAACTTGAACAGTTTCACTTTTGTCATTCACCTTGACATTAATTGGCGCCCACAATTATTTGCATTCAAAAGTTATTCAAACGATACTTATTTATATAGATATATCTGTGTTGCAAATATTTAAATTGGCCGCAATAAAATATGCAAAAATTACTATGGCAAAAATATCAATCATTATTTTGATCTCGCATTTATTTTATTATATCTGATTTTTTTGCACGTCATCGTTGACAATGAGAACTTTTGTGAGCCGGAAAAAAGATAAATCATTGCCAAAATAATAAAAAAAAAAAAAAAAATCCAGAAAAATAACAACTTAAATTACACTGTTGAAGTTTGGCAGGTTCAACCGTGTTTTTAATTTTTTATGTTATTATTATTATTTTTTTTATAAATATTTGGTTGGTCCGATGAGCTCATTAAAATGATTTTCGCGTATTATTCGTAGGTTTTTGCGCGTGTCTAATTTAAAAATAGCCATCGTAGATAGTTTCTAATTAATTACAGCTAGGCGTATCGCGTGTATCACCCAACTCTGCCTGCCCATTAATATATAATCCTTAGCCCTAATGAAAGCCGGCTACATCAATTTTAACCCGTTTGCGTTGCCAACTGACACGCAAATCGTCGTCTTGTCACAGGTGAAAATGAGTTGCGCATCCATTAAACCTCCTTAGATACATATATATGAATATATATCTATAACAGCTCCGATTTTAGTTTCATAGGTGGGCAGACTTTACGATTCAAATTTAATGAGTTCTACAAAAAGCAGCGCATAAGTAGAAAATGTCAACAAAGGCAAAAATAATATTAATAATCATCGGCTGAAATGCAATTTTATGACTTGACTGCTGTAAAATGTTTACTTTAATGGTTTGCCATTAAATATTAACGATGAATCGAGCAAATGTTTTTCCTTATCTAAATTCAGAGCTGTGCTATGTGTGCATAAATTATTTATGAATAATCCCTGGATAATGGAGGGCGACGCAGAGGTCAAAAAGTGCTCAATTATGGTTTCTGTAAAGTAATAAGTAAATTATTTCCTAAGAATATATATAAATAAATAAAATAAATATATAAATATATAAATGGAACCAGTATAGATGAAAATAAACTACGATCAAAATTGGCTCTTAAAATCGATTGTAATTTGACCAAGTTGCAGTCGTGAAAAGGTAGATTTCTTAGTTTTAATTGGGTACACAAACTATGGTCAGAAAACCATGTTATTATTGAAAATCTTCTTGATTTCTTGAGACAGCATTTGCGAGTCAAAATCGGTTACAATCTCAAACTAACCCTGATCCAAGAAACCTAGTTTTTAAAAATACACAAAACCTAAATGTAATTTTCCCATTTTTCACATGAATTTCAAGTCAGAATCGTGTTGCAAGATTTAAAAGCTGTTTTTAGCTAGATGCAAATTCGTTTAGAAAAAGGTATTTCACTTAAAGTCTGACAAAGATATGTGAATATATAATTACTATTTATATAATATGTATGTAAAATATTATTTTATGTCTATTTTATATTAAGTATTATATAATAATTTATCTAAAGCTATAAACTACAACTAAATATATTTATTAAATATATATTTCATTCATAAACAAATCGTTTGATAAATCCATTTCTTTATCTTGCAGGTATGTGTTTCCCATATGCAAATAGCAACTTATCTAAGTCCAGCTAAATAAATTTGTCAATCGGTAAGCTCAATGAAAATGAAATAAACAGAAGACAGATAGAGAAGGAGATAGAGAGAGGAGAGAGAGGGAGAGAGATAGAGAGACTGTTATATATGATAGCTAGATAAAGTGTGTGTGGCCAAAAGTGGGTCAACAATTTGAACATAAATTGGCTTCCGCTCACTTCCGATACATTTATCGATAGATTATTTTTGTTATTGTTATTTGGAGCCATAACTTCACCTGTCAACTGAGGCGGCTCTTTTCATTTTGTTGTTGTTGTTGTTGGTTTTGTTCAGCTTCCACAGTTTTTCCATAGCCAAATTGTCCAATTGGTCGCCGCGTAAACAATTTATTTATATTTGGCTTGGGGAAATTTATTTCAATTACACGCACAAATCAAACGCAAACGTCTCGTCATGGGGTGTAATGAAATTCCATTGTCGAGGTACTTGAAGATACAGTCAGACACACACACACACACAAATATATAGATATATATATTGCTGCCCCAAACCGAGTAATTTCGTCAATTAATGCAGCCCCCAAGTTGCCCAAGTTCTCTCCGTCTATTTGGTTTTGTCTGTGTATATATAATATATATATTCAATTGTATTGTATTTCTATTTCTTGTGTGCAACCAAAAAAAACCTAAGAAAAAACCAAAAACTGTTTAGCCCAGCAGAAAGCAAAACACATGACCCCAAAACAAAAACCAAAAAAAAAAAAATGGGGAAAAAAAGTTGGAGGAACCCAAAACCTTAATCGAACAGATATGTAAAGAAATACACTGTGAAAAGATATTGAATTCAATTTACTTTTATTTATTCTAAGTGCTGCTTTGCAGTTGCTACTCTAATCTAATTTTTCCTTGGTGTTTTTTTTAGGCATCTTTAAATTAGTTATATATATATTCTTGATCAGCCTAGTCGATTACACTCGTGTTCATATGTCTGCCTGTGTTACTATGCTGATGAAATTTTGCATATCTTTTTGATCATAGAAAGTACGAACAGATCGCATCAGTATATTATATAGTTATAGCCATAGGAACGATCAGTTAAAAGATGAGCTCTTTTATGAACTTTAATTAGGTTTAATTGGTTTTCAGTATTTTAAAGAAAGCAAAAGTACAAATTCTTTGCATTCTCTTCAACTGCTAAATTGAAACTTTTACACCTTAAATAAAAATAAAAAGTACTAGCTAAAAAATAAATATAAATTTTTGACAGTCCAATTGCAAAAAGTACGCTTCACTGCGTCGGCTTTAGCACTGTTTACTTTATCGGTAACAAAAATGCAAACTAAACATTGACCCAAATATGTCAATTAACCCAAATGGAGCAACAAAAGTACAAAAAAAAAAAGAGAACCACAAAAAAAAGCAAAAATAGCTCAACGATCAAAATTGTGCACTCGTCACAAAAAAATTGACCAAAACGACAAAAAAAAAAAAAAAACTAAATTACCTACGCAAGGCAAGTTTATCAGGCGTTGCCGGCATTAACTTTTAGGGCAATGGGTGGGTGGAGTGGGTGGTGGGCTGAGGGCGTTGAATGTTTACTTTATCAAGCCGGCCGCATCTCGTGGCACAGGCTAAAAAAAAAACAGAACTGAAATACAACAAAAAAAATTCTAATCAGCACAATTGTGCGTAAACATCTGTGTGTATGTGTGTGTGAGTGGGTGTTACTACGTGTAGGTGTATGTGTATGTGTGTGATTGTGTGTGTATGTATTATACTATCTCAGAAAGTAGGGCAACAAACACAAATAATAACCCAAATTTCGAACGCACGCATTTCCGACTCGTGTTCACTAAAAAATTCTCATTTTGTGTGCGTGTGTGAAAGAGACAGCTAATCAGAGGCGTGCAAGAGAAAGAGAGAGAGCGAGACAGAGAGAGAGATAGAGAGAGAGCGCTGGCGGCACTCGTCATCTTTCACTTTCGTAATGCTAATGGGCCAGAATTTCAATTCAAATTGTTAGAGTTGGGGTAGACACCCCACGTGCCGCTGCCGCTGCCTCTGCTGTTGCTGCCTCTGCCTTTACCTCTGCCTTTTGCCTGCCCCACGTAAATAGTTTTTCTATATTTTTCGTAATCGTGTGTAAGGTGCGTATACCTAGACTTTTTTTTTTTTGGCTATCTGCTACTCTTTCTCTCTCTCTCTCTCTCTCTCTCTCTCTTTTACACGCTCTCTCTTTCTATTTAGGCCTGAACAAACATCTCTCAACGGGCACTTTCACAATCGTTGCGTCGTTTTTCTCCAGTTTTTTTTTTTATTGTATTTGCCACTTTAGACTCGCCTTGTTATCGTGGTAAATAAATATAAACAATACACAACAAAAAAAAAATAAAAATAATATACCAAAACTTGTTCCATTTGCTTGATTCTCCAAGTTGTTTGCTGGCCGGTTTCAACATGCATGCTAATTCAAGGTGTCGCCCCCAAAAAGTGCTAAAAGTCATCAAACGAAAAAACGTTAGTTAGCCAACCAATTGGCTTACAAAAATGCGGTCAGCTGGGCCAGAGAGTAACGTGACATTTATTGAAAATATGCGCCGATTGAAAAGATCAAAAACTGTAGATAAATTAATTCTAATTAAAATCTAAAAATGTAGAAATATAGAAAATGCGGGAATATTTACAGAAACCGATTTTATTTGTTTATATATAAAATAAATAAATTTGAAAACAAATTTATAATCTTTTCACTTGAAGTACAGAAGTCTTAAGCAAAATATAATTTAATTAAAACCCTTTTCTGAATTAAAAAAAAAATTTCAATTACATTAAAGAGAAATTTTAAAAAAAAATCATGTGTAACCCTTTTCTGAGAGAATTTATAAACTATATAAAAAAGAAATATTAAAACAAAATGTTTTCTTCTGTTATTTTCTCGCTTTTGGAAGTAGAAGATTTAAATTTTATGTACATTCAGTCTCCGAAACAAGTCTACTTATAAAGACTTAAAACTGAATATGCTAATTTTCATTTAATTTTAAAATTCCTTTTACTTCTCTCTGGCTAAAATGCAAATCATTAAATCAAATACTACTTTTAGCCAGCTCTTAAAGATGTTGCTGTAAACAGGCAATCATTAAAAGATCCACTAACAAAATAAATAATATTGATTGATATTGAAATTTGAACAACCCAGCGACCCATTGAACTCCATTCAAGCCAAAACTGGTGCAACAACTAGTTTTTTAAAAGCACTTAAAAAAAAATTGAAACCCATAAAAAACGCATCGCTGAGGCTGCTGTCAATCAAGCGGTAAAAAACAAAGATCAGCAAGTACGAATATAATTCACTCAGATGTGTAAATATGTCTTATGGCTAAGACAATTCAGTCGCAATTAGTCTGGCAACTGCTTTTTTTTTTTTTTTCATTAGCAGCTGTTAAAACTTGTTTTACATTTTGGCTTTTTGATTTTGGTTGAAAACCCCATTTGGCCTTCACACTTGACCAAAGAGTTGATGAACCGCGTGAAAATCGCGGCTACTTTTTTTGTTGTGTTTGGCCTTTTGGTTTTTAACGATTTCGTCTAATTTTTGTTGGCTAGGTTCAAGTTCAGGGCCAGTTTTGCACTAAAAGACTTAGTAAAAAGTATTAAATTTAAGTGCGGAAAACAAAAAACAAAAAAGTAACGAAAATAGTTCATTCAACTTGAAAAAAACATTCACTTGATTTGCACTCAATTTTTTTTGCTTTGACTGAATAATTGTGGTTTACAGCTGCTTTTGAGGGGGTTACTGCTGTGGGGGGGGGGGGGGGGCGTGGTTGACACCTCCAAATTGAAGCTGATGGGTTCTTTACGTGTTTAACAATCAATCGGAATGTGAATATTGTTGTGATTGTGTATATATATATATATATATATACATATACATATATATATATATATATATATATATATATGTGTAGCATGAGTTGTCCAATTTTTGTTTATTATTCTTTTTTTGGTTGTTGCTTATCAAAGCGGCCAAAACGTTGCCAGAAGATAACACAGTGCCCCACAATCGGACGGTTCAAATTGAGGTTAATGCGTTAGTGTGTGTCTGCCAAATACATACACACACACACTCACGCACACACACTCAAGCGTAGCACTCACTACAACTACAATGTGTAGCTGATAATGCACATTTGTGCTATTTATTTTGCTATAACAATTTAAACTTTTTTATTTATTTTTATTTATACTCGGCAACAACAATATAAACAATTTCTTGTTTTTTTCTACAGCTCAAAGATTTTGCACTTTTTTTTTTTTGTCATCGCATTGCTGATAAGATAAGCTGCCTGCTCGCTGCTAGTTGTAGTTGTTCTTAGAATATACATATATATATATTAATTATATTTCTATATATACACAGTTTTCTATATATACATATATATTTCTTTATATACAAAGTTTGCTATAAAGAACGCAGCTGCGTTTGCTCAACAAAGCCAAAATGAAAGCGAAATTCAAAATGCAATAAAATGTTAAAAAACAAATAGAATGCTGCAGTCGAGAGTGCTCGACTAGGAGATACGCCAATCTGTAGTTATTCCAAGTGGTTTACGTCTGAGATTTTTTTTATAATATTAAATGTTGATTATAAATAGACAATTTTCGGCTGCATTGATGATATTTTAACAGATGATCAATATTTGCAGGCATTTACATTATGGATTACAAAATAAAGTTATAGTTTCTTATTGATTTTAAAGAAAACTTCTAAATGTTAATTTCATAAGTCTGGCCGACTTCAGCACATTCTTTATAACCATAACTAATAAGTTCATTTTTGTAAATTTTTAACGTGTCAAAGCCCTTTAAACTTAAATCTCTATCAAGTTATAAACTTTTTAATATACTCTGCCTAAGTTTAAAATATATTTTAATTCAGTTCAACAAATCAAATTTAAATCACAATTTGCTAAAATCACTTGACGAAAACTGCATAAAATAGTTATATTTGTTGCTTTTCAATACCAGTGCAATAACCTAAATTAATGTGAGCAAACTTAAAATTAATAATAAACAGCAACATCAATTTGCAGGCACACTCAAAAAAATATAGAGAGCTATTCAAAAATAGCCTTGAGGCGGCAAATTGATAGATTGATTGAGCCCACGCCCCAAAACAGATGCCGATTTATAGAGATACTTCAGAAGTTGATGTTGCTGCTGCTGCTGCTGCAAATATCTCGTGTATTTAACCGACTTACAGTTTACTTTACTTATTTTTTAGCAATTAAAAAAGAAAGTGGCTTGTTCAATGTGTGTGGGCGGGGCGGGTCAGGAATGTGTGTGTGTGAATGTTTGTGTGTGGCATGTATTGCAATTACTGAGATTTCTTAATTGTGCGCCACACTTCACTTCAAACTGAACTCAAGTGAAGCCTCGTAACTCAATTCAGCTCAAGTTAATAATCATAATTATATATATATATATAAATATATATAGATTTATGTATCTGAAAAGAAAACAAAAAGGAGGCCTAACACAAAGTAAAAGTGTAACAAAAAAAAAGGGGGGAAAAATGGAAAAATTTAATGAAACTATGCCATGTTTAACCGCAAGGCATTTGTTGCTTACATCTGAAGGCCGCGCAGCGCATTTCTCTAAAGCATTTAAAAACGCGCCAAAAAAATTGAATATAAATAATAAAAACAACAAAAAAAAAAACGACATAAATTTTGAGTCGTTATTTTTTTGTGGTGGGTGTTGTTTTTTTGTACCTGTTTTTTTTATTCAAAGTTTGCTTTGTGAAGGTTTCTCGCGCGCGCAAAAAAAGTAAAAGAAATACTTTTAAGCTAAACAAATAAAATAAATTGTTAAAGAGCACGCACTTGCGACGCTGTTGTTTGTTTAGAAAACAAAAACTCAAATATTTAACAGACAAAAAAAATAATATAAAATTGTTACAAGGTTAGACCCTGGCTGGCGAATTGTTTAAATTGAACAAATAAAAAATAATATGCCAAAAATAATGAATATAGGTCGCTAAAAAAATATTATGCGTATAATTGGCCTAATTGTATGGATAATACAGTTTGGTTTATACATTGCCAAACAATTGCTGCGCCCAAAGATAAACTAATTGCTTCAAATATTTTATAAAGGTTGAATGAGTTTTAGCACTTTGTACTGATTTAAAGATAATTTTTTACATTTATAAATATTTTATAAATATTATATTATGTAAAACAAACATTTATTTGCATATATTTTAACAGTTTTTAATTATTTTTTGAGTATTAATTAAATTCAGAAATATGTCAAATAAACATAAAGTAGATATAGCTCCATTAATTAATATTTCCTTTTGTTTTTAGAAATTACTCAACTCTTTATGCAATAAGATTCCTTTTTTAAATCATTACATAAATGGTATATGGTCAATTTAGTATTTGTATTCGCTAAAATTATAGTCCTAAAAACAACAAATCAAAGCAAAAATCATGCAAAAAAACAGAATTCACTTTTTCGACTCTGAATTGCTTTTTTTTGGTATTGTAAATTATAAGCAGTTTATAAATCAACCATTTCTACAAATCATTGCTAAATTCTTCATTTACATTATTTTTCTTGCATTTGTTACCTATTTTTATTGACCTTGTCACGTTTTCGGCTTGCCTGTCGTCCAATTGATTAATGACTACTAGAATTGGTTTAATAAACCAAATCAAATGCTGAACAATCAAGTGCAACATTTAATTAAAATTTAAAGCGTACAATTTACAATGGGAAACACCACTAAAAAGTCAAATTTGCAAAGACAAATTAAATGAATGAGAAAAAATAAAAAAACAAAAACAAAAGCAAAACCATACAAAATTGAAGGTGTTGGTTTTGACCTTTACCTTTACCCGTATTGTCTCTGATATTGTGTAATATGATATGATATGCGGGTTACAGGCAACAGTCTCTCAAAACGTGTTGATTGCATCGCCTTAACTTTTTCGCACACAAATCTCATTTTCAACAATTGCTGCCTAAGAAAACAATAACAAAAAGAAAATAAAAAAAAGCCAGCGAAAAAAAAAGGCAAAGTCATAAAAAGGAAAAAAAAATACAATAACAAAAACACAATACAATTAAATCACTCAAATCTGTATTCACTGTACTCGCACTAACAATCATATATATATATAAATGTTTATATATATATATAGTATATATAATTCAAGTACGAGTCGCGTATTTTTTCGTCAATGCGAATCGAAATTAATTGTAGGACCGTGCCGTGGCCGTTTTCTGAAGAACCCCCCTCTTGAAGGCGACACGTGGTGGGGGACGGTAGGGGACTCCCCACAATACGCGCAATTTATTCAGCAACAATTGAAATTCACAGTAAATAAAATAAAAATAGGGAAAAAGCCGCCACTCAATTCGAAATATTTTTGAAATGTTTTTTTTTTTTGCTTATATTTCAAGTACAATTTGCAAAATGGCATTGCCAAAATATCAAAACAAAAATAACAATAATAAATTATATTGAAAGCATTATAAAAGCCAAAAAATTGGATAGAAAAGGAGCAGAAAAAAAAGGGACACACGCAAAAAAAAAAAAATGGACGATTGCGGAAGAATTGGAAAAAACATATGAAATAGTTTTTAAAAGAAAAATTAGAAATACTTGGAAATTGAGAGACGTACAATTCAAAACTTGAATTAGAAGTCAGCTTTCAACTAAATAATCCAGCTTAAAGATTCAACATATTTCGACCAAGAACAGTTTTCCACAAAAATATATTGCTCATGAATAGGCCAACATTTTAACCAAACTCAAATGCCAACCTGTCTTTTTGCCTTGAGACGGTTTCTCAAATTTAATAATATATAATTATTGCAAAAGCAAAACTAGGCTCAAATAAATATAGGGTTTCAATGAATGATGTAATTAAATATTGATTGATGATATGACGATGTAATAACAAAAAAAAAACACCATTTCACAAAATGCGTAATATCATAAAAAAAAACATGAATAAACGCTTTAACTCTGAATGAAAAAAGGCAAAAATAAAACAAATATAATTTTACGCTGCGTCAAGTTACTAACTAAATAAATATGCGCTATGTTTATTATTTTTTATTGTTGCTTTTGTTATTGTTAAAATTTTCTGTGATTGTCGCTTTTTTTTTGTTGGTGGCAACTAAAAATCGTTAGAATATTTGGCCAAAACGTTCGTTGACCCGCACGTTCAAGGTTAAATGCTGATGCGTAATAATCTAAAAAACAACAACCAACAACTAACAACAACAATCGTAACTACCACCAAAAACAACAACAATGCTGTTTCACACTTTTTTTTTTGGCCAAGAACACGTTGTCATAAGCGAGGCACAAAGAAAACAACAACAACAACAAGTAGAAGAAGAAGAATAATAGAAACTTATGCCATGTGCGTGATTCGGACTCGAACTCGGACTCGGAATTAGAATTGGAATTGCGATTGAAATTGGTCGCTGAGAATTTTTACTATATAAGTTTTACTATAAGACGTGGGCCTCAACACGTCCAACGCTATATATATATATATATACATATGTATATATATATTTATTTATTTATTTAGACTGTATATTATTGTTTGGGGAGTTTCTGCTGCGTCAGCGCACACGCAGTTTCTCTATTCTCGAGTTATTCAGCGCAGTTCCCAGTTCTCTTTCTTCAAGTTTTTTTTTTTTTTTTTTTTTTTTTTTTGATGTTTTAGTTTTTTGGTTTTTTTTTTGCGCCCCCCTATTTTGTAATTTTCGTACGGCGTGATTATTATGTTGATTATAATGAACGTGGGGCAAAAGCAAATTAAATTTTATGTTTACTTTGTGTGTTCTCGAACCAGTGCCCGCCCCCCCTTTACCCCTTGCCCCTTGGGGCCTACCACGCACGAGTTGCTTTTTTTATTATTTATTTAAGCCATGTGCTTCAATTTCAGAAACCGCGCTCACAATTTGCCGGCTTTTGTTGTTTCGCTTGGCTTTTGTCTAAAACAGCGTATTATTATTATTATTATTATAACTATTTTTAAGTGTGTGTGTGTTGCTTATTTTTTTAATTAAAATAACAATGGACAATCAGAAGTGATTTATTAAATTTTTCTAACATTTTCTGACGCCATTCCACAGTCGTTTTCAAAAAGTTCTCGTTTACTTCTTTTGCTTGTTGTTGTTTTAATTTGATTTTGTGCGTCAAATCTTTTTTTCTTGCTGTTTTTAAGCCCAACTGACTTTCGACTTGAAACTATGTTTTGACAGCAGTTCGTTGCTTAAGTCTTTTGTTTTGTGAGCCGAGACGAAAAAAATACGACTTAAAACATAAGACAATCACTAGCAAATATTGTATAAAAGGTACAAAGTGATTAGAGAGCTTAAGCTAGAAAAGTTAGCATGCATTGTAAATTTAATTTTATTAATTAAACAATAATTAAAAATTCATAAAACGAAGAAAAAAAAGAAGAGTTTTGTCAGAAGTGGGATTCGAACCCACGCCTACAGAGTAGACTGCGACCTGAACGCAGCGCCTTAGACCGCTCGGCCATCCTGACTCATTGTCCCAAGCAGCGCCGTGTGGCCCATAAAAAACCGACAATTACTATTTATAGACAACCAACTTTTGTATATTGAAACTTATTGTAAATAAACACGAATTGTTCAATTTAATGGACACATTTCATAATTTGCGTTAACCACCCACCCATTAACCGAGAAACTGGGTTAACAACAATCGCATTAGTCGTATTGATATATATATATAAATCTTTTTTTCATCTCTTTCGACGCAGGCGTTAATTGCTCAAATTTCTACATTTTTTCGCTAAATTCGCTAAATTTTTATTTGTTATAAGTTTCACGGCGGGTCCAAGCTGACAGCTGGGCGAGCATTTCAATTAGCGATTCAATCAATCTGCCAGCTGAGCTTAAGACTTATTGTATTGTCTGTGTGTGTGTGTGTGTGTGTGTGGGATTAGTTCTGCTTCAGCTAACGGTAAAGTTAGCCACTTTTATGGACAACTATTGAAACTTGCTTGTGTTGCGCAGGTGGGCAATAAAAATTTAACTGAACAAAAAATAATTATTGGCCTACTGCTTAGGTATAAGCCAAAAAGGATTTGCGTTTCTATTAGAAAGCAATAAAAATGCATTTTTGAATTTATTGCTATATAAACAAATAAAAACTTTGTTTTAGTGTTCACAATACGCACACACTTCAAAAGTTTGCTGAAATGCTAAAAATAGTTTTTAATAGAATTGTGAAAAATCAAGTCATTGAATATTAACAATTAACGATTGATTATTAAATTTGACTTCCGTACGCCTCAATGAATTATGTATTTAAATGCTAATCAAAAAGATGAAAGATTTATGGGAGAACTAAATTAATTTGTAAATAAGCCAAATAAAAGAAACTAAAACTTTTGTTAATAAGCCAAATAAAAGAAACTAAAACTTGTTTCTATTCGTGCAAACTCTAATAAAAATAATAATAAAATAAAAACAAGAAACCCGGCATAATTATGAATATAATAACAATAATGATGATAAACATTCTAAAAGCCAAATGGCTTAAAAGAAGAAGAAGAGGAACCAAAAAAAAAAGGAGCAGAGCAAAATTATCTCACGTTGATTTCACTCTCTACCCTGCCCTGCCTCCCACTAGTTCGGTCTCTCCTCTCTCGCTCTTTTCCCCTCTTTTGACTTGGCACGTTTTGCAAATTGCTCATCTGTTTTTTTTTCTTTTCTTTCCTTTTATTTTTTTCTGTGTTTTTCTTTAATTTCCGTCGTCGCGTAATTTAGATCTAGTATCTAATTTTTTGTTGTTTGTTCTGAAATTGTTGTCGCTGCTTGAAGTAATTATCTGTAATTTGAAATGAGTGACCAATGCTTTAATTGTTGTTGTTTTTTTGTACTTTATTTTTACTTACTTTTAATTGCATTGTTTTAAAGTTAGAACTTTGAGCCGCAGTCGTTTTTTTATTTATTGTGTTCCGTTCTGAGCTGGCTTTAATTTGTTGGCAGCAGCTGGCTTCGTTTCGGTTTCTAGCTTTTGGCCTTAACTCTTGTTTATTATCTCGCTTGTCAAAATATGTACAACAGCTTGGGCCAATTGCAATTGGTTAGAGCCAAAATGTCTTGAGCCCAAACGCTGCTATCGGGGCCAAAGCATCAAGCCACCTGCTGAATGGATGTATGTATATAAATATATATATGTGTGTGTATGTATATTATATTTTGCCGGAACCGCAACTCTTTACGCATTTTCAATGAGCCAGCTCTTGGGCTTTTTTGTTGGCCAAAGGGCAGACGACTGGCAGACAACAGACAGCAAATTCAGCGGCTGCTTTTGTGTTGTGTCTTAAAATTGCCTAAATTTATTTCAATCCTTTAAGCACTAATTTTAAATTAGATTCCAATTGCTGTTCTCTCTTTGTGTTTTTTTTTTTTTTTTTTGGTTCAGCTCGCTTCCGATCTGTTCTGGGTTGGTCTGTTCTGGTCTGTTTTTTACTTTGTTTTTTTTTTTGGTTATTTTTGTGTTTGTGCTTGGCAGCTGTTGTCTGTTTTGGCCCTCGTCGTTTACTCTTTGGCATCTGCTCGGAAAGTGTATCTGTATCTGTATCTTTTGTCTTTAGCATTTTGGCTGGCCAAAAATGTTTGTGCGCGATTTTTATCGCATCGTCAAACGTTAATTGGCAAACAATGCACAAAATGCTAAAAAAAAAGCGCTTCTGGACTTTTATTTTTGTCTGGCAAATGCATCTTCAACGGTTCGTTTTCATTTAATCAGCTCATCAATCAAATGTAACACGCAATCTCGAATTATTTTTTCTGCAATTACTCAGGCCATAACTAAGAATAACAATATATACATACATACATACATACATATATATGTATATTTATTTTTTATTTTACGCATTACGCATACGCCATGTGTGCGCAAAGAAAAATTATTGAAACGAAAGTTGTCTGCCAACAAAATATGAGAAATTGAAAATGAAATGAGTGAAATGAAAGGCCTCCCCAACCCTCCCTTTCTACACATAATATAATATTAGCACGAGTTTATTATTTATTTTTAATGCCCAACACATTAGACCTAGACCTAAATACAGTCGAAATTCCCTGCCCGTCCCTCCTTCCTTCCATATGCTTTTACTCACTCATTATTCATGGACAGACATTGGGGCGCGCCCAAAATGTGACATAAGCGATATTTTTCGTGCTCCCCTCGAGAATATTTGTGGGCCACAAAAACTTACTTTGCAAGACGAGTTGCAGTCAACAATAATTATTTTAATTTTAGATTTATTTATTTTTTATTTATATTATTTTATCTTATTCTTGTTAAAGATAAATCCTTTAGCACTCCCTTGCACTCTCTTTTGCCAACAGTTCTTCTTCTTCCCTTTGTGGAATGCGTTTCCCAATTTACACTTAACAAATGCAATATCTTAATTATTGCTAAAAAAAAAACGCCCAAAAAGATCAAAACAATTTGTCACACGCAAAAAGCAAAGACAAATTTATTTTTTTTTGCTCGCTGTGCAGTCAACAGCCCCTTTTGAAAGGGAGGATGAAAAGGGAGCGGTTACGGGCAGCAAGGGGAGTCAACAACAAGACGCATATAAATGCCAAATGAGCCACGGTTTTTTTGATTTATAGGTTCTGCATATTTTATTTTGCATACAAACAAAAAAGAAAAGAAAAAAAAAACTTCCCCAGAAATTTCAGCTTTGTCCATTTGTCCAGAGAAATTCGTAAGGCGAATGTGATTTTGGTGTTCAACAAGCGCGACAACTTCTTCACTTTTGCTTGGCAAATGCCGCTGGTGATTCTCTCTTCTCTCCTCTCCCTCCCTCTCGACTTGGGTCCGGCAATTTTTCACTACCTAAACGCATAATTTGCATTTCGGGTGAACGTTGCAAGCCTCAAAAAAATTGATAAAGCTTCGTTGCCCCGTTGCGTTTTTTGTCAAATGATTCAATTTCGTCGTTGACTTAAAATGCATTCGAAAATCCCCTTCAAAAAAAAAAAAACAACAAAAACAAAAACTCAAAAAATAAATAAAAGCTAATAAAAAAAGTGTATTTTTTCTTGTTAAAAATTTTTGGGTGTGTTTTTTCATATGCAAGCGCGAATCGTTGCGTTTTATTCTCTGTGTGTGTGTTGTGTGTGTGTGTGCCGTATTATAAGTCAAACACACACACACACACAGAGTCCACTTCCTTCAGCCTAACCCCTGCCGCCCTCCCCTTTGGCCTGTCCGCGTTTACAGATGTCGGCTTTTAGCTGACTTCGGTTTTATTTATTTTATGATTTTAGGAAGGCGCAGTTTGTGTCTGTTTTCGGTTTTCGGTTTTCAGTTTTGTCTTGATTTGTTTTATTTTTGCAATTTATTTTTTGTTGTATGCGTTTGTTTATTAGTCATGAGTTGTTGTTGTTGTTGTGTGCTGTGTTGCATGGCTTATGACAATTCCTTTTGCCGCTGGTCACGCCCCAAAAATGTGCGTGCAATTAATCAAACAACAACAACAACAACCACAAAACCAGGTCGAAGGCCAAAAGAATACAATCAATATTTTGCAAAATGTTTAGCATTTAAAATAAATGTTGTTTAGACTATCAAAATCGAATCAGATTCATTAAAAAAAATAATAATAAAACAAGTAAGAATTGAACTTTTAAAAGTTAAAAATAATCTTCTTAGACAGCTGCAAATGCAACCAATTTAAAAAGATATTTTAGCAATATTTTCTGACCTTCGCTAATAAAATAATTGCCATAATTTGCATATAAATTTAATGTGCAATTCTCGTTAATAATATCGAAAGCTAATTACAATTTTATACATTTAATAAATAACTTTAATTAAACAAATATTTTATCGTAAGTTTTTCGCTTTTGTTATTGAAATTTGTCTTTCTGTAAACAAATAAATATATTTAAATATTTGCATAATTTATTTAGTAACTCACATTTATGCAAGTTATTCTCTTTTTTTTTGTTAAATATTTCTTTTCATTTATTTTTGGTTTTTGTCTAAAGTTGTGTTTTTTTTTTTCATATATTTTCTGCGCAGCAGGCAATTTTGGTTCGGCTACAAAACAATATATTTTTTTAATATTGTAAGTTTAAAATTGATATAGGATATGCATGAGTGTGTATGTGTGTGTGTGTTATTGTGTGTTGCTTTTGTTTTTTTTTTTTTCGTCTTTTCTGTTTTTTGCAATTTTGTGGCAAAAATTGCGCGCGTTTATTCCATTAATCATTTTAGTACAACAAAAACAACAAGCCAAAAAAAAAAAAGGCCGAGGCAAAGGTTTAGTATATTATTTCTGTAGAGCTCCAAGTTCAATAGAACTTGTTTGATGTTAACGAGTAATATAGGTGTGTATGTGTGTGTGTGTATGTGCACACGTCTAAAACATGACCAAGCAATTTGGAGGAGGCGAGTGTTGAGTCTCGCTACAGTTCGAGTCGAGTGGAGTCGAGTCGAGTCGAGTTGAATTGAATCGAGGCAAGTCGAGGCAAGTCGTGGCAAGTCGAGTCGAGTTTGAGTTGAGTCTTTGATCCATGCCTTGCGGCTTCTGCGTCTGCTGCGAAACTTGATTAAAAATTCAAGGCCATATTGTGGCAGCAGCAGCAACAGCAGCAGCGCGCGCATTTGAAACGAAAGCAAGCAACACTCCTCGGGGCACTCGCCGCCACACCCCCCCTTTGCTGTCTATTGTGTCGCTGTTGCAGCTTTGCTTTGGTGGCATGTTTAGAAAGCGGTTGCTTGCCTGATGCTGCTGCTGTTGCTGTTGCTGCTCTGCTTGCCCAGTGCACCACTCACTGCACAACACTCGTTGCTGTTGCACTTGCCACAAACTAGTTGGCGGCTTTGACTCCAATCTCAGTGGGTCTGCAGTTTTGGTGGACTCCACTGAAAGTGGTTTATTGTGGCCAGCTCTGTTTTTATACCCTATTCTCGCCAAAGTATGCCAAGTTTGTTATGAAATTTGTCAAGGAATATTTTTAGAAATTTATAGTTAGAAAATGCAACTAGATATTAATTTTGAAAATAATATTAAAAATATATCACAACAATTTGCGGATATTTTGCAACTTAATTTCAGTAAGGGTATTTAGTGTTCGTTGTGCTCTGCTGAACTTTCTTTCTTGTTGCATTTGATTGTCTCCGCATCGCTCTGATGTTTTTAAAATATATATTTTTTATGGTATGGATTATTTGCAATTGTTTTTTTTATTACAATCGCAGCTGGAGCATTGTTTTTGTGCAGTCAACACAGCTTCAATGCATATCTCAATCAAATAAACATTAAACTTTTGCTACTGATTTGTATTCATATATATATTTTCTCGCAATTTTTTTGTTCGCATTCATTCATTACGTTTTAATTGCATTCGATTTAATGGCTAAGTCTAAGTAAGCCGTTGGTAATTGAATGTGGCTATAAATAATTGAAAATATAGTCGCTTTTCTATTAAGTTGTGTCTTACCTGATCTGGTTTCGACTAGAATAAACGTTTATTTTATGGGTCTCCATTAACTGAACTTTAGCTCAACCCAAAAAGTGATTTGAAAATTAGTGTTTTTTTTTAGTAAAAATCTGGTTATAATTGGTGTTTTAGCCAGATTGCAATCTATAATTTATGGGTGCAATTGGTCTGCAATTTTTATTTTACTTAATTGTAGAGGATTGTTGGGGTTACATGTGGAATGTAAAAAAGAACTAAAATAATTTTAAATAAATGAAAATGAAAATAAAATTGCTGACTTTGAAAGGAAGTTGTTGGCACTTCCTTTAATCACTTCCTGCATGCCTGCTAAATAAGCCAATTTATTTTATTGTTGTATTAATCAATACAAAAAAAAGAGAAGAAGAATTTAATTTGCTACACGCATTTTACTAAGCCTTGGTCTAAAGAGTATTCATTTCAGTTAAGTTGGAACACGCCTACAGCTGTTTAACAAGCAAATGACAGCCCACCTGTGTGTGTGTGTGTGCGAGTGTGTGTGTGTGTGTGTGCAGCCTGGCAACTTTAATAGTCGCAATCTGTTTCGTTCTTTGAATTCTTAACGCTTTCTGCTGCTACCAACTGCTGCCGCTGCTGTTGCCTGTTTTGTGTTGCCCCTTTTGATGGGATTGAACATTTCTTGGGGTTTCTTCTTGTTTTTTTTTTTTTATTTGTCGTTTTTCGCATGATGATCGCATGTTTATAAATAGTTGGGACGTTAAAGTAATATGTATATGAAATGTCGATTTCAAAGTGACTACAATTTCCACACATACACACGTGTGTGTGTGTGTGCGTGTGTGTGTGTGTGTGTGTGATTCTGTCGGTGCTTTTGAGCTTTACCTTGAGTTTTGGTTTCATTTACTCTCTGTGCGACGGGAGAGCAAAGAAAATTGTTGTCGGTCGTTTGGCTTTTGCTTTTGTTATTTGTAATTAAAGTTGCCAGCGGAAGTTAGACGAGCTGTGAAGTTAACTTAACATACGTTAACACACACAAACACACACTTGCACACACACGCACACCCATTTGTATATATCTGTTGCGGAAATGTAATGGGAACCAGATGCGCTAGGTCAAACTGCAAAACTTGTACATCTCAGAATCAACAATAATTTATATTAATAGCTATCTGTCAACTACAACATTAACATATTTTTTTTCTTCTTCTCTTTTTGCAGGTAATGAAACACTGTCCACAGGTAAAAGCCTTAATCTACTCACATATTTTATGAGCCGACGAGGCGAGTCTTTCATAACAAAGCGTTAATAATAATAATAATAATAATAATAAAATATTAATACGCCTACATACAGTCTGACGCTGCCTTTCTTTTGCTCTTAAAAATAACAACAACAAGTAAAAAAAAAAGAAATGAAAATAAATTGCTACAAAAAAGTGTAATTTGACAGGCGCACAGAAATCATATGACTGACAAGTTGCCCCTTGACACACTTTTTGTCATAGCAACAAATATAATAAATTGTTTTTAATTTTTTTGCTGTGATGCCTGCCTTAAAAAAAATATGTGTTCACATTTTTGGCCAACAATTGGCAATGACCAGTTAGCGGGGGCGGGCACTAAAACATTGTTGTTAAAGTGCCAAGCAATTTGGGCTCGAAGTGAGCCAGTTGCAAAATAATGTCAATAGGAAGTGAAATACTTAACAAATCAAAAACAGAAATATGTAAAAAAAATAATAAAAATTATTATAACACGTAAAAGGAAAATGCAAAACTTCAACAACTCAAAAATAAAAAAAACAAATATAAATATTACATTTTAAAATTTACCTCAATAAATAAAAGTAAAAAATAGACCAACCAACTTTTATTAATATAAAAAAACCTTACCTAACTGGAAAGCACAAAATTCATATTTTTCTACGCAACTAAAATATTTTATTTTGTGTAAAACTCATGAAAATAATTGCATGCCAAAAGCATTTTAAAATGCCCGCCGACAATTTGACCAAAATTATGGCAATTAATCAGGCTTAACAACAAGTTTTATAAATATTTCAGTAGCTCATCATTATGATAAATTTGATGTATCTGATGCTACAACAACAACATCGACATAGATTTTTTTACAAAAAATTAGATGTGTTCCTCTTATTTTATTTATGTTTTTTTTGTTGCTGATGTCAAGAAATTGTCAGCAGTTTTTTTTTTTATTATTATTTTTGCAAGTGATTTATTTGACGAGAAATGGCAAAGAAATAAAAGTGTTTTTAATGCGTTTGAAAAAGAGAGAGAGAGAGAGGGAGAGTGAGAGAGGGAGAGAGAGAGGGAGAGAGGGAGAGAGAGAGGGAGAGTGAGAGTGAGAGAGGGAGAGAGATACAAATTTCGTAAATTCGACAGGTGTTTCAAAGTTGCCAAAAAGAAAGTTTGTTTCTTTTGACAATTTGTCATGCTGAGATTGATGCGATATAACTTAAGAAGTATATATAAATATATATATATAAATAAATATATATATATATAAATAAATATTTATATATATATATATATATATCACTCAGGCCTAAAGTGAACTTAAATTAATGTAAATATTCACGTGAAATTTATAATTTCATAATTGTTAATACATTTAGCCGCTTAACGTTGCTTTTGGTCACATTTTTTTGCTTGGCGCTGCAAAAAATAAAAAGGTATTTAAACCAAAGCAAACAAATTGATAATCGCATTATGTTCATATTTTTCTTGCTCTTTTTTTTTTTTTGGTTATTGTTGGGGCATACAAATTCCTGGAAATTTATTTGGTAATATTTTCTCGTATAGCTCCCCCGTTCTTTTGTGCTCGCTCGACTTACAAACTGCCAGCGGCGGCGGTGGCGGCGGCGGCGGTGGTGGAGGTGGAGGTGGTGTTGGTAATGTAATACCCTCCAACATTGACAGCAAATACACTTTTTGCTGCACTCGACAAATGAATTTCCCACAATGCCAAGCCAGAGTCCAACCAAATTCAACAAAACAAGAAACCAACGAACCCAAAAAATCACGCATACGCATCGTAGAACAACAAACGGCCAGCGGCACACAAAAGGCGGGCAGAAAATAAGAAAAAAAAAAATAAATATTGTTATACAAATAAATCTGCAACAATTTCGGTCAAAAGGCAAGAGGAGAAGCAGTGCAGGGGGTGTAAGAGGGGCGGGGGGAGAGTGTACATGAATATTCACATATAATTCGAGGGCAGTTCAATGCCATTGGCAGCAGTAAATAAAAAATGCATAATTTTTTAAAAAAAAAATATGCATATGAAAGAAATGAAATATTGAATAACATTAAACTGAAGTCGCCTGCATTGCATATATTATTTCTATAGGAATGTAACAACTGTAAAAAAAATTTAAAGCAATATATAATTTTAGCAAGCGAAAAAAGTTGATTTAATTAGTCATTTAGCCAAAGGTATTTGGGCAAGTGCAGTTTGCATTATTAACGGCTAAAGCTGCAGCAGAAAGTAATTAAAGTTTTGCAAAAGTGCAATGTGTAAACTATATAAGTATATATATATATATACCTGATCAGCGTGAGCAGCCAAACCGATAAATACTTCTAATTTGCAAAATAAGTACTCGTTTTTTTTTTGTGTTCATGTCGATGAAATTGTAACGCATAATTCGATTAGCTTTTTTTTGCGTTGCAGCTATTTTTAGCTGGCTAAAATATGCACTTGGCTAACTGAGAGTCGCCTTGCTGGGCGCCTCATCCTGTGGCTTATGTGCATCAATGATTTTGACTGGCTGCAATGCATTGTTGTTGTTGTTGTTGTTGTTGTTGTTGCTGCTGCTGCTATTATGCGACCAGTTTTGTAGCACGCAATGGCCGCTATGCGCCCAATACTACTCACTCTACCTCTCCCTGTCGCCCTTTGCTATCAGCCCCGATGCATTATCAAGTGACGTAAATTACTTCAAGGACGCGCAGTAAAGCTCGACAGCAGCGCAGCAGACAGTTATAATAATAATAAAAGACAACAACAGAAAGCAGAACCAGAACAACAGAGCAAGTCAAGACAAGGCCAGATGAGGTGAGAGAAGAGGAGAGGCAAAGGCAACGAGTCGCGTCGCGTCGCGTCGCGTCGAGTTGAGTTGAGTCGCTCAATAAAAATCACTGACCATCAACAATGTGGCTGATATTTAATAAGTCTGCAGTGTCAGAGAGACGACAACAAAGAGAACCCAAAGCAGAGACGGGGTGGGAATGGGAATGGGAATAGGTATGGGAGGAGGGAATGCAATGGTTTTGTGGATATGTTTTTTTTTTCTTCTGTTTCTTTTTGTTGTTGTTCGTTGTTGGATGATGCTGCTTAACAAGTTGTGTATACATGCTGATAATATAATAATAAAAATAAAAAAAGTTTATATAAGCCACGGACCAGACGACGACATTGTGTGATAATACAACCGAACCATAGCCAACCTAAGTCAACCCCAAAAGAACGAGTACGGGATTTGACTTTAGTCATAATCACAAGGTCGTGAACAACTTTAAAGAGCTGTTCTACTCTCTCTCTCTCTTTCTCTCTCTCCATTTATATTACTATATAGTTTTTTTCTCAACAAATTTTCATATTTTTCACACAACATTTAATTAAAAACTTCCGTTGCGAACTTTTTTTGAACAAGGCGCAAAAAAAAAGAAAAGAAAACTGCACTTGAACAAAATATTTTTTTTTTTTATTTGTTTTTTTAATTTGTATATTTCAGTTTTTTTTTTCTTCTTTTTTTTTTGCATACGAGCAACGCTTCACTGACTGCATTAACCAGTCAGTTGGCTGGGCTTGTTTGTTGAGGGTGTGAAGTGCGGCAACAGCGCATCAGGTATATCACAATGAGATGCTGTAATCGATACAACTCGCAGTGCCATTGTTGTCAAACTTCATTATCAAAGCATCGCTTTCACATCACAGCCCATTGTTGAGGCAGTCCACATTTTAAGCACTTCAACTTGGTAGATTTGGCAGCATTTTGTTTTATTTAAATGCATTGCAAAAATTTATTTTTTTTATTTATAAATAACACAAAATTAAATTAAATGTTATTTGTAGAGTTTTTAAATTAAGACAGCGACATGGCAAATTTAGAAACAATGCGCTGTTGTCAAACTTCACAAAATGTGCAATGTGCACGCATTGTTGCCTGGCTTCACTTTGCAGATTATCGTTTTGCATTGTTGCCAAACTTCAGTTGATTTAGTTGACAGCGCCCATTCCCATTATTTATGGTGTGTATGGAAAATCTTTATTACACACAATGTTATAACCCCTCCACCCACTGCCCCCCCTTTAAACTTCACACATCATTCTCAACGTTGTGCTCTGGTCACACTGTCAGCTGCATTTGTATAGAAGAAGCATCTCTAGCAGAACAATCAGCATTGCAACTTTTGTTTAGCATTTCCACGGAAACTTCTTCATCTATTTTAGCATTTTTTGTGTGTGTGTAAGTGTGTGCGATTGTGTGTGTGTGTGTGTGTGTGTGTGTGTATGTGTGTGTTTGTATTTGTTAATGGCTTCACTCCATTGCCATTTGTTTTAGCGCTCCATTGTTTTTGCTCGGCTTCTGGAATACATTTTTCTTGTTTTTTACTATGCACTGAATGAAGCACAAAAACACACACACACACTCGCACACACGCACACACACCCCGCCTCTCTTGTGTTGGCCAAGCTAGACACTTTAATATTTTGTTAAGTGTCGCCGCGGACAGTGTTGGTAAACGGACGAATGGCGAATGGGGCATAAAAGCAGCGACGCAATGTGCAAAGTGCAATAAAAGAGCCAACTGAACATGTCGAACATATGTTGGCAATAAAAAAACTCAACTGTAAACAAAGCGATTCATTTCATTCGCTGCATATGTATGTGTGTGAGTGTGTGTGTGTGTGTGTGTGTTTGCCTGCAAACCATGTGCATGATTAAAGGCCCATAAAAACGGAATATGACAGGCTCCACCACTGGGGCACAGAGGGCATTGCAGCTGAAAAGAGGAAGAGGAACGGGGAGAGAGAAAGAGCGAGAGAGCGCGCGAGAGAGTGGTATAGAGCAGGCGAGTGGGGGGAAGAAGGCCAGTTTGATATATTGTGTGTGCAACATGCAATTTTATGCTGCATAATTCAAGGCGCTCCGCTCAAAAGGAAATCAAAGTTGGAAAACTTGCAACAAAAAAATGCTAAACTTTGATTTAGATTTGTTTAAATTGCAAAAAAAAAAAGTCTTTAAAAATATACCTATAAAACTATAATTTATATAAATATAATAATTATTAACAATTGCAATATATTTTTATATATATTAATAATTGCATTTATTGATTATAGCCAAGAAAATAAAAGAGTTTATAAATTAGGTAAAATGGGGACAAATAGAATTTTTAGCTTATTTTTAACGTTACTGAATAATTTTCTGTTTTTTTTATTTCTCAAATTTAACTGAAGAAAATAAGCATTTAAAAGACTTTTCTCGATCTAAAAACTCTTTGAAAAAAATATATTAAATATATAAATAAACTTGTAGACTAAATTTTCTATTTTGGACAAAATGTACAATAAATTATACAAGTTTTCTCAACATTTTCTTTAACATTTAAGTTGAACTTAAAGATTATTTTTTGATTGGCACAGCCAACTATTGAAAGTCCATTCAAAGTAGAGTTCACTGTCCATTTGCTGCTGCTGCTGATGTCCAGTTCGTGTCGTTCAGTCCAATGTCGACTGTTCGTTGTCCTTCTGTCCGTCTTTCTGTCTGTCCATCGATGTCATGTCAAATGCACATTTTTCCTTGAACTCAACTCGAGTTGACTCTACTCTGGCTCTGGTTCTGACAAACGGAAACGGAAACCATTGCAAATACTTTCGTTTACCTTCGGGCAGTGGCAGCTGCTGCTTTTGCTCCTCTGCCCCGTTTTGTGTCCACATTTTGGCATGTGCCTTGCTAGCTTTGCCTGTTTGGCAGCCATTTTTAAAAAAAATTCAGACGCCATTTTTATGGCGTCGTTTTGACTCTGGCAACGTTTGGTTTGCTAAATGTAAATTAGTGGCGCATTCTTCTTGAATTTAGTTGAGTCAGTTGCACCTCGACCCCCGCCGACAAATTGCCGGTTTGCAAAGCCAAGGTATAAGCACAAAGGTCATGCGGCGACCCTCGCCAAATGTCGACCTGTGCTTTAAGTAGGTTAAAAACCATTTGCAGCCCTGTGACGTGCTGCACACTGCAATGCTGCAGCCCTGTGCTTTGCGTGCTCTGCTCAAACTACAAACTGCTGTGGGTGGGGGTGAGGGAGTGAGGCACACACCCAACCCACAACCCCCCCAACCCTCTTTGGAGGCTAGGCAACATGCCAACGAACTGAAAAAATCAATTTTGTTATGAGAAAACGTGCCTAAGAAGAACTGAGGCGAAAATCGTGCAAAATATATTGCAGCCTTGCACTAGAACCCTTCTAAGCCACCCCTTGCCCCCTCTACCACCCAAAAGAGAGCGGCGTTTCTGATAAGAGAGAGAGAGAGAGAGAGAGAGAGAGAAATGGAAATGCATTTGCCATGCGCTCTGCTTGTGGTACAGTTTTTACAAACTCCAGCTAACAAACTGCAAGCCACAGGCTTACCTCCCCTTCACACCCACTGCTCAGCACAACTACCCCTCGTAATTAAGCGCCCCATGTTTATGTTGGGCTTATAGCCAAAGCCAAAGCCAAAGCCAAAGCCAAAGCCAAAGCCAAAACCAAAGCCAAGGTAGAGTAAAGTAGTTTATCAGGTGTGAGTGATGGGGTAGCAACCCTTTTGCATTCTGGGGTTGCAATGGTTAGTAGGGGGGGTGGTGAGGAGTCTCCTCAGCCACTACGTTCCGAGTTGGGGTCGTCAGCCCTATTTATATAATCGAGTAGCGTAGCTGGCAATTGGTCAACAAGCGATTTGGATAAATGTGTCAATGGAATGATTTTTGGTTTGCTCTTTGACACTTTTGACTTGCAATAACTCGTTGGGGTTTGCCTCATAAATTTCACTGACTAATGGAATTTACACATGTGGCAAGGCATTTATTTCGATAACCAAAAATTTATGATATCGAATATATGTTTGTTATAAATTCGCATTTAAAAATAAACTTACACAAATGCGATACACATGCATTCCACAACTGAACTTGACTAAATTCCAGCTAAAATTCCACATTTGAAAATCGACAAATTTTAAATAGATATTTAAAAAAATTGCCACAATTCTCGGGCTTACGATAAAAATTCAGAAAATGTCTGCGTTAATTTTTTTCTTGTACTTGTCAGTAAATATAGCTATATACAATGATAATCCAGCCATGATTCATTACCTGACATTCGCAATGAATGTGGCGCCATACAAAATGCAACGCATTCCAAAACAACATTTCCATTTCCATTTTTAATTTCAAAATACACACAACAACAACAAAAAACTCGCATATTAAAGCAATTTGCAATTTGCACGAAAAATATATATTCGTCGCAGTGCAAAAAATGAACTCAGACTCGACGATTTATTTGATTTTTCATATGCGATACGAGATGAGATACAGCTGAATGCATGTGTATGTGTGTGTTTGTGTGTGTGTTTGTGTTTGTGTTTATATTGTAGCTACAACTCAACTGCAAATCGTACAAGCAAACAAGCCAACAACTTTCTGCTATTGTTTTTGTTGTTGTTTCCCAATCGTCGTCTGACTTTTTCATGACTTTTAGTCGACTAGATTTCCACTTGCTAATATAGCAGCAGCAGCAGCAGTAGCAGTAGCAGCGGCGGAGGAGAAGATGGGAGCTGTTAAAAGCGCCTGGCCACTTACAAACACACGCATATACATACATATATATATATATATAGAAACATACTTACTTACACACACATATTTATTTTACTGCGCTGCAGCTGAAGGTGCTGTTTGCACAGGCCCTCCCTTTCACACACACACACACACTGCTAAAAAGCCGCTTAAAAATATGCATTGAAGCAAGCACAAAAAATCGAGAGAAAACAAAACTCTTGCCATAGAATGTTTACGACGGACTAGAGTAGAACACAAAGCTAGAAAAATAGATAAAAAAAAAGGTTTCATTTCTTGTCTTAGAACAAAAAGCACGCAAAACGGACGAGAAGAAAACGAGAAAAACAGAAACATGAAACAGAAGGGAGAACTTACCTATACCACGCTCAAACACAGTGTGCGACATGCAATTCACACACACACAGAGACACAGAGACGCAACCATGGGCAGAACAGAACTGCATGCATACCATGCGAAGAGAGAAGAGGTGGGGAGAGTTAAAGTTAAAGTGGGATGGGGTGCGAGTCATACAACGCTGACAGCGCTGCTTGCAGTGACAGTGGCAATGCCAAAGGCAAAGGCAAACTGCATATTTCGAGGCCTACATCAACATTTTTCTGGGCGCACTCTTACACCGAGAGAGAGCGAGAATAAAAAAGCGCACTCCACAAACAAAGAGCGCCATAGATAGAGAGAGAGAGAGCGCGTCAGAGAGAGCAACGTTGCATGTGTGAGAGCAAGCTTGATGTTGCGGTTGCTGTGCAAGTTGTTTGGTCTGCTAGCGTCGACTGCAGTTTCCCAGTTTGTGTTGTGCTCTCGTGGCCATAGCTATGGCTTCTGTCGCTGTCGCTGTCACTGTCGCTGCCTCTGCCGCCGTTGTAGCGTAGCTTTCGGACGTTTACATGGATTATGTGGGTATGTAGTGCGGCGCCGAGACCGAGAGACGACGACGACAACGACGACGACGACGAGCAGCAAGCAAGCAAGCACAATAACACAATGAACTCCAAATGTGGGCAGAGGCCGGGCTCTTGCCTTTGAATGACTGGTTGTGCATTGTGAATAAGATAGAAAGAGAGAGATAGAGCACGAGAGTGGTAGGTAGAGAGGAGTGAAGGAATGGAGAGATGTATGGTTGTGATGTTTTGTTGGAGGCCGCTGGCTGCCTTTTGTGTTTTGTTTTTGTACTTTGCTTGGCGTCTATTTTTTTGATTTTGTATTTTCCATTTTTCTTGTTTTCTTTTTTATTTTTTTAATTTTTCCCATTGCTCGCCTTTGTTTTGTTACTTCATGGCGTTCTTTGGCGCTGTGTGAGAGTTGGAAAAATTGCTTTTCATGAGCAAAAAAAAAGCAACAACAAAAAATGAAATGAAATGTGTGGCTCGCTGTGATTATTGTAGTTGTATATGTGTGTAAGTACACGAAATATAATAACTCATCACGCTGATGCGCTACGCTGAAGAAGCACCTCCAACCTGCGCTAATTGCAAGCGCAAAATGGCTGCCAATAACTTACCGCTGAAGTAACTCTTCTGCAGTTGCTTTAGCTATGCGCCCTAGCGCCACCTGGCGCCAAAACGTGAAATGTGCCCTATTATGAGTGCACTTTTGTTTGTGCACACACACACATACATACACATACTGATTGCTTGTAATTTTGATATTAATTGAAAATTGCATTTAAGTTGAGCTAAGCTGATTCTTGATTCCCACTTGGAGCTGTGACATAAATAGTTTCCACTTTGTCTTGAGTAATAAGTGTAAATATTTTATAACATATAAAATATATAATTAGCATATTTTCTTGCGGCTTTCTTTGTCATGTTTTTTTTTTTATTGCACTTTAAACCCTTTTTCCATTGAACTATATTTTGCCTACGTGCGTAAACAACTTGAGTTAAGTTTAACAACAGTTATTTGCATAAAATAAAAACAAAGTTCAATTGGTCGCATTAACGGTTCTCAAATTGGCTATTAAGTCAACAACTTCTCGTTCAAATACTTGATTTATTTTTATGATAAGCCCACTAAAGCTCTGATCTTAAGTTGTGTCGAACATGTTGGAACCATCGATATATTCCATACATATAATAATAAGCTGTCAGCCAAGCAGACATGACGATTAAAATAAAGTTGCCTTTGTTGTTGTTGTTGTTGTTGCAATGCTTAAACAACCCATGAAAATGCCAAACATTGCATGACGTTGTCAGCGATAATATTCAATGCCTGTGGAACCTGCCACACACAAGATGGGGCAAGCAGTGAAGGGGTATAGGTGGGGGGAGGGGTGTGGTTGTAATGATTGGTTGACTGTGGCTGTGTGGCTGGTCAGGTTTTTACTTTTTGTGCGGCTGCTGTTGTTGTTGCAGCAGTTGTTGTTGTTGCTACACACTTTTTCTTTGCCGCAACAGCAATTTACTGCATTTTTCATTTTACCAAGCACACACTTGCAACACACACACACACACGCACACACATATATTTGTACTTGCCACACGTTGCAGTGAAAATTTGCAGTCAAGTTGGCGTCGTTGCCGCTGTAGCAGACGAAGTTTGCATGACGCCGCACTTTTATTTATTTCATTTTATTTAGCGCGAAGTTTACCCCCACTCACCGCCTCTCTACTCTCCGCTCCGCTCCTCTGCTTCTGCTTTTGCTTCTTGTTGGTTTTGCTGTGTGGCAGTGAAATTGAAACGCCATTCGTAGGGAAAGTGGGCAGTGGCAGAGGCACTGTGGCAGTGGCAGAGCCAGTTTCCGTGGCAGTGGCAGTGGAACAAGCAGCCAGCACGACGACTGGGCGTATGCGCAATACAGTGGGCACTCGCTAATGTCAACGGCTAATTAAATTGATATAAAATGCTGCCTTTTTTTTAAATAAAAAAATTAATTAAAAAAAAACTGAATTTTAATTTGAATTTAAAATCAATTTCATTTTGTTAAATTTTTTATATTTTATTTAGATTTATTTTTCTTTTTTCTTTTTTATGACAAATTAAATATTTTGTTTGCTTATAAGGTCGCTTGAAAAGCTTATGCGTTGCACTTAGCGACTTACCACTGTGCTGCAATGGAATAGCAGCAGGTGCAGCTAAAAAGCTGAACAAAAAAACGAAAGAAACTGTGTTATGCCGACAATGCACCGCGTTGCACTCACCAACTGTGTGTGTGTGTGTGGAGGGCGGGTTGGGCTAGGCAAAGCTTTGGCACTTGTGGCCAAGTGTTTTGGTGCCTCGGCTTTGGCTTTTTAGTGAAGTGTCTTTGCTTCTAAGCTGGTTGCCTGCCTGCTGCCTGCTGCCTGCTTCTTGTTGCCTGCTTCTTGCTGCTTCTATAGTTGCAGCAACGCCTCTTTGTCGTATCTTTTTATCTACTTAGAGCGCGCCACCATCTGCCCCACCCATTCGGGCCATTCATCCATCAACATGCCCGATTATTACTGTCTTTCAGTACACACACACACACACACACACACACAGAAGACATTCATGCACTTGATATGCTTTTTTTTTATTTTATTTTTTTCGCATGCCACACACACACTCTCTCTCTCTTTCTCTCTCTCTCTCTTTCCTTTTCACTCTCTCCTCTCTCTCTTTTTCACACTGTGTCTGTGACGGAACGTGACTATTTCTATAATGTGTCTGAGCCTCAGAGTCTGAAGGGCTCCACAGTTTCCTGTTAACATGAAAGTATAATCGATACGGCTCGAGTCAAGTTCTTCTAAACCAACAAAATGTCCAGAAATAATATACATATATATATATATTTATTTATATATATATTTTTTTTTGCAAACTTTTCTAGTTAGGTTCTAAAATTGGCAAAGCAAATGTTTCCTTTGAGAATTCTTTTTTTTATTATTTTTTTTTTGCCCCTAACTTTTATATATAGTTTGGACCGATTTCATCAGCTAACATTGACAAAACTCTATTTTCATTCTTTTTTTACATTTGCTAATTTTTTTTTGTAGATTTGGTTGATTTTTTTGCTGGTTTCAAAGTTTGTTCGTTGTTTACATCTTTTTGTATTCGACTTTGAGCAAACGTTAATTGAATTTTAAATTTTTTCGTGTGTGGATTTTCAGCTTGCAGACCCCGTTTGCAGATACAGCTACAGATATAGCTATGTACATAGACATACATACATATATATATATCAATTTAGATATATCAATTCAACATGTGACAGTTTGTGGAGAGCATTTGTCTCTGCAATGTTTTCTTACTATTTTTTCTATACGCCTATGCAAATTTTTAGCACACACCGAAATCAAAATTTATTTATTTGGGTCTAATGTTTTATGTAAGACAACAGCAACAACAACAACAACAATAGCTAAATCTAAAAACAAACCAACAACAACAATAAAAACACTCGATTACTATTCAAAAATTCACGGAAATCGAAAAAAAAGAAATAAAGAAAATTAAATTAAATTAAAATTGAAATTGAAATGTTTTTTTTTTGCATCTATTTTTACAGGTCGCGATGATCTCTCGCCCTCGAGCAGCCTCAACGGGTACTCCGTGAACGAGGGCTGCGATGCGAAGAAGAGCAAGAAGGGTCCAGCGCCGCGGGTGCAGGAGGAGCTGTGCCTGGTGTGCGGAGATCGGGCGTCTGGTTATCATTATAATGCGCTGACCTGTGAGGGCTGCAAGGGATTCTTTCGGCGCAGCGTCACCAAGAATGCGCACTACTGCTGCAAGTTTGGGCGGGCCTGCGAGATGGACATGTATATGCGGCGCAAGTGCCAGGAGTGCAGGCTGAAGAAGTGCCTAGCCGTTGGCATGCGGCCAGAGTGCGTTGTGCCGGAGAATCAGTGTGCAATGAAGCGGCGCGAGAAGAAGGCCCAAAAGGAGAAGGACAAGGTCAGCAGTTCGCCAAGTTCACAGCATGGCGGCGGTGCGGGCGGCGGTGGCGTCATTGCCGCCGGCGGTGGTGTGGGCGGCAACGGTATCGGCCTCCATGGCACCCATGACTACGTCAAGAAGGAGATACTGGACCTGATGACGTGCGAGCCGCCGCAGCATGCCACAATTCCGGTAGGTCAAACAAATCAATCTAAATATAATTGAAATTAATCGTTAATCGTCAATCGTTAATCGATTTTTGTTTGTTGTTCTTTTTAGCTACTACCTGATGATATTTTGGCCGAGTGTCAAGCGCGCAATATACCTCCATTAACGTTCAATCAATTGGCCGTTATATATAAATTAATTTGGTATCAGGATGGCTACGAGCAGCCATCCGAAGAGGATCTCAAGCGTATTATGGTAAGTGCTGGGCGATACTCAACAAATATAGTCTGATATATATATATAACAACTGAACAATAAAATAGAAGTGAACAGCATAAATTGTACATTTAGTAATTCTATTTATTTATTACTTAATAAAAAATATAAATCTTTTGCTTAGTTGTTTAACACATTAAATTAGGAAAATTGAGTTTTCTCTATTGATTTATATTTGCCAAGATGCAAAATTTGAATTCATTGTTGTAGGAATTATATAGGCTTAAAATAATAGCTAATAAAATAATATAAAATCGGCTAAGGATCGAGAAAAAAGTTAAAAATTTTCTTAAAACTTTTTTACATGTTTTTAAGTCATAAAAAATAAAAATTAAAAGATGAGCAGAATTAAAAAAAGTTCATCAGCAATTGATAATCGTTGGGGGTTTTTGACTAAAATAAAACCCGATATTGGAAATGCTTTAGCCTCAGAAATTGCTCAACTGCTAGTAAAATATTCTGATTTATTTTGAGATTAGAGAATGCAAATATTCTGAGACGATTAAAATAAGTTCAATTTGTTTTATAACAAAAAAGATTATAAAAAACTCTATTTAAAATGATCTAAGAAATATGCAAATATTAGTTAGGCAATTACTATTTATTGTCCTCCCATTTTGCTGTCCAGTTGTAAAGATCTATTTTTTTCTTGACTTAATTTATGCCTAAGTTTTGATTATTCTTTATTATTAATAATCGATTTACTGTTGTGATCTACCACAGAGTCAACCGGATGAGCATGAAAGTCAGACGGATGTCAGTTTTAGGCACATCACCGAGATAACCATTCTCACAGTGCAGTTGATTGTGGAGTTTGCGAAAGGATTACCAGCGTTTACAAAGATACCCCAAGAGGATCAGATCACGTTACTCAAGGTGAGTATTATATATATATAAATAATGTCTAAGATTATTAATCTATATACATTTGATTAGGCCTGCTCATCGGAAGTGATGATGTTGAGAATGGCCAGACGCTATGATCACAGCTCCGATTCGATATTCTTTGCGAACAATCGATCCTACACACGCGACTCGTACAAAATGGCCGGCATGGCGGATAATATTGAGGATCTGTTGCACTTTTGCCGGCAGATGTTCGCGATGAAGGTGGACAATGTGGAATATGCGCTACTCACTGCCATTGTGATCTTCTCGGACCGGCCGGGCCTGGAGAAGGCACAGCTGGTCGAGGCGATACAGAGCTATTACATCGACACGCTACGCATTTATATACTCAATCGCCATTGCGGCAACTCGATGAGTCTCGTCTTCTACGCCAAACTGCTATCCATACTCACCGAGCTGCGAACGCTGGGCAATCAGAATGCCGAGATGTGTTTCTCGCTCAAGTTAAAGAATCGCAAATTGCCCAAGTTTCTTGAGGAGATCTGGGATGTGCACGCCATCCCGCCGGCAGTGCAATCGCATCTACAGGCCCAGCAGGAGGAACAGGAGCGAATCTCACGTGCCGAGCGTATGCGTGGTGCGGTCGGTGGTGCAATTGCGGCGGGTCTCGATGCCGACTCCGCGTCCACATCATCACAGGCGGCACTCGCGGCGGCCGCACAACAGCAGCAACATCATCAGCAGCAACAGCATCAACAGCTCCACACGTTGCCCAGTCATACAGCGGGTGGCAGTGCTGGTGGTGGTGCTGGTGGTGGTGGTGTTGGTGTTGGTGGTGTTGGTGCTGGTTCTGTGTCAGCGGTTAGCACCAGCAGTGATTATATTGGTGGCGGTGGTGCAATGGGTCCGAATACAGCTGCGGCCAGTAGCTCCACAAGCATCACAGCAGCAGTGCCAGCCAGCTCGACGACGCCATCAACGGTGGCCAACGGAAGTGGGGGCGGTGGTGGTGTCGGTGGTGTTGCAAATGTAAGCATGTATGCAAACACACAGACAGCGATGGCCTTGATGGGTGTGCCACTAAAAACGGAGCATTCAACAACGAGCAGCGCATAGCAGCAGCCCCTGTTTGTCGAGGGAGTCGCTCTGCTGCTCATGGAATAGAATTCAAATAGAAAAACAGGCAGCTGTAAACACACACACACACAAACACACACACACATACACACAGAGAGATGTAAGCAGACAAATGTGTACCGTTATTCACTTGGTTTTCTTGTTTAAGTTCAATTCAAAAGTCGACTCCAAACTGTAACTGTAAAATTTAGCATATTTCAAATTTCAATTTTGTTTTCTTTTTCTATTTGTTTTATTTTTTATTTTTGTGGTTTTCTTTACGGATTTTGCGCAAGATATGCAAAACTTTTGCGCTTGTGGATTTAATTTAATAAACAAGTGCGTAACGGCACAATTGCTGCTTAATTATACAATTTATATATACGCCATATATGTATAAATAAATACAAAAAATATATATTTGTGTGTGTATATATAAATTGGCAAAAGTCGCGTCTGGCAAATAACAATTTTGAGTAAGCGTAAAATGCAGTTATTTAGTGTTAAGTCTGCAAATATTAGTTGTAAGCCATTATGAATATATATACAAAAATTATAATACTATCACACACCTACACACACACACACATTTAAAGTATATATAACAAATTCTTAACTTAAAACAGAAAGCATGCTTAAATTAAAACAAAAATAAAACATAAAATTGGTCAAGCAAAAGGGGGCGTAGAATTGAAGCAGTTACAATAACAACAATAACACGACACACCTTAAATATATGTATATTTCTATATAAAAATATTTATATATATATATATAAATAAATCTAAAAAACGTTGTATTAAAATTCTTTTGTTTAATGACCCGAAGTTAGAAGCTGCTAAATTCAACACCTGTCGAAACTGTCATGCAGAAAACAGAAGAGAATCAAGATTGTTTATATTTTAGAAATATATAAAAAACAAAAAACACACACACACACACAACCCTAATATTAAATGTAATAATTATAAATATAAAAAAAACAACAACAACAAGCATGTGTATAATATCAAAATAAGTAATTGTACATCTAATTCAAAAGCAGCGAGTAAATCTGATTAAATACCTTGAACTATAAAACAAACAAAACATAATAAATAAAAACAATTAATTTAAGTTATGTATATTTCGCAACAAATACCAACTCTAAAAAAAAAACTAAATCTAAAAAAAACATGCAAAACTTGGACTGATTTTATAAATATTTTTTTAATCATATTAACTGAGAAGATAACTAAAACAACTGTATAACAAAACAAAACAAAAAAAAAAAAAATCAAAAAAACAAAAAAAAAACCTAACAAAATGTTTAACAATTGAAAAAAAAAACGACATAAAATTTGTTTTTAATTATGCCCTCCTTATATTTTTTTTATTAAATGAGATGAGAATTTACCATTTCTAGGCGCCGTCGTTTTTTATACAATTCATATACATTTTTGCAGTTTTTTTTTCGACATATTCTTTACAAACAATTGGCGAAATTGTAAAAAAAATTTAAACAAAAAAAGTGATTGGAGTTTTACTCAAAAATAAAAGGCATTAACGGTATTAATTAATTAAAACAAAAAAACGCAACATAAACATAAAAACAAAAAAAATCAAATGCACACACTTTCTGGCAAAACAAAAGTTTCAATCACTTGACATGCACTCACCAACACACAAACACCCACACACAACACACACGCATGCATACACACACCAAAAGACTTCAATATTTATTTATAAAGAAAAAAACCAATTTTTATTCAAAATTTTATATATATTTTTAAACTGTAGCAATTAAATTAAAATAATTTGGCATAATCAAAATTTTGTTATAAAACAAAACAAAAAACAACAAACGTGCAAATTACATAATTTTGGCAATTTATTTCTTTATTTGAAATTTATGTTATGCAATTTAATTAATTATTTTTATACGTTGTATCTTTTGTTTTTGCTGCTTTTGCTTTTGAACTGTAAAAACGAGAAAGTAAACTTAAAAAAAAAAAACAAATTGTTGGCCTTATTTAAAATTAAATCAAATTTATTCTAATTTTAGTAGCGATTTGTAAAATACGACAAAATAAAAGAACTAAAACAAAATATGTAAAGTTAAAATAAATCTTTTTTAATTGTGTAAAAAGTGGCAGAGATATTTTTTGAAATGTGCAATTTTTTAATTTTTACTACTATTTTTAAATAATTATGCTAATTGAATATATATAATTTTCACCTACACATATACATACAGTAAACACCCACACGCATACTGATACATAAACATTTAAGTAAATTTAATTTATAACTTTTGAATTTTTATACAGCAATTGAAATCATTGAAAATAGTAAGACAAATATCTAAAATTAATATAATTAGAAATTAAATGCTTTAAAAAAATTCAATTATTTGTAAACTGCACTTTAAAATGAAAGGAAAAACAAAACAAACACAGTGAATAATTTAATTATAAAATAATTAATACCAGCAAACCTATTAGTGGAAAAAATCCCTGAAAATAAAAATAACAACTCAATTTTAAGTTTCTTTATTATACATATACATTTGATTTAACGCATAAGTTTTTTAGTATGCATAAAAAGCGTTTAATTATTATACATAATTTGTTTTGTAGTTTTACTATAATGTAAAAAACCAACAACAAAATCTATCGTAATATAAATAATTTTTACTATTTTACGTAAATGCAAAAATGGAAAATGCAACAACAAAACAAAAATACACACAATATATATTGAAAATATGTTGAACGAAAAAAACAAGCATAAACAGAAATGTGTTTTTATTTTATTTAGTATTTCATAATTTTTTAATTATTCACAATTTTTATTTTTCCATGAAACAATTGGCAATTGAAAGCGACAAGTGAGCAAAGACTCGTTAGTGTAGGGATCGATAGATCGATTAATCGATAGCTCGATAAAATGCATGCAGAACTTGAAAACTATTTTTGCATATGCGAAGCAAACGGCTGTGAAGTTGGCTTTTCACTGAGTGTTGTTATATCAAATTATAATGAAAACGATATTGGAAAAGCAAGCTAAGAAAACTAAGTATGAAACATTATTATTTCGAAAGATTGACAAAACAAATTGGTGATGGAAAGTATTGCGAAACAGCTTGGGTCAAACAAAAGGAAATCGACTTTAGTTATTTTTTTGTTGTAGTCCAAGTTTTAGTTTTGCCAAATTGGAAAAGTAGCAAACGAGAAATGATTTTAAAATGGGTGAATCTTGAGAGTCATGCCCAAAAAATATAATTGAAACATAAGACGCGCTATAAAATAGCTTTAGATGATATGAAATGATTTGCTTATAACATTTTTAATAATTAACGAGAACTAATAATTAACACAAAACATCTATAAAAGGTACTGTCAAGTGTGAATTAAATATATAAGTTAAGCAATATAAACTAATCTAATGCAACCACAAAAAAATTAGATTATAAAATTAAACTCCTCGCGCCCTCGCTAATGATATTTCTTTAAACTTTGATAATACCAAACTAATTATAAAATAAACCCAAAACAAAAACAAATAACAAAAAAAAAACCAGCCCTATACCTAAGCCAAACTGTAAATATGTATGTATATGTAACCCTCGCTCTATATAAAGAAGCATTATGACAAGCAACAAATACGAAACATACAAAAAAGCAACCTGACAAAATTATAATGATGAACATAAGGTATAAAGTAAAGTAAAAAAAAAAACTTGTTGAGATATCCATTCATATAATATGACTAACAAAGCATAAGAACAAATGAAAAACACAAATCGTTATGTAGATTTTTGAAAATTCATAAAACGAAACCTAAACCAAAAAAAAAAAAAAGATCAAAAACTTTATTTAATTTTTATGCACTGTTTTCTGTTACGTGTAACTTGAATAACTTGTTTTGCCCATAAACTACTTACAATACCTAATTACCCCTAGAGGAAGATATGTTCTACGATCCGTAAATGAGAAGAGATAAGAAAACAAAAACCCATATTGAGCACACAGCTATGCCTAATCCTTAAAACAAAAAAAAAAACAAATACAAAATAAGAAGCAAAATTATAAGAGAGTTTTGTGTTCAACTTGTAGATATTGATCCTGAATTGAAAACTACCTCAAACGAAACATTTAAATGAAACACGATTGAAAGGTTTTTGAGCATTAATAATAAACGTAACTACAAGCGAGACCTTAGCAGCAGCGCTAACCACAAATATACATACATTTAAAATTACTCACATACAATATGAAAACATTTTTTGGTTTCCAAAATTCTTTACCAAAACCAAAGCCCGATTGTTCAGTTCGAAATATGATAGAAGAAAAAAACATACTCCTTACGCCTTTTTAGAGGTACCTGTTTTGCAAATCATGAAAAGAAGAAACCTAAAGCACAATTCATATTTTCCATGATAAAACTTAATCTGAAGATTAAAAATCTATAACAAGTTCTGTTCGGATAGCAGATAAGACAGAAAATAAATAATGCCAATCTCGAAACTTTTAGTTTTTTATATTGAGCTTGTAATCGAAATAAATCACAAAATATATTTAAATAAATTGCTTCTCCAATCACAAAGCTAAAGTGCTAAGCAAATAAAATTTTAAGTTGTGTAGATTTCTCACTGCCAAATTTGACAAAAACATATAACAATAATTATTAAAAATTATATAATCATAAATTTACGTTTATTAATACAAACAATTTGTGCAGGCATTTATATTTTTTTTTAAACTTAGCCATAATGTCGAAAAATGTCAAATTTCATTTGCAATGTGTAGCAATCAGTAAAAATACGAGTAAATTATTATCTACGATATATAGAAATACTTAAAAAAAAAACAAATACAAGTACAGTTCAAGAAATCTACATAGATTCTACGAGTAAAAACACTTACTATTAATGAAATACATAAATGAGTATGCAAAAATCAACGCACATTTTTTCAAATGCAGCTAGCAGGAAAAATATATATACCGGAAAATACAACTTAAAACTGAATTGATGGCATTTTAGTGTTACGAAATACAAAAAAAAAATTATATATTAATATATTCAATTACACGTTCTAAATGAAAAGCAGACAGAACAACACAAAAAAATACGTAATAGAAATGAGAACTGGCAAGTTTTTTAAATTGAAAACAAAGAAAATCTGCATTTGATACAAAAAATACACATTTTTCTTATCAATTATCATTTGGCACCGCAAATTTGGGGTTCAACTTGAGTAATTTTAGGGTTTTGTTTTATTTGGTTTTAAAGCTGCACTGCCAAAAACTTTAAGTTATATCTTAGCTTTAATTAAAGGCGGCGTGTAATTTAAATTTTCAGAGAACCTGCTTAAAAAGAAAAACTTTTTTCATTTTGACCGATTTAAAACTGTTTCGTCTCTTAAAGCCGTAATTAATTAAAATGAGAGAGATGTAGAGATTGTTAGCATTTAAACCGAACAAAGAATTCAATATGCATACTTAATTAATATTATTATTATTATTATAATTACAATATATTATTATTAACAATCGTATAAAATATTTGGTACACTAACACAAGGGGTTAGCTTGTTGGTTTTTTTGAGAACTTAAGGTGCATTGCTCTATCTACATAGACATATACTTACTTATACATATACTTATACTAACTTATCTATTAGTAAGTGCATCTATTAAAATGACATTTTATTTTCAAATACTTTCATACAAATTGCTAATCAGTAACAGAAACTCACTTGAATTCTAGTTACAAAAAAAGGAAAAAACCAAAAAAAAAAAAAAAAATAGAAATAAACAAAACTTTTATACTGCGAGTATAACTTGATTTAAGTTTGAGAAAAAAGTATATATACATCTATATATACATACATGAAGACAAACATGTACAAGTTAACGTAATTTGCTATTTACGTGTAAACTTTTTGGGCGAACGAGTGGGCAGAGCATTAAACTACAACTGATTAATAAGCCAGCCTATGCGGCGCATATATAATTACATTTTTGAAATTAATTACATACATAACAAGAACAACAAAAGATCTATATAGGCTTAGACTAACACACATACACTTTAAATAGTTTTAAAACTAAGCTGTACATATACGTATGAAAATAATAATAACAACAAAAGTCTATATATATACGATATATATGAAACGTGTAATAAAAATAAAAAATATATATTTAAAATATGTTCAACGGATTTGATGTTTGTTTTGTCTATAAAATAATTTAAATTAAATATGAGTTACTTCTCAGGACTTATCGATTTGAATTGCTGTGCAACATTTGCACTCTTGGCAACATTTCAGCAGTGTGGCAACACTGCCAGTATCGATGTATCGATAAATAATACAATTGTCATTTCTCCAACCTATTTCGGACGCCGCACTGCAAGAAAAATATATTAGAAAAAGTAATAATTAAAGCAAAAAGGTAAATGAGTGTGCAATATGGAAGCTATTTGGGCTGGAGCATAAACAATAAATGTTGTTAACTTGTGTTTAGCCTATTGCTAATTGCAAATTGGCGCTTTAACAACACGTAAGCGTAATTCGCACAGCAAGATGGCGGCATTCGCTGTTTTCTAAAAAAAAAACAAGCAAAGGTTGCATGTATTGCTGCTAGCCTAAATATTATTCGCATATATTATGAGCAATTAGTGTACAAGTCGCCAAGATACAGGCCACAGCCCCAGCTAATTGCAATAATTGCCTGGAGCCTCTTTGAGGTTATGTCTGACGCCAGAGCCGCCAAAAGTGCAACTTTCACTGAAAGACCATTGCTAAGCAATTAACAACTATTTGCAGGCAACAACAAGAAGAATAACCACCACCAATGGCCGAATCTGATGATGAATACGACCGCAAGCGACGCGACAAATTCCGTGGCGAACGCGATAGCTACCGGCCCGAACGCCGGGACGACCGTCGGCCAATGGGCGGCGGAGCTGGCGGCGCCCGCGATGAGTGGGCCGAGCGGTAAGTGCAGTAATGGAGTAGGGATGGCCTCCGCTTGGGCATCATTAATGTGCAATGTCTGTGCTCCATTTTCAGCAATCCATTCCGCGGAAGCGCTGCGGCAGGCGGCGGTGGTGGTGGTGGCGTTGGCGTTGGCGGTGGTGGTGGGGCTCGTCATCGGCCCGACTACAGTGACTATCGAGGATCGGGACCACGGCCGCGCTACGGCTCGCCGGGACGTGAGATGCCGCCGGCGAAACGCATGCGCCCTGACTGGGGTGACAGCGAAATGCGCGGCAATCCGCGTTTTGGTAAGGCTTATGGAAGTAAGGAAAACATTTAGCTATCATCTTTTTTAGTAGACAAAATCATTAGACATTGTATAGTTTGTTTGTTTGTTTCTTAAATGGCCCTCTGTAAGGGATTTTTATATTAAGACCTAACCAATACTTAAATCTGTGTTTTAACGATAATCCTGTCGCAGGCTACGATCCGTACCTGGTGCAAGCGTGGAATGATCATTATCAATCATTGCACTCGGCCTACTCGCACTCAGGACATCCGCCGTCCGCACGTGAGCCTCCGTCGAGCGGTATACTCAATAGCGACACACAAACACAGCCGGCAATGCTGACACTGAAACAGTTTCTGGACACACAGGACGAGAACATATCCGACTCGGAAGTGATGCGCAAGTACACCGAATACAAGACGGACTTTAAGCGGCAGCAGCTGAACGAGTTTTTTGTGGCGCACAAGGACGAAGAATGGTGAGTAGCAAACCAAGAACAAGAACACAGAGTCAAGCACCAAGAACAACTAGAACATCAGCAGCGATGACGGTAGAAGAGTATCAGCGGCGATACACTCTCTCAACTCATTGTACTAACTATTTACTCATCTGACTATATTTTTTTTTGCTTGTTTCTCTATAAATCTAATTGCAATTCTCTCTCAGTGCGACTGCAAATCACAAATCACCAAAAACCAAAAAAAAACAACAAAAAAAATTCATAACCCTTTTGTATACTTATTATTAAGTTTTTCTCTGCAGCTTTATATGGGTTTTGTGGCGCTCTTGCGAACCGAGAGCCAGAGCCAGAGACGAGACACTGATTCAGCCTCTCTGTCTCAATATATCCAATACAATAATAACTTAAAATTTAAATTACCCGGCGAGCAATGCCGTGGGTGTGTTTATATTTTTGAAACCGCGATCTTTTAAAATTCGTTGCGAGCAAATGCCTAAATATACCTAAAAAAAAAAATATATATATATATATATATATACATAGAGCGTGTATATATAAAACGTATGCATATCACGCAATCACATATGTATAAACATAAATTTGAATGCGCTTGCAAAGGTAAGACTTTGGGTAATACTCATATCGTACATTGCAAAATGATAAACCTAAAAACACAAAAAAAAAAAATGTATATATATCGAATTTCAATGAAAAACGAAATATATTTTTGTATACCACTAATGAAATACTCAACTGATGTCCCGAAGCCCAGATGATGCGACGGAATCTATATACATACTATATATATTGTATATATAGTATGTCAGATATAGTCAACTTGCCTGCCGTTCTTTTTTTTTATTTAATGATTCATATATTGTACTAAATATGTCTTTTGCCAAGCGTCGATATTGATTAAGCTGCATCTTGTCTTTCGCAGGTTCAAGAACAAATATCATCCCGAGGACAGTGTGCGAAGAAGCGAGGAACAGCGCGGTTTTCTCAAGGTAAGAAAAAAAAAATAAAAACTTTTAATTCAGCTCTAAGAGTTGTTACCATATTGATGTGTGTTCTATACACGTTTTACAGAGACGCGCTGATGTATTTGTGGACCTGCTCAATAATGGCAATATTGGCAATGTCAAGGTGGACTCGTCGCAGGCAGATGCATTGGTGCGTGTGCTGGACACTTGTGTGATCAAACTGGAAGGCGGTACTGATGAAGATATAAAAGTACTCGACGAGAAGCCAAGGGATCCGGCGCCCGTCTACGAGCGCAGGTCGGAGCGTTCGGAAAGAACGGAAGCGACTGAATCGCTGGTGGTAACCAAGCGAGAACCTGAGAGTCCCAAGAACCAGACAAAATCGGAGAAAGATGATGACGAGTTGCCCGAAGTTGAGTCGCCGCAACGCAAGAATTTGCTGCCCGTAAACTCAGACGATGAGAACTGGGATGCCGATGAGCAGATGCCAGCTGCTAAGAGCGAACAGCAATCGGACCTGGTGGCTGAGAAGCCTGCCAAGCAGTTGAACGATGAGGATTCAACGCAAGCCAATAGCGAGAAAAAACAGACGAAGAATAAGAAATCCAAGAAACGCAAACGCACCAGCAGCGACGATGAGAGCTCGTCCTCCTCCAGCTCTGAATCGGACTCTGATTCCGATGAAGAGAAGCTGATAGAGAAATACGATGTAGAGGAGGGACTACGTGCCGATCAAAAGGCGGAAGCTGAGAAAGAAAAGGAGGATAAAAAGATAGCGGCGGCGGAAGCAGCAAAGGCCAAACAACTGCCGCCCGCTAGTCCCACAGTCGATGAGGAGGGCGATGCGGCTGACGTGGAGGAGAACAAGAACGAGGAGGTGACAATCAAGACCGAAATCAACGATGAAACTTCAGAGAAATCGGAGCAGCCAGCATCGGAGGAGAAAAAGGACGAGCAACCAAATGATGACCCAGAAGCATCCTCAAAGAATGGCGAAGAGAATGGGGATGAGAAAGCGGAGAAAAGCGAAACAGATGCTGGAACAACAGAGACAGCAGCAGCGGCGGATGATGTTGCAATGACAGAGACCATCGATGTCGACAAACTAAAGGATTCCCTGAAGCCACGCGCTTTGCATCGCACGTCATCGATATTTCTGCGCAACTTGGCGCCCTCGATAACCAAGGCGGAGATCGAGACGATCTGCACACGCTTCAGCGGCTATTTGCGCGTTGCAATCGCCGATCCGCTGGTAGAGCGTCGCTGGTATCGCCGCGGCTGGATTACCTTTACGCGAGACGTAAACATCAAGGAGATCTGCTGGAGCCTGAACAATCAGCGACTGCGCGACTGCGAAATGGGAGCCATTGTCAATCGGGATTTAAGCCGGCGAGTTCGTCCCGCCAATGGAATTACAGCGCACAAACATATCGTGCGATCCGATATTAAACTGTGTGCCAAGATTGCCATGAATCTGGATGAGCGCTATCATTTGTGGAGTGATGTGGGTAATGCGGATAATGTGGAGCTAAATCCGGAGAAGGTCGTGGAGGCCACCAATGGCAGCGGTGGCTATGGTTTTAATTCTAAGAATCCAGTGTTGCAGAACATAACCGATTACCTCATTGAAGAGGCCTCCGCCGAGGAGGAAGAACTGCTTGGTCTTGCCGGCGATAGCAAGGATGGCGAGGGTGACCCCATTGAGCGGGATGAGCCGCTGCTACAAGTGCTCGATCGTCTGGTGCTCTATTTACGTGTTGTACACTCGGTGGACTACTACAATCACTGCGAGTACCCATACGAGGATGAGATGCCCAATCGCTGTGGCATCATACATGCACGTGGTCCCGCGCCGATGCGTGTGACCAGCAACGATGTACAGGAGTATATGAAATCCTACGAGGGCAAACTGCAACAGTTCTTGGTCAAGACGGTGCAGTTGAGCGATGAGAATATCAAAGAACTCGGCGCCAAGAATCCAGAAAAGGAAGTCGAGAAATTTGTGCAGGCCAACACACAGGAGCTGGCCAAGGACAAGTGGCTGTGTCCGCTCTCCGGCAAGAAGTTCAAGGGACCCGAATTCATACGCAAGCACATCTTCAACAAGCATGAGGAGAAAGTTGACGAGGTTCGCAAGGAGGTGCAATATTTTAACAATTATTTGCGTGATCCCAAGAGGCCACAGCTGCCCGAGCATCCAGGCAGCTCCAAGCGCACAGAATCCGAGTCGGGACGTGGCTCAGGAGGGTGAGTTTTGTATTTGATTATTTTTTATTCTGTTTATTATATTAATCAAAATATTCTGCCACAGATATCGGCCGCCCATGTATCCGCCGTTCTCTGGCATGCCATATGGCTTTGCACCGCCCATGATGGGAGGCGGTGGTCGAGGTGGACGCAATTTTCCCCAGGCACGCAGGTCAGTTGCATAATAAATTCTTTATCTTAACGTTAGTCTTAAGTGTGTGAGGGATATCAGCCTTTCGGGGCCAGCTGCGCTTAGCTCCTCATTTTAAATAGAATTCTTAATTTATAACCATTTCTGTCCGACAAACATCGACACATTAAATGAAAGGTTTAATGATTCATGCTTTTTGCCGAATTCAAACAATATAAATTATATTTATTTAAAAAATATAATACTTAACAAAAATACATTGGTTAGCGGTTGACATGAAAAACAATTTAATTGTTGCCAAAGTTTTTATTCAATTTCAAATATATTTTAAAAATATTTATTATTTATGCATAGCTTTTGCTTTAGGATTTTCAATATAGGAGCTACAAAGTTTTCTTCTAAATAGAAAAATGGAGAACGTAATTAAGCCACTTTTTAAAGATATGTTTCTCTTGTATGCAAAAGAGCTTTTCCAGAAAATTAGATACTTAGTGTAGTCGTCTTAATTTCTATATATTTTGTATATTTTTTTTTGCTATCATTTTTTGTTGTTCTTGTTCTTGGTATTAACTCGAAATTTGTCACAACTTTCTTGTGTCGCAAATATTTTGCAGAGAAATGCCTGTGGAACACCAACGTCGGCTTATCGGTTACCATGATTTGGATGCGCCTGTTAATTCCGATATCTTTGACTAATTAACGAATTGATTAGCATTAAAAAAACGCAGTTAACCACACAGATAACACAATACAATAATGTTTTCGAGCACAGTCCATAAAAGCAATTCAAGCAATGCCAGGCTTAAAAGGGAACTACAGAACTTATATATTTATATATATATATATGTTAAGTAGTCCTTAAATTAAAATATTTTACTTTTTTTTTTGGTACAATATGGCGATTGTATTTTGAAAGAAAGAAAAGACAAATAAGTGCAAATAATAAATGTTTATGTACACCAGACCTGAAAATAAAAATTTATGTCAATTCTTGAGCTCACAACTATTCAATTTAAAAACCAACCAACTTGCGACGACTTTCAAATAAATGTTTTTTTTACTACATATGTATAAGATTTGTGTTATTTTTTCCAAACTCTAAACAACATTCATTCTCGTTGCTTACAGACCCGGTGGTTTTGATTATCGTGCCAGATCACACTACCGGGACTTGGACGCGCCGCAAGAGCCGTACTAAATAATTATAAATATAAAACAAATAATAAATAAATAAAAAAAAAAACACCCGACATAGACTACAATAACACCGTTAGTTAATAAATAAATACAATTCACGCATTGAACAAATATGACTACCACAATCAAACAGAGATTTATAAAGCCATTTTATAATTAATCTTTTAACTAAATTATTGAAAACAAACAAAAACTTTCATATGAATCAAATTTTAAGCGACAAATGTTTTGCACCCGAATTTGGTGTATGCCAATTGTTTTGTATTGCTTGAAAAAAAAGAAGAAAACTGAATAAAAGTTGGTTATCAAAATTGCATTTGAATTTCATTGAAAAGATACAAGCTAAATGGATGTGTTGTGCCTGTGATATAAATCTTAGATAATATCTCACAGATCAGGATTATATTGGCACAATCATCCAGAGGCGCAATATTGCTGTTAGCCATTAGATTCCAGCAGATTATCCAGCCCAACACTAGCTCCTTGCCGGTGTTAACAACTGATAACTTGTTAATTAAAAAGGAAATGCATTGCACCTATATCCCTTACTTGATCCGGGACTAAAAAAGCAGAGCGGCAGACCATCGCTACAGCAATTCGCGATTCAATGCATTGATGTCGTCAACAGCAAACCGTCATGCAACGGAATGCCTTCCAAGGGTAAAGGGTAAGTATTAAAATTAATCAGCATTTTGTAGGGTTTTGGTATGCAAACGGGATTTGTTTTCCATCTTTACAATATGTGTTCATTCAATAAACCGATTTATGAAACTTAAACGAGGAAGAGGTCTATACTTTGTAGACAAAACTAAATATGTATGAATGAATGACGGAATAGACCCATGATATAAGAGTATATATTCAAAAAGTTTGAGAATAATCGAGGCAAGTGAGTGAGAATTAAGTTGTCTTGAGGCATAGCAGCTGAGACAAAAGTGTGTGGAGAAAAGTGCTAAAAATAACATTTACGAGCAGGAAAAGCGAAGTGAAAAGAAGAAAATAATTTGAACGCAATGAAAATGAAATTTTCTCAGTACACTTAGTGTGAGTTTGAAAGCCCAGAAGTGTTCATTAATTGAAATGACGATTCTCAGTACCAATTGTGCTGTTTGCAATGTGGCTGCCCCACTAACCTGCATCCGTTGCAAGCTGGTACGTTATTGCAACGGGGAGCATCAGAAACAGCATTGGCCCGTCCACAAGACATGCTGCAAGCCATTCAAGGTGCAAAACGATCCTCAGTTGGGACGCTACTTGGTGGCTACACAGAATATAAAGGCGAAGCAGATTATATTTGTGGAGGAGCCGCTCGTTGTGGGTCCCAAATGGTTTCTCACCGACGACGAGAAATCGGCCAGCATTGTACCCTGCGTTGGCTGCTATACGCCTTGTCGCATCAACAAGCATCTGTGCCGCAGGTGAGTGCACTGTGCAACAAATTTTGGGATTAGGAAATGTCAAAAAAGATTGCTTTAATTGTGGTGCTCAGCGTAATCCTCTAATCATTTTCCATTTCTACAGCTGTCGTTGGCCTGTTTGCAGTGTCAGCTGCGAGCATGAAAAACTTGAGTGCAGCATTCTCAGCTTGGGCAATCCGCCCTCAGGAAAATCAGATGCACGTGGACTGCATGACTATTACAGACATGATGCGCTGCTGGTGCTCAAGTGCCTATTGCTGCAGCGTCAACATTCTGATCGTTGGACAGCACTGCTGGAGATGCAGTCCCATGAGGAGGAACGCTTGGGTACAGAGCTGCAGCAGGAGGCGGAGCACCGCATTGTTAGCTATCTGCAGCAGCGATTTCTGCACCGCATTAAGGCGACCAAGAATCATGAGTGCCAGCTGAATGAGTACGGATCGGAGCTACTGCATCGACTGTGTGGCATCATTGAGACCAACTATATGGTTATCGAGCTGGCTACGGGTGTGGAGCTGAGCGGCGTCTTTCGGCAGGCCTGCATGATGGAGCACGCCTGCCAGCCAAATGTGTACTTTCAATTCGATGCTGCCACGCAACGGATTGCGGTGCGTGCTGGCTGCGATCTGAAGAAGGGTGACCACCTTAAGATCACCTACACGAACATCCTGTGGGGTACACAGATGCGACAGCATCACCTGCGCATGACCAAGCACTTCAATTGCCGCTGTTCGCGCTGTGAGGATCCCAGCGAGTATGGGACTTATGTGAGCGCTATGCGCTGCCTGGGCGATGTGTCCAAGTCGTGCGGCGGCATCCAACAGTCCGTGGATCCACTTGACGAGCAGACGCAGTGGAAATGCGACGCTTGCCCGATGCTTGTGGATGCTGCCTATGTGTCCGAGGTGCAGACCCACATGACTGAAGAAGTGGAGAAGCTGCTCGCCGGCCAGCCGACAGCCAGTCAGGTGGAGCTGCTGTTGGCGCGTCTCTCGCAGCTCCTGCATCCCAATCACTTTCACATGTTTAATTTGAAACACACACTGATTCAGCTCTACGGACATGAGCCGGGTCTCGAGCTGGCTACGTTGACTGATATGCAGCTGGGACGTAAGCAGCGACTCTGTGAAGAGCTACTCAATGTTTGCCAAGGCCTGGATCCGTACAGCATCAAGTTGGCCATATATGTTAGTGTTATTCTAATTGAGATTGCTCACTCGCTTGAGGAGCAGGCAAGACGGTCACCTGTTGAGGCAACAGTCCACTTGGAGCTGGCTCGTTTGCGGCTGCTCGAGGCGCAGGATGTGGTAGAAAAGGTACAGGATTCGGTGGCCGGCAAAAAACTGCTCGAAAAACTGCAGCTGGACCTCTTTGAGCATGATAAATTGGTGCTGGCAAATAACCACAGTCACAATAGCCACATTCAGACTGTTCTTTAACGGAAATAAATGTGGTTTGTTTAAATTAAATAACAACTAGTTTGTATTTATAATAAGGTAATTACAGAGCAGCATGCAGCTCCACGCGCTGCTGCTCCAGCAGCTGCGGATGCGCATCGAGGACTGCTCGTTGCTGTCGCAGATTTTTCACAATACCCGGCAGATGCCAGCCATGCCGCAAGAGACTCTCCATCACATCAAAGTGGGCGTGGCGTATACAACGTAGTTGTGAACAATGCGCCACTGTGCGCAGCTCGACGGCCATGTCATGAATCATGGCTGCCATATACTCCTCGCTCTCGTTGATGGTGTGCAGCTCAAGGGTAAAGTACGGCCGCTCAAAGTGTATCAACTTAATGCCATAGATGACCGTCTGACTGTTATCAGCCGGCCGCAACAAACCCTTGCATGCCAGCTCGTAGGCAGCATGCGTCTGCAGATCAACGCCACAGAGCTCGTACATCTTGCGCTGATGCGAGGCCTGCATGGAGGCGGCCAAGCCGCTGATACGCTCTGCCGTAACATACTTATGGTTTGCACGGACTGTAACGCGAGAATCGGGCAGGTGGCTTTCGGTGGCGGTACCCATGCGAGCGGTTACATGATAGACTCTCACTGGCCGATTGCGCTGGATGAGACTGGACTGTTTCAGTCCCCCGTTTAAGCCAAATACTGTAAGCAATATTCGGAGAATTGAGTTTGATAGATATCAATTAATATGTATTTGGCCACCTACACAAAACTCCGCTAGTGTGATCACCCAGTGTGGCAACAGCTGCGCATTTTATATCAGCCGGCATATAACGGGGACCAGCGGCCAGGACGAGATCCGATAGATCAGCATCGGAGGCAATCTTGTGCAGCACAGTGTCCGCAGCGGCGCCAGTGCCCAGCAGCAATCTGTCCTTGGCTAACTTACGCGGCTCTCGCTGCTCCAGCTCATTGAGTCCTAATTGAATATTTACAAGTTGTTGAAGTTCTATTTCGGATGTGTTAATTCCTCACATTTAACGCACCTTTACAAATGTTGCCCAGAATGGCGTTTCGCACATGTTTTACTTTCATGCCAGCTGGCTTATACACATTTATAATGCCATTTAAGTGTTTAAATACAGTTGCGGCATCGTAGACCTTTGTCAACGACATATTTAATAAATAATTGCATAAAAAACGCGTTTCGTCGTGTTTATGTTTTGAAGTGAGAAGTCAGCTGTTTTCACGTGAAATATCGCTCAGCTGTATGCGATAATTTAAAAGTGTTGGTAAATAATACAAGCTATCGATTAACGATAATCACGGTTTACCGCTGCACGTGTTGCATTATTTCTTTTGCTGTTTTGAGTTGTTTTATTGCTGAATAAGCGATTTAAACGACGATCAAGGAACATGAAGTGGACCACATCGAATATAAAACATGCTAACTATACAGCCAAACATGAATTGTTCGTGGGCACACACACGGGCTCCTTTAAACGTAAGTCAAAGGCTGAATGCTAGCCCCTTTCGCCGCTGCTAATTTTTTGAACTTTTGTAGATTTAATGCCCGCTGCGGAAAAAAGTCCATATGAGCAGTCAAATTTGAGTGATTTAAGTGGTTTGGATAAGGAGTCGCGTGTCACAGCATTCGCATTTGGCAATGATGCACAAACGGAGATATTACTTGGACGGGCTAAGAGTATTGCAGAGCTGCACTCCCTGGGAATAAGCGGTGGAGTCTCCACTCGTAATGTTAACTTTACGGCTGCTCCCATTGTGGGATTGGCGCGCTATAACAATAACCTGATTGCTGGCATTGGTAATGGGCAAATACAAAGCTTATCCCTGGACCATGTGGATGAAGAAGACGAGCAGGCGACACCAGTTGTCATCCAAACAGGCGATCAAATGGATCATCTGCGTCAGTGCTCGGCGGCCAGAAACATCGTTGCCACTGGCGGCAAGGCTAGACAGAATAATCTGAAAGTCTACGATTTGAGCGCCGATGGCAAGCAGATCTTCAACTCCAAAAATCTGCCCAACGATTACCTACAGTTAGAGGTACCCGTTTGGGACAGTGACATCGGCTTTGTGGATGGCCCCAATGTATTGGCCACCTGCTCCCGGCATGGCTATGTGCGAATCTATGATACACGCAAACAACGACGTCCAGTTACCCACTTTGCCAGCGAGGAGCATGGCATGAGCTTTGCGGCGCTGGTGGCACACGGCAACTACATTTACACAGGCACCACCATGGGTGTTCTGAAGGTAGGCTCACAAGTAATGCAACACTAATGTAGATTAAATAATATTAATTGCTTTTTGCAGGCCTTCGATACGCGCAAAATGAAAACCCATTGTCACACCTACAAAGGATTTACGGGCGGCATCAGTGATTTACACTTGGATGAGACTGGCAAATACTTAAGCTCAGCCTCCCTGGACCGTTATGTGCGTGTGCACGATGCCGATTCTACTGTACTACTTTATCAGTGCTATGTGAAGTCCAAGGCAACCAAAGTGCTTATTAGACAGCTCCCTGGCCAGCAACAGCAAGAACAAGAACCCGAAGAGGATGTGGCAGAAAGAGAGGAAAAGAAAAAGCACAAGGATATTAAAAATAACAAACAACAGCCTCAAGCAGTGGATGCCGAGTATGAAGATATGTTTGAGCATATGGCCACCGTGGGGTAAGTTTATCTGTATATACAATATATTTATATATTTAAACATTCGATGCTAATAAAATACACATAAAAAACAGCGACAGCGAGGATGAGGATGACGATGACGAAGCGGCCGAGAAGCAAACGACCGTGGCCACAAAGCGAAAAGCGTCCAAACAATCGTTGAAAACAAAAAAGAAAAAACAATAAATGAGCTATCTTAAAAAAAATAAATAAAAAATATAAGTGAAATTAAGATTTAAATATACATACATGTATATTCAGTTACCGGAGTACTATTTCCAAGCCAGTTTCAACTGCAGCCGCTTTTGCTGTTGATAGTTCTTGTGCAAGCGAAATGTGCAGTAATAAAAGAACTCCACAATGGATATCATGCTCAGACCAAGACAAAGATTGAAAATGCCACCCAAATCAGCTACAACGGATGTAAGTGAATTATAGATTGATGTGGGAATAATCAAGTACCTACACAGCAGTCCAATCCAGGACATGACAATCATTTTCGTAATCACAGGCACCACCTGTTTGGCCAAGTAGACGCGCAGCACAAAACTATCATTCCCAAGCAGTTCGGGGTTGCTAAAAAAGGATTCAATTCATTAAACAAAACAGTGAGTATTTATCATCAAGACCTTACTAAAAACTGGTGACGGAGAACTGATGCAAATTGAGATCCGTTTTGTATGACAGCGTAGAGTAAGTGACGTCATAGCAGTTTGGAAGGCATTGGTCACAGCGAACGCTCTTGAAATTGTCTGTAAATTGAATACAATATTTTGTTGAATTATAATAACTAAGACGTTCAATAGTTGTCTTAATATAACTATAATTTTTTTAAAATTATTAATTTTGATTAGAATGTGAAATATACTCACTACTTTAATCAAATTATTTAAGAGAATGAGATCCAAATCTTTGCATTGCTTAATTTGCATAAATATTATCATTGCCTTAGCAACATTTATTTGTTAATAATTTCTCAGGTATAACAATAAAGAAACTTGATTAATTTCTGAAAGATTTAATTTGAATATCTCATTCATTATCAAATACTCACTATCGATGGTACAAATTGTTAATAATTTCTCAGGTATAACAATAAAGAAACTTGATTAATTTCTGAGAGATTTAATTTGAATATCTCATTCATTATCAAATACTCACTATCGATGGTACAAATTACAATAATATCATTGTTTTAACGAGACTCACTTATAACTCTTGCTTAATTTTCTCAAATACATTAATTCATCGTCAGCAGACTCGTACCATGGAAGTCCTTAATCATTATTTTATGTGCGCTCCGTTTCTCTATTCTCATATATGTTAACACCCAGAAACACGAAATACACAGCACAAAAGCCATTATTTAAGCAACCCGAACATGATTGTGTCTATCGTTGAGTGTTTTGCATACCGAAATGCCTCGAATGGCGAAATGGGAGCTCCTCGAGACGAACACTGTCTGAAGGAACACTTATGTGCACGGGCACGCATTTTGAATATTAAATACAAATTATAAATGTTGTAAGGGGAGCAAACACAGTACACACCCCACCACCATCGATATGAACCATATAGAAACATCCAGCCATCCGCCGCAGTGGAAACGGATGCCGTGAAAATTACATTGAAGGCGGCAAGGTAAGTAACTGAACAATTTCATCTATATCAGGTTAAGATAGGGGATTGCCAGAGCCAGAAAACCTATTCCACTTAAATACAATTATCATTATCGAGTCCCTGGCACTTACCGTAGTTACGCGAGTAGCAGAAGGTGTCGTTTAGATTACATTCCTTGAACTGCCCACTGACAATGGGCAGCAAGTAGAGATGGCAGCCGCAGCGTTTGGCAATCTCCTCCGTCTGGCAGGCCAGCAAACAGGCAGCCTGTCGATAGTTGCGCAGGTGCACATCATCCGAGATGAGGCAGTCCCTTTTGCTTCCGGAGAGCTCTAGCACCTCTGTCGATGAGCTTTGTACCGTGGGCGATATTTCGACAAAGCTCTCGGATCTTGCTGCTATGGTCACGGACGCAGAAGTCTCCGTCACATAATCCATTGGATGATGAACGAGCACAATGAGTCCAGTGCTCAGATTGCGTTCGGAGCCCTCGGAGCCAACAATCGTTAAGCCGCCATCAATGCCAAAAATATTGGCAGAGAAGGGCACAAAGCTGGCGTTGCGCGGATTGTAGTTGAAGGAGCAGCAGGCACCAAGATATGCCGTTGTGGGTATAAACGACAGATAGTCGTGGGATTGATTGCACTGAAATTCCTTATATCCCCAGAAGCAGCGCTTCACAAATTCCGCACAGCCCGCACTGACAGCCACTGCTGCCTCCCAAATGGACACATTATTTAGCCGGAGCACTGCATCCGTTGCCTTGTAGCTATCATGGGATGGGGCCACATAACTCTGATCCGTAAACGCATTAAGGAACTCAAAGCCAGCTGCTACTTCATCAGCATCATATTCAGCGGGTATATTGCTGCAATAGACAATCTCTTAGTTTCTGTTGATGGTAGAATTGTTAGTAGACACTCCTCATAATCCCACAATATATAAACTAAGTTTCTGGGAAACAATATTTTCGTGTTGGCAAAAAGAGAGCCGAGTCCATCTCTCGCTTCCAGTTCTCTTTGCCACACCCACTTACAGCGTTTGAACATAGCGTTGGACACGTTCCGTGTTAACCGCCTTGGGACTGCAGATGGTGACACCTGGAAAGGCCACGTCGGTGATGGACAGATCATTTGAGATGGTGTTTATTATGGGATAAGAGTAGAACTTGAGCCAGAGCAGCAGCGTCAAATAGACGCTCAGCAGCAGCAGCTGCACCAACACCGATGACCAAATGGTTCTGTTTAACGGGCAAAAGACATGATAATTATTCGACTCTCTGTCCACCTTCCTCCTCCTCAACCACCTGGAGAGTCCCTTGGTGCGTTTGCGTCGCAGCAGCCACATGCCGCTCACCTTAGTGCGCTCCGTGTACTCCCAGAAGGTGTTGCCAATGGCCAGTGTAAGGGGATGGCTTCTCCAGCTCTGCAGCAATCGCTGTCTGCTGCTCTCCGAAGCGCTCCTCTTCGGCATCCACTTGACATTGCTTGCCATTGTTTCGAGATGTGTTTAAGCAGCTGAAACCGCATGGCGCTCACTTTTATAGGCCCCGACAGGACAAAGGACTCCGTTCTAATGACTGCTGACAAGTCCAAGTGCTAATTATGGACTAATTGCGTTCTTAATTTGTTCACTTCAAACAAGCTTGATACTTGTAGCACATTAATTATAATTATATAGTCTATTGAGGTGGCTGAAGTTGACAATAACTTCTGAAGCGTGCAATATTAATTGACATGCTTTCATTTCGAAATTTCACGTCGAAACTATTAAATAAAATTAAAAAAACATGTCTGAAATAATAATGCTGGCTTTATTTGGTAAAATTCAAATAGATTTGTGAATATGACACTTCGAAAATGTGTTACTTGAGACAGGACTTAAATTGTCTACTGCCCGAAATTTGATCAAAGTAATCTGATTTTCAATGGACAGAGCTGTCTAGTCAAGCTTTGACCTCTAGCCATAGCTTTGTCAAATCTCTAAGAACATTCCAAACTAATATATTAAAGTGTCTGGTTCCGCATCTTAGTATCATATATCTGTAACAAACTTACTGATCGAATCTGACGCACAAGTGCTTTTCTTTAAATTTATATTTATTAAATAATTTTAATTAATTTTCACCTGCTTTTTATAATAACATTTAAATGTGAAATATTGACTTTTTATTGAAATTCATGCTTAAATTCTATCCCAAAAAGTTAAGCCTTTCAAACTTACTAAGAAAACAGGTAGACTAACCACTTGAAGTGAAACACAGTTGCGCATTTTGGTTGTGCATGGTCTGCAAATCTTGTCCATTTCCGATTCCAAGTCATAAAAATAATTCCGCTTCAGCAACTAGTTTTAAAGTCAGCTGACTTTGAGTTTTTCAACTTTAAGTTGCAGCTGCTGCTGTTGCTGCTGTTGCTGCTGCTGCTGTTGCTGTTGCTGCTGCGGCTGTTGGGGACAAAAGTTGCTCGTGTACAAATCTGCAGGTCTTAAGCAATGACAATAAAACTCAAAATTTGTACGGAAAGCCTTAAGCTGCAAACTGGCAGCGGTCGGAAGGATGCAGTTAGGAATCAAGCAAACAGTTAGAAAAACAATTTACTCGTTGCTAAAAAAAAAGTTGGATTCGCAGTTTATGAGCATTTTATTGGAATTTGTTTTTGACTCCAACGCCAAGTTGTTTGTTGCTGTTGTTGTTGTTGTCACGTGCTACGCAGATGAGATTGAATTTTAATTAAATGCCATCTCTCTTTACACATTTTTGCTAATCAACCAAATTCAAAATCATAGCACAAATTACCAATTTAACAAAATCATATTAAGATCTGCAAATCCTCCCTCCCACATTGACACCAATCGAGCGGCAACTTTCAACATGTACTACGCAGCAGGAACAACTTTTAATTTCTTTGTGGACTAAGGGAAACTCGACTTGGGGGAGTGGGCAGGAGGAATATTAACCTACTTAAGAGGAAAATGCCTTTAAGTTTTCTTGTTGGTTTTTTTGTTATCAGAGAAATGTGCGCGTGTCGCGCCAACCATAAAACTTTGATACGGCAAGTACAGAACACACAACAAACACACACACCACACACACAACAAGCACACGCACACGCACACACACACACCACACACACGTAGTATATTGTTCAGCCAAGCTGACAAGCAACATGGAAAATTTGTTTAAAATCCGCATGGGAAACTTCAACAATTTCTCAGCTTTGGGCATTTTCCGCCGGAAAACACACATTTCTCAACAGTCACATATTTGTTTATATCTTGTAAATTAACCAGTGAATTGATTTAATGATTTTATATTGATCTACACTTAATCCTATCAGAGGATATCTATATCTGTAGCGATTTACACTTAGCAAACTTTTATTCTTTCTTGTTTGATGTTAGTTTTTCTGTTTTATCAAATGTTTTTTTTTTTTAGTTGTAAAAAGGAGCGTTAAAAAACTTTTATTCAGTCTCAAAAGTTAAGCTTAACTGGTTTGCTGCCACTTTTCCAGTGGATGTCCTGATGGAGTTTCAGTATGTTGCAGCCACCAGGTGGTTGCAACAAAAAAAACAACTTTGACAGTTGCAAACTTTTAGCTGCTGTTTGACTGAGATGTGCCGAGTGCCAAATTTGGGATTATTTTGCATTCGCACATTTTTTTTGTTTTGCATTGAATGTTAAAAATTTTACCAATTATTTTGTTTGTTTGACATTTGGTGGATGCGGTAAGGGAAAATAATTGCTTGTTTAATTATTTGAATATGTAAATTGTAAACTTTGAGCTTGTGATTCAACTCGATTTAAAAATATAAAAAATATATTTAGCCTGCGATTTTTTAATGATATTTTCTTATATATCTATAATAAACCTGAAACTTTAATACCTATAAAAATTACGCCGAAATCATAAAAAATATTATTGCTTGTCTTGTGAAATAAAAGTTTGAGCTAATATGAAGAATAGTTGCAAAAAATGACATTGACTAAAATAACTTTTGTCTTTATAGCCAGTTTATTTTGACTGACGCAAAGTCATAAACATATTTTAAAGGTTAACAAAGAAAAGTTTAATGCTCAAAAGAAAGTTGCAAAAAAAGAGTTTTCTAGCTTTCGATTCTTAGAACTGATTTGAAGTGCATTGGGAAATAAAAGTTTAATTGATGTCTGTCACTTGAATCGAATTTACTTTCCTGTGATTATCGCTGCTCGTAATGATAAGCCAACAAACATTGTCAGCCCGGCTCTGACAATCTGGCAAATCAATCAAATCATCGGCCAAGTGGAATGGCGCTGCTCATGTGTCAGCTAAGAGACATGACTGGCGGGAGTTATTTGGCGGTTTATTATGGTTTGTTTGGACAGCACTTGAAGATGTCTTACAACGCCATTGCCAACGGCAATCGGCAATCGGCCATCGCCATCAACATCAGCTGTCCGCACATAAAAAAAAACCGGTTGCCAATCGAATATTTGCATACACATTGAAATGTGAAAGCCACAATGAGCCCGGCCCATGGGCTGCAGCCAGTCTTATTGTATGACCCAAAGACACTGTCATAATCGTAAAATAAAAATAAATAATTCACTGTAAGCCACGTTCTCCACTTTCCGCCCGAACACTCGCAATCCCATCGCAGGCGGCACTTTACGCTTAAGTATCGCTCCGATGTCGTTGAGCATTGGCCCAGAGCACAATAAATATATAACTCGTTGCAGGCGCCAAGTAAAGTTTCTAATGTCTATGTCTGTGTGTATGTGTGGGTGTGTGTGGGTGTGTGTGCTGTGTGTGACTGCAAGTGGAGCATTAAGGATGTATGGACATGTGCCCAAGAGAACAGGACAGTGACAGTGAAGCACCACAGATTTTCCAAGGCATCTGGGAAAAGGGTTCAGGGGCGCGGCGATGGCTTCGTATTGGCGAGTCAGCTTTCCTGATTCGTGGCTGGCGTCGAGTCAGCAAAAATAGTTGGCAGCTACACACTTCCCACACACACACACACACACACACACAGAAGAAAGGATTTGCTTAACACTTTCATGCCGAAACTTAAAGGCGCCTATTTTCCCTATCAATAAGGATAAGGTTTTTTTTAAACTTAAAAGCAAATTCCGGCGAGCTGCTCCAATAAGTATGCTATAGGTAATCCAAAATTTCAGTTTCAAAATATTTCATATTTATTCATGCTACTCTTATAATAAATTCTACTTATTAAGAAATTAATATTTATTTTGTATCTTGACAAATTTTCAAAAGTTTTTGTTTTCAAACTATATTAGTTAAATACAAATATAGGGTTAGCTCCAAGACTGAATACGGTACTTAAAAAGCCAAAAGCTGTTTTAGGCTTAAAGTCTCGCAAACCCTTTGAAAGGGCAGAAGCACAAGAAACACATATGTAAAGTCGGAAAACCATTGAGCGGGTTATGCCTGTGCGGGGATTAGTGTAGGAACTTGGCTCTTGGCCCATTTGCGTAAAGTTGAGTTTCAATTGAGTGGAATGTCGAAAGCTGTAGGGAAAACACTTTTGCTTATTAGTCTTCAGCGGGCCTCAAAATTGTTTATTTTTGTTCGCACTTTTGTGTCTGTCTGGAAAGAGTTGCGGATTTGAATATTTGTGAGCCAATTCATTTTTAATGGCTTTATGCTTAGCTTTGGAATAACAAATGAAACTTCAAGTGCTGTACCCAAAAACTTTCTCGGCCCTTCAAATTTCCTGCAAAATGTTAAAATAACTTTTGGTCCAATTTGCACATGTGGAAAGACAAAACAAACAAAAATATTTTAGTTGACAGAGAATTTGTTACTTTTGTATTGTTCAGTTTTATTATACTCTTTTTCAATTTTTAATGAGTTCGAAAATAACTATCAAATCGCTTAAGGTATATTTACTTTCTTTTCAATTTAGCTGTTGTTTCCTCATCGAATTCATTTGGCTTGAATGCCCCTCAGGCTTTCAACGGAAATCTCATTAACGCTTAATAAGTTGTTAATGGCGAAAGGTGGCCGTTAACTAATTGAGTTCCTCACTGACGGAAAAGTTCGATAAAAAACAGCTTAATGAGTTTCAATAGTTGGGTTTTACTACAAAATGCACTTTGTTAATGCCAAGCATATTAAAAACAAGTTTAAGATGAAAGTTTGAGGAGGCGCTTAACTCTCAGCCACTCATTTGGCCTGAAGTCTTTGATAAATTGATATTTAAGTATGAGAAATAAATAAATAAATGAATATTACATTTTTAAATTCAGTATAATGCACGTTGCCCCACTCAGTGTCTACAAAGTGTGGCAAGCTGCTTACAAGCTCTGTCATTAAATTAACGCACTTTGCATTTAAGCCAGCTAAAGCTTAAGCCTATTAAATGTTCCCCATTTCTAGAATCTTACCAACATTGACAAGGGGCAGGCACACGGCAAAAACCCTTCAATATGTTTTCATTTTTTTTTGTTTTTAAATTAAGCCTTCATAGAAAAACCACTCACATATTCCTGACATTTAATTTTTGGAGTGATGAATCTGCATTCAAAATTGCCTCAAAAGAATTCTGATGGATGTTTTACCCATTTCTGTTCAACTTCTTTGCTTTTATATAAATCTATTAAGCTGTTGACCTTTGGGTACTTTTCTATCAAATTAAATTTAACGTTGACCTTTTTTTTTTGGACTGCACTTTTCTTATGTACAAAAATTTAATAGCTTACAAAATGAAAAAATATTCCGAATATTTGGCCAAGGTAACAGGGGCCAAGAAGAAGTGCTGAAGTCAAGTGAAGTCCTAAGTCAACTCTTAAATATGTTTTTCTAGTTTTATTGCTTTATTTCAACAAAACTTTAAAGTCTTTATTTCTTATAGTCAGTGGACAGTCGGACATGGTCATGTCGACTCTGCTATATAAATGTAAATTTAAACAAAACCTTTTACCCATTTTCGATGGGCTCAGGTTATATTCCTCCATTTCCAACCTGATTTTTTGTACGAGGTTCAGAATTTCCTAGTTTTGGCAAAATTCCATTTGCGGCCTAATCAAAAAGAATTGTTTAAATTGAGTTTCTATTTTAGCTTGTCGAATTGTTATACTAAATAAATTATACTCACATCTGTGAAATACCATTAGAAATTATTATAATATATTGTTTTCACTGCAAAGCATTTTTGTTATTTTCAATGAGCCGCAATTATTAGTAGAAATTAGCTAATCAAATTGAAAGATATTTCAATCAAATTTACGCTCAATGAAACTAATTTATTTGATTATACGCAAAAGCCACAAATCAGCCTATCAACAAGCATATATCAAATACATATCAAAACACATAAATATCGAATGCCATAAAAGCGGCCAAACCTCCCCAAAATATCAGAAGAGCAAAGGGAAAGAAAAACAATAACAAAAACAAGAATAAAAACAATTTAAATCATAAACAAGCAAATCAAAAATAAAGCCGAAATAATTCTTGCTTAAACCATGGACAAGAGCTGGCCAAAATGTTATTGTTTTTGTTACTTGGCTGAAACGGCACACGCCAATCCCTGGCTATGACCACTTTCAGCCCCCTGCCTACTGGCACGCCCTGTTGCTGCGCCTTTTGGCCTGGTCAATGGAATCCTGCTTACGAGTTGCGCCAATTAAGCAAAAGCAGCTAAAGCAAAGCGAAAACATTATCAAAGTGGTCAAAAGCAGCATAAGAAAACACAGAACAATGTGAGAGAGGGAGAGAGAGATAGAAAGAGAGAGAGGGAGAGAGAGGGATGGAGGTGCGCTAATCCCATACCGAAATAACAAGACACAAATAGCCCAATTCCGTTTGCCTTGCGTGTAAGACACACATAAAACATAAAAAACAAAAAAAAAAACAAAAACCGGCAAAACCAGATAAGAATCCGCCCGAAGGACTAAACTCATTTTCAAGCTACCACGTAAGAGCAGTTGGCAAGGAATCATAATGAGAAATTATGAATGCCTAAGAGATGCTAACTTGGTCTTAGTGGCACTTATTACTTATGCTACCCATTGTGGCATTAAAGAGTTTAATAAAGAGTCGTCATCTCAACATGCTGCCCCCACACTGGAAGTTGACTCCGCTCTGCAGCACAATAAATCACTTTTAGCCCACTTGAGAGTGCATCCTTGCATGAGAGTCCTGTTCAGCACTTGATACACTGCTTATGCCATTATATCTGTGTGTGTGTGTGTCTCCTATATGCAACAGCCACAGCTGCCTCTTCCACAAGCATTTCACATTGTTGCTTCTATTTTACTCTGCTGACTTAGTTGCTTCCTTTTGTGCCTCATTTGCATGCGCAAAGTTGCCAATGCAAATTGTCTTTGTCTCTGGGCACATGTTTCTATATGCAGAACAGTATTAACACTTGATTTGGGTTCGGTCAACAAATTTGTGTCCACATTATTTACACAACTGTTGCTGCCTTTTTTTTAATCTATCTTTCGCTCTAACAACTCGTTTTAGCCCTAATGCAAATGGACAGTAAGCTGATAAAATCTGTGTTGAGTGCTAAGAAAATACACTAATCTTAAAGCTTAAGCAGTTAAGCGCAGATTATTATTTTCTCTTTACACAAAAACTTTATTTTTATTAATATTTTATTTTCCCATCAACAAGTAAATTTTGTGTTAGTTGTAATGTTTGAACAAAAAAGTTAAGACTTTATTTGCTATCTACAAGAATAGCTACTCAGAGGGGCAAAACAACCCCTAATAACATCAAGAATAAGTATATTTATGATAACTGTCTGTATCTCAGTGATTCGTATCTCTGCTCTATAAACTGTGAAGTTAACTATTTGAGTGGAGTCAAGCGAGGAGTCCTCCTCACCGACAAATTAGTTAATTGTGCCAACAACTTCTGACAGTGGGCTTACCAAATGAGATGAGCATTTCGGCTGGGAAAGGGGCTGCCCAAAGGGAATTACCAATCAGCATAAGAAAAGGAAGCCAATGGGAATGGGTAAGATGTGGTTGTGAGTTGGATGGGTGCTTCTCAAAATATATATATAAATATATATATGTTGACTGTACATAAATCTCCTGGTGAGCTTTGACCCATATTGTGGCTGGCTGCAGCCAACACAAATTACGGTTAACATAAGCATTTCTACCTGTGGCCAAAATGTGACTGGGCAAATGTTAAATGTCCGAACGAAACATGACAAACAAATTTTTGTTCATTGTCCTGGTGCTTATCAGTTTGACCAGATGCAGCTGTCTGCCGGGCAGACAGGCAAATGGTCTCCACCTGATTTAGTGGGCGTCCAATAAGGTCACAGCTCATGTTCTGGCATTTATGTTCAATGAACATGTCAGGATTTGGCAGAGGTGGATGCTCCAATGTGTGTGGCAGATTAGCCATTCTGATTTCCAACATTTATTGGATGCCAATAACTACTGTCTAGGCACAAAGGTTCTCTGGCTGTGTGTGTGTGCGAGTGTGTGTGTGTTTGTGTGTGTGAATTTATGGTTTCTCTGCCAATATCCGAAGTACCTGCAATATTTTGGTAATTTACATACCAGTCGGAAAAACCAACTGGTTGCTGCTGCCTTTTGTGTGTGACAGCTTGTAATGGATTTTCCATTTCTATTTTTTTTTTGCATCCAATTCTCAATTTTCGCCTGGTTTTTCCTTGCTTTGTAAATGCAAATTGAACAAGTTGTGTTTAATTTAAAAGTTATTGGCAACATTTGCAAGTCTTTGTCTTGTTTATTTCTCGTTTGCAATTTATTATTCACAATTGCTTGAGCTTTAATTAAAAATAACATTTATTTAATCCGTTGCCAATAAATCTTCTCTTTATAATCGGTTTGAAATTTAAAATATCGGTTTAAAAATGAGTAAATAGTTTAAAGAAAAGAGACTACATTTTAAGATTATTAGGCTTAAAGCAAAGTATTTATGAATATATTTACTCCACTGAATTGAAAGTCTTTTGAATATTTTCTAAATTTTATTTGCAACACATTTCATGCACTTTTGACACATCAACAATTTTTAAATTATTAATTTTTACTTACATTTATCAACATTTAAAATCTTATTTATTAAGCAAATAGGAAACATGAGTATGTGTATCCCATTTTTAGGAACTTTTCCATTTAGGATAGGGTATAAAAAATGCATCATATTCATATTAGTAGCGGGCACGCCCCTTGTGGCGCTTGATTAAACTGAAAACGTAGACAAATGGATAGATGGAAAGATTATTTAAATTGTATATATAAAAATATGTAAATTGTGAATCAGTGCATAAGCTTCAATTAAATATGTATTGAATATATATTTTTCCCTTACCTGTGTGCGACAACGATAAAAATTGCTATAAAGGTGATTTTTGTAGTTCATTTTTATTTAATTTTAATCATATTATAATTAATATTTTCATACACGTTTATTTCATATTTAATTGGAGATTAGTTCCAGCTAAATTGGAAATTATTTGAGAGCCCTTTTTAGATGCGACTCAAACACTAAAAAACTCCATAAATTAATTAATTAAAATACATAAATACATTAATTGTGGCATATTCAACACTTGAAAGCAACAATAACTAAACATTCATTTATTTAATTTATTCATTTATTTACATTTTAACGACGAACCTATAATTACCATAATTATAGCTATTGATATTTTGACATTAAACACGTTTACAATTAGTAGGAATTACGTGGAATTGCGTATATATGTGAATAAATATATATATATATATATATATGCCATTTAATGTCTAATTGCACATACATTCAGAATATTGAGACACATACATATATATATATATATATATATATTTATTTATAGTTAAATCTAACACTTAATGTACCACATCACATAGAGTACCCTCAAATAATTTAACGAGTTTGTCGATTTCGTAAATCTTTATATATTTTTTAAGTATTTACAGCTATTGCAAAATAATTACTAAATTACTAAAATACTGAGCTCTATTTTTTGGATAGAAGATTTTTCGGCTCTCTGAAGTCAAACATAAACTTCCCACAAATTTTTCAACTTTTTCAGTGTTTCTCACTTTAAGCTCGAAAACGCTAAATAAACTAAGAAAAAATTAAATAAAGTGTAAATTCAACTAGTACAGTGGTTGCTTGATAATTAGAATTCACAATTACTTTGAATTACTTAAATATTTTTTTTTTAAATATATTTCTTATAGAATTATATATTTATTTTTTACACATATTTTTGAATTACAAGATTTAGCAGATTATTTAAGACATACAAAAAACATGAATATCAATGAAAATGCCAATAGTATTTGTTTTCGAGCGACCACTGTACAGGGATATTTGAGTGTTGCCTGTGCAGCTTAGACTGAAAAGTCAAACGATGTCAACATATAGAACAGGTTTTGGTAATTTGGCATTAACCGAAACAGTCACAAACTGTTTAAGCCTGGCCAATACCAAGGACCATCTGTTTATGTACACGACCCATTGCAGGCTTAGAGCCCTTAGAAATTTACATAGAGCCAATTGGCAATTGCCAACTGCCAACTGCCAATTCCAGTTACAGCTACAATTGATGATAATGATGACGATGAGGAAGTGGCATGTGGGATGCATGTGGGTGGATGAGCGGGACGATGGTGGTGGTTGTTGTGGGGGTAAACAGTACAACAATTACTGTCAATTAGCATAGCCATTGTGCTTGTGTGTGCGTGTGTGTGTGTGTGTGTGCTGATTGGTGTGCAGATGTGTGTGAGAGAAGGTGTGTGGGAGAGTGAGATCAGTGGCTTAGAGCTGCTCATCGGCCTGTTGGGCATCCGAGTTTTCCTCCAGCAGCTCCACAATCAGTGTGCCTCACCTTTTCTCATTGACAATTGAGGCGCGTCCGGCGATGCCGCCCACATTGTGGGCGTGCCCATTGCCGCTGCCCGCATGCTGCAAGGGCATCGAATCCTGCCGATGGAAACTGCCTGTTCGTCCGCCTGCACCTCCGCCCGCTCCAACGCCATGGTTATTGTTCATGTGGAGTGAGGCACGATGGGCGGCCAGGCTGCCAGCTGCGGCACCACCCACATAGGTCGAGCGACGCATTGAGGTGACGCTAGTGTCCATGACGCCCGTTGCGGTCGAGTGTTGACGGAGGTGTGGCTGCCGCTTGACGCAAAAGCAGCACAGATAACGGTTGAAATGCTGCCGAAATACGCCGGACACACAATACAGCGCAACGGGATTAACGCACGAGTTGAGGAAGCTGCAAATTGAAAAAAGACCAGTCCACAATCTTTAGTCCACAGTTAGAAGTAACTTTTTAAGCACGTTCGAGTCAGTTGCAAGGTGGCATGCCACATAGTTTGACCAGCTGCGGATTGCTTTAGCTATGGAGTAGTGGCAAATGGTGCTATAAATATAGTTCAGAGTCTAGTAACCCATTTCCCATTCCCGGATTTTTTATGAGTTTTTGAATTTGGTTATTGTGAAGATTCTTCTTAAACATCAAAAGATAATTCTAAATTTATGAAATGGTACAAAAAAAAAATACATTTTTGGTATTTTATGTTTTTTTGTCTTTATCACTAAAGCATTTCATGAATTCACATTTATTAACATATTTAATGACTTTGTTGGCATAAAGAGCACAAAGATTTATAGCAGCTGATTATTTGGCCTTTTGTTGAAAGTAAAAAAGCCGAGTCATAAAAAATATATAATTAATTTCCATCGAAACCTTTCTTTTATGCAGGCCTGCAAATGACTTTGCTATTTGGAATTTCAATATTTATATTTATTTTACGAATTACCCTCTTTTCCCCTGTTTATTAATGTTATCGATGGCAGTAAGCATTTTAGCCAAATCTTTAGCGCTTTTTGCTAGCATCAAAAAATTCAGTTCGTAATTTGCAGCATTTCTTTCGATTTGTTGTGCATTTGAATCATTTTGAAGGAAAAAAGTTGAGTTTTTTTTCTGAGCCACCCTTTTGGTATGTGGCAACTGATTCTCAGTGGAACTGATGACACTCGCTGACACCACAAATGAAGTTGCCGCATTGCTGGCACATAATTCACTGCAACATACTGCGCTCTCCTCTCCCACCAACTGAAGATGTACAAGACAAAAATAAATATGCGACTATTTGGCGCAAAAAAGCCAAGAAATTAGTGTTGAAGGGAAGCCTTTTTCACTTTCAATTAAAAGCCAAGAAATTTGAGAGACAAAGTTTATATACCCTTGCAGACCAAAATTGAAATATTTATACTAAAAAGTTAATAGATTTTGTCTTTGTATTTCAATTTAAAAATACACTTTTTTGCCTAAAATCCTGTGAGAGGACGACAAAATAGTTATGTTGAAGCGGAAGCAAAAGGAATTTCAATATTTGTTTTCTTTCAACTAGTTTAAATACAAATAAACTTGAGTCAAACTTTGTGACAAATCTGTAATATCTCTGTGTAAGGGTAGAAATATCCCCCGAGGCACTGCAGCGCCAAGTCAAAGGACCAAAAACTTTTCGTATGTTTCGCAATCTAGCAACGAATGCAAGAATTGCATGCGGCAGCCAAAATAATCTTGAAAAGTTGATGCCAAAAGGCATTAAGCGAAAAAGGAAATGTGTTGTGCTCTTAGCTGGGAAGTTATCCTTTGACCCCACATAGCTTACCTTGTGCAGAATCCCACGATGCGCACCATGTGCCAAAACTCATCGAAATCATCCTCGGCGGTGGGATATAAATAGTACCAAAGCTCGAAAACATGATACGGAAAGAAACAAATGAAGAAGACTGTCCGTGACAGGCAATTAGTACGCGGCAATCCACAGCTGTACCAGTTTTGTGGCAGTACTCACCCACTACAAAGGCAACGACCATGCGTGCCACATGACGACGAGCCCGGGCCTGGCTGCGACTCTGAATGCTCAGCTGCTCGCCGGGCATGTCCCGTGCACTGATATGCAGTCGCTTGGCCATCATGATGTATAGGACGCCAATGATGGACAGCGGCACAAAATAATATATCGATGCCTTGGCCACCACCATATATCTACAAGGGGAAATAAAAATCACAGCTTAAGCATCAACTCGTCAAATTCTTAGTCAATTTGCAGCAGTTGCTACTTAGTTGCATGTTGCACAGCTTAGTTCATGCAACTAACAAAGGACTTGCTCCAATTTGGTAATTGCAGTCATTTAAACTGTTTTGATCGATTGTCAAGCAATGCAACACAGTCTGCAACACAGTTTGTGGCAAATTTTTGTTAAATTTTTCTGGGTTTAATACTCTCCAAATTAAGCAATTTAACATTTTTTTTTTTTATCTTTTTTATGTTTGTTGCAAGTGCATAATTTGTTCCCTTAAATATTAGCCAAAAATTAAATTCAGCTTTACAAAGGAGGAATGAAAAATATATATAACATAAATATTGTTGGCTAAATTAGAGAACTCGAAGATTTTATAAATTTTATTTATATATTGCACCCAAAAAGATTTGAGTTTATATTGTTGCTATTCTTTAAAATTCAATATTTAATTATTTTATTATATATTTTACCCTTCAATATGGATAACTGGGTAAAAGGTTTACGAATTGTGTTAGTTTAAGACTCGGGTTCAAGTTAATTGGGAATTCTCTACAATCGAACTTTAATAAGAGTTTCGGGTAATCTACTTTTAAAATATCAAAGTAAAGACCTCTCATTTAAAATTATTTAAACGGGTTAATAAAGATTTGAAAAAGTATGTCTTTTGAATCTGTATAAATCTGAATATGTATTTAAATGATAACCAGTTTTATTTATTGCATTAATTAAAATAAATTAAACCGCAGACTCTCTGTGTTAACCAAACCAAGTGTGTTCAACCAGAATAAATATATTATTGCCCAGCTCATTGATGAAAGCATTTTTGTTTGTCCAATGCAGTAATTTTTATATTTAATCTGTTTATCATCGAACATATTGGCCAACAAGCTGACAGCATTTCAGGCACTAAAAATAGACTTAAATAATAAAAAAAAAACCCATGGGTATTATTTAAATCTATCTTCAGCTCAGTAAACAAATAAATGTTTGGTAAATTTTAATAAATTTAATCAAAGCATTACCAAACCATTTTAATAATTTACACAATTCAGTTAAATGATGCCCTAAAGGGGATCATCATACAAATTTAGAAATTTAATTTAATTTAATGCCGACTCTCGTATAGCATGAAAATAAATGCGGTAATCGGATTTGGGCTCAAATAGCAAAACGTCTAGGCCATATTAAACAATTTGTCAGACTATTAAAATGCCTGTTGGCAGAAGACATTTCCAATAAATCATGATACGTGTCAGATTTTGATGAGTAATGAAAACCTACTCGAAATCTTAAATTACATGCTTTTAGGAATGCTTTATTTACTCTGCGGTATTTGTTTTTTGGTTTTTTTTTTTTTTTTTAATGAGAAAAGTTATGGGAGAAGTTTTACGCCTTGCATTAAAAAATTAGAGACCAGTTGGCAAAAGGCGTGAAAATTACAGCAGTAGAGCAAAACCTACATCAACATCAAGTGGCTGTTGGTGTTGGATTATGTGGCAACAGCTGCCGTTGTCCGGCATGAAAGGATTTCGAACTTACGGCAACAGGCAAGCAGACACAGCCGGGCAGGCACAGCCAGCCCATAAAGCCGGAGTGGAATTAAATTTAAGTTGCTTGTCAGCTGCAGAAATGCGAGGAGCAGCATATGGCCAACAAATATGTATATATATATCCGGTTAAGTGTGCGGCAAGGCATGACTGATGACTGATGTAATGGACAGCAGGGATGTCAGGGTAACAAACTGAATATAAGCACCTTTAAAGTGACTCTGGCATGACAATTTGTCAATTGAGACAGTCTAAAATAGCTGGGATTAGAAAATGTAGGACGAAAACTTAAAGCTTAAAATATTAATAAAGTGAAGGAGAATAATGAATATTAAATTTGAGAGATGGTTAGAGATACAAGTGTATTAATTACGTAGAAGGTATATTTAATTTAATTTAATTTTGTAATGCTTTAAAGGAAGAGCACATTGGACTTTTTGTTCCTGTGGCTGCTTCTGCTTCATTGCACAATTTGTTTTCTCTTTTTTTTTTTTTTTGTGTTGGACAACCACTTAAAACTAAATAAAAACAAATGAGGCGAACAAATGCGCTAAAATAATGTAACTGAATTGGCATATTGGGCCATTGGCCAACAACTACTTACTTTGCATAAATCTTGGTGCGAAATGGATTGCACACTTCAATGGTTATGTTGCCCTTGTTGGTGGGCAGCGTATAGTGCTTCAGATCGGAGACAAGAAACGACGGCATGCCCAGCATTATGGCCAAGACCCAGATAATCACCGCCGTAAACACAGTCAGTGGCTTTGTCTGTATATTTTTTTGCGTGTGTGTGTGTGTGTGTGTGTGGGATGAAGAAAATTGTTTAAGTATCCGTAAGGAAGTAACGCTCCTGAACTGGTAGCCAGCTCACCTGCAATTTGCGCAGCGGATTCACAATGGCGCAATAGCGTTCGCCGGAGAGTGCGGTCAGTGTGAAGACGGAGACACCAATGGAAATGTCCTTGAAGAACTCGGATATGCGACACATATTACGCTCAAATGGCCAACTCTCCTGGGTATAAACAATCGTTGCCACCGGCACACAGACCAAAATGACCAACAAATCAGCCAGCGCCAGTGACAGAATATAACTGTAATGATAATGGAATAGAATTGATTAAATTACCAATTAATAATAATATTCAATTTAATTTTATTGTAATCTGATTCTTTTTATATTTTTGTATGCTGAAGAAAAAGTATATTTTGAGCATTTGTCGATGCCATTTTTTTTTCTCCTCAAATCACACAAAATATTCTATGTTACCCGACATTATTTAATGGTTTCAGTGTATAACTGGTTAATTCATGATATTTTAACAAATTCTATAATTTAGTTTGTTGCTGCTTAGCGAGTGGAAATTTGAAAAAATTCAAAGAATCCTTCAAGGAGTTTGTTAAGTTTACACACAGTTAAACGTGTCAAATTTGCTGCTTGATTGCACTGGGATTGAAATTGAAATTGTTATTGCTATGGATTTGGGAAAGGGTTAGGGTAGCTGGAACGGGAACGGGAAGGGGAACGGGACCGGTAATTTTAACGTTGATTTTGTTGTGTTCCTGTTGACCATGTTGTGCATCCACTTGGAAAGCAACCTTCGATTTCAAACAAACTTTTCTTGTGAATTCTCGGCCATTTTCGAGCATCTGCCTTAAAATGGGTCTGTGCACAAAATCAACAGCGATTCCAGCACACTTCTCCTGCCCAAATGTCCGACTATGTCCAAATAGCAGTTATTGTGTCTCCTGTCAAATGATGTCGAGCTTGAATTCGTATTGTATTGCAGTTAAAAAAAAAGGAGAATGCTGCCTTTTCTGTGTTTATTGCCGAACAAATTGCTTTGGCATCGAGGTGCTTGAACCACACCAAAAGGTGCCAGACAAAACACATTCAAAAGCACAACAATAATCCACAAATTCCTAGTTCTGGGAGATGTCAATGGACGCTTGTCTAGACAGCCCAGCCGGACAAACGTGCTCGCAGGACAAACCAGCCAGTTTTATCCACTGATTGTGTCTGAATAGAAATGTAGAAATTTCTCAGATATTTGCACAGAAATACATCTCTAAGCAATATTTTTTTTGCACATTTTTATCATAATTTTCTTTGCATATTTTTTTTTTGGTATTTCTGTCAATGGTTCAATCACATTAAATGTAAATTACAGCCTGACAATTTATGTATTCTCGGTATAAATATACTTGTTATGCAAGCTCAAAACTTTTTGTTATCGATTTCGACTTTTGAATTGAATTTGCATTTGCTTCCACTTAAATTCAAAAGTCAGCAGATGAAGTTTCGAGAGATGCATAAAAAGTGCCGGAAGGCTTAACATAGTTCTTGGTTGTGTAAGTTTTGTACAAGTTGGCAACTTAATAAACATTTGCATTTGGCCGAATCAAAAGGCGTCGACATCTGCTCCATTCAATACTAATAAACATTGCCACAGCTAACCAATAGTTGGAAACTGAATACATTGTGAAAACGTATAAACACAAACCAATTTCCATGACACGCATCAAGCATACGCCATGTGGCATTGTCAGTCAGTTAAGAATGTTTTTTCTGGCAAGTGCTTAAAGAGGCCTGGTAAGCATTTAAATGGCTTAAACAGCCAAGCATCTAACGACAAGCATTAACTTATCGCCAAAATACTTGTTATTAGTTTTCAACATATTTTTTATTCAACTTTAAAAATCACTTTTAACTTATGGCATCAATGGAACTTTTTATCTTTAATTTAGCAAAAGGCAAGTGCCTTCTGTGCTGAATACAAAAAGTTAAGAAAACATTCCTTTAGAACTTTTTAATTTGGCCAGGCATGTTGACAGCTGTTTCAACCAAAACCAAAGACAAATCTGACTTGAATACAACTGCCAAAAAAAATCAGATATGCGACTCATAACTCAACGCTTTGAATTTTGAGTGGCAAATCTGCTATTTTTATTTATATTTTTTTTGGGATATTTTTGGCACCACACAGGGCCAAAAGATATTTATATGAAGTGTCTGCCATGATTATACATACATATATATGGGCTGGCTGCATATATTAGGCTGATGTTTTTGGGGAAGTTTGGGAGGGAGGGGCTTGCACCACAGGGGAGTTGGTTTGGATATCACTTACGTATTGGGTATGTTGCGCATGGAGCGATGGCGAAAGAATATGATGACCAAGGTGCCATTGCCAAGTACGCCCACAATAAAGATGAGCGTAAATAGCACCGTCACAATATATGTCTCCGGGCGATCCAAGGGGCTCGTATAGGGGTGCGGATCTTGCGTGGAGGTGATATTATGTGGAATTGATGAAGTTTCCTCTGCATCTGTCGATCCATATTCATCCAGCTCACTCGAATTGCTGAGCTGGCTAACATTCATTCCAAGAGGAGCAGCAGCCGTAGTTGATTCCAGTGGCACATAGGCCAAGCTTGCCGCCAGTGTCTGGCTCATGTCCATTAGAGCCGCGTACATGTTTACGGATGCGGCGCACACTGGGGGAGTCCTTTAGTGTCCTGCCTCAGCAGTGAGTTCCTGTCTGTGCGTTTCCCTTTTATCTGCTCACTCGTTTAGGCCACTTCCGTTTCCTTTTAAGCCAACTTTTTGTTGTTCTTCGCACTTTTGCCTCTTATTTTATTTATTTTTATTTATTTTTTGCCAAGGGGTATTCAGTTTATGGCATTTAGGTTTTCAGCAAAGTCGTTGTTGTTGTTGTTGCTGTTAGTCGTGTTGCTGCCACAGTTGCGAGTTTTATTTTGCACATTTTGTTTCAGCTTGGACCACATTTGTTCGTCAATATTTTTGTTGTTGCTGTTTGTGGTTTTTCCTTTGTGTCGCCAGTTGTAGTTAGCCTGTGGGCGAGAGAGGAGAGTGGTGGTATAAGTACTTGTTAAAGCCATCGTTTGTTGTCAGTGATTTTCAGCAGTTTTCAATAAAATTGCGAGAAAAAAAATACAACGTTGCGTATACTTAATACACAGTATTTATTTTTATGCCTTGCTTTATTATGTTGCGTGTTGCGGTTTCTGTTTCATACAATCGACAACCCTTCTTCCATTTTTTTCTTTTTTTTATCTGATGATTATTTATTTAAAAATATACCCAAAAAAAAATAAAATAAAAAAAAAATTGGTAGCTGCCCTTTTTTTATGATAAAATTTGTAGTGGATAATAAATGCAAGGGTATTAATAATAAAAAAAAATGTATATGAAAGCTTTGCATAAGCAGCAAAAGTAATTGAACAATATTAAAATAAATTAGGGTTAAATTCTGCTTGCATATTTGGAATAATTTAAAATTTGCTTAGTTTTGGGATTATTCTGCTTTCATTTTTTAAATTAGTAGATTTATAGCTTTTAAATATCCTTATCGAAATTTGCATATAAATACTGACCAGGAACTGACTAAATTATAAACATTTAAAGCGAATTTCGCAGTATTTGCATAAGAGAAAGCTAAACAGAACAAGCTAAAAAAAAACCCCTTTTCTTTGGCTTTGTGCATTGGAAACGTCAGCTGAATGTGATTTGGCCATGGCTTTTGCTCAGTTGGTGCAAAGCATTCAATTATTCTAGGTTTCTATTGGCATTCTTTTTGTATTATTTTTCAAGCTTCTGTTGGGATTTGAGTTGCTGTTGTCAATGGGTAGAGGAGTAGGGGGGAGTAAAGAAAGGGGAAAAACATTTCTTGGAAAACACACATTGAGAGCTAATACAAATCCATTCGGGCAAACATTCAAAGGCAATCAGTCGCCTTTATAATCCTGCAACGCATCTGATTTGTATATTTTTCTGGGGTTTCACTTCAGTTTTGTTGTCTCGTTTCAATTTCAATTCGATATGGGATTGCTTTGGCAGGCGTTACTTGTTTTGGCCATATATATTGATTTCCAGTACTACATACATTTTTATACTTGTTATTTATTCAACGCTCTAAACTTGTAGCAATTTCTTGGCGCAACAATCTTCTCAGCAAACATATTTATAGGCCTTAGCCTGGCTATAAGCAGCTTAACGATTTAAACAAAATACACGCAATTGCAGTTCACAGTCAGGGTAAGATTCTCTCTTCCTCTTTGGGACCCTCAGGTGCTACATGGGAGGGTCAGGTGCTGCCATGGAAACTAGATATGTATTGCAATGGTTTGCCCTAAAATTAAATATTTATTGGACAGCTTCCTTAAATTATTGAACTGTGTATGAAATTTGTGGCCCAAAATAGTTAGAGGCTAAGATAAATAGAAAAATAAAAAAAGGTGTGCAGCAGATAATTTAAAAAAAAAAAATACAATTTAAATAATAAAGATTAACTTTTGGCAACTATTTAAATTTCATTTAATCTAGCATTTTCTATGTTATTTGTTGCAGTACAATTTGAGATTCGCCATTAACAAATTCATTTATTTAATTATTTATTATTAAACTGTAAGTTTTTCCAATTTGTTTGAAAACATCAGCTTTTATTAGCCAGCCTAAGCAAAGGCAAGTTTTTTTTTAAACGTTTTACGCTTTGCACGTTTTGCCAATAAAAATTGGCATTTTAAGGTACGCCAAAAAAAGTTCAACACGTTTCCAATGAAATCTTAAAACCTTAAAAGAACTTGAAGGCGATAAAAAAAGGAGATTCCTAAACAGTTTTGACCACTTGGGAGTTCATCAGCCTTCGAGGTGCCAACTAAAGTCTTAATCTCAACTTATTTGTTTTTGCTGTTTATTGGCTGACCCTCGTTCAAAGGGTCATCAGTCCGAAAAAAAAAAACTTTTATATATTTTATAAATGGATTAACAATTTTTGGCAACGTCTGAAATATTTAACGCTTGCTTCTATTGATGCCACACCCAAAACAATAAATTACATTAAACGTTTTACAAAGTTTACAAAATTACAAAATCTTTGTGAAAGATTTATAACTTTTGAGAGACATGTGTGTGTGTGTGTGAGTTTAAAGTAATAAAAGCATTTTGTTATTTTATGTGAGTACCCACAAAGGTCAACAATGCCAACGATTGAGTTTTCACTCAATTGGCAAAGCATTCAAAGGACACACATGAAAAATTTTGCGGTTGTCGCAACACAAAGAGCAGTTCAGGGAGCAACACACACTGAGAGAATTTAAGTGCAATTAGCAGTGACAACAGGGTCGTTGCTGCGGGGTCAGCAGTTGGCTGCTTAATGACAGACCTTTGGGCAATAAACCTTTGAAAGTGTCGACAGTCAACACACAAGTTTCTCTTTTTATGACTGTGTGTTGTAGTATAAAATTCGAAATGTCACTTCCGGCTAAAGAAAGAGACAGAGAACAAAATAGAGGGAGAGAGAGAGAGAAAGAAGAATGAGTTGAAACTAAGACAAACTTCACAATGTTAATTATTTTTCGCTTTTTGTTGGCCTGGCTTAATACTAAAAGTTTTCAAGTTACTTCCGCAAATGACAATCAGAGTTTTTGTTTGGCCTACAGGCAATTATACGAAAATCCCCCTAAAAAATTTGTCAACGCAAATTCATAAAAAAAAATGCCTGTCAATTTTTTTTTTCTTTTCGAAAACTTTGACCCCGCGCGGCATTTAGAAAAGTTTCTCAAATTAGTTGTGCCACGTGTGACGAGTCGCCTCAAGTGTCGCCAAAAGTTAACTGTCTGTCTGCGCATATCAAAAAGTCTGCATTGCCACACAATAACAAGTGCCTGACAGAGGCGACGAGGCATGCAACACTTGAAAGACAAGTTACAACAAAATTCCTGGAAAAACCAACAGCTCACAGAAGATCAAGAGGCTGTCACGAAAATTATATTAATATTGTATATTTTTCTTTGTATAGTAGCTGCCCAACAAAAAAACACAAATAATAACAAAAAATAATCCAACTTATGGGACATGTCCTGCAGCTTAGATGCTCAGCGTCCTCTGATCCAAATCAATTTAATTGAATCTTAACACCCCCCCGGGGGGGTAGGACAAAACTTCTAGTTGGTAAGAAGTCAAAGAAAGTTTTGAATAAGCAATCGAATTGAGGTCAAAGTTAATGCGATTTCTTAGAATCTGTCAATGGACTTGCCACAAATAGATTAAATGTTTGTTTTGGGTGGAAAACTAAAAATGTGCTTTTTGGAGAATTATAGTTTAAATTTATCTATTTATCTATTTTGTTAAAAAATGTGTGTTGGATTTATAAAAACATATCTGCATAAAATAGATATATTGTTTATAGTTGAAGCAAAATTAATCAATATATAAAAATTTCTATAAATATATATAAATATGTAATATGAAAAAGCGACTTTCATTTAAGATGATCAGCTAGATGAAGTCATTTATTCCATTAATTTTATTTGGGCTTTTCTTAAAGACTTTAACTTGTTCTCCGGAGGCTTTGTGGGATCCGCCGGAGCTGAAGCGACTGCTTTTTGAACGCAATTACATTTGTCGGCAGGGAAAGTCTATTAAAATGACGAGACGGCTGGATGACTTGTTGCTAGGCTAGGAGCACCCCGTCGTGTGAGGGGTATCCCGTGGTGCCTGTGACTCCCGTCCCAAGCTGCTGCTGTTGCAAGCAGATAAACAGACAAACATATTGTCGAAATGGCGCTGTGAACATGGCCAACATTCTGCTGAATATGCGTTAGATAAATCATAAGGCAAACATAATATAATACACAGCGTTGCTGTGAGGCAGGTTATTTTTATTATTATTTTTGTTGGCTTGTAAGCTGCATGGATAAAGTCAAAGCAGCCAGCGTATGCCACATAATGCGGCAAGCGTGTTAATCATACGCCACATATGCGCAGCCAGCCAAGCCGAATAATAAGCATCGGCATCGGCATCGTTAGCTGGCTGTGGCAAAGGTTTGGCATTGGGTTCTAACCCATCCATGGCAAACAGTTAACTAATGACTAACTGCGTACATTATTCAGCCGTGTTCTCTAAGCTTTTTTAATTAAAGCGAAACAAAAAAATATTTCTCCATTAATAAAAATAAAATATAAACACAAAAAAAGCGTGGCCGCTGCTCATTTCGTATGCCCAAGTGCCCATCCCACTCCCACTCCGTCCCAGCTCCAACCCATTTCCCTTTTGACTGAACATTATGCAAATTTCATGAGCTTCCATTTGGGCTTCTGGTTCGGGTCTGTCTCACTCTCAGCTCTCTCTTCGACACTGTGAACATAAATATTGACAAAGTAACCGACGCCGCCTTGCCCCGCCCAGCTCCGCCTCGAGGTCGCCAGGCTGGCATCCGAGAAGTTGCCAGACTGACAGGCAGGCGGACAGGCAACCAGATAGGAAGTCACGAGACCCAGTTGGGTCATCCATTTCGGGTCATAAAGCATTGCTATTCATTTTGATTGAAGATGATTGAAGACGATAGCAAATGGCAAGTTTGCCTACGCAGAAATGCCAGATATCTGTTTGCCATGACTTGGCTTAGCTAAATGCCTATTGTGCATCCGGATTCTAGACGGAGTCATCTGTCAACTTGCGACCAGGAAATGAGACTCAAAATGTCAGTCTACTTTTTCAGTTACTGTCAATTAAATTATTTAATATTTAGTATTTTCTCAACAATTGCAAGTGCTAACAAAATTCCAATATGTCGAGGCGGGTGAGCATTTTGACACCAGAAGAGCTGGCTGCAGAAGGAGCAGCTACGGGGGAGGCAGTAGCTCCTTCATCCAGGCGCTCATCAGCGACATCTGTGGGAGAGAAGAATTCGAGGAGTAGCTCGAAAGTTGGGTCCAGTGCTGATGCGAAAACAGGAAGTGAAACAAAGCTGATGAGTGAACCCGATACCAATGCGAGCACTAAGAATGCCTTGGAAAAACTATCCATGACGGATCTGTTTCCGGATGGTTGTGAACGCTATAAGAAGGATTGCTGCTGCTGCCACTGTGTGGATGTGAGGAGGGCCTTGAGGCAGGCAGCATATTTGAAAACGCCGGAGGGTAAAGAGCGCACCGAGCTGCAGATGCATCTGAGGAGCTTCTTCATGGACATCAGTGCAATGACACACGTGCGCCAGAGGGTTGAGGCGATGCTGAATGGCACAAAGGAGCCGACACCTTCACCAACCAACAGTTTTCCCATAACCATAACTAATGTGGAACCGATAGATGAGTTTTGCATGTCCATCGATTGGTATCTGCACGATGACTCCATGGTGACGCACTACGAGATCTATGTGGACAATAGAAGGCGAAAGCGCATCTTCAATCCATTGGTGACCAGCACGGTACTCCTCGACGTGGACATGAAACGTTCGCACAAGATTTGCATGAGGGCGATACCCAAAAAGTGTGCAAGCTCCAAAACCGATCCTGTGGATAAACTTGTGCGGGATGTGTGCTGTGGCGGATTCGATAAGGTCCTTGATTCCGACTATTTCTGTCAGTGTGCCAACAAAACCAAAATGGAGCAAATCGAAATGGAGTACAAGAGGAACTCGTGCCAGGTGCTGGTCGATTTCTGGAAGGACAGCGAATTCTTTTACATGCCACCTTCCCACTGCTGATGAATTAATTTATGTCTTTTGGGGTAACTTTTGATTTAATTTTAAATTTCAAATGTAGTTTTGCAAATTCTAAATTGAAACTTTTTTTTTACAATTTATCGTTTATAAAGTGTCTGATTAAGTTGCAACATATTTAAAATAGAAAAAATCAGTTTACAATTGCAGCAACTTAAAAATGCATCTTTAAAATCGGAGCAATTGGAATAAAATCAAAGTTTTTAAGTGCCACTCAAAAATGTGGAAGTGTGTCAAGTGTTTTCTGTCATCCAAAGACAAAACTTTCGCACTTTGGAATCAGCAGCAGAAAACGGAATTTGCTGCACTTACTAAAGTGTGAGTAGCACAAGTGTCTGCGAGAGATAGACAGAAAGAGAGGCAGAGAGAGAGAGAGACAGACAGAGTGAGTGAGTGAGGCAGAGACAACAAGACATGTGTAGACAACTTTGGCTGTCGGCTTTATTTAAATATTTATCATAATCTGCAAAATGTTTTCTTTAGCTTTTTTTTCTCTTTGAATGGATGTTTTTTTTTTATCAGTGGGCAACAGGCGATGGCATTAGCATTAGCATCGGCTGCGCCACGGCTATATGGGTAAGTGGGGCAGTTTATGCTGACGTAGGCGCCTTCATTTGGGGCACTCTGACGTGGCGTGATTAATTATTTGGCAAATATTTGAAATGCCCCGAGTGGTTTCCATTACAGCGCAATTGCTTCTGGTTTGTTGATGTCGGCACAGATCGTTATGTGAACGCAATGAAAATCTGAGAAATTTTACACAAATACTAAACATACACATCTTGATATATATATATATATACAAATATATTTATATATACATTTAATTAAGATTTGCACTTTTGTTCAATCTATTGAAGTGCGCGTTGAATGACAGATTTTCTATTTGGCATTTGGCATTTGTTTCAATTATTTCAATTATTTTTAAATACCCTGTGAAGTACCGAATGACTGGTATTATGTACTAAGAAAAAATAGACTAATTTATCATAATTACTGGAGATGTTTTAAAAGAAATAATCAGCCACCATTTGAATTTCTTTATCTTTTTCAATTCCTTCGAATAAAACGAAATAAGGTAAATTTTTTGCTCTTGTTTAAATTGTTTATTGACGCATCAATTAAGACGCAGTTGCTGTTGCTAATCTTGAGCATAAATTAACGTCGAGCACTCCCTATGCGTACATCCTGTTTATTTATTTTAATGCTTCCCCATTCGAACCACGCGTCGTATGCGCTATTTTTATGGTCGCATCGAATTAGTTTAAACGCTGTGCAATTTGTACATCGAGTTTTATACGCTGCATGGCTATTTGCAAATATTTAAATTGATTTCTTGTGGCTGTTTCGCCTTTTATTTATATTATCAGACCAGTTTTGTAAATTGTTGTTTATCCCAAAATGTTTATGGCCCAATCGATCACGCAGAGTCCGTTGCCAGGCAGCTGCAATAGTGCGTTAAATTATCCATTTTCGTTGGCAAGCCGAAAACAATTTCAGTCCCACAAAGTTTTTGGAGAACCTTTTGATGACAAATTTCTTAGCACAGCAAAGTGAAGTGAAGACCCACACAAAACACCACAAAATGCCAAAAGGCACACATCAACTTCGGGACACATAATTGACATTCTTGGCTGTGTCTGTGGGTTTTGGTGACAAAAACACGATGAGAAACACAATGGAGAACCTGCTGTTCTGGCACAAATAACTGGCACGTACGACTTCAACGCCATTTGTGTTTACAAACTGGATATTAATATGAATATTTTATGCAATGCAACCAAGTGGAAAACTAAGAAAAAAAAATAACCAACAACATGTAAGTAATGTGCAATTTTCAAGCGAAGCGGAAAATGTTAAAATGAACTGATTAAAACCAATAATAAATTTCGTAAATTCAATAAAAAGGATTAAAAATCAATGTGAGCTTCAGAATATTCGATTATATATTCGATATACAAATAAAGGCTTTAAATAGTTCAGCAAAACTCGCTTTAAGATAAAGCATCAATGGGAACTTTAGCAATCGATAACAACAAATATTCGATATACAAACAAAGTCTTTAAATAGTTCAGCAAAACTCGCCTTAAGATTAAGCATCAATGGGAACTTTAGCAATCGATATACAACAAATATTCGATATACAAAAAAAGTCTTTAAATAGTTCAGCAAAACTCGCTTTAAGATTAAGCATCAATGTGAACTTTAACAATCGATATACAACAAATATTCGATATACAAATAAAGTCTTTAAATAGTTCAGCAAAACTCGCTTTAAGATTAAGCATCAATGGGAAGTTTAGCAATCGATATACAAAAAATATTCGATATATAAATAAAGGCTTTTAATATATGCAAAACTTATGACAAACAAATACAAATATAGAATCTGAATTTATCATGTTTTCTATTATTAAATGTTATTTAATGCTAATGCTTGTTTTCTATTAAGATGTATATACAAATATGACATGCAAATACAAAAAAAAAAAGAATCTGAACTTATCATGTTTTCTATTGTTAAACGTTATTTAATACTTAGGATTGTTTACGCTTGACATATAATCAATAATAAATATCATTTTTAGAAAACAAAAATGAGATTATCATTGATATGCGTAAATATGCAATCAATAACAAAAATATTCCCAGGTATGCCGTTAATCCGATGTTATTCGGCAGATTTCCGCCCACTTACATGCTATATTGATGTCATGTGGCTATATCTAATATTTATTACCCATTGGTTAACTGTGACAACTTGTTCTCGCGGGAGCAATGATTTACAGTTTGTTTCTACATGAGTCTCTCAGCATTGCCAACTTTTTTTTCCACTTCTGGCAATCTGTCAGCGCCGCAAACTCTGTGAAAAATCTAACGAATTTCAATTGAAATTTCGGTAGTATTTTTTTTTTTTTGACCTTGTCGTGTTTGCTCTGCTTCAAATACAAAAAAACAAAAATGAATTGGATGAAAACGAGAAGAGAAGAAATAAATTGGTGAAATCTAAATGTGATTTTGGAATTGCTGTTGCATTGTTTGTGGCACAACAATATTTGTGGCCCCATGAGAACACACCTAACGCTGCTAGCTGCCCCCAGCTGTGTGGCACACAAAATTGATAAGGGATTTGAAATATTCTATATTTTTTTTTTGTGGCAAAAGCAATATGAGAATGCAGACGTCGTTTGGCATTTTTCAGTTTATGTTCGCTAATTGGCAAAATAACTACCAAAGTGATGAAAATAAAATTTGGCAACTGTGCAAAAATACAAAGCAGCCACAGGAAGTTCGCCAAATTGATTGTCAACATAATTCAGGACAAATTCAATTTAGCCAAAAAAACATTAACAACTTTTTGCAGCTCTAAATAAATATTTCTGAGATGAGATGAGAGAAATTTCTTCTGTGCTGAGCCAAATAACGAAGAAAGCTGATTGCCTAAAACGAGAAGGATAATTTGAGCATAATTTAATTATTTACATTGCGGTCTATGTCAATATTTGTATATTTATTAGCTCGTAGATTTTGCGCAATAATAAGACTAGTAAAAAACGGTTATGGGCAAACCCAGCGAGGATTACTCCACAAAAGAGCTAAAATATGTTCCATTTGGAGCCTCATCAAATCATTTACGTATGCAAATTAAATTCTTTTTTTAATGCTTTATTCTTTGGCATAATGATAAATGCAGCTCACTAAACAAAATCAGAGAGACAAACAAAAAACTGTGTTCAACAACCACTAAATAAGCTTGAGCTGTGTAATCCCAAAAAACTTAACAATAGATACAAAAAAACCAAATGTTTTTGCTTGCATAAATTCATTTTTGTTTTTGCGCATATCTTTTTTGCAATTTCAGTGCATTATTTATAACAGCCAGTGTGGTCAGTAAAGGGGCGTTACTGAGCTACTCGACACGCCCACCTGGTTCGAGGCCAATGATTTTATGATAAATGAGCCAAGTTAATCATCAACTCGTTTTTGCTGCAAGCAACTTCAAATCAAAAAATAAATCAAGAGCTATTGTAAGAAAATGCAGAGAGGGTTGGAAAAAGTGGAAAATGTAAAGAAAATTGTGTTGGAAAGCATGAAAAACTTGATGTGTCTTAAAGCAGGTGGCAAAAATAATACTCGACTATTTAAAAGAGTTGGGGTGAAATTGTTATATTGACGGCAATGCATACTCAATGAGGTTAAGGCAAAAATGTTGGTTGTGTTTTGGGGACCAAAAAAGTTTACCATAATTGATGGATATTATGCAACTAAGAGATTAATGTTGGGACAGACATTAAACCTCACAATTCACTATCAAAGTTAACACTACGATAAATCTTATAAGCACTCCACAATTGACATTAGCCAGCAATTGATACAACCGACCAGGCCAAATCATTAATCACAGCTAAGCAAACGAAAGAAAGCGAAGCAAAACACTGATTTGAGTTGCTCTCTTTTACAGGCCACACACACACACACACACACACGCACTAAACAAAAGACACGTATTTCTGCTTACGTAACACACATCAAAAACACAGGTTTTCTCAAGGCATCTTCTAGAATTACGACACGTAGCCGTCGAGAATATTATCCGCATCAGCAGATTGAGAGAACATTACGCGGTTGCCGGCTCCATTTGCCATGTTGCATGTGTCATCGATTGACAGTCTGTCAGTATGCATGGCAATCTCTTCATATCATCGACATAGTCAAAAGCCTCCTCATCCTCCTCCTCCTCCATTGACATTGACTTTGCTTTTTGACTCCACTCCCCTCCACCCCGATTACGCAAGAGTCCTTGGTCTTTAGTTAGCATAGCTACCCGTGTCTGTCAGCCCTTTTTTCATACGTTTATCTTTTGCATTTATTTAATTTCCTATTTACTTTATATCAATTTTAAAAACTGAACATTTTGACTGACTGACTCTGCTGCACAGCTGTCTGGATGCAAATGTCAAAATGTAATTGAATTTCATTGATTGTTTGCAAAGATTAAGCTGATATGAATATTGATATTTTACTGTAACAAACGAAAACTTATAAAGTAAAGCATAAATTAAAAATATGCAGAAAACTGAGTGGATTATTGTAAGAAATAAATACTAATAAAAATAAAGTATATGTTAAATATATATGCATAAATCTGAGTAGATTTTCCTATTTCATATTCAAGTTTTAACGCCTCTTCACTAATTATGCAATCAGTTAATAAACGCTCCCTTTTTAGCCAAAGACAAAAATGAGCAGTCCTTCAAAAGCTTTTGGCATAATTGAGCAATTTGGCTAACGCCTGAGCCTCTTATGGTGAATCATTAATAACTGGCGTTAACATTAATCAGTTTAATATGACGAATTAATTTGACGACTTTAAAAGAGCCTCTCGAAAATGTGTATAATGAAAATTACAAGCAATAAATGTCGGTTTAAGTTAAATGTCGAAAATGGACTCGCGTTCATTAATTAAATATTAAGATGCGGAAAATTGCTGAAAAATATGAATGCAAATATAAATCAAATTGGACAATGCAATGCAAGAAAGCAGAAAAGATAAAAACAGCGAGGAAAACATAATTCAAGTAAAGAAATAATATAATAATAAAAAGAAAAATTCTTTTTATGGAAGAGACAGCTTTAAAATATGATGGGCTCTTAAGATATGTGACTTTTAGTGCCAGAGTACAGAGTAAAATTCGTTAAGCCAGCCAAACAGAAAATGAAAGTCACAAAAGGATTTACAATAAGAACATTGAGCGAATGGGCTTTAAGGCGGATAAGTTAAACATAAATCACAGAAAAGAAAATCTTTTAGAAATCACGAAAAAATTTAGCTTGATATTGAACGACTTGAAGTTACCCTGTTTACGGTACAAACCAATAAAAAAAAATATATGTTTCTCTCTATGATAATCATCATTAATATAAACAGTTTTCAATGTCATTCCAGAGGTATATATCATTAATATAAACATTTTTCATTGTCATTCCAGAGTTCCACATTACTGATAATGTACACTGATTGGGAGGAATGATACCTTGCTTAAGTGATTCCTTGTGCACAGGGTAACCGGAAACCGGAAAAACAATTTGAAGCAAAGTCTGCCGTCGCATAAATATCAATTTACCCAACGCCTATTGACAAGTCGCAAGTTGCGCCAAATGAAATGCAATATATTATTTGGTTCATATTATTAGAGACACACAAACAGCAAAAAAAAAACACCTGATAAATACTTGGCCAAATAAATGATAGCCATAAACACTAAAGAGACGCCTGTCTGTCGACGTTTGCACGGGGGATGTGCTGGCAGACACATTTCTTGCCAATTATAAGCGGAAACGGGCCCAAAACCAGACTCCAGATATTCAGGATGTGACTCTCTAGACCATAAAAATGTCAATTGAGAACTTATATTATCAAAACAGCTAAGCGAAAGTTTTTCTTTACTAATTTCATTGATGATCAAAAACAGAAAAACATATTTTATTTTTCTTGGTCTTATACAATTTATATACTTTTAAATAGTCAGAGTGAAATCCATCCCAAAACTGACATATTGCCAAATTTCATGAATTTCTTTATTGTGTTTGTTGTGGAGAAAACGACTTTAATAAGAGTATTAATTTAAGTCCTTATTAGAAATTGCTCTACTGTAAATATTGAACAGCAACGCTTCCTGTGTAAGTCATGACAGGAAGTTGTCTAGGGCGGCCAATTATAAATGTAATTGAAATTCGAGGTTCTCAAGATATGAAACAAATCGTCTTTCATTTGCTAGTTTGATGGTTCAAATTTTCTAGAGCAGATTACAAATATTTTTATATCTTAACTGTAGTCAGGGTTTTAAATTATTGATACCTTAATTCTTGCCAATGTTTAAGTAGCTGTTTCGCCAAATCACTCATCAGAATCTGTCCAGCTATAAAATTTGCTAGTCCTTTAAATAACTTGATCTCTTCCCTATCTTGAAGTAACTTCTAATAGATGTACTTTAAATCTCTTAATGCAAATCTCCACTTCTATTTATAGGCCTATTGTCTTATTGAATAGGAAATTCAATGATGGCATTTTACCTGCGGCAGAAAATTCGCTTACAAGGATTTGCAGCATGTCTGCAAGGAGTTGGCTAAAAGCTTTCGGCTAAGAACTTGTAATCAAAAGATTTAATGCACGAGTTTCAAGAAGTTAGGCAAAGAAAGCGGAATGAAAAAGGCTTACATAAGTAGTTATTAAGGCAAAAAGTTTTGCAAAAAACTAAAATCCCATAAATCAGGTGAAGAAAGCATTACTTTAATTTATATCAAATGCAAATGATGAATCCCAACAGAATGTGTCGGCGACCAGCCAACTTTATTCTACTTAGCCAGCTAAAAACAGTTCATTAACTTTAATCGCGTCCGCGCTGCATTAAATTTATGGTAATAGCAAAAAGGACAGGTTGTCAAAAGCTTCAGCGCAACAGGATGCAAATGAGTAACTATAAAAGTAAAAAGTAAAAAATAAATTTGAATAAACTACTCAACAAAAAGTTTCAATAAAAAAGTTAAAGTTACAAAAATGAAAAGAAAAGTTTAAAATGCCATTACGTGCATTTATCAACATAAAATACTCGAGACATATATATTTTGGCCCAGAGACGTGAATACAGATAAACATATATATATATATATATATATAAATTGTTTTGTGTTTGCTGCGGTGTCGATATGGCCACAGAAAATATAATCAAATGATTGTCAAGCACAAACAAAATGTATATGAGACCCAATGGGCAAATTATGTACAATGTTACGCATACGCCACGTGCTCCGCTCGCCAATTTTATTAACCGCAGAAAGTTTGACTCTGTGTGGCTCCGAGTGAATCGCGACAGCAGGTTAGGCAATCCAGCCAGGACCACAAATTCGCATATTTATCTAGGGTTATCATGTGGAAAATTAAACGCGACGCTGCACAAGTTTTGAATATCCTTAACAAATGATTACGTAAGGTGTGAAATTATGTGAATATTAAAATATATTAAATGCAGTTTTGATAAACTGATTTTAAACAATCAGCTGACTTCTTTTTTAGTTAACTTTAAAGCTGTATGGATGAGTACTAAATGTCTGTCATCGAAGAAAAGAATATTCAAATTCAACAAATATTTATTTATCCTAACTTTTAGTCAATTCGCATATTTCTAGTCACTATTTGTTTTGCTCATAAAGCAACTATCAAAAAGCGTTACAAAATTTATAACGTTATGAAAATACCTGCCGCAAGGGAATAATAAAATAAACGTTGTTAACTTTTATTATTAAATTGAGCGAATGCTGCAATGCGGCGTATGCGTGATAATTTCCAATGCTTTTTGGGGCGCCACACAAAAACAATTATAAAACAAAAGGTTCCAAAAGCAAAGAATCCAACAGACAAAATAAGCAGCGGCAACATTAATTAACGAAATTTGAGGCTACAAAAAAGGGCAGGTAAATTGGAATAATTTGGAAAGTGGATGAGGCTGATGATGAGGATGAGTAGAGAAGAATTAGGATGAGTTACTGGCTCTAAGTAAAGTTTGTGTTCAGTGATTGCAAACGTTAATTAACCAAAAATGTTGTTGGTTTTTAACTAGACTGTTTTGTGACTGAACTGCTGAAAGAGTTTACAGTGCAATTGGACTGATTGTTTTGCTGTCAAACTTGCAGAATGACTGGCTGGCTGACAGACTGACTGACTGACAAACAGACTGATTGACAGACTGACTGGCTGACTGATTAACCTATGCTAATTGCAAATGGGGCACCAAATCATTTGTCAATGGGATTGGATCCGAATCTGATTGAACTGCTGTGAGGCGTTACCATTGGGGGATGGGCGTGGCTTTGGCAACGAACCTTATTGGCAATTCCAATTTGTACCACATTCATTCATTTTAATTACATCATTTCAGTTTTTCCCGTTTGTTCATGTTTCATGGCTTTGTTTTGGCTGTCATAGTTTTGGCCTTTTTAACCATAATTTTGAGCGCTAGCTTCAAACAAAATTATTTGTGGTTTCCTCTTTTAGTGTGTAAGAGTGTGTGTGAGAATATGTGTGCGTATTTGTGAGTGCCTATGTATGTAAGTTCCTATGTAATCTCATTTCAAAGAGATGCAAGGAATCCCATTTATTTCATTTCATATAAAATAATGCGGTTTGACCTTTTTTCTGAGAGGAACACAATATTTAATGTGTACTTCATGTTACATACATTTCCAAATGGAATTTTTTATCGTCAGGATAACGGCTGCTTAAAAAGGAAATATATTCAAAATAATCAATAATTTACAAATTATTTCAAATAAATAAAAAATGTAAATTGTCTTTTGAATCTAAAATTTTTTGTTGTTTTTGTTTTCCTTCGATTGTAAATAAATTCGTAATAAATCCCATTTTGTCTTAGCTGCACAGAGTTTTTTCTATTTTCATAGCAGTGAGTAAATGTTTTGCACATGCAATTTGCTTTTCTCATTCATTATAATAAACATAAAGTCATAAAATTATTATCCGATGGGTTGCACTGGCACATCGCAAGGAAACAAACATAAAATTCGAGAAATTTAATGCAATTGCATTAATTTTTTTTTTACAAAATAAATAAAAAACTTTTGAAATTATGTGTCACTTATGTGTCACAATAAATTCCAAGGGTTCCATATAAGTATAGAAATGTAATTTAAGCTTAATCAATCGACAGTTAAATCGAAATTACGCTTATAATTATTTATAGAATTCATTGGTTTACAACTGATTTAAATTAAGTGTCAACTTAGTCAGCACAAATACTTTAAGCAGATGAAATAACAATAATTAGTTTCACACGAAAGCTTTTAGCGTTTTATGCATTTATGGAAATTACATTGCAGCATCTAAGCCAGTTAATCCAATAAAGCCAGCTTTTTAACTTTACACACTCAAACTAAAAGCAGCCAGCTCAACCGCAAAGCAAAAAAAGTGCATTTCGAAAAATTTGCATTCATATAGAGCAAATGTGTTGAACATGCCACAAAATTTGTTTGTTTGTATTATTATTTTAAATGAAAACTTTTGGGTGTTAAAACTTTAGCATGGAGAACTATCAGCGAGGAGAAGTGCTTCGTGTTGTGGCTGACAATGATTTAAGCCAGGCTAAGTAAACATGTAACTATTTGCACGTGCATTCCGTTCAAAATTTGGCAAATTGACGTACAAGTGTCCCGCTGGTATGGAGAACACTTTTGAACTTACGATTCACTCACAAATAACCGAACAGCTGGTTCGAATAAACCGATCAGTTTAGTTTTTGTATTCAATATTTTTTTGATCTATTTTAAACACTTTTGTACTTCAGCAGACGTAAACAAACTTGGCACACTTTTCAAAAACGAAAGTCGACCCAAATAATTATTTATATTTGGCACGCGCAAAACAAAACGTTTTCCAATTTCTTCTTATTTTTTTTTTTTGAATTTTTTGAATTTTTCGAAATGCTTTTTTCAGTTAAACTTGGCGCTTGACGGGCCACCAGCGACCGTTTTGGACGAATCCGTTTGCAGGACTAACTGAGGCAGCCGGCACACGAGTGCGCCTAGCCCCAAAAGCATCCACAATGGACAGAAAAGCGCGCCAAACATACAATCCACAATAAACACCACAAATGGAAGCCACCACGTGTGCCAGTCCAAAGAGCGCAGACGCTGCTATAATATTTATAGAAGCATGCTCACTTTATAGGGACGCCAGTGTAGCCATTGATGGATTGTGTTCATTTTCAGTTGTGGATACTGTTCGGACAACTGTTGCTGTTTTTCGAAAGAATTTTCATTCATTACTTTGCGGACAACTCGCAGCTGTTTAAATAATTATTATTTAGCTATTTGTGCTGTTCAGCTATTTTTTATTTTTTTATTTAACCATTTCTCTCTCCTCTAAATATCAAGTCACGAATGTTCCACTAGAGACTGTTTGAGGTCGCTTTGAGGCGGTTTGAGGCACCACAACAAAGTGTTTCAGATTTGTCATTAAACGTAGCGAAAAGATGTTGTCCTTAAGAGTCAGCATATATAAGACTTCAAAATAATTAAAACATCTTCAATGACATTGCAATATATAATTTTAAACAAGGATTTTATATATCCAATGCAATTTCCATGACTGTTGCCCAAATAAAGAAGATTATCATTTATGCAATGCGATAATATATAATGTTTATTTTGGTCTTCAACACATAAATACAATTCAAGATTATGGATAAGGTACACATAGTCTTAGATCCCTATTCCACACAAAATCAGGCTGGCACAGTGGTGTCGTCGTAAAGAATGGACACAAAGGCGACCTCAAGAGGCACATGGTCAGAAATATTGTGCCCTCTGCTGCAGGTGCACTGATCACCATTAGAATGGCTACCACTGCCAGATAGATAAGGAACTTGGGAGACATCGTTGTAACCTTGTAGTATTCCCGCGAAGCTGCTGCTCTCAACTGACTTTTTGCAGAAATTCTGTGCACTATTTATATGGTTTCATTACAATAGAATGTTTGTTTAATAATATATAACAAGATATTTACTATGATGGCGATCACGAGTTAAATGTCGGCATAGTATCAATATTTACATTATATATTTCAATCGTAAAATGTGTAAGTAACATTTGTGTGTATCTTACAGGGTTATAGATTCATTAAGAACCATAAAAAACAATTTAACCAATTATATAAATATAAAGCCAGCTAGGATTATATAATATTCATATATTTCACTCAATTATATATTGCAATACAATTGCCTCGTGTTTCTATTTGATCTAATACAAAGTATTTTGCTTGAGCCATTTGATCAAACAAAATATTTAAGTAGTCATAGTTCATCAGTCTCATAAAAACCATATAAATACGACCCATCAATTCAGAGGGGCAACAGATCGGCCAAAGCTACTACGATGACTCCCAAGTTTATAATCTATCTATCCCTGGTGGCCATGCTGGTGGTCTTCTGCGCACCTGCAGCCGAGGGAACATTCCTCATTCTCGCCTGCCTGACTAGATCACCTTTCTGTCCATACAGCTCCACCACACCAAGGTGTCCTACGACTGGTACAGTGTATAACCCGGTAACTAGACAATGTGAATAGGCTACTTTGGAGTGGATCAATCTTTATGTCCTGGCATCAAATGTGCAAAATGAATTTTTGAACTCTCTTTATTTCGACAACATAAGCAAACAAAATTTTTGTTTATAAATTTTGCAACTAATAAGCTAAAAATATCAATGGAAAAGAATATACACATATTTTTTTGTACTATTCAGTTTTAATATTTAACAAAAAAAATAATAATTATATTCAGTAAAGTCAACTTGTATTTTCAAAGCATTATTATTAGTTCGGGTTTCTTTAAAAATTATTACTTTTCAGGCAGCAAAAAAAAACAAAAAAAAAAAGTTTAAAAAACAAAAGGTTTGGAGAACACTTTAATAACCGTAATTTTAAATGGTTTTTGATTAATTTCAAGTTAATTTAATAAGATTTGAAAATATGGGTAAGCACTGTTGGTCAAATATATAAGTTCTTAATCAGTAAAGATAACACAGTCGATATAGTCATAAAGTAAACAAGTCAAATTATGTCAAAAAAATAAATAAAAAAAATATTTTTTTAGAATTTTAAGATAGTAAAAATTTAAAAATATGCATAAAATGCATATAATGTTTGTGTCACTCTGACTAAAATATAAGCATTAGCCAACTGTCATTTGAATTTGACTTTTTTGGTATGCCTAACACTTGTCTAAAATTAAAACCAATTTGGCATAATTTACCAACTTTTGCAGAACTCTGACTAATCCGCCTGATTTACTGTCAGTCCGGGTTTTATTTTGGCTTCCGTCTCGTTCAGTCGAGCCATCCGCAAATTAAATCTATTTAAATATCTGCCTCTCATTGTTGTAACTGTGCATTTTATTAAATTATGCATGACATTCCGTGCCTACGCATATTTAAATATGGTTGAGACTATTTATGTTTGCTGCCCACGCGACTTGCCGCCCGCCGTGGCATGCAACATTGGCAAAACGAGAATAATTATATTGAAAACAGGCAAACAGGTTGCGGTGTTGAAAGCATTTATAAGCAAGAAAAATGGTTACTATAATTGGCTAAAACAGATATAAACTTCGATTAGAAATTGTTGAACTAAAATCTTTATTACTGTCAAATACCATATTTGTGAAAAATTAATGCAGTTTAAGATGAGTTCAGAAATCTCGAATTGTAACTTAAAATAACAGAGTATTTAGTAATTATTAAAATATAAATTATATAATTATAAATAAAATATAAAATATAAATATAAATCAACTCATAAGTTTACTTCTTAAGCGATTTTACATCGACTTCCCTTTTTTGATAACTTAATCTATAATAGAACTATTCTTTATCTTCCTTACTTAAATACAGCTAAAATGGCAACACTATCCACATTTTGCATATTCTGTGGTCAGGCTGCAAGTCGTAGCCAGTTGTGCAAATGATGACTATACGCCGGAGTACGATGAGCAAATGCTCAACCTACGCAATCACACAGCAACTGACGTATGAGTGATATTTAATTAATTTTCAATTTGTGTGTTGACGTTGGTGTTAAGGCAAACGTTAACGTTAAAATTCTAGACATAAATTCAAACAACGTTAAGCTACTTTTAAACAGTTGCAACAGCTACTTGTTCAACCCGTTACATAATCTGAATTAAAATCCTGCCGCCAAACAACCAACTCACAAAAAAAATTAAAATAAAAAAAAGCCTCATTTTAAAGTCTACGGAAACTTTGACAGCTGCTCTCGAAGTAAGGCAATTTTGTGACAAGGCTTTGGTATTTTTTGAATACTTTGCCGAGTAAATTAAAATGGAATTTTTTTACACCTGTTGAATCAGGCACATATTCTCCATTGCTCACAATTAAAGTGATGCCAAACTCCATTCTAATCCATTTAAAGCCATTGTTTTATGTAGTTTGGTTTGCGATTTCCAATAATCCTATAGGATATCCCTTCGAAAAGTCTTATTTCTGATTTTAATTATTGCAAATAATCATAATGTTAAATTAAAACTAAATATTGCCTTATTATTTGTATATACTAATCAAATAATACAAATTCATAAATTTTTATTTTGATCTTCAAGACATAAATACAATTCAGAGTTACATAACAGCTACACATAGTCTTAGATCCTTATTCCACACAAAATCAGGCTGGCACAGTGGTGTCGTGGTAAAGAATGGACACAAAGGCGACCGCAAAAGGCACACGGTCAGAAATATTGTGCCCTCTGCTGCAGGTGCACTGATCACCATTATAATGGCTACCACTGTCAGATAAATAAGGAACTTGGGAGACATCGTTGTAACTTTGTTGTGTTCCCGTGAAGCTGCTGCTCTCAACTGACTTTCCAAAGAAACCCTTCTCTATTTATATGGTTTCAATACAATAGAATGTTTGCTTAATAATAATAGATATTTACTAAGATGGCGATCACGAGTTAAATGTGCAACTAAAACCATTCACAAGTCGATCTAGTATCAATAAATACATTATTTATTTCAATCGTGGCCTTACTCCAATGTAAGTAACATGTGTGTGTATCTTATAGGGTATATAGGTTCAATAAGACAGATAAAAACATTTCAACAAATTAAAATATTATCATTAACAGAAAAAATCTGTTTTCATGATACCTATATAATTTTTCCCCATCAGCAAGCTAGGATTATATATTATATATAAATGTTTTTAAGTTGAACCAAAGATAACACTCAATTATATATTGAAATACAAGCAAGAGACGAAAAAGAAACTATGAAAATAATAATATTTAATTAACAAGCATGTTGCTATGTTGAGCCATTTGATCAAACAAATTAATTTTGTTGTCTTAGTCTCATCAGTCTCATAAAAACCATATAAATACGACCCATCAATTCAGAGAAGCAACAGATCGGCAAAAGCTACTACGATGACTCCCAAGTTCTTAATCTATCTATCCCTGGTGGCCATGCTGGTGGTCTTCTGCGCACCTGTAGCCGAGGGAACATTCCTCATTCTCGCCTGCCTGACTAGATCACCTTTCTGTCCATACAGCTCCACCACACCAAGGTGTCCTACGACTGGAACAGTGTATAACCCGGTAACTAAACAATGTGAATAGGCTACTTTGGAGTGGAGTAATCGTTATATCCTGCCATGATATGTGCAAAAAGAATCAATAAGCCATTTAAAATTAAAATCCGAAATAAACTTATAGCATTGCATTGAATTAAATCGATATGTTTTAGAATTCATTTTAATATAGGTGCAATTTAAAGAAAAGCTTTTATAATATAATAATAAATAACCAAATGCAAGGTCAATGTCTGGTTTTTTCAATATAAGTTTCTTTCATTATTCTTTCATTTTTGTTCACAGCTGTTATTTGCAGGCGATATTTTTTGTTTGGCTTGCCATTCAGCTAATTAAATGGCAATTTATTTGTATAAATTGCAATTGTCCTGCCTGTGTGTGTGTGTGGGTCTGAGTGTGCGTGTGTGTGTGTGTGGTGTCCCTTTATTGGTTTCGCATTTTTCAAGGCATTTGTCAGTAGCTTACAAGCATTTAATGGTGAGTTTTTTTCCTTTGGCTGCATTAAAGCGCCTGAGAATAATTTATTGATATTCATTTTGAATCTGAACTGCAGACAGAAATAATTTTAAATTAATGGCTGGCCAAAAAGGGAATTCATTAATGACTAAAGTAAGCACACACATTTCAAATGAATTATTTATAATTAACATATAGATTTATCATATTTATTTTTTCTTTGGATGTTCGAATTCTTTATTTTTAATAGGTGGATTTAACATCTTTATTCTTTCTTTTTTTTATTTTTGACTTGAAGGGAGAAATTAGTAACAAAAATTTAGTACCTAAAACTGAGAAAACATTTTTTCGCAAGTAACCTTTATTTTTTACTAATGACCCCCACACATTGTGAAGAAATGCGAAATCCTCTCACCAGTCCTTGGGGACAGGCATTTGCCAATGCCTATGGAAAGTGCCCACAAATTGGCGGCTTCTGCTGACAAAATGTTAATTTTTTTGAGTACACTGTGAATAGCTTTATTTGCATAGATGTATCTCTGCCTATCTGCGTATTATTGTATTTTACTGATTAGGGTCGCCTTTGCATTGACTACTCTCTTGCTGTTCCATCATTTGGGGGCGAAAATGCGCCGCTGGCATATGTGATATATATTTAAATTATTTCGAATACAATCAAATTGTGTTAAAGTATTCAATGCGGATGCCAATTTACATAAGAATGCTTGAATTTAAGTGTTTTACGTGTCAAGGTCTTAAAATAGAATGCATAAATTTCCAATTAAAGTCGACCAGAAGCAATGATTTCAAAATATATGTTTAAAAGCTGTTTAATATATTTAAAGTATTTAGTTTTAAAATAAGAGCAACAGAAATATATTTAAAACCCAGCATTTGCTGGATATAATCCCAAATTATACTTTATAACAATTTATTCAATCAGTTTTGACAAAAGTTTGAGCTGAATTGAAGTTATGTAAAATTTCCTGAAGTATTTTAAAGCGTTTGTGTCAATGAATTTCGCTCAAAAGGTCAATGTAAAAAATTTGTCTTTCTATTAAATTTGAAGAAAAACGACACACACTTTTTCTGTGGGCGGTTTGGAGCTACGCAGAGTAAAGTTGAGTTAAGCCTGAGTTAAATAATTGGTAACTTAAAACGGCAATAAGTACAATAACAATAACAAAAACATTAGCAATTTGCTGTGAGCAGAAATTAATGTGGCCATTGCTCATTGAAGCAGAGTCGGGAATTTGGATTGGGCTGTGGGTTTTGGGTTCAGCTACTAAAATTATATAACAGAGTCACGTAGTACTCTCATTTTCGTTGAGTTGAGTTAACCTGGCTTTTATGAGCTTTACACTTAATTACTGCAAATAACTAATGACTAACACTTTCTTCTTCTTCTGTATCTCAACCTTTGACTACTTTTCTCTAGTGAATTTGAGCGCTCATCGAAGCAGAAGAACTTTTTGTTTGACTTGTTCTTGACACCACTCGATTTAGCTTCCATTTGGCACTTATTTGTCACCTGAATTGCAATTAAGATAATTACGTATTTGTACAACAACAGCTTTTAATTATACATACGCAAGGAACTTGCACTAAAATATCATTAGTTACAGGCTATTTTCAAAACCATTTTTATCTGCCTTTCTTACTTAGTTAAATAATTATTTTGTTCATTATTATTATTGCACATGCATTTTAGTTTTAATTATTTCTTCCCACTTAATGCTGCCACACTGCCGCCTTTAATTATGATTTAAGAAATATTTGCATTGCAAGCAGATTCTACTTTTTTTATAAGTAAGCACATAATTCACATAAGAATTCTATTGTTCTTGTTAAATAAGGATAAATAAATTATATACACAAAAAACACTATATTTCTCATGAACTAAACCTAGTGCATTGTAAAGTATTATTTATATATATATTTCTTTTGATATGCGAGACTTTATTATAACAGCAGTTGCTATAAATATTGACATTGATTATAGTTGAGTTATAAGTTGCTGTGCAAACTCACAAAACATTATTTACAGCATTATTGGTTCCATAAGTATTGCGAATTATACACACAATGATTAGAAATGTACTCTGAAAACTGTTAAGATTATTCTCAACCAAAATGTACCTCGCACTTTTTGTATATTATTTCAATGCAGTAAGATACATAGAATAATCAACTTTATATTCTTCTGTCCATTAGGTATATTCACACAATTTAAATATATTCCTCGTTATGAAGATGTGACAAGCAGGCAAGAAAATGACCATCAAACCTGGCTGGCTGGATAAGGAGCAGCAGCAAGGACACCCTTAGCAAGCAGCATGACTGAGGCAAGGATTTCATGTTGTTAAATTTAAATAAAACAGCGCTAAATTCACTCTAATCTGTGGCATTTAGTATCCTAAAGGTAGGTATAAGAAGGAAGCATGAATTTAGTTACAGTTTTGTATAGCAACAACCGTCGAGTCAAATTTGAAGGGATATTTAGGGTATCTGCTAGTCGAGCTTCCACGACTGGAGCACTCTTAGCCAGTGAATATTTGAACAGATGCGAACAGTTTGACAGGTGAATTAACGCTGTTTTTGACCTGCATTGAAAATCCATTAACGTTGGCAAATTAATATTAACCCAACACAGTTTATTAATTAAAGTTCGGGCAAATCATCTTGGATGTGTAAGAAATAACCAATTATGCACAGCAGTGCACCTGATAATTTAGGTAAATTTTATTTATTTGTCATTTGCAATTGCCAAATAATCCAAATTTCTATCAAATAAAATTGGATAATTGCCTGAGTGTTTTAGTTGAGTTCGTGTGTGTGTGTGCGAGTGTGTGCGTGTGTTTGCTTCTGCGTGTGTTACTAATCGGTTTACAATTTTGCAGCAATGTCAACTTGAACATAATTTGATATTCAAATCAAGATAAATGTGTTTGGCCTAAATTGCATTATGTGTCATCCGTTGATGTTTGTCTGAATATGTGAAAATTACATAAGTTCAATTGGATTATTTGAAATATTTCCTTCCTTCCAATAAATAAATAAAAAAGACTATTATCAAATTTAAGGCCAGTTAGTTGAGTTTGTTTGCGTTTGCTATCAACACTTCCTTTAATTAACATATATTTTAATTAATTTTATTATCACACTGATCCATCTTTTGCGCAAACTTTGATAATACTCTTTCAACAACTTTAACTAACTACATCTGTGAATATTAGTTAGTTTTGTTACATTCCAAAACACCTTCTTATTTGCCGTATATAAGTTTAATTGGACTTGCTTTGCTTGCCAAGAAGTTGCTTTATGCTCATTGCGGATTCTTAAATAAATTGGCAATAATAATGAAGGCCAGTCAGCAATCTGGCTAACTTCTATGTTGCTTAGCTTAATCCATTAGGGTCTCAAGCTTGGCATTGTTCTGTTTGATATTTGCCGCCACGCCTCAATAAACTCTTGTCAATTAGTCGTGCAACACAGATTCTTTTCCTGCTCCTGCCGCATATTGATTAATAGCAACGGCTGTGAAAAACTACCAACTTTAATTTTATTATATTTTTGTTTTTAACCTAATCCGTATCACTTCATTATTTAATGTTCTCATCATTTTATAAAAAGTTAAAATGGAACCACAAAGACGAATTGTTAAGTGAAAGAATTTTTTGTCTTATTTTTTATTGAATCGAAAGCTTTAACTTAATTTAAGGTAAGTTTAAGCTTAAATACATAGCCAACTCATTATCAAGCATAAGCATATATCTGGAAAGCTATCAATTGTTTTAATTAATTATGTGTCTATGTATGAAAATTTATACATCCATCAATCTCATTTGAAGTCTCTGGCGATCAATCTCTTTAATACAAAGTCAAGTATATACAAGGTAAGCTCTTTTTTTGCTAGCCTCAATTGACAATTAACAAGATTTTCGGCCACAATTCACAAGTTTGCCAAGCGTAAACAAACTTCTTTGGCAATTTGCTGCGACGGAAACGGAAGTGAGCACAGCGGAGTGTGGATAAAGCATTTTAGTTTTAGCCGACAATTTGCATATACTGTTTAAAATGTAAATAAACATTTCATCTTGATAAGCATAACACTAGCAGACGATGCGTGGGCTTTTGTTATTGCTGTTTTCTTCTCTTTTTTTTTTGTTTTTTTTTTTGTTTGTGGTCGCAGTTTCTTGACAACTGCGTCATGTAAAAGCGAGGAGCAAAAGAAGCGACGCAGTTTAGAGTTACCCTGGGCTATAGCCCCCTGCCCCTTCTCCACTCATGTGTGCATATTTTTATATATATATTTTTTGTCTTTTTATTGCCGTTTTTTCTTTTGCGGACACGCGCCGTGGAAACTCATGAATAATGCAACCAGAGCAGAGGCAGAGTAGAGGCGGAGTCAGAGGTAGAGTAGAGGCAGAGGCAGACAGTTGAGATGATAAACAAGCTTTCAGCTTAGTGTTTATTCTGCAATGCATTCTTGCTGGCGAACAATTAAAGCCAAATAATGTTAATGCCAAGCGACAGCTGTTGCAACCAAATTATGCAAATTCAAAGCCTTTTGATAAGGGTTTCATTCCAAAACAGACTCCACTCATTCACGCAAATGTGAATCATTTGACAAGTGAGCTTAGCCAACAACGAGATTTACTCCAAGCTCGAAAGTAAAATGCAGAAAAGCCAAAAAATGTATCAAAAACAGCCATTATCCAAACGAAGCATAAATTGTAAATGGTCTTATGATATTTAATTTCTAAAAAGACAAAATCATATAAATTCGTGCGTAAAGAAAGAACAACTTTTTCGCCTTCATGAGCAGAGTTTGAATATTGCAATTGACAATCCAACAATTATGCTACTTTTTTATGTTTTCTTGGTCGCAAATTAAAATCTTTTAAAAAAATTTTAATACTGCATAAAAAGATGTCGGTTAATAAAGCCATGTAGGATGTGCATCGGAAGATTGAGGTGCAAACATCTTTAACTTTAAATTTAAAGAGGTTTCGTATTGAATATACAGCAAGATGGATGAGTTATGAGTTAATATGTTTTAATTTCTTAACATAGCCAACTCTGTCAATTTGATGAACAGAGTATAATAAATCAAATAAAATGTCAGCCCATTTTTATAATTAACTGTGCAAACGGAAACAACCAAAAATGTAGCCGAAAATTCGCTTTTTGCTGCATGGGAAGCATGTCAAATGAAAAATCTTCACTTTGGAGCCCATCGCGGCTAATTAAAGTAAAGTTGACTCAAAGTGAAAATTAATGCCTGCTTACACAATGAGTAATGTAATTTTTACTGCAGAATTTTTACAAGTATTGCAATCAAAAAAGTAAACCACAACAAACATTAATGCTAGAGAAGGAATTAGTCATAACATTATCTAGTATTTCTACCATTAATATCTTAATCAGGTGAAAAGCTTGTAAAGCTTGAAAGCTTGCAAAAAGATTGCGGCGAACAATAATAAACAAAACAATAACTAATAATAATAATGGAAATATTTTTTTTGGGGAATTCCCTTGAACACAAAAAAAATAAGTTTAAGCATACATAAATAGAATTCCCTTTTCAAATAAAAATAAAGTAAATTTGAGTAACTTTCAAACTTTTTTATAAAAATAAAACGCAAATTAAATATACAATTATCATATGTATGTTCGCAAAATCAATTTAATGTTCCTAATAATTGAAACAAATTTTATACTATGACAAAACAAAATCTTTGACCTAAGCCACTGGCTGATAATCAATTTCATTTGATTACCTTTGAAAGCTGTGAAAGCTTTCACAAAATTACAGCTTTTCGATGAAAGCTCTTAAAATGATTTCTGTAGTTATGAAATGTATGCACTGAAAGTGTTTATAAACGCCCCGCACAATTGAAATTGTATTAGAATGTGCAACAAAGCGTTCCAAGTGAGCGCAAGAATTAAATAATTCATGTGAAGTTTAAGAAATAATCTATATTAAAAATGGTGAAGTTCTCGCTCGACGAAATACGTGACTTAATGGAGCAGCGGCGTAATATACGCAACATATCTGTTATAGCACATGTTGATCATGGTAAATCGACATTGACGGACTCTTTGGTGTCCAAGGCTGGTATCATAGCTGGCGCCAAGGCGGGCAATATGCGATTCACCGACACACGCAAGGACGAACAGGATCGATGCATTACGATCAAGTCAACGTAAGATAAAATCGCACAAAATATTATCTCAAATATCGACTAATCCTTAATCCCAATAACATATACAGTGCCATTACAATGTACTTTGAGCTACAGGAGAAGGATTTGGGCCTCATTACAGAGGCGGATCAACGAGAAAAGGATACAAAGGGATTTCTAATTAATTTGATAGACTCACCCGGTCATGTGGACTTTTCCTCGGAGGTAACGGCTGCTCTGAGAGTGACCGATGGTGCTCTCGTCGTTGTCGATTGCGTCTCTGGAGTCTGTGTGCAAACGGAAACGGTTCTGCGCCAAGTGATTGCAGAGCGCATTCGACCAATTCTCTTTTTAAATAAAATGGATCGTGCTCTGCTCGAGCTACAACTGAATACTGAGGAGCTATATCAAACATTCCAGCGCATTGTGGAGAATGTAAACTTGATAATTGCCACTTATAACGATGATAGTGGACCCATGGGTGAAGTATCCGTCGATCCAGCGAAGGGTTCGGTTGGCTTCGGTTCGGGTCTGCACGGCTGGGCTTTCACCCTCAAGCAGTTCGCCGAAATGTATGCAGATAAATTTAAGATTGATGTTTGCAAACTGATGAAACGGTAAGTCAATGTTAAAGATTTTCCTTTGATTCCAGTCTCAAATTCTTAAAGTACATTGGGTTTTCCATTGATGTCGGAATATTGCATATCGTATAGCATTTAAAATGCATGTTTTAAGGAATAATATCAGTTTATCCGGGTGTCTTTTTTACAGACTTTGGGGCAGCAATTTTTTCAACACGAAAACAAGAAAGTGGCAAAAGCAACTGGATGCGGACAGTAAACGATCATTTTGCCTATACATATTGGATCCCATTTACAAAGTATTCGATGCAATAATGAACTACAGGACTCAGGAGATAGCTGGCTTGCTGGAAAAGATCGGTGTTAAGTTGCGGCCGGAGGATCAGGATCAGCAGGGAAAAGTTCTACTGAAGACAGTGATGAGAATTTGGTTGCCGGCTGGAGAAACGCTGTTGCAGATGATCGCCATTCATTTGCCGTCACCTGTGGTGGCGCAAAAGTATCGCATGGAGATGTTGTACGAAGGTCCACACACCGATGAAGCAGCGGTTGCCATTAAGAACTGTGATGCCGGGGGACCACTGATGATGTACATCTCAAAAATGGTACCCACCACAGATATCGGAAGGTTCTACGCTTTTGGTAGAGTATTTTCCGGCAAGGTATCGACTGGCCTGAAATGTCGCCTTATGGGGCCAAACTATGTGCCCGGCAAAAAGGAGGATCTGTGCGAGAGGGCAATCCAGCGTACAGTTTTAATGATGGGTCGCTCTGTGGAGGCCATAGAGGATGTGCCAGCGGGTAACATTTGCGGTCTAGTGGGTGTGGATCAATTCCTGGTCAAAACGGGCACAATCACAACGTTCATGGAAGCGCACAACATGAAGGTTATGAAGTTCTCCGTTTCGCCCGTTGTCCGAGTTGCTGTTGAGCCGAAGAATCCTTCTGATTTGCCCAAGCTAGTCATCGGTTTGAAGCGTCTGGCCAAATCCGATCCAATGGTGCAGTGCATTATTGAGGAGTCTGGTGAGCATATTATTGCCGGCGCCGGAGAATTGCATTTGGAGATCTGCGTCAAGGATTTAGAAGAGGATCACGCCTGCATACCACTAAAAACATCCGATCCTCTCGTATCTTATCGCGAAACCGTTTTGAAGGAGTCCAACCAGTTGTGTCTGTCCAAATCGCGCAACAAACATAATCGTTTAACCATGAAGGCACAGCCCATGCCGGATGGATTGCCAGAGGACATTGATAATGGCGTCGTCACAGACCGGGATGAGTTTAAGAAGCGTGCACGTTATCTGAACGAGAAGTATGCATATGATGTGAGTGAGGCGCGCAAGATCTGGTGTTTTGGTCCTGATTGTAATGGACCCAACATCATTGTCGACTGTACCAAGTCGGTGCAGTATCTGAATGAGATCAAGGATTCGGTAGTTGCCGGTTTCCAGTGGGCCACCAAAGAGGGCGTTCTAGCCGAGGAGAATTTACGTGGTGTGCGCTATGATATACAGGATGTAACGGTACATGCAGATGCAGTGCATCGCAATGGCAGTCAGATTATTCCGACCACACGACGCTGCCTTTATGCCGCAGCAATCACAGCGAGTCCTCGTCTCTTGGAACCCGTTTATTTGTGTGAGATTCAGTGCCATAATTTAGCCGTTGGCGGCATCCACAAAGTGCTTAGTAGACGACGTGGTCATGTCTTTGAGGAGGCCCAAGTGCCCGGCACGCCCATGTATATGGTCAAGTCATATCTGCCGGTCAACGAGTCCTTTGGCTTCACGGCAGAATTGCGCACAAATACACGTGGTCAGGCATTTCCGCAATGTGTATTCGATCATTGGCAAATGTTGCCCGGAGATCCCTGCGATCTCAACAGCAAGCCCTATCAGATTGTGCAGGACACGCGCCTACGCAAGGCTTTGAAACCAGGATTGCCTGAACTTTCACTGTATTTGGATAAGTTGTAGAGAGTAAATCGCTAATCTTTAAGTTTATCCATAACTGGTTTTTAAATTGTCTTGATGTATTTGTCTTTTTATAAACCACTTATTAAGATTTGTGTGATATACATGGTATTATACATATTATTTATACATTTTTAATAAATTTATTTGATTAACATTACTTGCACAACACATGCACCTCAACATTTTGGCGCGTTATTTACGCACCGAGCTTTTCGATATACTAAAAGTATTCCTCGAATGCGCATATCGATAACAAACATATGTTTCAGCCATTGAATTCGATAGCATCCATATGATTCAGCCAGTGATGTGGATAGCAAAGCCAGTGTTGTAAATGATAGCACCGGCAGGGCTTTGAAGTGTGGAAGTTTCTTTCATAACATTCAAAATAAGTCAAATATGTCCGCTGTGGAACAGGATCCCGTCGAATTGATGCTAAAGAAAACCGGGTGCATTGAGCTACACTACAAGGTGCAGGAGTGCATCGCTGAGACGGGCGATTGGCGAATGTGCCAGGACAAGGTGAAGGAGTTCAAGACGTGCATGCAAAAATATGTGGATCAGCAGACCAAAAAATACGCTAATGCTAAATAGAATCGTACAGAATATTGTAAGCAGAAGTTTCGCCGCTGTAACAACAACAAAACTGGCGCTCATAGTACGCGGTGATCTCAAGATGGGCAAAGGCAAGACAGCGGCTCAGTGTGCTCATGCGGCAATCATGTGCTATCAAAATGCGGCACAGGGAAGCGACGCACAGAACGCAATCCTTAAGCGCTGGTGCCGCATGGGCCAGCCAAAAATTGTTTTGCGTGTAGATAGCTATGAGCAGCTAATCGGATTGCAACTGCAAGCGGAGCAGGCAAATCTGATCGCTGCTCTGGTAAGGGATGCGGGACGAACACAACTCGACGCCGGCACAGCTACAGTTTTGGGCTTGGGTCCAGCAAACGCCAGCGATTTGGATAAACTTGTTGCTCACTTGAAACTCTTGTAAATCGATATGACAACTTATAATTTATTTAAGCAATAAATAATAATGAAAACAACAGCAAACCCGTAGATTAAGTTGTCTTGTTGCCGCCTGACATTGTGGATATAGTTAAGGACACCGCTTGGCCAAACATTTCTACCAAATCGGATGTGACACGTTCCGTTATCTGACGCAATTTACCATTTGATTCACCGCAAATTAAACGCTCTATGCGCGGCGTTGGACACTGTACTAAAACTGAGGTGTAAACCACATCTGCAAATCATAAAAATATTGATTATGATCGACTAGCATTTAACCTGCAACCAGCTGAGAACAGAGGTGGAGGAATTTTAAATACATACGCTTCTCCACATTATAATACTCCAGTTCGCACTTCAGATTATAGGGTATTTCCTGTGGCAGGTAGTCGAGCAGACGAGCGCGCACGCTCTCCACAATCAGCGACTCGGGCGTTTCATCTGTATAAACATTGGCTGGAAAGCGCCAGCACCTTTGCTTTGCAGCTCCAATTAAATAATCCTGCAACTCCTGTAGTCCGCTGCCCGTCAGTGAGGAAACCAGAAAAACATCATTAAAATGACTCCAATTGGTTTCACGCTGATTCAAAGGCAGCCCATTTTTAACCAACTGTGGGGTTTCACTTCGAGTCGCCGCATTTTTGCTCTTTTGCAGCGTATCATTTGTCAGTGTCTTAATTAGATCCAACAGCACACGCTTCGATTTGAGGGCATCGATTTTGTTGAGTATCAAAAAGCTGGGCAATTGTGCGTAGGCCTTTAACGTATCCAGCACTGTGGGATGTAATTCTTTGCGTGTCCAGCTATTTGAGGCATCCTGCATGACGGCAATGATATCCGCATGCTGGATGGCATGGCGATAGGCGCTCCTAAAGCTCTGCTCCAAATTATGTTTCCTAATCTCACGCTGTGTCACTAGCCCAGGTGTATCATAGAAGACCAACTGCGTCTGTCCACTGGTCAAAATCGCAGTGTTCGCTTTACGCGTTGTGTGCACCTTGGCGGATGTCGGACAGACCTAAAAAAAAAACATTTTTAACTAAGTTGATATCAGTTAGTTTCACTCACCTTGTGATTGATAATGTTGTTTATAAAGGTGCTTTTGCCGACATTTGGCACTCCGATGACGGCAATGTGAAGCGCTCGCTGCTGCGGCGAGTTTTTGTAGTTGTTTTGATCGTTGTTCACAGCACCTGTGGTTGGTGGTGGAGGTGGTGACGGAGCATTCTCTTCACTTGTCCGTGTAGTGGCTGACAAATTACGCACATTTATTGCCAACAATTGTCTTTTATTGCAATTAAGCAATTTTAAGGAACTGGTTAACCAATAGAAACGCATTGCGAAATCGTGTGACTGGCAATTTAATCGGTATGTTAAGCAATACTGCGTAACAGATATATTAATCGATTTCAGCAAAATTTGTTGGCATCTATCGATAATAAAAGTTTAAATTGTAAGCGACGCAATTTTGGTTATTTAAACGTGCATTTTTTTGTTTTGTCAAACAGAAACATTAATTAATATAAATATAGTTGGATAGAGAAAATTTGAACTTAGGGACCTAACATTATCAAACTTGTTAGTTTTGTCTACCGCACAGCAGGTTAACACATAATAAGCCATGCAATTTTGATTTTGTTTTTGTTTACAGCTAAAATACCACAATAAAATTCGAAAATTAAGGGAATGGTGCATTATTCAACCAAAACAGTATCGTGCTCCTGCACCGAATAGAAATCAAGTGTCTTGGCACTGTTCTCCAAGCGAACCACAAGCTCCGGCCGTTTGGCATCAACATAGCAGAGGGTCGGCGTCACTCCGGCAATATGGAAACGCTTCATGATGAGTCCCTGGAGCGTCTGCACGGTTATCATGCGCGGCACTTTCTTCTCCCATATTTCACCAGTTTGCTGATACTGTATGCGCACTTTAATTAAATTAGATTGTTTGGTATGGATGAGTGGCACAAAATCGGCAGGAGATCCATATTCTATGTGCCAAGAAAAACAATAAATAAATCTCAATTAATAAAAAAAAAGAATAGTTATTCCAACTAATACTTACTATTAACAATAGGTAAATAGGTACGATGTTTTTTGTAAAAATCACGCCTAGCATCGGTTCCCAGCTTGTTGGCCTGCATCCAGTCCAATGCATGTTTTTTCCATATATCATATTCGGCGCCACGTCGCTCCTCTGGAGATACCTTTGCCTTATTCACAAACTGAAGGCCTCCAATGCTGGCTACAGCCTTGGAAAACATTTCATCGAAATTCGATTTCAAATGCGGCGTTTTGTTGAGACGCTTCAGTTGCGGCAACTTATCCAACTCATTAAATGCATCAGCCTGAAAGTGAAAACGTTATATTCCCTGCAAGATAAGAATCGAAATCCCTTACCTCATTCCATATGGGATTGTGGAGCAAATTGAGCTGTTCCAGCGAAACAAATATATTAAGTTTGCATTGCGGCTCACAGTCCGGCAGCTGTACCTGCTCAATGCCATTCTCCATAAGATTGAGTAAGCGTAGCGTGCGAATGTTACCCAACTTGAGCACCTGATCAAAATCCATTAGCTTTGTGCGATGCAAGTCGAGTTCGCGCAACTGGCGAAAGATGCGCTCGCAATCGACCTCTGCCAATTGACTCAGTGCGTTCTCCTGCAGTCCCAGAGACTCAATGTCTGGCCATAAGAGCGACGTCTGCATCACATCCTTCCAGTCGCAAAATCCGCAGTTGCGCAAATTAATATGCTTTAAATTGCGAAAAGCCGGCGCCAATTCAGCGATTTGTGTCTCTGTCGGCAACACCAGACGATTGGAGCTGCAACATTCAATCGTAATAAAAATTATTTATTTATTAATATTCATTTATAAATCTAACTCACCTTAAATTCAAATTATCCAGACTGGGAAGCTGTTGCGTAATACTAGCCACAATTTCCCAATTCCAAATAAGCGTGTGACTCAAATTAAGCGTCGTTAGCTGTGTTAAATCCTTTAGGTAGCCGGCCGCATTCACTGGCGTCTCACCAACACACACTTCGGTAAGCTGCTCGAATTTGCTCTGCTTTCGTGCAATCTTGTCCATGCCAACGACTTCGAAGAGCGATGCCTGCAACGTTGCCTGGGCCTCGCGTATCAGCGATGCATCCACATTGCTCGAATTGTAGTTGAGATAACGTTCGCGTGCCTCATCCTCCAGCGTGGCGCACGGGCCCAGCTTACCGGGCCGTATGAAACTTCCCGCTGTTGGCATTTGCGTTTGGAAATAACGTTTGCCATCGACAATGCCATTGTGCTTGCCACGCATCCCGTCATCCCATTCAATGCCCAGCCAGGTGCCAATGTGTCCGCAGACCTGCGTTAATCGGGCGCAATCGATAAATTATTATGAGACAATTGAAAATTGACTTTTTCACCAGCTCACCTCGCCCACGTATTTGACGGTGCCATAGTTGTTGCCTATTTTGATGCGTGTGCCCAACGGATAAAACAGCTGCGCTTCATCAATAATTCCAACCATTGTTGTTGTTTTTATTGTTTTCTTTTACAACGCCTATTGCTTTGCGTATTTGGTTAGTGATGTGATGCGTTTTATTCGCAAACACTGGCCTTTGTTTACACTGTTTACAGTTTTTAGTGCTTCGAATTGTTCATAAATATGGTTATTAACACAGATACAATCTAATTTCAGCTCAAATTTTGCACAGATATGAAAAATTCTTTATTATTTATGTGTGATGAACATTGCACAAAACAGGGCTGTATATATCCAGGGCTTCGTGCCACTGCTGCTGCTTTGTGTTAAAATATCTATTAATAATCGTTTAAGATTTGTTTTGTCAAAAGTAATTTAAAATCACTAGCACTTAAATATATTTCTATTAAAACTGAAATCTTAATTTAACTTTAATTTCATATACTTTGTGCAACTATCGATATTTATTAAACGATAAGTATGATTGGACTGCCGCTGTCAAAGTTTGATTAAAGTATTTTCCTATTTTCTTACAGCAGTCACACAGATTGAAAGCTGCGCGCAGTGTTTCTCCAACTATTAACATTATTTTTCTTTGTTTGTTTTTTGTGTCTAAAATATTTAATTTTTTTTAAAAGATATGAATGAGTAGAGTTTACGAAATATAGATATTAACTCAATTGTGTTTCATGGTCTCAACTAACCGATAAAAAAGAGATAAACATACTTAAACACTTCGTTAGGATTGTGCACATTGGTGGTTGATTGGCTGGCTACAAAACGGGGCATCCCCAGAAAAGACGTCTTAAAAACGTAATTGCCACGTCAGCAAAAGGAAACGCTGTCGAATCCAAAGTGCAAGTGCAGTGCGGCAAGGAAACAAAATGGACTCTAAAATTAAAGAAGATAAGATGGAGGTATTTATTTATTAACATCATGTAAAAAAAATATAAAATCCTTTCATCATATTTAAACTCGCGTTATTTGCAGGTTCGCCCTTACCAGCAGCGTATTGTTGATTACATAGTCGAACGGAATGGCATTATTTATTTGCCCACCGGAGCCGGAAAGACTTACGTGGCTCTCCTGGCCCTTAAGCGATTCTCTCAAAATTTCGACAGGTAGTACATAAAACAATTGATTCTTTCAAAAGAACTTCCTACTTACTATTGCAACCTAGGGATAAAATTATAGCTGAGTACCTATAGATCTAATAGGAATGTGTGCATGCACCTCAATTTATAAAATTAATAAAAGTATATTGGTAAAAATACCAAATGTGTATATATATATACCTATGCTGATATGGGCTTATATTTATATTAGCTCGATAAACAAAGGAAGTTTTCTATAAACAACAAGAAAAATACCAAGTGATAATCAAAGAAAGAAGAACATTTAGCATTAAAAACTGGTTTCACATTACAATTAATTATAAGTAATTTCTCATACAGTGCTTAATTATTTAATTGAAAACTTCTTAAACCGAACTCGTATATGTTCTTTTTTGGCAGATCGATCGAGGAGGGTGGACAAAGGGCCTTGTTTCTTTGCAACACCGTTGTGCTCGCCAGGCAGCAGGCGACCTTTGTGCGAACGCATACAAATTTCAAGGTTGGCTTCTATTCCGGCGAATTGGCAGTGGATGACTGGGGCCGCAACAAATGGAATGATGAAATAAGGGACCATCAAGTAAGTTACTTGCACATAGCCAACAAAAAAAAGTAAAATAGATGTAGATACATCATCTTACAAGTATAAGTTAACTTTGTTTATTTTATTTACCTCTCATACTGTTAAGTATATATAGCGGCTATAATCATAAACGATTTAAGCAAATAATATCTATGGGCAGGAATAGGCTAAGGATACTTGTCGGTCTACTGACAGGACATTGTAGACTAAAAAGCCACCTGTCCAAAATGGGTATCTGTAGCAGCAGTCAATGCAGGTTTTGTGAGATCGAGGAGGAGTCTTCAACTCATATCCTAACGGGATGCATCGCCCTTGCCAGGAGAAGATGCAGCATCCTAGAGACGCATGCTGTGAATGTCAAAGACATAGCAACCCTCGACCCATCAAAGATCCTGACATTCATTCAGGAACTGGGGTTGATGGAGGAGCTATAAGCTCGGAAGGGGGCACAATAGACCAACTAGGTCGCAGTGCACAAAACCCCAAACAAATAATAATAATAAGTATATATACATATATTAAATATATATTACAAGCAGTCGGTTGTTGCATAAAAAACCTGTTAGTGGGTTAACTTGATAAGAATGAAAACGCATATTTCTCAAAAATGGCTGTTAGATATTTATCTTAACCCGGAACAAGGCCAATGATGTTAAAGCTCAAGCCATATTCTGTTTAGGCTTGATAGTAAATGTTTGTTAATTAAAATAATAGAATTTTAGTTGGAAAACAAAAAAATATATTTTCTAAATATTTTGTTTGTTTTCTATTAAAAGGTGCTTGTTGGCACGGCACAGGTCATACTGGACATTTTCATAAAGATGTATATGGAACTGAAGTCGGTGAGCATTGTGATAATCGATGAATGCCATCATGGAACCGGTCATCATCCGTATCATGAGTTTATGCGCCTGTTCCAAATAAGACAGACAAATGCAATGCACCTGCCACGTGTGGTGGGTCTGACCGGGGTGCTAATCAAAGGCAATGAGATTAAGATGGTGGCCAAAAAGCTACGAGAGCTGGAGTCAACATATCTGGGCAATATCGTCACCGTCGCCGACATGACAGAAATGGAAAATGTTATGCTGTAAGAAAACAAAATCACAAAAAGTTGGGATCTGATCATACTCTTAACATCCTATTTTAATCTTCCGTGCAGTCACTCGACAAAGCCTAAGGAATGCATTAGCGCCTACACTGATATAAATCAGACATTTGAAGTTATTGAAAAAATTCGCCAGCTCATCAACAATTTTTTGAGTCGTCTGGAGCTAATAAAAATTCCCAATCTGTCAGTAAGGCAGTCAAAGTGTTTGCACGCGGAGCGCGAACCGAGTAAGAAAAAATACATCAAATTGATGCTTAACGATTTCCTATTTCAACTGGATAGCTATGGCATCTATGCGGGCTCCATTGCGATCCTATTGGTAATTGTGGATTTCGATATGAAACGTCGCCAGTCGGATACAATCGCCATGCGCAACACGTATCGCTTGATTATTGTACTCTGCAATCAGATTCGTCACATGCTGGTCAACCAGCTGACTGACGACGACGAAGATGGTGATGATGAGGTGGCCAACACCGAGGATGTCATCATGAACTTTTCCACGCCCAAAGTGCAACAATTTTTACAATATTTAAAAAATAGTTTTGCTAACAAGAACCCCAAGGATATCTGCTGTCTGGTTTTCGTGGAGCGACGTTTAACGTGCAAATGCATCTATGGGCTTCTCCTTAATTATATTGCTGCCGTGCCAGAGTTGCGCAAAGTTCTCTTTCCACAATTTATGGTAGGACGCAATGGTACAAATATTCAAGATATGGAGTGCATTCTTGAACGCCGTTGGACGAAATCGGTATACATGTTCTGTCCTTGATCATTATTTGGCAATTTCAAAGTTATTCACAAATATATTGCAGGCCATTAAAACGTTTCGAGATAGAGAATCTAACATGATGGTGTGCTCCAGTGTGCTAGAAGAGGGCATCGATATCCAGGCATGCAACTATGTGCTGATATTGGATCCGATCAAAACATTTAATATGTATGTGCAAACCAAGGGTCGTGCACGCGCCAAGGAAGCTTCATTTGTGATGTTCGCGACGAAGCTGGATATGCCAAAGCTTTCGATGCAGATACAACAATATCGACAGGCACACGCCGAAATACGAATGTATTTAAGCGATCGTGTCCTGGAATGCATCGATCTCCAAATGGACAAGATTCATGAGCATTTCCAGGATCAAATAAAGCCATATTTTAGTAAAAATGGCGCCGTGCTACTTGCCAGCAGCGCTCTAACATTAATTCATCGCTACGCCCAACAAATTCCAACAGATGCCTACGGATGTGTTTTTCCCTGGTTCCAGGTTCTCAAACCGAAGGAGCAGAATGACGGGCCAATCAACAAGTACATTGTGTCGGTCACTTTGCCATTGAACTCTGCCCTACGCGATACCATCTACGTAAGCGTCTAAACGTACAGCCAGTCCAAATCCATTCTATATAGTTTTGTGCTTTTAGAGCGATCCCATGCCCAGTGCCCGTTGGGCAAAAATTTCGGCTGCATTTAAGGCTTGCGTCAAGCTGTACGAGATGGGCGAACTCAACGAATTCTTAGTGCCCAAAACGGTCAACGAAAGGATCGCCGACATTGCAAATGATCACTTTGAGCACTGGAAAAAATATGGGGATAATGGTGCGTATGGAATGACTTATTGCTGTACCCTTTATACCAACTATATATACCTTTCCATCTTTCGCCGGCAGACAGTATAGTAAAGTATATGTGATCCTTGGCGTGCCCAAAATGGTCGTTGTTTTCTTTTATTAAAGTTTAAGACTCAGTTGATAGCCATATCCATATATATTATATATTTATTATATCTATTTTCATATATATATCTATATCTATAACTCTTGCAGTGTCATCTCGACCTAAGGCAGAGAAAGTCAATTCATATAATACTCGTTGCCCCGCGGAGCTATATAATGCGATGCCGCTTCTGGGCACGACTTGCTATGCATATGAGATAATTTTGGAGCCGGAATTTGAGCGTAACGATTACACCTTCCACATCTTCGATGCGTTTCAGACACGTCGGAATTACGCGCTCCTTTTGAGAAAACGTTTGCCACGACTGGCAAAGATGCCGCTGTTCTGCCACCAAGGAAACTTACATGTACGGGTGGCGGAGCAGCCGCAGCAGCTGGTTATTAAGACTCAACAGCAGTTGGATCAACTGCAGCATTTCCATGTGATGATCTTTCGCGATATTTTGCGTATTTGGCAGTCGTTCTTTGTTTTCGATCGTCGCAATGCAGAGAATTCATTTCTGATTGTGCCGCTGTCAGCAACACCAGGCGGCGGTCTCGATTGGCCACTGGTGGAGCAGTTTTGCAGCAGACTGCCCAAGGTTAGGGCAACAACTGTGGCTCAGCGCAAGGCGATGCCACCACCAAATCCAAAAGATTTCGAGGGCAAAATCGTGACACAATGGTATGCCAACTACGATGAGAAGCGAATGATCGTTACCAAGGTGCACACGGATCTCACGGCCATGAGCAAGATGCAGGATAAGCAGCAGAATAATAGCTACTATGATTTCACCATGTCCAAATACAGCAACTATATTGGTGACATTGTCCACAAGGATCATTTCCTGTTGGAGGTGCGCGAATTGACCGATCAAATGAATTTCTATGTGCAGCAGCAGGTGAAAACTTCTATGCAGAGCAAGATACGCTCTAAGGTGATACTGGTCCCAGAGCTGTGCTTCAATTTTGGTTTTCCAGGTGATCTGTGGGTTAAGTTGCTCTTCTTGCCCAGCATTTTGCGCCGCGTTTACTATATGCTACACGCGGAAGCGTTGCGTATACGAATTAACCACTATCTTGGTTTGGATAAATTACCAATAAATGGCATTAATTATCATCCACGTCCACTAGATATTGACTGGTCGCTGCGGCGCAATGTCGATCATCAAGGCAACGCCATGCACGATTTGGAGAGCGAGGAGCCTTCCCTGCTCGAACCGATGCCCACGAAGAGTCTCGAAATCGCCATGGAAAATATGCAAATCACCGATCTCGAGACGCCATGGCAACAGTATATGGAGCCCATTGACATCGATCGCCATATTTTCAACGCTTACCCCGTGGAGCTAACGTATTTGCATAAATTTAAAAGCGGCGAAATGCAACAGGTGAACAAGCTTGAGATAGAAGACAAGGAGATGTGGACCCAGTCACAGTTCAAGATGCGTGAGGGCAATATTTACCCCTGCCAGCAGGGACACAATTTACCAGCGCTACCATCCACCAATAAAAACCAGATGCAACAGGTGCAGCTGTCGGTGCTACAGCGCAGCATCTCCAATAAGCATATTACGCCAGCGGAACAGGGTGAATTCCTGGCAGCCATCACCTGTTCCGGCAGCGTTGATGTTTTTGATATGGAACGCTTTGAGCTGCTCGGCGATTGCTTTCTCAAGCTGAGCGCTACTTTATATTTGGCCAGGAAGTATCCCACATGGAATGAGGGCACAATGACCCAGGTGGGTATTGGAAAAATGTTTACTTCTTCCTGCCTCTATATGATGATTATGAACCTGCTGTATATAATTGTAATATTTTTTAATATTAGGTCAAATCCAAACTGGTCTCGAATCGAAACTTATTGTATTGCATGAGGGAAACGGATATTCCGAATCGCATCTGCTTCACATTGTTCACACCGAAGTACACTTGGCTGCCACCCTGTTTGGGTCTGCCCCAGAATGTAAAACAACTGTGGCAGAAGGATCGCCAACTGGCCAAATTTGTTGGCCCGCACAATTTGCGCAACTTGACGATGAACGAGGAGGAAGTGTTCGGCAATGGCAACTGTACAGAGAGTGCTTACAACAGTTTTGTAGATGGCTGCCGAGCGAATCAACAATCAAATCATTCCGGCATGAATTTCAGCAGCGAAGTTGACTTCTGTTTGGGTCGGGTGCAGATGCAGCATAAAGTGCTTGCGGATACGCTCGAAGCGCTGCTGGGCGTCATCATTAAGAATTATGGATTGCAGCATGGGTTTCGCATGCTGGAATACTTTGGAATTTGCAAGTCGGACATTGGGAAGCCGTTGACGCAGCTGCTCGATCTGCAGCTGGGCAGCTCAAAATTGCGCACGAACATCTCAAAGCGAGAAGTCGATCAGTTCCTGATTAATCATTCGGCTCTGGAGCGCAACTTGGGATATACATTCAAGGATCGTGCCTACTTGCTGCAGGCGCTGACGCATCCCTCCAATCCCACAAACCGGCTGACGGGCTGTTATCAGGAATTAGAGTTTATTGGCGATGCCATATTGGATTTCCTAATCTCCGCCTATATATTTGAACACAAGACTCTCATGACGCCTGGTCAATTGACGGATTTGCGGTCCGCCCTCGTTAACAATACGACTCTAGCCTGTATTTGTGTGCGTCATCGCTTCCACTTCTTTATTCTGTCCGAGAATGCCCTGCTTTCCGAGACCATACAGAACTTTGCCCGTTTCCAGGAGACACAGAACCATCGTGTTGCAAATCAGGTACGCATCCTAATGGAGGAGAACGATATTAAGCCGGGGCCTCTGGACTCCGATGAGGAACTAGAGATGGCTGAAGCGGACGAACAGCAGGCCAATCAGTCAGCTATTACCGCGGATGCCACAAAGCCGAACATTGGTGAATTCAATATGTCAACCAATATAGATGTGCCCAAGACATTGGGTGATATCGTGGAGGCCCTTATAGCTGCCGTCTATTTGGATTGCCATGATTTAAACACGACCTGGCAGGTGGTCTACAAACTCTTCGCACCCGAACTGCTCGAATTCTCACGCAACGTACCACTGAATCCCATACGTCAGCTCAACGAACACAAGACGGCGAAGCCCATTTATAGTGCACCAGTTGTTGACAATAATCAGGTGATGGTTACATGTCAGTTTATCTGCATGGAGAAGACCATCAAGGTCTACGGCTTTGGCAGCAACAGCAAACAGGCCAAACAATCTGCTGCCAAGCATGCGCTACAAAAGATTACCAAGTGCGAGGCATAATTCAATAATTCAATAACGAATATATAATGTATACATAAATAATCATTCTTCGACATTTTCATTTTGATGTTTATGACATCATGCTCTTCCTGACCTGGTCGATTAGAAATTCTATGAATTAAATAAGATTGACGTGAAACTAGTTTTCAACTTGAATAATTATATCTTAATATGCGTTTTTATTCACCGCGTGCATAATTTATTTCGATTTCTTTACAACTTGCGCTTTGTCAACGTTCAAAGTTGACGCGGCTTATTTACAAAATGCTGGGTGCATTTATAATGGTAGTTACTAAACGTTGTTGTTGTTGGTGTTGCTTGGGCTCGCCACTGGTTGTTTACAATAAGTGCTTCAAATTTAAAATAAGTAACGTTGTTCGGGAGATACTAATACAATTAATTCAGCGGTTGAAGTTATTAAAAAACAAAAAAAAATAGTCATTACATCAAAAACAAAAAACCAACCCTTTCAACGAACTAACATATTTTGGAATGCCACCAGATACGTTTTAAACATTAAACAATTGGAACATAGTAAGAGATAAATGTTAAGAGAAACGCAAAAACGAAGTACATTAAACTAAGTCTAATGCGATTGCGTTACAATTTAGATGAGATTAATTTTCTTTGCTTCCTAAACTAATACACAGTTATTGTTCGCGTGCATGTAATGCGACTCGGATGAGAAGATTATTATCATAGAATCTCTACACGCGACAGGTGCAATCGGGCTTATTTATGCTACGCTGACGCGTTTGCAGATTACGCAGGGCGGCGCCTCCAAACTGTATGCCACTGCCAATGCGCTCTGGATCCAGTTCACCCGTCTCTATCTTGGCCAAGATGGTCTTTGAGCATTTAAGAAACGCCTCCTCAACATTCTCGCCCGTCTTGGCGCTCGTCTCCAAGAATATAAGTTCTTCAAAGTAAATTTAATTTTATATTTATTATAATTTTGGCTAGTGTGAACTCACCATTCTCCTGGGCAAAGGTGCTCGCTTCTAAAAATGTTACATCTCGTGCCCCCTCCAGATCCTTTTTGTTACCCACCAGCAGTATAACAATATTCGGACTGGCCAAAGTACGTGCATCACTTAGCCAATTGGTCAGCGCATTGAACGAATCCCGCGACGTGGTGTCATAGACGAGAAGAGCTCCAGCAGCACCACGATAATAGGAACGTGTCACCGATCGGAATCGCTCCTGGCCAGCTGTGTCCCATGTTTGTAGCTTCACCGATTTACCGCCCACATTCACAATCCGTGAGCCACCGTCAACGCCAATGGTGTGCAGGGTGGCGCCCTTAACTGGAAAAGTTCAAATAATAGTAACAAGCCAAAGATAAGCAGGCATCCAAACAGCAACCAAGTATGAATCATGATTTAAAGTTTTAAAGAAAAATAGAGCATACACAAGTATGTGTTTGTTATCGGCCGAATGACTTCAATTTCGGACAAACTTGTATAGGAAATGGCAATAAATACCAAATTTTTAATTGAACTATATCAAGTTGATTTACATATTAAATATTTACGGGGAAATTAACGAAATTGGCTGAATAAAATGCTGAATGTTTTTTAATTGGAACTTACATTTGCTTTTGATGAAATGATGCAAGAGACAACTTTTACCGCTGTTGGCGCTGCCTATTATTAGAAACTTGAACCGATAATCTAAAATTGAGGTAAACACAAAAATGCAATTAACAATTGATTCTTGTACGAGCTGCAAAAGTTTCTCACAAACCGTATGTTTCAGACATTTTTTTCCTTTCGTCGTCTTGTCTTGTTTTTGTTTCTTTGTTGCTTCAACTATGTGTTTATTGCTCTCTTCGTCGTGGCTGTGGTTCTTGAAAATGTCCCAAAATCGAACTTTAATGCTAGAAAAACTTATTGTATTGTTTTTAACTAGAAAGTATTGTTGTTCGCCTGCAGTAAATGATCACATACAAACACGCACACACATGTACATATGAACATGAATCATATACATTGTGAACTGCATTTGAGCTGAACTTGTTAGTTCACGATTCAATTCCTTGGTTTGTTTTGTACAATAAATATTTTTCTACATTTCGGAAATTGCTGTAATCATTTAAAATTTATTAGCTGTAAAGCAATAAAACTACGCTGCTGATTTTAACTTTCGAAATTTGTAATACAGTTTTTGTTTAATACATTTCTTATACTTTTTATCTAGCTATCGGAATTTGTAATTATGAATCCTTTTTCTGCTCCACATAGTTTTGATAACAATTGATTGGATCTTTGGCCATGTATACCGAATAAGCTGCTTTGCTGTTTACAAAGTTCTGCAAATACAAATTACAAATAAAATTAGATAAAATGTCAGCTGATTATTGGTGTATTCTTGCCTTAACGTCGCCGGTTATTAATGTCCACAGATAAATAAAAACGGTTGGCAATACGCTGAACAGGAGAAACTGTTGAAATGTGTTCACGTCGCCAAAAATAGCCAACTTCATCTTAACAAAATTTATTTGATATGTAGTGTGGATACAAACTTTAAAGCAAATAAATGCAAACGCTGACGAATTGTTTATTATTCACGAACACGACTTTCGTGTTAATTAATGAGTTTTTTGTATATATTTATGAAAATGCCACTATCCCTAGGTAAGACAGACAAATGCAATGCACCTGCCACGTGTGGTGGGTCTGACCGGGGTGCTAATCAAAGGCAATGAGATTAAGATGGTGGCCAAAAAGCTACGAGAGCTGGAGTCAACATATCTGGGCAATATCGTCACCGTCGCCGACATGACAGAAATGGAAATGTTATGCTGTAAGAAAACAAAAACACAAAAAGTTGGGATCTGATCATACTCTTAACATCCTATTTTAATCTTCCGTGCAGTCACTCGACAAAGCCTAAGGAATGCATTAGCGCCTACACTGATAGAAATCAGACATTTGAAGTTATTGAAAAAATTCGCCAGCTTATCAACAATTTTTTGAGTCGTCTGGAGCTAATAAAAATTCCCAATCTGTCAGTAAGGCAGTCAAAGTGTTTGCACGCGGAGCGCGAACCGAGTAAGAAAAAATACATCAAATTGATGCTTAACGATTTCCTATTTCAACTGGATAGCTATGGCATCTATGCGGGCTCCATTGCGATCCTATCGGTAATTGTGGATTTCGATATGAAACGTCGCCAGTCGGATACAATCGCCATGCGCAACACGTATCGCTTGATTATTGTACTCTGCAATCAGATTCGTCACATGCTGGTCAACCAGCTGACTGACGACGACGAAGATGGTGATGATGAGGTGGCCAACACCGAGGATGTCATCATGAACTTTTCCACGCCCAAAGTGCAACAATTTTTACAATATTTAAAAAATAGTTTTGCTAACAAGAACCCCAAGGATATCTGCTGTCTGGTTTTCGTGGAGCGACGTTTAACGTGCAAATGCATCTATGGGCTTCTCCTTAATTATATTGCTGCCGTGCCAGAGTTGCGCAAAGTTCTCTTTCCACAATTTATGGTAGGACGCAATGGTACAAATATTCAAGATATGGAGTGCATTCTTGAACGCCGTTGGACGAAATCGGTATACATGTTCTGTCCTTGATCATTATTTGGCAATTTCAAAGTTATTCACAAATATATTGCAGGCCATTAAAACGTTTCGAGATAGAGAATCTAACATGATGGTGTGCTCCAGTGTGCTAGAAGAGGGCATCGATATCCAGGCATGCAACTATGTGCTGATATTGGATCCGATCAAAACATTTAATATGTATGTGCAAACCAAGGGTCGTGCACGCGCCAAGGAAGCTTCATTTGTGATGTTCGCGACGAAGCTGGATATGCCAAAGCTTTCGATGCAGATACAACAATATCGACAGGCACACGCCGAAATACGAATGTATTTAAGCGATCGTGTCCTGGAATGCATCGATCTCCAAATGGACAAGATTCATGAGCATTTCCAGGATCAAATAAAGCCATATTTTAGTAAAAATGGCGCCGTGCTACTTGCCAGCAGCGCTCTAACATTAATTCATCGCTACGCCCAACAAATTCCAACAGATGCCTACGGATGTGTTTTTCCCTGGTTCCAGGTTCTCAAACCGAAGGAGCAGAATGACGGGCCAATCAACAAGTACATTGTGTCGGTCACTTTGCCATTGAACTCTGCCCTACGCGATACCATCTACGTAAGCGTCTAAACGTACAGCCAGTCCAAATCCATTCTATACAGTTTTGTGCTTTTAGAGCGATCCCATGCCCAGTGCCCGTTGGGCAAAAATTTCGGCTGCATTTAAGGCTTGCGTCAAGCTGTACGAGATGGGCGAACTCAACGAATTCTTAGTGCCCAAAACGGTCAACGAAAGGATCGCCGACATTGCAAATGATCACTTTGAGCACTGGAAAAAATATGGGGATAATGGTGCGTATGGAATGACTTATTGCTGTACCCTTTATACCAACTATATATACCTTTCCATCTTTCGCCTGCAGACAGTATAGTAAAGTATATGTGATCCTTGGCGTGCCCAAAATGGTCGTTGTTTTCTTTTATTAAAGTTTAAGACTCAGTTGATAGCCATATCCATATATATTATATATTTATTATATCTATTTTCATATATATATCTATATCTATAACTCTTGCAGTGTCATCTCGACCTAAGGCAGAGAAAGTCAATTCATATAATACTCGTTGCCCCGCGGAGCTATATAATGCGATGCCGCTTCTGGGCACGACTTGCTATGCATATGAGATAAATTTGGAGCCGGAATTTGAGCGTAACGATTACACCTTCCACATCTTCGATGCGTTTCAGACACGTCGGAACTACGCGCTCCTTTTGAGAAAACGTTTGCCACGACTGGCAAAGATGCCGCTGTTCTGCCACCAAGGAAACTTACATGTACGGGTGGCGGAGCAGCCGCAGCAGCTGGTTATTAAGACTCAACAGCAGTTGGATCAACTGCAGCATTTCCATGTGATGATCTTTCGCGATATTTTGCGTATTAGGCAGTCGTTCTTTGTTTTCGATCGTCGCAATGCAGAGAATTCATTTCTGATTGTGCCGCTGTCAGCAACACCAGGCGGCGGTCTCGATTGGCCATTGGTGGAGCAGTTTTGCAGCAGACTGCCCAAGGTTAAGGCAACAACTGTGGCTCAGCGCAAGGCGATGCCACCACCAAATCCAAAAGATTTCGAGGGCAAATTCGTGACACAATGGTATGCCAACTACGATGAGAAGCGAATGATCGTTACCAAAGTGCACACGGATCTCACGGCCATGAGCAAGATGCAGGATAAGCAGCAGAATAATAGCTACTATGATTTCACCATGTCCAAATACAGCAACTATATTGGTGACATTGTCCACAAGGATCATTTCCTGTTGGAGGTGCGCGAATTGACCGATCAAATGAATTTCTATGTGCAGCAGCAGGTGAAAACTTCTATGCAGAGCAAGATACGCTCTAAGGTGATACTGGTCCCAGAGCTGTGCTTCAATTTTGGTTTTCCAGGTGATCTGTGGGTTAAGTTGCTCTTCTTGCCCAGCATTTTGCGCCGCGTTTACTATATGCTACACGCGGAAGCGTTGCGTATACGAATTAACCACTATCTTGGTTTGGATAAATTACCAATAAATGGCAGTAATTATCAACTACGTCCACTAGATATTGACTGGTCGCTGCGGCGCAATGTCGATCATCAAGGCAACGCCATGCACGATTTGGAGAGCGAGGAGCCTTCCCTGCTCGAACCGATGCCCACGAAGAGTCTCGAAATCGCCATGGAAAATATGCAAATCACCGATCTCGAGACGCCATGGCAACAGTATATGGAGCCCATTGACATCGATCGCCATATTTTCAACGCTTACCCCGTGGAGCTAACGTATTTGCATAAATTTAAAAGCGGCGAAATGCAACAGGTGAACAAGCTTGAGATAGAAGACAAGGAGATGTGGACCCAGTCACAGTTCAAGATGCGTGAGGGCAATATTTACCCCTGCCAGCAGGGACACAATTTACCAGCGCTACCATCCACCAATAAAAACCAGATGCAACAGGTGCAGCTGTCGGTGCTACAGCGCAGCATCTCCAATAAGCATATTACGCCAGCGGAACAGGGTGAATTCCTGGCAGCCATCACCTGTTCCGACAGCGTTGATGTTTTTGATATGGAACGCTTTGAGCTGCTCGGCGATTGCTTTCTCAAGCTGAGCGCTACTTTATATTTGGCCAGCAAGTATCCCACATGGAATGAGGGCACAATGACCCAGGTGGGTATTGGAAAAATGTTTACTTCTTCCTGCCTCTATATGATGATTATGAACCTGCTGTATATAATTGTAATATTTTTTAATATTAGGTCAAATCCAAACTGGTCTCGAATCGAAATAATCGCTGGAATACTTTGGAATTTGCAAGTCGGACATTGGGAAGCCGTTGACGCAGCTGCTCGATCTGCAGCTGGGCAGCTCAAAATTGCGTACGAACATCTCAAAGCGAGAAGTCGATCAGTTCCTGATTAATCATTCGGCTCTGGAGCGCAACTTGGGATATACATTCAAGGATCGTGCCTACTTGCTGCAGGCGCTGACGCATCCCTCCAATCCCACAAACCGGCTGACGGGCTGTTATCAGGAATTAGTGTTTATTGGCGATGCCATATTGGATTTCCTAATCTCCGCCTATATATTTGAACACAAGACTCTCATGACGCCTGGTCAATTGACGGATTTGCGGTCCGCCCTCGTTAACAATATGACTCTAGCCTGTATTTGTGTGCGTCATCGCTTCCACTTCTTTATTCTGTCCGAGAATGCACTGCTTTCCGAGACCATACAGAACTTTGCCCGTTTCCAGGAGACACAGAACCATCGTGTTGCAAATCAGGTACGCATCCTAATGGAGGAGAACGATATTAAGCCGGGGCCTCTGGACTCCGATGAGGAACTAGAGATGGCTGAAGCGGACGAACAGCAGGCCAATCAGTCAGCTATTACCGCGGATGCCACAAAGCCGAACATTGGTGAATTCAATATGTCAACCAATATAGATGTGCCCAAGACATTGGGTGATATCGTGGAGGCCCTTATAGCTGCCGTCTATTTGGATTGCCATGATTTAAACACGACCTGGCAGGTGGTCTACAAACTCTTCGCACCCGAACTGCTCGAATTCTCACGCAACGTACCACTGAATCCCATACGTCAGCTCAACGAACACAAGACGGCGAAGCCCATTTATAGTGCACCAGTTGTTGACAATAATCAGGTGATGGTTACATGTCAGTTTATCTGCATGGAGAAGACCATCAAGGTCTACGGCTTTGGCAGCAACAGCAAACAGGCCAAACAATCTGCTGCCAAGCATGCGCTACAAAAGATTACCAAGTGCGAGGCATAATTCAATAATTCAATAACGAATATATAATGTATACATAAATAATCATTCTTCGACATTTTCATTTTGATGTTTATGACATCATGCTCTTCCTGACCTGGTCGATTAGAAATTCTATGAATTAAATAAGATTGACGTGAAACTAGTTTTCAACTTGAATAATTATATCTTAATATGCGTTTTTATTCACCGCGTGCATAATTTATTTCGATTTCTTTACAACTTGCGCTCTGTCAACGTTCAAAGTTGACGCGGCTTATTTACAAAATGCTGGGTGCATTTATAATGGTAGTTACTAAACGTTGTTGTTGTTGGTGTTGCTTGGGCTCGCCACTGGTTGTTTACAATAAGTGCTTCAAATTTAAAATAAGTAACGTTGTTCGGGAGATACTAATACAATTAATTCAGCGGTTGAAGTTATTAAAAAACAAAAAAAAATAGTCATTACATCAAAAACAAAAAACCAACCCTTTCAACGAACTAACATATTTTGGAATGCCACCAGATACGTTTTAAACATTAAACAATTGGAACATAGTAAGAGATAAATGTTAAGAGAAACGCAAAAACGAAGTACATTAAACTAAGTCTAATGCGATTGCGTTACAATTTAGATGAGATTAATTTTCTTTGCTTCCTAAACTAATACACAGTTATTGTTCGCGTGCATGTAATGCGACTCGGATGAGAAGATTATTATCATAGAATCTCTACACGCGACAGGTGCAATCGGGCTTATTTATGCTACGCTGACGCGTTTGCAGATTACGCAGGGCGGCGCCTCCAAACTGTATGCCACTGCCAATGCGCTCTGGATCCAGTTCACCCGTCTCTATCTTGGCCAAGATGGTCTTTGAGCATTTAAGAAACGCCTCCTCAACATTCTCGCCCGTCTTGGCGCTCGTCTCCAAGAATATAAGTTCTTCAAAGTAAATTTAATTTTATATTTATTATAATTTTGGCTAGTGTGAACTCACCATTCTCCTGGGCAAAGGTGCTCGCTTCTAAAAATGTTACATCTCGTGCCCCCTCCAGATCCTTTTTGTTACCCACCAGCAGTATAACAATATTCGGACTGGCCAAAGTACGTGCATCACTTAGCCAATTGGTCAGCGCATTGAACGAATCCCGCGACGTGGTGTCATAGACGAGAAGAGCTCCAGCAGCACCACGATAATAGGAACGTGTCACCGATCGGAATCGCTCCTGGCCAGCTGTGTCCCATATTTGTAGCTTCACCGATTTACCGCCCACATTCACAATCCGTGAGCCGAACTCAACGCCAATGGTGTGCGAGCTGTCGTCCTTAACTGGAAAAGTTCAAATAATAGTAATAAGCCAAAGATAAGCAGGCATCCAAACAGCAACCAAGTATGAATCATGATTTAAAGTTTTAAAGAAAAATAGAGCATACACAAGTATGTGTTTGTTATCGGCCGAATGACTTTAATTTCGGACAAACTTGTATAGGAAATGGCAATAAATACCAAATTTTTAATTGAACTATATCAAGTTGATTTACATATTAAATATTTACGGGGAAATTAACGAAATTGGCTGAATAAAATGCTGAATGTTTTTTAATTGGAACTTACATTTGCTTTCGATGAAATGATGCAAGAGACAACTTTTACCGCTGCCGGCGCTGCCTATTATTAGAAACTTGAACAGATAATCTAAAATTGAGGTAAACACAAAAATGCAATTAACAATTGATTCTTGTACGAGCTGCAAAAGTTTCTCACAAACCGTATGTTTCAGACATTTTTTTCCTTTCGTCGTTGTCTTGTTTTTGTTTCTTTGTTGCTTCAACTATGTGTTTATTGCTCTCTTCGTCGTGGCTGTGGTTCTTGAAAATGTCCCAAAATCTAACTTTAATGCTAGAAAAACTTATTGTATTGTTTTTAACTAGAAAGTATTGTTGTTCGCCTGCAGTAAATGATCACATACAAACACGCACACACATGTACATATGAACATGAATCATATACATTGTGAACTGCATTTGAGCTGAACTTGTTAGTTCACGATTCAATTCCTTGGTTTGTTTTCGGAAATTGCTGTAATCGTTTAAAATTTATCAGCTGTAAAGCAATAAAACTACGCTGCTGATTTTAACTTTCGAAATTTGTAATACAGTTTTTGTTTAATACATTTCTTATACTTTTTATCTAGCTATCGGAATTTGTAATTATGAATCCTTTTTCTGCTCCACATAGTTTTGATAACAATTGATTGGATCTTTGGCCATGTATACCGAATAAGCTGCTTTGCTGTTTACAAAGTTCTGCAAATACAAATTACAAATAAAATTAGATAAAATGTCAGCTGATTATTGGTGTATTCTTGCCTTAACGTCGCCGGTTATTAATGTCCACAGATAAATAAAAACGGTTGGCAATACGCTGAACAGGAGAAACTGTTGAAATGTGTTCACGTCGCCAAAAATAGCCAACTTCATCTTAACAAAATTTATTTGATATGTAGTGTGGATACAAACTTTAAAGCAAATAAATGCAAACGCTGACGAATTGTTTATTATTCACGAACGCCACATGCAAGGGTTGCCAACGTTAGCAAAGATACAACGACTTTCGTGTGCAATTAATGAGTTTTTTGTATATATTTATGAAAATGCCACTATCCCTAGGTACCTGTACACAAACTTAAAACTAATTTTCGGCTGAATATTTTTTATATTAATTCATAAGGTTTTAAGCTACTAGGGATGCACTAAATACAGCAGATGTGTAAAGCCCTTTTTGTCATTTTTTAGTGTATTGCGATACGGGCACATTACGAGTAACCACTGAATATTTATCTGTAAAGAAACTTATTTAAATCGTAACAAAAATGGCTTTTCGCATACCTTTTGGCAAGAAGCACGCGGAAATCGCGACATCATTGTAAGTGGTATTAAAGTGACACTCGGGCGTAAAAAAAACTGTTATTCCTGATAGAACTGGAAATCCACTCGCACTTCCATTGCATAACCAAACCTTGACAAATTTTGCAATTCTTAACTTTTCTAAACAAATTTAACGTTGTTATTGTAGCGTGCGCTCTGGTGCAGGATTCGGTGGTGCCGCTGGCCTGGCTCTACTCTACTACACAGACTGGAAACTGGTGCTGCAGTACATGCCCATCTACGGCTCCAAGTTCGATAAGACCGATTGAAGACAAACCACTGATAATATTTCAGTTAGTTAAATATGTTTGATTGATGCCAATAAAAATAGGTTCGATTCAAACTGTTAAATCTTTTACCATTTTGCTGCACAATATTTTTTATTATTAATATATATTTATAAAGTATATAAGTACTACGCATAACGGGTTTGTTAGTTCTATGTAGAGTACGCTTGTAGTTGTTAAAATTATTTCGTTGTTTCGATTTCACTAACTATTTAAACGTTAAATTTCTTAAGTACAATGTTTGACTTATTTGCTAACTAGATAGTATTTTGATTGAAATCGTATTAAAACTAAATAATTCATAATTTCTATTCGAGCGCTGCAGTATCAAAAGGATTCCAAAAGGTCTTTTTCGAAAAGAGTTTTGCGAGTTTGCCAAACATTTTTTGGAAGCACAAATCGACCGGCGATTCAAAATTGCGTAGAATTTTGACAAGTGTTTTCTTTCTTTTTTTTTTGTGTAATTTCGAATTTCATCACGAATGTGTATCATCAACATCATCAAAGAATGGAGATTTACTAAACTAAATATCCGGTTCCACAAAGGAAGCGGGAAATAAACCTGTTTTATGGGTGCGGGCATGTGTGCCCTTATACCACCCATTCTTCTGCTTGCGCTGCACATAAATAATATCTCCCGGTCGCAATTCTAGCTCAATTTCACTATTCGGTGGATACGGCACAATACAGCGAAAGCGACTGAAAATTAAATTGCAAATTCATTAAGAATCTCTCCAGGACTCAATCACTCTCCAAGCTTACCTCTCCCTCGTGCAGTAGACGGACTTTGTTGTGGCACTGGCCTTTATTGCTGCCTCAGTGATCAGGCCAGCGCCATTGCTGCTATTTATGTTGCTGTTGCTGCCACCGAGCACATGTCCAGCGTCCAGGCTTTGGGTCTTGCGATGATTGGGCGCCATAATCATGTTCGCATGCAACTGCGTTTGCGCTTGTGTATGGCTTGATGCGGCTGGCGGCGCCACATTGTTGTACATGCTCTGAAAGGTGGCAGCATCCAGAGATTGCCTAGCGCTATAGTGCGAATTAGTTAAGTAAATGGGGAATTCACTTCAAGTTAATTAATGGAAAACTAACCAAAGCAAATGCGGTCGCTCCTTGTTGCTCTTGTTGCGTTGGGAGCCGTACGAGATGCTGCTGCTGCTGTTGGTCTGCAAGTGCTGTTGGCCAGCAGCAGATATGTCCTTGAGTGGCTGACTCTGTTGAAGCTGACTGGGACACGAACCGGATCTGTAAGAGGACATAAACATGAGCTGGACATAGTAAATTATTGTGGATTGCATGCCAACAAACCTGACATGCACTGGATGTAGTGGCGCCGCTTTCACATTGCTCTCTATTGTTGTGCTGGTAAACTCTTTTGAACCCGGCTGCTGGAGTGGTGCTCCTGGTGACTTGGAGCGCGTTTTCATATGCGTCAAACGTCGCATCAGACCAACAGCGCCGGACGTACTGCCGGAACTGGAGGAGTCAGCTTTGGAGCTACTCTCGGCTGTTGTGCTCGATTTGCGACTGAAAAGCGCCTCCACTGGCTTGGTCCACACCGAGCAGCTGGTAGTCGACTGCTGTTGCTGTTGCTGAGACTGCTGTTGCTGCTGCGGCTGCTGCTGCGACTGCTGCTGTTGTCGGGGCGGCAAATCTGGTGGCTGTGTGGGCAGCATATTGCTAAGACGCACATCCAAAGATTGTACCGTTGACGTTGGCGCACTCGCATCTGTTGCGGGCATCACATATTTCCACTGATGCATCAGCTGCTGCTGGTCGCGTGTGCGCAAAGGTGTCAGGTAGTTGCCCGGAAAGACACCAACGATGTCCAGCCAGTTTTTGCCTTTAAACCAACCATCGACACAACGCTCGGTGACAATATAAACGCAGCCCTTCTTCAGCTCCAGTTCGTCGGATTGCCGTGGCTTGTAGGGGAAGAGTGCAAGATAGCCCCATGGCAACGTTGGCGGCAATTGTTGCTGATGTACATGAGTTTTAAGCACACGCGATGCTGCCGTGGCTGCTGTGGTAGCAGCAGTTGTTGTTGTTGCTTGTTGTGTATTGAGGTCAAGGCGACTCAGCTCGTGTGGTAAACTGAGAATCTCCGCAGAATGGCGATTTGTTTGCAGCAAACTGAGTGGCGCCGATTGGAGTAAAGCGTTCAGCGAGTGTCGCTTCTCCTTGGCACCTTTGTCGCGATAACGCACCGAGCCACCACCAGAAGCAGCTAGAGCCGCTGCATGCTGCGGGGTATTAGGCAGCGATTGATGATTTGGACTACAATTATTTGAGCTGCAAGTTGAACTTGAATTGCTGCTGCTGTTGTTGTTGGTCGAGGAGCTGGAGGAGGATCCTGTGCTGGAGTCATTTGTATTGTTGTGCGTGGGATCAATCAATGGTACCGCAGGTAAAGCACGTTGTTGCTGCTGCTGTTGCATTAGTGGCGCAGGCTGTGGATTGCTCGCACCGCTATCCAGCAACTTTTTAGCTGCCGTATTCAGTTCAACGAATGCAATGGGAAATATGCCAATTGTTTGCGCAATTCGTCCTTCGGCCCAATTGTGATCGACACGGCGCAGCACATGGATAACGGTGCTCTTCTTGAACTGCAGACAACCCTCCTCATCGCTGGGACCCATCTTGAAATCGTACATGGCAATGCACTGAGGCATAGGCAGCGCCACAGCCACCTTAACATAATTAATGGGAAATGTGCCCTCCTGTCCATTCGCCTGGCCCACAAACCAGTTGTTGTCGATGCGCTGTTTCAGCAATATTAAATCACCCTTTTTAAACTTTAAATCGCTTGCTTCACCGCTGACAAAATCGAACAGGGCATAAGCGTGTGGGAGAAGAAATCTTCGCTGCTTTTGCCGTGCTGTTTGCTGTGGCAGCTCTGCTGGTGGAGCCTGATGCACTAGCTGAGATTGTTGCTGCTGCTGCTGTTGTGCTTTTTGTGTGGCTGGCAACACCTGCTGCAGTTGAGGTTTGCCAGTTGGCAACTCTTCGATTTTAGATTCATTTTTGCCAGCCGTTTGTTTCATGCCTATTTGAGTGGGTGAGTTTCAAGTATTAATACTGCCCACAATTTAACACACCACATTCAAACACACAACACGCCTACAACACTTACCTTCTAAAATTCTCATGAGTAACACATTAGGAGGCAATTCGTCGATGCGACAATTTACCAAAACACGACATTCCGGACATCGCAACTTGTGCTGGCTGGCAACGATGTCCTGCAGAAAACAACACATTAACAAAGTACAAAATATTTCACTTTTTCAAACACTTACCAGCAAGCACTTGCGACAGAAGGTGTGTTGACATGGCAACACTTTGGATGTGGTGTCCAAGCGTTCCAAGCATACTGAACATTCCAACAGGTCATTCAATGTATGCTCATCCATTTCTTTTTTTTTTACTTTATTTCGCTTTTGTTATGCATAGTCTCTCTCTCTTTCACTCCCTCTCTCTCTATCACTTAATATTGCTGTATCATAAAAAATCTCAAGGATGGTCACAATTTGAATTTCGTGCAAAGCAACATTCCAAAAAGCACACATACACACACAGACACCTACACGCGTACACAGCAACAGCAAGCGAGCTTATGAAATACATACATATGTCTAATCGAATTTCGCGGTTTTTGCAAACTTATAACAGTACTTGTTTGCTACATTACTAATATACACGTTAAGTGTTTTGGTTTTAACTATTTTTAAAATTCCGACTTTATAAAATGCAGGCAGCGTGCAGCTCGTGGGCATCATTGAAATGTACTACACTTTAACTACAAATATGCATACAGCCACACGGATACAAACCAGCTTACTTCTGAGCTACACAACTGGTCACATGAATATGAACACCAACTAAGACTAACATTTATAAGTCACTCTCAATTTTTCTTTCGATGCAATTATAGCATAGGAGTAAACTTGTCAAAGTATAAGCATGTATCATTTTATTAAGTTGCTAAATATAAATGGCTTAAATGATTAACAGCAAGCTGTGTGCATATTGTAACCTGCAGCGGCGTATTAGACCTAGAGTGACCAGACTGACTGTGTTAACCGAAATCATATTAGTCTGGCAGCACTTAAGTTACTCCAATTCAATTAATAAGAAGTAATCTATAATAAAAAGTTAATTGAAAGGACGGTGTAAAAAACATAAATTTAATATTTAAAAAAATTAGATAATTTTATATATTTTAACGTCAATAAGAGTATAATTTATATAAAGCTAACAACGTAGAGATCGATTTCCCATTGCTTATCGATAAGTTGTTTTGCGAATATCGATAGTGCACCGAAATAAAAACAATCCTTCAACCTAACCTTTCTTTTGAAAACGGAACGTGTTTGTTTTGATACGTGCGTGCTTCAATTGCAGCACTTAAATTAAAGTAAAACGCACGTAATTAAACAACAAAAAAGAACACGATGCCGAAAACGCGCAGCACAACGGGCAAGCCCCGTACACAGGGCTTCAATCATTCCAATCACTCCATGAATCCGGAGCGACCGACAAGTGGCCTCAAGGGTGTCGCCCATCCACGCACCAAGGGCACTATCAAGCGACTCCAGATGTATCGTAATTTTAAAGCCAAACGTGATCGCACTGGCAAAATTCTTACCCCGGCACCGTTTCAGGTGAGGATTCTTAACGACGAGAAAAATTTTCTGTTTTCTAATATTTTATTTTATTTTATTTTTAGGGTCGTCTGCCTGCTGGCACAATGGCCAGAGTAGAGCCGACACCGAAATGGTTTAGCAATTCACGCGTTATCTCGCAGACGGCACTGCAAAAGTTTCAGGATGAGATTGGCAAAGCTGTGAAGGATCCCTATCAGGTTATAATGAAGCCATCGCAGTTGCCAGTGACCCTGCTCAACGAGGCATCTAAATACCAACGTGTTCATCTGTTGGAAACGGAGAGTTTTGATAGTGTCTTTGGACCAAAGAAACAGCGTAAACGTGTCAGCCTCAAGGTACGTGATTTGGAAGATTTGAGCCGTGCCGCTGATGAGCAGGCCGAGCAGTACGATGCCACCAAAGATGTGGATCTCATCCGTGAGGATACTGGCGAGAAAAAGTTGGTGCGTGATTGGGTTTTCGGTGCTGGTCAAAGCAAACGCATCTGGAATGAGTTGCACAAAGTTGTGGATGCATCCGATGTGCTGCTGCAGGTGCTTGATGCACGTGATCCCATGGGCACACGTTCAAAATATATTGAGGAGTTCTTGCGCAAGGAGAAGCCACACAAGCATCTGTTCTTCATATTGAACAAAGTAGATTTGGTGCCAGTGTGGGTGACACAGCGCTGGGTAGCAATCCTTAGTGCGGAGTATCCAACAATCGCATTTCATGCCTCGATGCAACATCCGTTTGGCAAGGGTGAGTAGTAGACATGTTTATATATAAATATGCTATATATCAATAAAAAAAACTTTACTTTACAGGTGCACTGATCAATCTGTTCCGTCAGTTGGGCAAATTGCATATGGACAAAAAGCAGATCAGTGTTGGATTCATTGGTTATCCGAATGTGGGCAAGTCTTCCGTCATCAATGCGCTGCGCTCCAAGAAGGTTTGCAATGTGGCACCCATTGCTGGCGAGACGAAAGTTTGGCAATATATTACGCTAATGAAACGCATATTCCTCATCGATTGCCCCGGCGTTGTTTATCCCTCCGCCGAAACGGATACGGAGAAGGTACTAAAGGGTGTGGTCCGCGTGGAGTTGGTAACTAATCCGGAGGATTATGTCGAAACTGTGTTGCAACGTGTACGCAAGGAGTACATTGCGAAGAACTATAAAATTGAAAGCTGGAATTCAGGGACACATTTCCTAGAGCAGCTCGCGCAGAAGACAGGCAAGCTGCATAAAGGAGGCGAACCAGACATAGCGGTTACGTCGCGCATGGTGCTCAACGATTGGCAGCGTGGTAAGCTGCCCTTCTATGTGCCGCCCGAGGGCTTCGCCATACCCATATCCCAAGAGGGCAAGCCAACACCGGAGGAAGAGGCTATTGCTGCTGTGGAAGATGAGGCCGATGGGGACGCCAAGTCGGAGGCGCCAACATTTGTTAGCGAGTCGGTAAAGAAGGCACGCGAATTTAAGCAGATTCAAGATTTCCGCAAGATTCGGGTCGGTCTGGAGTATGAGCAGCGAGATGAGCGCGAACTGGAGCATATAGATTTAGAGCTGCTGGAGCAACAGAAAGCTGAGCGTGCTGCCCGCAAAAAGGCGCGTCTGGTCAATCCCGATATGGATGATGACTCGAGCGACGGGGCGGATAATTTCTATTCGGAAGATGAATATAATGAGGATTTGCAGCGTGTCGTTCACAAGAAATCCAAGACGAAGAAGACCCAACAGCTAGCGATCACATCGTCTGGTAAATTCCGAGTCTCTAAGCTGCAACCGGGCGATTCCGATGAACTAGACGACAGCGAGGATGATGCTGGTCCGAGAACCTCCAAGCCGCAACGCCTCAATGCCAAACAGAAGCGTGCGCTGGAGCGGAGTCAAAAGCGGAAGAAAATCGGGAGCAATTTCTATGAGGCAACCAATGTGAAGAACCGCAATCGTAACAAGAAAAAGGACACGTAGAATAGCAACCGTTTTATCCTCTAATTTATATATAATTCGCTGCACAAAACGTTATTAATTAATTAAGAATCCAATAGAAAACTGTGTTTGTTGTTGTTGCCCCCTATACAATAACAAAAATACACACAAAAAGAAAATTCCTCAATTTTTGATTTACTCGGCACATTGTTTCTTCTTGGGCATCTTGCGACCACACATATCAACTAGACTGCAGCCATAATCCTCATCTTCTGTACTCGATGCCGAGTCGCTTGAATCCGTATAGGATGCAATGCCAGGCAATATGGCGATGCATTTGAAGCCGCCCACATCGTGTTTGGTTGTACTTATGCGACAGACAGCGGGTGTCAATGCAGCTGCACTTGGTTTCTCTGCTGTTGCAGCTGGCGTGTCTTGTTGCTCTTGCTCCACTCTGCACACTTTGCTAGTGGTCGGCAATTCTCCATTTTTACGCTTAATGCCCTGGGCCAAGAGTGACTTTTGTGTATTGCGCGCTGTGGCCGTAACTCCAATAGATTTAGCTGTCGTCCTCAGCTCCGCTTGCAGTTTCTAAAACACACAAGAAACAAATATTTAAATAATCCATATAACATAACAGACTTTATTCAGAATTTACCTTGTCGACGCTCTCCTCGTGCAGTTTTTCGACGCGATTGCGAAAATCTTTTAGCTCCAATTCTTCGTCACGCATCTGTTGGCGCTCCGCGTTCATTTTGTGAGCATCAACCAGCTCCAGGAACTGCACCTCGTCATCGTCTAGGCCGCGTATTAGATTCTCTAAATACATATATGACATTGTTACTAATTGTTGTTGCCTGTTGACCAAATTGCACAATGCTCACTCAGTTTGTGTGCCTCCTCAAATTCCATATCCTTTTTGCTTTTCTGCTCTTTAAGGCGGTCGTACAGCGAACGACCGTCGTATGGCTCTTCGGGTCTCTCCATTGGATCTTCGGGCTGGCGGACGCGTTCCCATTCTTCCTGGCGACGCTGGCGAACTTCTGCCGCCTCGGATTCAGTAACAAATCCGGAACTCATTTTAGCTATGTGCGACAAACCTTTTTACTTTTCACACAATGTGTTGTGAATGGTAGTGTTGGTAAGTGTTCAAACACGAATACCATGAATAATAAACATCGATTAAAAATCATACAAAAAATGGGCGCCAACATACGAAATTCACATTTTCTTATTTTAATTTACATATTCTTTTAAACTTTTACGAGCTTCTTTATTCCTTTGTGCAATTTTCATATAAACAGCCTTTTGAGAGCAGCTCATTTGACGCCACTTCTTACCAGCCGCTCGAGCCGTACTGGTGACTTTAATATTCTTTACACAACGTTGTTCAAGATTTTCACGAAACTTGGCAAGAAATATGAAATAGGGATTGACTGACAAATATTTTAATGTATCGCTCATTATTTTAAAATCTTTTACTACAAATTTACCTTTAGTTATAGTTTAACAATATATATTATACAAAAACAATAAATATTTGATAGATCATACAAAACAACACAGATCAAATCAATGTAGAATAAATAAAATTGTTAGTAGCCGCATTATTTTATATTTCTTAGGCATTGTTAAACATGTAAGAGAACATGTTCGCCTATTATAATTTAATATATTTATTAATTTTGTGAAATATTTTATATTCATGGGCACAACTTTATAAAGCCGTAACATTAAATTATAATTTCAATTCTCTTAGGCTTCTAGCTTTCGAAAATCTGTATGATGAAAATTTAATCTATAGATATTCAAATAAAGGTCTCCCATATATCAGAAGATAAAATCGTAATAGCACAAACAAATTTTAGTTAAGATCCAATATTTATATGATAAATTTCTAGTCGGTTTATACGATACATGTCTTCTATTAACTGGACCTATACGTTTAGTATAGATTAAATTCTATGGCACCAAAATATTTGACATTAGAACAATTATATTCATAGAGTACTGATTTGTTAAACATTTTTGTGGCCTTAAAGAACCTTAAAAAAAAGTCGAGAGAATCTTACCAAATACTTTGGTCGGATTACCTGGAAATCTAAGAAAACAGTCGCTAATTTGTTAATACAGTAGTAGGAATTATGGTATTTTAATTTAATATTAACGATAGGGTTTTATTTCGATTCAAATTAACGATATTGTTGCTGTATGATTCGATAACGATCAAGCATTTTCCAATTATGTGATTTGATTTCAATTATATACCTCCAGAAAGTGCTTCTTTAGAAGACTATTTTACGTAAGAGGTAATAGCACTTTAGGCTGTAAGAAAACAATTTTATAGGGATTGCGTAACATTTTCATTAGACTTACTTAATTTCATTGTATCGCATACTGAAGGGTATATAAGCCAAGTATCTTTCATTAAAATTTAAGAATTAAAAAAATGAACTTTTCCTTTTTAATCATTCTGGCTGTTGCGGGAGGCGCAGGAGTAAGTAAAATATAATGAAATGAGACAAATCGTTTTTCTATTTTGTTAGAACTGAAGAAGTTATTTATCTTTTGAAATATGTAATAGGACATAATTTCACTCAGTTCAACCTTGGAAAAGCATAATATTAATTTATATCTTTTGAAATTTAATTTTCTTAGAGGTGGCCCAGATCCAAGGTTTCAAATAGAGCGCATACCTAAATATATTCAGTTTCCAAATATAAAAAGTTGATGTACGTTCGATTCTTAATAAAATTTCATATTAACGGTTGTGGTATCTCTATTACAATTAACGATATATAAATGTCGGGCAAGAAACAATTTTGTTATAAAAATAATACCTTCAGAATGTACTAAAATCAGGAAAATATAGTCGTTTTGGTTGTAAGTTATTATAAATTATAAATTTATTTCCGCATTATTTAAAATTTTGTATGGGTTGTGTAATATATTAGCCATACTTAATTTAATTGTTTCGCATACTGAGGGGTAAAAAAGCCAAGTGTCTTGCATTGAATCTTTAGAATTGCAAAACAATACATTTTTTTGTTAGTAAGTAAAATAATGAGAAACGAGACACTCCGCTTTTGTATTTAATGGGATATGAAGACATTTATCAATTTTGTGAAATATGTTATTAGTAATAATTTCACTCTGTTCAACTTTAGAAAAGCATAATAATAACTTATAATTTGTTGATTTAATTTCTCGTATACAAGCGAGTGTCATTACCCTCCTTCCTCCACAGAATTTTTGTGACCCCGATAGAAAATTGTAGGAAATCTTCATAGGTAGATGTTAAAAAGTAATTTGAAAAAAAAAATTATATTTTTTTTTTGATTTTGGATTTAAATATATAGTGCAGACAGACTTATTTTAAGTTATAAACATTATAAGTTTATAAACATGCTTTATTCATTAATATCTCAAATTGAAACATTTATTAAGTCTGGGTCATACATTTATTTGAAAATTGCTATATATGCGATATATGCTGTTCTCCAAAAAAGAGGTATAGGATTAGCAAAATATGTATGTATACATAAAGACGGTTTGAGTTTTTATTTTGTCGCACATTATTAAATATTTTTCTAGAATATGTGTGTGTTCAGTTTATAGACATAATTGAGGTCAGCAAACATCAAAGGTTATACACACGCATGCATTTATAGAATATTTTTGTATATGTGTTGGTTCTAAACAATATTTATGCATATATATATTTATAGACATACATATATGTCTACATATTTATGAATACTGTGCTAGGAACTTGTGTACCTATTCAAAATTTAGCTTATAAAATGCTGCACGAGTTTTTCTCACGAAACGGATTCATCTTCTGACTGGTGAATCCACTGAGCAGGCAATCCCCCGATTCGTGATCTAACATATACTTCATCATTGCATTACATGCCTCCGATACCTGGATACGTTGTATGCCAGTCTCGCGACGCAGTTGCTCATTAATTGTGCGCTGCTGTTGCAAATTAGCAGCCATGATGTCCAAAACGGCAGTCTCGGCAAGACCTATGGTGAATGTCAACGAAAAATGCGATTTGTAACGAATATGAGTGTAGCTGCAAAAAAATCACTCAAATTAAATAAAAAAGACAGCATTTCCTCAACAATTATACTCTATTTTACCTTCAGAAGCTTAGTTTAGGCACAAGCTCGAGGATCTTGAATCACCGAAAAATCAATAGCGTTTAATTTGCTGATGTTGAATGTAGATGTTATTAACGAGCTATCGATAAAAATAAGTTGTACCAGCTGTTTTTCAAGCGCTGCCAACTTGGTGTAAAGTAAAGGCAATTTGAATTTTTTAACAGTTTTATTGAAGTTGCGATTTAACATTTGTTTCAATTGTACCAAAAATATATATTTATATATATAGATGTCTTACGTAAGCATGCTACAAAAATGTAGTAATTTACAATTACAATTTATGCAAATTTTTCAGAATTGAGAACTTACTCGGGCATTAAATCTGGCCGTGTTTCATTGTGTTCATTATTATCGTGAGCCTGGGGCTTTCGAAACGCATTTGCCATTAGTAGAATATTCCTAGCTATACGCTTTTCATCTATACGCCTTTGAGCAGTATGCGTTCGCTTATCGGCATTCTCCGACATGCGCTGCTCGAGCGGTAAAATCGCTGCTGCCAAGATGGGTTCCGGATTTGTCCAGATCTCGGTGCCGGGCGTCTCTTTGCCAGTTGTTGGCGAGAATGCGGGTCGTGCGGGTATTAAAGGTGAACGCACACAAACACTAAGAAACAAAACTTATATATATTTCGTCCTATTTAATAATTAGTCACACTCTAAATTCGTTTCAAAAACATGATTTGTCAATGCAAACAACATCAAAAATTTTAATTTTTAATTTGTATTAGTCGGTATTTTGGCCGATTGTGCGATCTTTTTGGACCCAGGCTCGACACTTGATGACTCATTGTCCTCGCTCGGTTTTAATCTAGAACGAGTTAAAAAGGAGACAGGAGACAGCAATGAGCCCAAGTGTCGCGCCCTCGAATTGGTTACTATCGGATTGGTAGCTGCTACTCACTTGTTCACTTCCTCCAATTTTTTAAGCAGCCGCTCGTTCTCACGGCACACAATCTCCTGATCCCTGAGTATCGTTTCTCGTACTGTAAACAAATGATTATTCTCCTGCCTCAGAGATTCATTCTCGGCCATATAGAGTTTAACCAGCTCGGCTAGCTCGGTGCCATCAAGTTCGGGTAAGCGCTCTAGATCCACCTTGGGCACGGCTACGCTGCCATCACCAGTGTTAACTCTTTCCAATTGCTGCTCTATTAGATTGCCAGCGTGGCCATCAATCGGCTGATGATGCAGATTTAGGGCCGCCTTCAAATGTTCATTCTCCATTTGCAAAGCGTGTATATCCCGTTTTAGACTGAGTATAAGGGCCTCCCGCGGATCCATCATGATAACAGGCTTGGTCCGGATGCGCTTTGCACGGGATGCATAGCGCAGGGTATTCAACGTCTCGGCATGATTATAATGTGCTGGCGAAACGCAGGCGATCATCAGCGTAACACCATTCCCGGCCAGGCTGTCGGCCAGCAACTTTGTCAACTGACTATCCCTGAAGGGAATGTGACCCGATCTCTTTTTGTTATCACTCAGCGATGAGATGCAATAGCCCAGCACCATTAAACTCTTGTTGATGTTATTCGCCTCCTCTAGCGTTTTGCCTTCGCTCATCGTCTTCTTTGTCAACTCGCTGCCAGCCAAATCCACAAAGTTAATCTTGCCATGCTTGGACAGAAAGACGCCGCCATCGGTTTGCTGATCCGATAATATGTGTACCGTTAGTATCGTATGCGAACGCGATGAATGATCATTCATCGCATGCGAGCCCACAGCACGATTTCGCATGCCTGCAAAATGTTACGATTATTGTGAAATTCGGAAAAATTTAAGTAAACAGGAAGGAAATGTGTGTCGCAAGAGCGCCCATTAAAAAGTAACACATTTTCTTACCCTCCTCCAGGACAGCCAACAAATCGTCCAGTTCCTCACAGTCGACGGTGAATAGGTTCTCCACAAAGAAACCGCCCGACTTCTTGGACCAACGTACGGCAAGCGGTTTGCGTGCACTTCCCGGATTGAGCAAATCGATTACCTGTTCATATAAAATGCATTTCAATTTCGTAAACCAATAATGAAATTAAGGCACCCCATTGACTCCATGGACTTGATTAAACAAATCATCTAAAATGCCATGCAAACTGTAGCTAAAATTTACACAATGCGACAATTTACAACGACCATGCATGATTGTGGAAAGGGAGGAAGAACGGATTGGGAAGTAACCATTAAATAGAGGTCAATGCAATGCATTCCAGAGTTAATTATAGGAGCAAATGCTATTTGCCAATAGTCGGTACCAATCAGTAATAGTGCAAAACACTTTTAGTTAAACATTCAATGGAACCGCCTTTTGTAGATATCAGATGATAAAAGAGCTATACGAGTCAAGGTTGAGGTATACTTAAAACGGAACCTATGTCGTAGAAAAAGTCAGCGTGTTGATATCAGTTGATATACCATGAGGTGTAATTATTAATATAATCTTTGACAATGAAAATGTATCGATTGATATTAATCACATTAAGTTTTTCAATTGAAATAATTAATTTAATAAATAAATAATCCAATTATTTATATTACTATCATTTCCAAAAAATTTTAAATTTCGTTACATGTTTGTTTAGCATTGTTATAATATAGTTTTTTTTCACGCACCCGTTCATTGTAAATCTCCATAAAAGAAGCCTTGAGCACATAGTTAACATCTTTGCGATTCTTAATCAACTGGAAGAGGTACAAAAACGAGCGGAAGATCAAACCATGACCCGGATCCTTTGGATTCGGCTTGCCCACAAACTGCAAAGGTAACCAAACATTAATCACACCATATATCTTCAAACATATATTAAGTGAGTCCTGCTTACCAAATCCGGTGGACCGGTTAATGTATGCGTCTTGCCGGAACCCGTTTGTCCATAGCAAAAGGCCGTGCAACTGAAGCCCTCTATGCCCATCTCTATGATGCGCTTTATGCCCGAGTAGTCAAGTATATCCTCCTGAGTGGCACCCGGCTCAAAGACCACATTATAGGTAAAAACTCGCACACTGTCGCGATTATGCGAACGCTTTGCACCTGTGTCGTTACCCTCGATCTGACGGAAAGAAAAAATTTGTAAACTCAATATATATATGAAAAGTAAAGGTTTTAGTGTTCTGGTCATACGATGACTTGTCCATTGCCAGGAAACTGTAATGTTGCTCCATGCCTGTCACGTTTCTCCTTGTCATTCAGAGGACGCACTCGGACCACCACATTGATATTATCCTCGGGCGTTGAGGGCTCCTCACTGCCAGTGCCCGTCGACTTGGAGGCCACAACTTCCAATGTATCCGCACTGCCAATTCTGAGTAAGCCAAATGAATAACTCATTTATGTAAATATTAAGTGAAAATTAAGCGAACGGCGAAATTAATCCCTGCCTTTAATTGAATCGATAAATGGATTAACATTCTTGAAAGGAGGCTATTAAGACCATTAGTTTGAAGCGGTAACTGCTAAATAAAAACTATAAGGAATCTGGGTTGTATCTTTTGCTCTGCTTTACATTCATCAGATGTGAACATACAATGCCTTCAACTATTTCATCACAATATATACGAAATGGTTTTAATTACTCAGTGGACTCTTGGACTGCTCAAGGCTTAAGTTAGTACGTGATATTTTGTGGTCGTTAATTCACTTTGTTTTAACTAAATTAAATCTCCGCACTCGAGCTGACCAACAAAATTTTCATATTGTTATGAATATATTTTTTTTGTTTGTTTGTTATGGTCAAGAATGGTAAAATGTTTGCTCCAATTCCCTTGAACTTGATGACGTTGCTCTAATTTGGGGGACCTATAAATAGCCCAAGGTTAAGGGTGGACGCAGCCTAAACTCTTGTTTTTGTTTTTTTTTTTTTTGTTTTTTGGAGTGGGTTTGTTTTATTGTGTTCGTCGTAATTTTTGGCTTAATTCATTTTTTGTTGGTAAGAGAAAGAAATATTTTGCTTGGTTTCATATGATTAATAAAAAATATTTTCAATGGAACTTTTGGTATTTCCATAATGTGTATGAATTCAAATTTGAATTCTACGCAATCCGTTTGCTGTGAATAGTAGTTAAGAATTGAATTTAGTTTCTCTGTGTGTGTGTGTGTGTGTGTGTGTGTTGTGCCAGTCAATTATAAAAGCAATCGAAAAGCCTTAATAAATCAAACAAATCGTTTGTTTGAACAACGCTGCGTATTTGTGAAATCAAAATTGTTTCATTCTTAATTCATTATCCATGACCGTTGACATTTGACTTAATCACGTAATTGGAATGTTCAAAACTAATGCATTAATCATCAAAAACTTGACTCTCTTACCATACAAGGGAAAAAGGCCCAAAGTGCGAGGCGTGTGTGTGTATATATATTATCTGGGACAGAACTTTGGATCTACGCCTCAGTTTGTGTGCACTTCGTCAATATTTTAGACAAGGTAATCGTGAAATTAACACAAATTAACACGAACACGAATTTAGCTGATTTTCCTTTACCCTAAGAACTTTGTGGGCTAATAAGACAACCAATCGAAAGTTCAATAAACTTTAATCTACTTGAAATGGATGTTAAATACTTTATAAGCCAAGGTATTTCTAGTTGACTTTACTGAATTTGTTTACTCAATTAAAGGTAAAATATTTATTTATATATATTGATTTTTTAATAAGTGGTATTTATTTTTTATTCTATTTAATAGAGAAAAAAGTGTATTAACATTTTTTTCACTTTTATGGCAGCTTCAATTAAACCTTTTTCTCCAGTTCAAAACGAGAAGTTTATAATTTGATTAAAAAAGCTTATAAAATTATATAAACTTAAAAAGCTATTAATGAGTAGTACAATAACTGTGCTCCCTCAAGGCCTATTGTATATATACGAATTAATACAAATATCAGCTACTTTCATTATAAGACAAAAATAACTATAACTTTTAGATGATTAATTTTAGATACAAGTAGGAGTATTTTACTACATTAGTTGATCATAATATCAAGTATTATGTTTTGTTTAGTCAGGAGCCACCAACCTCAATTTGTTGAGCATGAGGGAAAATAAAGTATAACTGACTTAATTTATTTGGCTGCTCCACATATGTGATGATTATAGGTAATCATCAGAAGGTGTCTTGGACTTGAATTGACACCAATAAATTGACAGCTTTATTGCATATGTGCATATAGCATATATGTTCATGTATTGCGTCCATTTAGTTATTATATTATAAGATAATATGCAGGCTAATTCGCGTTGATTAATGTCCGTGTAGATAGTTAGTTGATGGATTTATACAAATGAATATTATTTTTTGTGATTATTCCCATGTGACACAACAGAAAACAATTAATTTTTCCCTGGCTAAATATTCAGTATAGACTTGTGCGCAGTTTGCATTTTAAAAAAAAAATACCCCAGACCATACATTTATATATCTGTATCTATATCTAATATGGATTTTTTTTTCGCATGCACAACACGATGGTTAGGTCATTGTTATTATTCTATGGAGCAACAGGGACATGCTCCGTTTTCAAATATAATCAAAGTTGACATTCCATTCACTAAACTTTAGCATTCCATCTATGGTTATTAGCAGACATGTAGTTATATAGGTACTATATGGATAAAAACGTGCCCATGAAAGTGAGAGTTGCATTACATTGTTGTTGTTTTTCTTCCCTTTTCATTTAGTTTGTCCTGTGGCGTTGGCTCAATTCATAGTCGTTATATTTTATTTGTGGTGCAAACAATGCAACAATGAAAACAACAATTACAACAAAATAAACATTAACTGACCATACAATATTTATATGGCACGAAACCTCGACCAGACACATACTTAAATCAAATGACAAATACAAAAGTTGAGGCACATGCCATCGACTAAGTCAATGTCCCTGTTAGGCATTAATAATTCATTAGTCTTTTTTTTTGCCATATAACACGATTGACAGGCCTGTGTTATTAAAAGTACTGCGATAATGTATTGAGAAAGGTGTGAAATCCAACCGAAAATGTAGCAATTATCTTTGTAAATTGTGCTTAGATTTTATTTACGTAAATAAATTTCCAAGCACTGCATGCAAAAGAAATAACTTTCAACTAAATTTAAAAAAAAAACTTCGTATAGTTGTAAATAGCTCTAATAAATTATTTATCGATAAAGCTAACTGAATTTTCACAAACTACTGTTTAAGTGACAATCGACTAGCGACGATCCGATAATTAATCGACATTACAAAGCAGAAAGTTAGAATTAATCATTTAAATTATCTCTTGGCACAAGTTTCATCAATTAACCAATTGTTTGACATGAGCTTAACCACAACCTAATTTAATTCAAAGAACCGACAGGTCCTTAACCTCAAGTGCGACTGACTATACTACTTGGTAGACCATATATGGGTGTTCCTCAACTACTATCAGAACACAAACAGCAAACACGACGCCTATCAAAACATCTCTAATGGCAAATAAATATATGTCACTTTCGCTCTCGATGCGGGTCAGGACTCAAAGGACTTGTCGGCTTCAATAAGCTGGGTAATTACAAAATCGATTTATGTCGTGCTAGCTCAACCCCCATTTAAGAATTCCACAAATGGTTTAAATATAAAACTTCAACAATTCTGGGTACAACTGTCTGCCCCACCATCTATCCGCCTTTCTGTCTGTCTGTCCATTTGATTGTCCGTCTTTTAACTTATTGTGCGTGGTCATTATGCCTCGTGCCTTGTGTGGGTATTCCTATGATTCCAGTGTTCTCGATTTTTTTTTTAATGACACCTCATCAAGGGTTGATAGACCCTAGTCGCGTTATTAAGTAGAACTGTATTTTTTTTTTAATATTCAGTTCGGCAGGCAAATTGATTGCTGCTTGTATAAATAAAAAGCTCCTAATAACTTGCATAGTTAGTCACTTTAATAGTAATATTAATATTTTAAACAGTACAGAACTGTTTCTGACAACTAATCAAAGTTAAAGTATTATTGACCTTTAAATATACCTAGTAATTTTAAAATAAAGTCATAGCAGGCGTTGCTTTAACATTCGTTGGGGAAAAATTAATTATATGAAGATATAGTGAAATTAGAATGATGGCGTTTAAAATAATTAAATGGTAATTCAAAGTGCAAAGTTTATGACAAAAAATCGTTGAATATTTCAAGACAGAATCGCAAGAAAAATAACACCTTTTAAGGTATGCTATAATTCAATTTTATTTATAGTTGATTTGATTTGATTTGTAACAGCAAGAAATATTTTGTATACAATTAGTATACAATTAGGCTTAAGTATCCAATAATTTCTCCTATTAACTTTCCCAAAACTAAATTTAAATTGAATCAGCAAAGAGGGATTCGTAATGAAATTTTAGAGTTACGCTTAAGAAGTACCTGTACTATAATCCAAGAAAAGAACAATTTTAAATCTAAGGAAATCAGCATGTCCTATAGAAAAATCATTGTATATCTTTAAAAAACCATTAATTTAATTTATCTGCTGAATTTTAAGATTCATAAAATTCATTTAAGAATGTTTGCTATATGTAATCTTCACTGTATTGAGAGGCAACAACTATTGTTGAGCTATTGATTACGGTGGGAAGCATCGCAGTGTTATAGTTTATTCTTACGCCGAGCCACTTACTCATTCTCACGGGAACGCAGAAAGTACGGCGTATTGCGTGAGCTGCCTCCTGTGCCACCGCCGCTGCTGCCACTACCCCCACCTTTCTGCGGACTTAAACGCCGCATGCCGTTGGTCAAGCTGCGAGAACGCGGCATCCTCGATCCATTGCTGCTTCCCGAGCTCTGACGTTGCGGCTGCGTTGGCGTTGTTGCCTTATTGCCACCCGTTGTGCGTCTCCCACGTCCAGCTGCTGTACCGGCTGCAGCTGCTGCTCTGCCACGAGCCGTTCCGCTTTCGGCGCTACTGCCACCGCTATTGTTTAGATGCGGCACGCTCGAGGCGCGTCGCACCATGTTGCCAAATAATTTCTAATCACAAGTCTCAATATTGTCACAGTATAATTTTTAGCCACCTTCTGCCACATAGCACACACGCACAGACACACAACCGCACAAACACACACTCAGCCGAGTGCCGGGACGTTATAATAAATTCAAAAATAAATTTATCCGCAAGGAACACAAGGATCGAACCGCGCGCAACGTCAACTCAACACGAACTGAGCGACTCAAGTTCACCAGCAACGACAATTTATATGTATATATATATAACGTGCCCAATCAGATTTATGGTAATTTTGTACTCACGCACACCACTCCATATAAATTGCCCACTGGTCGTCGGGTCGCTTTACCGTTACTCACCTGTAATTTGTGTGAGTGTGTTTTGTGGTTGTTGCTTCGCTAATCGTCACTCGTTACTTCGGCACTCGTTACTTTTGTCGCCCGCCTTCGGCTGTGCAATTAAATCAACGCGCTGTTTTTGGTAAACAAAATTCAACACCTCCTCCCAAATGGTTTGTGGTAGTTGTGTCATTTTTTTACTCCTGCTACTGCTGTTGCTGCTGCTTTTCGTGGTCTATGATGACCCCACACTGACCCTGGCTAGTGTACGTGTGACATATGCATGTGTGCATGTGCTGCACATGTTCGTGTTTCCATCAACATTAATATTGTTGTCGTGCCTTATTTGCATTCACTTGAGCATAATCATAATAAATATGAAACATACATTTCTGATATCGGATACATATTTCTAAATACTTCCCTAAAAGGGTATTAAGCCCAAGTGCAGTGAACCATTTTCATTCATAGGATGACAAGTATAGAAAAGAATAGATCCAGCTACGAACATTTTTATAATTTGAACTGCTCTTCAGTTTCAGTTAGTGGATCATCATTATCCACGGAATTCAAAATCGATTCAGTAGATATATACGACGAGTATCTATAGAAATTGCATATGAGTGTTTTCTCATATTTAAGTCATAATATTTTAGAAAAACTCCCACATCCAATTAAGAACAATAAAACTTGTATATGGTTCACTTACTGAATGTTTATTTCCCGTATTTCGACTGAAATTCGAATTTGACGTTTGTTTTTTTTTACACATATATATATATATAGCTAACGATAGTCATTAATGTTTATCATAAGCATCATCATAACTACTGATGCTGGGGTTGAGAATTAAATCTAAACTTTTAGATATAGATCTTGCATGAGCTAACTAATTACATATATATCAATATATATATATATCGAGTAGTACCCATAAATTCGAATGGGTTTCATGCATAAATTTCTCACATATTTACATATTAAATATATATATATTATTTTTAGATTACAAATATACGAATTATTATACAATCATGTGTAATATGTATTTTGATAATATAATTTTATATTTAAAATTAACTTAGTTTACGCCGTAGCCAAGTCGTCGTTTGAGCCTGGACCTCATATATATTATATATGCCTAAATTTATTACTCCACACATGTTCTAATTTTTCACTTAGCATAATTTAAATGTAATTAACCTTTCATTGTTATTTGTTTTTTTTTTTTTTATTGATTTCTTATTTGTTTTTTCAAAGTTTTGAAAACAACAAACATTATTTTTTTAAACATTTAATAAGCGTAATCCATTCTGTAGTGGGTGTTGTTTTTTGTTATGATTCAATATTTAGGATAAGTCGATAAGTAAATCTGAAACTTTTCACTTGGCCTTCAGTTGACCGGGATAGAGTCCCTCCGAGTATTTGGGCCGGCACTCGGCACAGAACCATTTGCCCTGCGGCGCAACCATAATTCCGACGCACTCAAAATGAAACCACTCGATGAGACAGTTCTGCCCGTCACAGGCAATCATCTCGGACACCTCGTCGTAGGGGCAGCGACAATAGCAGTACACCGACTCACCTTCACGCGCCAGCCGAGCACCCGCCGGTGGCCTGATCGGATATCGAATATTGTTCGCTTTAAAGTATTGCAACGTTACGAAATCGGGATTGGGCAGAAGCGCTGGCGGTATGGGTTGATTGAAGGCTGTTGTTGCTGGCGGCGGTGGAAGTGGTGGCGCGGGCAACGGTACAATTGGTGCTCCCTGCAACACAGGCGTCATGGTTGATGATGATTGTTGTTGTGCAGGTGGTGTTCGCGTGTCTGTCGGCGTTGCCAACAAACTGGTGACATTTATTTCGGCATCTTCATCGGAGCTGCTATCGCTGCTGTCGCTGTTAATGGCGCTGGCAGCTGGCAACAATGCGGGTCGTATTTTCAGTGTCGGTATCGGTGGCAATGGCGGAGACGTCGGCTGCTGCTTTGACAGCACCGTTGCTGGTGTTGTTGATTGCTTGGTACGTTTCGCTGTACGTCGACCACCACCAGATCCAGCGCTGAGCTGTGTACGTTTGGTGCGCTTGCGTCCACTGCCATTGCTGTGCTGATGCGCGGAGTTGTGATGAGGCGTCTGCTGGAGCGGCGTCTGCTGATTATGATGCGTCTGCGACTGGTGATGGTGATGATGATGATGTCGGTCGCCGGAAACATTGTGATTATTACTGCTGCGATTGCGTTGCTGCTTTGGCGGCGTCGGCAGATCCTCCTTGGCCCAGGTGAGCTGTGGCGGTGGCTGCGGCTTGATCAACTGCATGCCCACCTGCAACGGTGGCGCCAACACCGCACTCATATTCTCATCCTCGCTGGTATAGCCATAGAATTTATTGGGGCGTCGCGTGCGCTTGGAGCGTTTCAGTTGACCATCGGCATCAGAGCAGCTGCTGCCCTCGCTCATCCGCGGCTGCCAGCTGGGTCGGTGTGTGATCGGTGTCATGGGAGAGGATTCGGTCAGCAGTTGATGATGCAGTAGTTGTTGCGGTTGTTGCAGCAGTTGTTGCTGTTGCAGCAGTTGTTGCTGTTGCTGCAGCTGCTGCATCTGTTGGAGCTGCTGCAGCTGTTCCTGTTGCGGCATCAGTCTCGGCGTTGATGCAGCAAGAATTTCATTTTGAGGCAGCAACAGTTGCGCCATCAACTTGGTCTGGCTCGTCGACGTGGATCTGCAGGTGGATTTGCGTTCGCGTTTCTTCTTCTTGTTCTTGCTAACACGTTCACGCCGATCCTTATCCGCATAAGCGGCCGCCTCCTCCGGCAGCGATGGTGTCGATGGTCGACTATTCTCCACAATCTGATAATTGTTGCCGGCACCCGGAAACTGTTGGTTGCTTGAATACTCCGCAATCAGACGCTTCTCGGCCAATTGCTTGGCCATTTTCTGGGGATGCGCATCGTAGAATTCCTCATCCGTGTCGGAGACAGCCGTATCGAAATCCGATTCATTATACATTGGCGCTTGTGGCATGGGCGTTACTGGGCGTGGCTCCACTCGCTCACTGACAGCGGTCACATTTACATATTCCTCGCTGTTGCTGTTGTTGTTGTTATTATTGCTACTGCTGCTGTTATTTTTGGCCTCGGAGTTGCGTTCGTTGCTCTTCTTTTGGGCGGGAGATTCATTGTCAGAGTCATCATCGCTGGAGCTGCTCCCGCTGGAACTGCAACTGCAATTCGAGCCACACGAGCAGCTGGAGCTATCGGAATCCGAATTGGAACTGGAGCTGCTGGAGCTATCGCTGTCACTGGAGGCGGCAGTGCCTCGCTTGTTCGCCTTCGCTGCCTTCCCATGCGACGACAGCTTGCGGGGCGAGGGTGCTGGTGTTGGTGGCGGCGTTCGTTGTATTTTACAGTAATCATGATCGGAGATGATCACATGCAACTTAACCGGACGCAACTGCTCCGCACTGAGCTCAATTTCTATGGGCGTTTCGACTTCAATTTGTGCATTAGCCGGCTGATGCTGTAGCAGATTCTTCCATATGTCGGGTACCTCTTGTGGCTCCACATTTGCCATCTTCTGCTGATCCTCCTCCGCCTTCTTGTCGTCGTGCTCCTTGTTCTCCTGCTCTAGCCTGCACTCCTCCTTCTGTTCCGTTTTCATCGACGGCTGCAGTTGCTCCTGCTCCACTTTGGGCAGCTCAGCATCTAGCGATTCCTGCTTTGGCTGCTCCTTCGCCAGCTCCTCGCTGTCACTCTCTGACGCGGGAGAGAGCATTATCCGTGGCATATCCAGATCATCGACAGAGGCGCGCATGGGCAGAGTCGTTGCCTGCTGGTTGTCCTGCTGTGTGCCCGTGCTACGCGGCGCATCCGAATCGCTGTCATCGCTGCTATCCGATTCGGAGAGATTAGGCGCAATAAGATTTAGATCCTCCAGCGATGCCTTGTTGCGCTTGTTCTTCTTGCGTCGCTTACGAGGCGTCGGCTGTTCCGTTTCCTCCGCCAGTTGTGGCTGCGTTTTATCTTTAGCGGTATCCACTTGTTGCTGCTCCACTGATTCCTGCTTGGGTGAGGACAACTCGCTTTTAAGCTGCGCCAATTGCTCATCAGGCTGCAGTTCGGAAGATGTGCGTCGCGACTTGTGCGTCTCCTGCTGTTGCTGCTCCTCATCCTTGAGCGCTGGCTTCTGCTCGTTAAGCTCATTCGCTGATAACGTTGCTTTTTCTTCAATGACATGCTGAGCGGCATGCTTGAGGAGGAGCTTACGTGAGACAAACTTCTCTTCGCACTCCTCCTCATTGCAGGCATAACGAAAATCTCCCACATGCTGACGCTTGTGCACTTCCAGATAGATGGCCTTGCTGAACGGGAACTGGCAATACTCGCAAACGAATTGTGCCGCCGGCACACAGAAATGGTAGACGTGACGCCAGCGTTTTTGCATGCAACGCTTGCAGCTGGCACTCTCAGTGCCATGCTTCCAGAACAGATGCTTGGAGATGTCCTGCTTGTTGCGATACGAGATGCTGCAACGATAGCACAGATGAAGCAACTTGTGCTTCCACACATGCGCCGACAGCTTGGCCTGCGAATGGCAATCCTCCAGGCAGATATCACAAGCCTGATGCTGTTTCCGCAGATGAACCATCAGACGGAAGGCGCTCGGTAACGGCGCCCTATCGCACAGACAGCAACGGAACTGTACCTCGAACGGATTGAAGGTGGCGACGCCCGGGCAAATGTGACACAGCAGTTCGCTGAAGCTAAAGAATCGCAAACGGCACATCTCGCACGAAATATTCTCTTTGATGTGCAGCCGTCGATTGTGGGTGTAAAGCTCCTTGTGGGTGGCGGTCACATAACGACACGGAAAGCACTCGTACAGCCGCTCATTGATGGGCTCAGCGAAACGTCCGCCTTCGATACTGCAACAGCTGACAGCATTCATGTAGTGGCCACCATCCTCTAAAGCGGGCAAATAACTCTTTAGGCGCATCACAATGGTTTCCGCATGCAACTCCTCGGCTGTGATGCTATCCACGGTCGCCGTGAAACGATGCATGCTAATCAGATGCAGCACCAATTGGCGGGCATTGACAGCGATGCGTCGCGCATGATTGCAATACAAGCAATGAGGATAAACAGCTTTTAGGCAGAGTCGCACAAAGTCAACCATTTCGAATTTGTCCAGCGGTCGATCGAGTTGTAAATCCACCGTTAAAGTATCCACTCCAGCCACCTCAATGCCATCGGCTGGTGGTGTTGCAGGTGTTTCCTTTTTAGGGGTTTGCTGTTGCTCCTTCTCCTCCTCCTCCGGCTCGTCATCCTCATGCTCCTCATTGGGGGTTTGCTGCTGCTGTTGCTCATTTAGACTGTCATCCAAATCCATGCACTCACTGCCCAGCGTATCGCGTCGCTGCAGCGCTGCAGTTGGGGATGCAGCTGGCTCATCTGCCTGATTCTGTTCCCGTTCCCGTTCTCTTGGCACATGCGTTTCGTCTTCGTCATCGTTGATGTGGTGGTGATTGTTGTGTGGAGAGGCGGGTGGCGTCAAAGACCACCGGCGTCGCTGATGATTGACTTCAGCAGTGGGTGAAAGCTGCTGCTCCTCTGCCTGCTGTTGTTGTTGCTGCTGCTGTAGCTTCTCCAATTGTTGCTGCTGCAGCTTTTCCAATTGTTGCTGCTGCAGCTGCTCCAGTTCCTGTTGCTCCTGCAACTGCTGTTGCTGTAGCTGCTGTTGTTGCTGCTGCAGCTGCCTTTTGGCCACCATTATGGCCATGGTGCGCTCAATGTCCAGTTTAGTGCGCTCAAATTCGGCCAAAACCTGCGGCAGCCTTGACGCCGGCGAATCCTCATCGTCGAAATCCTCCGGTGAAATATGGGCGGGCATGTTAGTTGCTTCCAAGAACGTTGATGCCGTTTCGGTGGCCGTTTCCGTGTCATCAGATTGCGATGAGAAGCGTTCTTGCTGCTGCTCCTCTTGCTGCTGCACTGCGTCCACTGTAAGCAATGTAGGAGTTCCTTCTCTAACTGCTGCTAATGTTGCTGTTGTCGTTGGCAACTCATCGTTTTCATCGTCCTCCGTATCCGTGCTACTGAGCGCTGCATCCACCGATTTCTGAAACTCTTTGGGCACACGCAACATCATCTTGGGCACGACAAGTCGTGGTGGCAGCTCTTCCTCTCGTGGCGCATCTTCAATTGGCTCTGGAACTGTTTTAAATTGATTAATTGTCCTTAATAGGAGAAGCCAACCACAAAGTCGTACAAAATATCTATGTAAACCAAAAATATAACTGAGCAAAACTTGTGATTTTGAAAGGCAATCAGAGAATTGACCAGCAAAAAGATGACAGAGACTCTTTCAGCTGCGAACTTCAAATTGATTTTAAAGAAGTATCACAATAGATCCAAAAAGATCATAGTGCACTCTGTCTTCATTAAAAAAAACAGACACATTATACATCAATCAATCAATCAAATAGTCAACAATCATTTATTCAATCATTGCATTGTATCAATCTATCCACACTTGTTTTGCACCACTTTCAGTGTCTGACTAACTAATTAATCAGTCAACCGCTAAATCAATCAATCAATCAGTGACATTAATAATATGCGTCAGCTACAACACACAGCACTGCTCAAACCAATGCTTCGGCTAGTCACCTGTCTATATATATATATATATTCAGATACAAAGATAACAACACACTGATAGCACAAACGGCAATCGTAGGAATGAAATCGGTTAATTTTTTCTCGACTTTATTTGTACGCTTTTTGGTGGAATTTTTTAATGGGCGCATTTTGAAAACAACAAGAGATTCCCACTTACTGTTATTATCAATCAATATCGCCAGCTGGTGTTGCTGGTGTTGGGTTAGCTCCTGCTCCATTGGCATGACAGAGTTGCTTGACTCCGACAACTGTGGCTGTTGTTGTTGCAGCTTCTCCAGCAGCTGCTTGCTCTTTGCAGGTCTTCGCCTTCGTTTCGCTGCTGCTGTCCTTTTGCTGTTGCTGCTGTTGCTGCCATTTCTGCAACCATTGGCATGGCTGCCCTTGAGTCCGCAAAGCGTGCATGGCTGCATCTGTTCGACACATTCGTGATCCTTGAACTCGACGCCAATCTCGAAACTCGTCTGACAAGTGCAGCAGACCAAATAAAGATCTCGATCCTGCTGCGCCTGCAGCGTTTTCCACTCCTCCACTTTGGCAAAGTGCCGCTGATCGATGTCATGCTTGTTTTCCAGATGCAACGATAGCTTCTCCACGCTGGTAAATACATGCACACAATAGAAGCAGATATAGCGCTGATGCACCTCGCGCATATGCAGAAAAAAGTTCCAACATTGGTGGACAGTGTCGCAGCGTGTGCAACGAAAGAAACGTTCCTTTGGTGCAGCTGGAGTTGAGGTTGAAGCAACAACTGCTAGTTCTGTTGCATCTGATGTTGTTACTGCTGCTGTTGCATCTGTTGTTGATACTGCTGCTGCGGTTGCTGCTGCTGTATCTGTTGCTGCTCCTGCTGCATCTGTTGCTGCTGCTGCTGCATCTGTTGTTGTTGCTGTTTCATCTGTTTCTTCTGCTTTACACACTTCGTGATGCGCATTTAGCTGCTGGAAATTATCAAAGCTTTGCGCATTGCACTTGTAACAACTGAGGGTCTGTGCAACGTCGCTGCTATGTGGCACTGGCGCTTGTAAGCGCTGCAATAGCAGCGATGATTGCTGATCATGTTGCTCCTGCTCCAGACACTGCTTCTTATTGTTGTTGCTGTTGCTATCACTGTTGTTGCAATCGCTTCTGTTGCTGCCGCTGCGCCTGCGCTTTGATGCAAGCAACAATTGCTGTTCCTCCAGCTGCTGCTGCTTGTTATTCTGCTCGCTCTCTGGATGATCAATGACCAGCTGCTGTGATGTGGAGCTAACTGTGCTGCTGCTGGTGCTGTTACTGCGGCTACTTCTTCGACTCGAGTTTGTTGTCCGCTGTTGCAGCTGCTCCAGCTGCTGTTGCTCCTCCTCCTTTGCTATCACAGACACTTGCACTGCCTCCGCCTCCAGCTCCGCCTCCTGCTGCTCCAACTCCGGTTTCTCGTCGTCGTCCAATTCTTCCAATACTGCATGTGTGCCATTTATTTTCACTGGTTGAGTTGCTGCTTTAATTTCAACCAAATTATCACTTGGCTCAGTTGCTGCATCCATTTGGCAATCATCATTATCGTCATTCTGTTTCCTTTCCTCCTCCTCCTCCTCTTCCACCTCCGAATCGGACTCAATCTTTATGGTCTCCACTGGTGTTCGGCGCTCAATTTTTGGCATTGGATTATCGCTGCCGGGCGAGGAGAATTCCTCATCAGCTGGTATACTGGCGGGCGAAAGATCATTGATCTTATAAACTGGAGATGTAGTTGCTGATTTTATTGCTGCTGCTTCTGATTCTTCTTCTACTGGTGCTTCTTCTGCTGCTGGTGTTCCTTCTTCATCTTCTGCTCCTGCTGCAGGTAATGATTGCTCAGTTTCCTTAGAATCAACTTCATCGTCATTGATTGCGTAGTGGGGCGTTGACGCATTCTCCTCTGCTCCTCTCGAAGGTTCTTCGATTTTGATATCTTGCGAGATGTTTAACGCAGATGATGATGTGGAAGACTCTGCTGCTCCTGCTGCTGACGATGATGACGATGCCGATGATGAAGATGATGATGAAGACAATAACCGTTCTTGCCTCGTCAACACATTTACCGTGGGGGACACAACTTCCTCATCTTGTGATAAGCTCTCACCATCGACTCGGAGCACAGGCGACGAAGTATCTTCCTGCTCATCTTTATTTGTTTTAATCACTGGCGAGGAGGAAGCCTCTTCAGCTTGGCTACTGATTTCTTCAATTTGTAATCCTTCTGTTGAATATGATTCCTCGTCTTGAGCAGCACTTTCCTCGTTGTTGTCCATGTTAAGTGACCTGCTTGACTCCTCACCATTCTTAGCTTCGTCTACTGGAGAAGATTCTTTACTAGGTGATGGGGATCCATCAGAATCAGAGCCATCAGAATCAGCCTTATCAGCATCTTCATTAATGTTAATCGTAGGAAACGGACTCTTCTCTTTAACTTTTATTCCGTCAGTTTCTTGCGACGAACTTTCCTCTTTTTTGATATCCATGGCAGATGTCGAACAAGTTGCTGAAGCTGATTCTTGGCCAGGTGAAGCAGGGTCATGCACGTCCATATCATGATCAAATTTAATCGCAATTTGAATTATACACCTTTCTTTGATTTTAATGTGAATTGGTGATTTTTGGCCAACATGCGATGTGGACGGCGCTTCATCGGCAACTGTGGCGGATTTATTATCATCCTCGCACTCTTTTTTCACAGCACTTTCATCAGATGACAATGATCTGTTAGGTGAAGCAAAGAACTTTTTCCCCGATAAGATGTTTCTTTTGCCATTTTCTACCGTCTGATTTAGATTCTTGTTTTCCAAAACACTGTTCAAAATCAGTAGGTCTGCTGCAGTGCTGCTGCTGCTGTTGTTATTGGAGGCCGAATGCACCTGGAAGTCAGCAGCATTATTATGTTCTTCAAAGTCATCCTCCTCACTGGGTGCCGGCGTTGTTTCCGTATCGCCAGCATGTGGCTCAGTGTTAGGCGAACTCGTTGTTTGTTGTTGCTGTTGTTCCAATGTTTTTATCATCTTTTTGCATTTATGCGCTGCCATGACAACAATAACAGAGAGCAAAACATAACAAGCGTTACAATTGTACTATCGATAAATTTTAATCGATTAATTTGCCTTACCTTTGCATGCCGTACACCGACTTTGTGTTTGTATTGTTTATATTTCTTCTCCTCTTTGAAGCCGCTGCTACTGCTGAAAAAAAAAAATATATATATATAATACATTTTTTAAGTTGCTCATTCCGCGATAAACACAGCAAACAGGAAATGACAACAGCAAAACAACAACAAATTTACATTCTTTGAATTCACTTTCGACAGCCCTGGAGCCGAACGAAGTGCGCACGTAAAGCAAACGCTGATAATTGAAAATACCAAAATAAATTACGCAAAAAAAATGTGATGCGGAGGCGCAGGCGGAAGCGATAGGAACGCCAAAAAGCAAAACTTTTGTCTATAAATAAATTAGCAATTCTTTAAATTGTATGGTGGAAAATTAATATACATGCAATCGCAATGTGATTTTATAGTTTTCTTTATTTATTTTTTTTCTATGAATAATTATGCACGCGTCTCTCTTACCTGCTCGCAGGGGCGGACACGCAGCAAAATATTTACGCGCGCAAAACAGAGAGAGCGAGAGAGAGGAGTGAAACACAACCGACGGCACGGACGCTCGCTGCACAACTGAGCGAGACACTGGCAATGGAGCGCCCAGCGGAGCGGCGGCCGCGCGTTTTTTTCTATTTTTTTCGTTTGTCTTTATGTGAACAAGAACAACACCCCTCGTACCCGTCCCGTATATGGTTGGATAGATGGATGGATTGGCCAGACGTCTGTAGCAGCAGTGCTTATACAATTTTGTTTTATTTTCTAATATTTTTCAACATTTTACTGCGTATTAAGTGGAGACCATAATTTTACAATATGCGTATTTATTACGAAGCAAACTTGAAATATGTTTCGCCGAATTTAGGAAAAAAAATATGTAAAAATATGTGTAAAAAATTATTTTTGCACGTCTCACATTGCGCTTTGCATTTTTTCGCTGCTTAATAGGGATTTGCGTTTTCTTGATTGTTGCTCACTTTTTACTTAATTCTAAGGCTTTGGCCATTGGCAATATTCGGCGCGCACTTTCAGTAATGTATATGGCTAGTATATTTACTATTATTGTTGCTCAAATAACGCGTTTGAAGCCAACTTTTAGCAATTTTATCGACGTTCGCAGCCATTGAACACGCGCAGTAGCCTAGCGATGTACAATGCATCGATAACAGCATAATGCGATGATTGTTCAATAAAAATCAACACTGAAAGCGTCTGCAAGCAACGCTGTTGCACGAGTTTGTACAGTTCAGTGGTAATAACAATTTGACAGCTCTTTCCGTTTCCTTTTTCGCGAGCGCCGTCATCATGAGAGCCAAGGGATTGGTTAGTATTCAATAAAAAATAAACAAAAACTATTGAAATTGTGTTAAAAATGTGTGTAGCACACAGACAAACAAAGCGGCCAACAAGTGCAATTCATAGAATTCGTGGAAATGGCTATCAACTGTGAGAAAATCGCCAAAACCCCAAACTGACAGCTGCCAAGTGGAAAAATGCGACAACTTTTTGAGTAGTTAGATTGAAACAGTTGAAACTTTAATAAGAAGTCTCACATTAATGACTGAATTCTTAAACTGTGCCTAGCTGTTTTTAAGAAATTGTACGCTTAAATTACACTTGTGGGAATTGTGTGTGAATTTAATGGACGACTGTAAACCTAACCTATAAAAAACAACAACAAGCTAAAAACAGAGAATTAATAAATTTATTATTAAATTGCAGTTGAAGGAATACGAGGTCGTTGGCCGCAAGCTGCCCAGCGAGAAGGAGCCACAAACGCCTCTGTACAAGATGCGCATTTTTGCACCCGATAACATTGTGGCCAAATCTCGTTTCTGGTACTTTTTGCGCCAGCTTAAGAAGTTCAAGAAGACGACCGGCGAAATTGTGTCCCTGAAACAGGTGTACGAAACATCGCCGATTAAGATCAAGAACTTCGGCATTTGGTTGCGCTACGATTCGCGTTCAGGCACCCACAACATGTACAGGGAGTACAGGGATCTGACCGTTGGCGGTGCAGTTACACAGTGCTACCGGGATATGGGCGCTCGTCATCGTGCACGTGCCCATTCCATTCAGATCATCAAGGTGGATTCGATTGCCGCTGCGAAGACGCGTCGTGTGCACGTCAAGCAGTTCCACGATTCGACCATCAAGTTCCCGCTGGTACAGCGCGTCCACCACAAGGGCAACAGGAAACTGTTCTCATACAGAAAGCCAAGGACCTACTTCCAGTAAGGACGAGGAGTATCACAAAATAATCCTCCTAGTTGTGGAATTAACGCACTGGGTGCGTTATGTGGTTTTCAAATTCTTTCTTAAGTGATTCTTTCAATAAAATGAGTACGTTGAAGAGTAAATGTATGAACTTATTACTAATTAATACTTAATAGGCAGTGGAATGTTTATAAATTGTGATCTATAAATTTGACTTAACAAAAGTTTTAATTTTTTAAACGCCTTGAGAAATTTGACAAATATAAGTAAAATTTTTCAAATTAATTGCAAAGGTTCGGCGGTAAATTCGAAATGTGTTATAACAATTATATAGAGAACACAGCTTTAAAAGATATGTAAAACGCTGTTTAGCTTTTAACTCTTTACATGTAAATTATATATTAGAAAGAGTTTCAAAAAGGTTTAAGAGAAGACAGCGTAGGCAGTAAATCCTTGTTGAAACTTAATTGTAAAAACGTTTAACGTAGAAGTAAATATACGTTATAGCAATAATATAGGGTGACAATAATTAAAAACGACGACGTTTGCTTATTACTGCTGTTTTTAACGTTTTATTAGTATCAGTCAAAATAGTTCAAATTTATTAAGAAACCTGTTTTCATGTGTGACCATTCACATTGTCGAAAATACTAAAACTGTTAGTTAACAGCGACAACCAGCAAGTTGATTCCATAAATTATAATGTCGCTGTTGCAATAGACGGTCACACTCTGGGGGAATCAATAAACTTTTATTTTCGCAGCTGCGTTTTTGGTGTTTTGGTTTCTTTTGTTGAACTGCAGCTGAGCACATTACATCATTGCATATTTCAGGGCCCAGTGACAAAAGAACCAACACACATGACACAATGGCGACCGATCGTCGGCTAGAATACGAAAGCGAACGATATGCGACGTTCCTTGAGTGGCCCACAAATGCACCCGTCCAAGTCGAAGATCTGGTGAAGAACGGATTCTTTGCCACAGGCAATTGGCTGGAGGCAGAATGCAATTGGTGTCACATACGCATCGATCACTGGGAGTATGGGGACCAGGTCGGCGAACGACATCGTCGGGCCTCGCCTATCTGCTCCATGGTGCTGGCGCCGAGCCACTGTGGCAATGTGACCGTGGAAACAGCAACTGGTCAACAGTCGCAGCAGTCGAGCAACTGCTTTTGCAGGCACGTTGTCGATGGCGGCACAGGAGCAGCAACAGCTCAGCAGGGACAGACAACCACACCGGATCTGCTCATCGAGGCGAATCGCCTGGAAACGTTCAAGGATTGGCCAGTTTGTATATGGATTTTGTAACGGAGATGGATGCAATTCATTTTACATTACGCATCCAACTCCAGTTTATATATCTCTCAAAGTTTGACTAAATTCATATCTCTCTTGCAGAATCCGAATATAACGCCACGGGATTTGGCCAAGGCTGGCTTTTACTATCTGCATAAGTCGGATCATGTGATGTGCGTTTGGTGCAACGGTGTCATTGCCAAGTGGGAGAAGAACGACAATGCCTTCGACGAGCATCAACGTATATATCCCAATTGTCCGCGCGTTCAAATGGGTCCACTCATCCAGTTCGCCAGTAGTGATCTTGAGGAGCTGGGCATACAGCCCACATCATTGCCACATCGACCGAAATACTCGTGCATGGAGTCGCGATTGCGCACCTTTGCCGATTGGCCCATCGGGGACATACAGCCGGCGGAGCCGTTGGCCCAGGCGGGTCTTTACTACCAAAAGATCGATGATCAGGTGCGTTGCTTCCATTGCAACATCGGGCTGCGCTCCTGGGAGAAAAAGGATGAGCCGTGGTACGAGCACGCCAAATGGTCGCCCAAATGCCAATTTGTGTTGCTCGCCAAGGGACCGAATTTTGTGCGACAAGTGCGTGAAACGGAAGCAGCAACGCCAACTACAGCGGCGACAGCGCCACAGCTCCCGACGAGCATTGGCAATGCCATGTGCACGGAGCCCGTTCGCCAGGCCTTGGTACTCGGCATTGATGTGGGCGTGGTGCGTCAGACTATGGTTCAAAAGCTGTCCAATTCGGGTTGTGCCTTCGACACGCTGGATGATCTGCTGCATGCCATATTCGATGATGCTGGTGGCTCCACTGCAGCACTGGAGGTCACCGACCCAACAACAACGGAACCAACTGCACCCCTTGAGGATTGCTCGGCGACGACAAGCAAAGCAGCCGCCTTGGAAGCGACACCTGTGACACCAACATCAACAACACCACCTTTTGTTGCTACAGCTCCGTCATTACCAACGGCCTTGGAGAGCAACTCGGAGCCCAATGGCAATCTGTCGCTGGAAGAGGAGAATCGTCTGCTGAAAGATGCGCGCCTCTGCAAGGTATGCCTCGACGAAGAGGTTGGCGTTGTTTTTCTGCCCTGCGGACACTTGGGTGAGTCTCTGGACACAGCACCAAATGAAGTAATCTTTATTGATTATATTTTAATTTTTGGATGTAGCCACCTGTAATCAGTGCGCGCCCAGCGTCGCCAATTGTCCAATGTGCCGGGCGCCCATCAAAGGATTTGTCCGCACTTTTCTCTCTTGAAGCAACTGGGAGGCAACTGCCCCTCCACTAAATATCTATATCTATATATATATATATACTGTATGTTGATGGATCATAGCATAATTCCTATTGTCTACTTTGTACTTGGAACGCCTGAGCCCAAGTTAAGCGTTGGGCGGTCGGTGTGTCGTCTCCATCAGCTGTTTATCGTTTACGAACTGATGGCGCACGCAATTCAAAACGTTACTAACTTTTCTCTCAGTGTGTCTAAGCTTATTATGCGTGTTATTTTATACCTAAATTGAATCAACTGTTTAAAGAGTGAAAAACCAAAAAACATAAAATACCCTTGCAATTGGAGGCAGAATTGAAAAATAAACTCATAGAAAGTTTACAAATTGTTAGGTTTATGTCTATTATGGTTTTAGCAGATAAAATTTTTCGTTTGAATGGAATGATTAATTTTAAATGTAAAAAATAAAAACAATTTTAATCTATATTAATTAGTCATATTCCAGTTTTAAGCCCCGATATCAGTAGCAAGGGTATTTTATTTTTAATTCGGCTCTAGCCGAAGGCACAAAGCTGTCTATTTCTTGTTAATCTTGATTGTGTTATTAGTAATCGCTGACTCATTGCAGCACACAAAACAAATTAAATTACAAATACGAATACAAATAAATATATACATAAATGTTGAAAATTGCCCGCATTATCAAATTGTAAACAGTAATCGCTGATAAACCTGGAGAAAATATTCCCAGTGGGCAACAAATCCGTTTGATTGTCTTCTGATAAGGTTTGTTGATGCACCCAAACAAATATTTGAAAAATACGCCGTGTTTAAACTCATTTCAAATAGTACAAAAATTAAATTAAATGCATTTTTTTTAAAATCATTTATGTTATTTGAATGTAAAAAAGATTCTTATTTCATTAAACTGGACGTTTCTTAAAGACCACAGAGGTGACTATGTTGCCCACTTTGCCGCCGAATTTAAAAGTTGGCGTGGGTATTGTGCAGTGTTTGACAAAGAGATGCTCAAAGCTCTGGAGCAGCTCGTCCTCGGTCCAGTTGCAGGATGTTATGATAAAACAGCTGTTCTCGTCGTGCAACAGTCGCGCGACGGTGTCCAGATAATTGTTACGCATCTCCTTGGGATTATCGGGACACAGGCTGACCGCATCGTAGGTGCCCTTGTCGTGAACAATATCAAAGGTGCCCAAGGATTGTGACTCTTTTTGCGTTAAGTCCGCCACCTTGTAATCAATGCTGTGGGCATGGTCCTGGGCAATGCCTTTGGCTAGCTCAATGGCCTTGGGTGAGTAATCGACGCCTGTTAGCTGGGTGAATCCCTCGTTAGCCAAGGCAAGCAAGAACATTCCATTGCCGCAACCCAAATCTAGAACACGTGCGGATTGTTTATGAATTGTTTGCTGCTGCTTTAGCAGCCAGTCGACAACGCGTTGCTGGGAGTCCTCGTCAAACCAAATTTCACCTACATCGCCATGACTTTTGTAGTTTTTAATTTCGCGTTCGTAGCTGGTTTCCCAGTAATCCTTGGTGCCCAATTCTGAACCCTCCAATTCCATTTCCTTGTTTTTCCTGTTCGATAAGTTTGCAGCACACGAAACAGCTGACTTTACAACTTGCTGTTAGTTATTAGTCAATCGATTGGGTAATCGAATATTTAAAAAGACAGTCTAACTGACTAATTAAAACAGCCTTTCTATAAAACAGGATTCATTTAAAAATCTTAATGTGAATTACCGTATTTTATTAGTTAAAGTTTTATTTCGATGTGCTACGTAAGAAACAACAAATTGGCGCCAGTCTCTTAACTAACATGGTTAGTCGATAGCTAATAACAGTTTGCACTGCTTGCTTACAGTTTGAGATGCACTGCTAGCGCTTCTAGTGTTATATTGGCTGTCAAAATATATGATTGTTATATATTTGTTTGTTGAACTCGTCAGTTGGTTGCTTCTAGACGTAGAGCGAACGTGTCTCGCGTGTCGCGATCTTGAAATGAGTTTCAAAAATAAGATAAAACAAAAACACACATCACGTTAATTATTTGGTTTAGTTAACTGTACGTATAAGCGGTCAAAAAGAACTGTGGCATAAATAGCGTATAAATTTAGACGAAACTAGCTACAAGATACCAAATAAGCGCGCTCTAGTGTGTGTGAGTATAACATATATAAATATGTGTACATTATGCTAACTGCTGCTACTAAGCATGCGAGTCAGCGAGCGAGCGGGAGCGAGATAGTGAGTGAGAGTTTAAGTGCAACATTGTGATTGTGTGGCAAGAAGCAGCAGAAGAAGCAGAAGCAACGCCAACGCGCTCCCCTTTCCATTGCATTTGTACTTGTATTTGTATTCGTTGGTGCCTGTTACTCTTTTTTATTTTAATTCATTTCGTAAGTTGACTCCACGAACAAAAAAAAATCTTTAAACTGTGGACTGGCCGCGTTTTCATTTCGAAATAAGCACAAAAGCACACACACACTCATAAACATATCACACTATCAGCATATGTGTATGTGTGTATGCGTTTACAACTCTTGCTCAATCTGAGGATCCATTTTATTGTGCTTGTTTTAGATGCAGTCGTCAGGTGGCGCTAGAACTGCGCCATGACCAATCCCCAAGGTATTCCCCAAAAAAATGCATGACTCGTGTCCAAAAAAAGCAATAAAAACGAGGAGAATTGCAAAAAGTCAGCAAGTCAGCAGTTTTCTTTTTTTGTTGTGGTGGCTTTTCGGCGGTTGCCATAAGAACAGTTAAATTTCTTACAACTGGGACGCGCTTATATTTATATACATATCGCGTCTTCTCTCTCTATGTGTGTGTAAAAAAAACATTTCAACAACGCAGTAGAGCAGGCAGGCAGCTCCCGTTATATCGTCGGCACACATACAATTTAATGTATGTAAATAAATAATAAAATTCGCGTTCTCATTTTTGTTTTTTCATTTTCATTTTTTTTCGATTGTTTAGCAATTGGCAAGCACTTCTCTGTCTCCCTCTCTCTTTCTCTGCTGTGACCCGGTGCATTACTTAAATATTGATCTTAATTGCAATTGTAGTAACATGAATAATGTGTTCGTGCTGACAGCGTCGTTTGCTTTTCAGTGTTGTCAATTTTGCTATTTTCTCGCCGACAACATTAGCAGTTAAACAATAAAATATCAGAAAATAATATTGAATTTGTCTATATAGTTAAAGGAAGTTAAAGTTATTAATGAAAAATATATTAATTGAACATAAAGTTAAACTTACAAAATCCACTGTTTGTATTCTTTTCAAAATAACGTTTAACTTTAATTTTCCCGTAAAGCTAGATTTATTTTATCGGTACCACTGGCTGCTGCTATTACTCATGCGTGCAGTTGACGCTACTTCTCTCATCTTTCTCATGTCTGTTACCCTCTCTCTTTTTGCCTGCGATTACTCCCTTCTTCTTCTTCTTGTTTACTGTTGGTTTCTTCGGTGGTTGTTGCAGTTGTTTTATCCCAAAGACAATGGCAAAAACCAAAGCATCTTGCATTATTTAAAAACGGTGTTCGTTTCACACTTAGTATCTGTTTTGTTGTGTTCAAATACAAAATCTGTTAAACGATTAAACAAAACTCTCCGCGATTGTTGTTGTTGCTGCAGCATCATGATCAAATTATCGTGTTTTTCTCTCTCTGCAAATCTCCATCTTTCTCTCTCTCTCTTTCTCTCTTTGGTGCGTGCGTGAATGTGTGAATATCTACCTCTGGGTTTGTATGTGTGTGTATTAATCGCTACGTTTCAACTCGTCGATTAACTAGTTTTATTTGATTTTGCTGAATGTCAATTTCATTGCAAATTGCAAGTAGCTGTGGCATTTTTGAAAAAAAAAAAAACAAGTTGCAGCTGGGGCTTGGTGTATTTACCATTTTCGCTTGAAGGTCAGCTCCCCTCTCCTCACCCCCTAGCCCGATGCTGTTAACATTTTTCGTGTGGCAGCACTAATTGCTTTGTTTACTTTTACTCGACATTTTGGGATTCGTATTCGCATTTGAGTTCGAATTGGAAACGGGAGTAAAATTTAACGGTAGGTAGGGCGGTTTGCAACTCTGTGTGTGAATTTGCGATCAATGGCAAATTTTCGCTAAATAATTTGACCTCTTGAGTCAACAATTAATATACAGCTGTCCCATTCTATTAGCTTAAATAGGGTAGGTTCACACAATAGGTGGCCCCCACCCCACTATACACATTTTTGTGTGTGTAAAAGTCTTAGATCTGAGCTCTCTGTTAACATTGTGTATTTAATTTTATGATCACACTGACAAATACAGAAAAAACTCTGAGAAGGTCACGGTTATATATGTATATATTCATATAAAATAAAACAGAAACAAAGCGAAAACCAGACTTGAAACTCTTTTGGCTGCTGTTGATGCTGCGACAGCTGCGAGAAAAAGATATTTGTTTTAATCGAGGTAACGTGCCAACGATCGCGATCTTGCTGCTCTAAACTATATCTGTATGCCCATATATATATATATATATTTATAAGTTTATATTTATATGAATACATGTGCCACTCCCTTTTCAGCAAGAGCAATCAGTAAAGAAAAGTTTATTGTCTGTGTGTTTATATCGTGCAAGTTATTAACGGAAGTACATTCACCTGATCAGTTGAATGAACACGCGCTGTGCGCTGCTATTTTTTTTACTTCTACTTTTTATTTAATTTTTTTTTCATTTTTGTACACTTTTGCTATTTACGGCGCTGTCGCCAAGCGCATGGACAGCCGTAGTAATTGTTGGTGGTTTTTTGTTTTATTTCCCCAGCAGCCAGCCACTCACGTGCGCAAATCAAATCATAAAAAACAGGGAGCACGCGCTTGTTTGCATTTGATTGCATTTGAGGTGGGGGAGCTACTATAATGATATGAACAAGTCAAGTGTAAAGAATTGCAGCTTAGCACTTGCTGTTTTTGTGACAGCTGCTCGCCACACTCATATCAACAGTCACTAAGTGCTTTTGGTATTCAAGGCTTATCTTGTTTTTTAATTGCATTCTTTTTTTTACATTTAATGTTGTATTTAAGTTAATTTAATGTTAGCAATTTACCTTGCTTTTACAGCTGTTTTACTGCTCATCTCTAAGAGAACTAATATGCCTGGCCATGGTGCCTGACCTATCACAATTTGTCACTGATCAACACTGTTGGCCCCTATTTTGTACATTCATGTAACAGTCACTGTGCAGCTCATCTCTAACAACACATGCGAACCTGACCTGCCGCAATGCGTCATTGACCAATACTTTCTTGCAACTTTTCTTTCACAGGATTGCAAGTGTCGCTTTGCAGCACTGTCGCGCACAACAGCTGAGACGGCAATGCAAACAATATGAACGGTAAAGAACAAACAGCTGGCAGGGAATTCAAGCGAAATTCAAACGCCTACTCAAGTTTGCCAGCAACAACAACAACAACAACGAAAGAGAAACAAAAACGTAAACAACAACAGCCGCAACAACAAGAGTCATTACGTGAACCGGAACGTTATGGACTCTCGCATAGTTTGTCCAGCGAATCGATGAAACAGGCCTGCGACTATTACGACGACGAGCCAAGCGATGAGGATCTAATCGAAATTCAGCAAACGCCACAAAGTTTCTATCAACAGCAGCAGATGCATATGCAGCATCCGCAGCACTTACAGCATCCGCTTAGCTTTAAAATGCCGCTAACGATGACCATCGACGATGACGAACGTGATGCGTTTTGTGACGTAAGCCAAGAGGAGCCTCTAAGTACGCCCATCAAGCAGACTGCTGCGGCTAGTGGAGTGCCTGATGAAGCGCTCAGTGTGCTCAATGAACTGGATGCCATACTCGATGTACATGGCGCATCGCAGCTGAACAATGGTAACAATAATTCCTCCTCTGCCACCTCCCCCAACTCCTGCCACTCTCGCTCCTCCTTCGCATCGTCGGATGATGATAAAGTTGAGGATTACCTCATGGATCTGGACAACTATCTGGAGGAGTTGGACAAAGAAGATCCTTTGGCAATCGCAGGACACGCCAACAGTCTGAGCCGAGAGCCACGCACACGCACCTTGCCGCTGAGTCGGAAGAGGAAGCCGCACAAATTGGCTGATGATGAGGTTGCAAACGCCCATCTCGCGCTAGATGACGAATTCCAGCGTGGACATCAGATGAGGAAAACATTTAGCTGTGGCCTGACACCAGCAAGCACCTCAGGTAATTACTGCAGTCTGATTAGTTATTTGTTGATAATCCTAAGTTAAATGGATTGTTTTCATGATTGTTTATAACAATTAGATTAAATAAACTATTTAGCCATGATCTCAGCTATGTTGTGCATGATTCAGCTCAACAGGAACAGGGCTTAAAAATTGTAATCAATGAATCATGTTTTCAGTTGGCAAGATTTTTTAACAAAAGATTAGTCATTTGCTTTTTCTTGCGTCTTCGGTTTGCCGTTTTTAGTGCAAGCTCCAATTTTAGTCTTGTGAGTTGAAATAAGTCTGATTGAGGAACTTTTGGAAACATATATATGAGAGGCCACAGGCTATCGCCAGAACTTGAATTTATTTAACGAGCAAATAGTATTTAAAGCATGGTAATTTCTAGGTTGATAACATAATAATAAAGATTACATTTGTACATTAATTGTAAACCGCAGTCAAATTAACGACAAAATAATTTAACCATAACAAAAATATATGTATAATACTGATAGTTTGTTTCCATTGTGTTAAACATAAAATTCCGCATAACTGTTGAGATTTAATTGTGATATTTTAATAAACAACAAAGCTGTTTATATTGGAAGAGTCATATTTTAATGATATAGTTTATAAATGGTATGTTTCCTTTAGAGACGTGTTTCTTAATATCCACTATAAGGCTATATCAACGAACAAGAAAGATTAGTTATTTTCGGGTTTCCAAAGCTGCCTAGAATAGCTACAAATAACACGTTCCTACTAAAACGGCTTATCACATTTTTTTTTAGAAATATATATATATATATGCCGATGAGATCGGAATAACCCGCTATTGTGAAATACATTTTTTGAACTGTATTTAAGTATTTCTTCAAGTCTATAAAAATGAACAGTATAATTATAATTAGATTTGCTGATTTAGAAAAAAAAAACAAGTCAAACAAGTTTTAATGAACTACTTTTGCAGGCAATTATTAAGTCTTTTGGAGAACTTTGAGAAGTTAGCCAACCAATTTAGAAGTAGCGAAAGTTTCGCCAGAAAAACATAATCTTTTAGCGTTTATAAATACGATTTTCAGATTCATGCTAAATTTACTAAGTTAGTCAATTAAATTTCGTATTTGATTTAATTGCAGCCACATCGAATACATCACTAGAGACAGGCGGGATTGGGGATGTGTGGCGTCGTCAATCGATGCAACGCGCCATGTCCAATGCTGCTGACGATACCAAAGCCGAGGAGGAGCATCAGCAGGAGGAGGTGTCACCATCGCTCGTGCATGCATCCGCATTGCTTGTGCAGCTGCCCAGTGAGGAGTTGGCTGCAATGCGTCGCAGTTTCTCCCAGGGCGACTGTTCCACGCAGTCCCAGTCCACGCCTGATGTGGAATCGCGTGCGCTACAAATGCTTACCGAGGCGCACATTTTTGACAATCTGCTGCAGAACGAGCAGCGGACAGCGCGTGCCGTCAGCGAGCAGCTGGAGCAGCGTCCCCGCCAGTACGGTCGTCGCTCCGAGGGTCATCCGTCGATGAGTCCGGTTCACTGCTTCAACAGTGTCGGCTTGAGTCGACCACAGAGCGCACCAGCGCAAACAGCACAGCCGCCGCATACGCTCATGTCTACGTTGAGCTCTGAGTTGAGCTCGGCGCGCTCCTCACGAATACCCAGCCCCGTCTCGCTGGGCAGCAGCAGCAACACCAACAACAGCAGCCGCAGTAGCAGCGGCAATAGTTCCACAGTCAGCACTGCCGCGGATCAGGATCAATTGGAGCTGGCGCAAACGACACAAACGACCATGTGCAGTGTGAGCAGTGGTGGCGGCAGCAGCAGCTCCACGCCACTGGAGCCGCAACTGTTGCTGCGCGAGAAGAGCGGCTTTAATAGCTATTGGCCGCATGCCGGCAGTCGGACACTGGCGCTGTTGGGCTGCACCCTGGGCGTGTTTAATCTGTGCCGCTTTGCCGTGCTGACCATCAACTATGGTGGCAATTTTCTACTCCAATTTCTGATACTGTCCATCATCTTTGGCGTTCCGTTGTTTTGGCTGCAAATGTGCCTGGGCGCCAAGATTAAAGCTGGTCCCGTCTCCATGTGGAAAATTAGTCCAATATGCTCTGGCGTTGGCATCGCGCTCGTCATGGTGCAATGCTTTCTGGCCATCTATTCAACGGTATCGGTTGCCTGGATTTTTGTCTATTTGCGGGATGTGTTCCCAACGCCCACGCAAAATGTTTATCGCTGGCAGGAGTTGGACTTTCCCTATCGCTACGATGGCGCCAACGAAACGGGTAATTTAACCCAAACAGTGGCCAAATATTTCAATCTTGTGGTGCTGCAACGCCTGAGTCTGGCCAAGAACCCGGATTCTAGCGGTATGCGTTTCCATGTCAATGATCGGGTAGGTAAACTAAAGCGTTTGGTGTCCGCTCATCGTAACTAACATTCTACATTCTCTTCAGCAGCTGGCCTTCTATTTGGCGCTCATCTGGGCGGCCGTCTTCCTCATACTCTGCAAGGGATTGCGATCCCTGGGCAAGCTGACCTATCTCATCAATACGTTGCCATTCCTAGCACTGATCGCAGTTACTGGCAAGTTTGTCAGCGTTGTGGATCCAGCCAGTTTACAGGTATAGCAAATCTACAAAACTAATCTTCTGTCCAAAATTGCACTTTCTTTTTTTGTATATATTACTAACTGGTTAATCTTTATTTCTTCCCGGCAATCTTAGAACTTTTTTGCTGCCAGCGACTTTGATGACTTTCTGGTGAACTCGAACGCGTGGACGGCGGCAACGCAGGAGACATTTCTCACGTGGGGTCTGCTGGGCGCCTCGGTGATAGCCATAACCAGTCGCAGCCATGCCACGGCAACTAAGGTCACGCTGCGACGTGATGCAATACTGCTGGTGCTGCTCACGCTGCTGGGCCTGGGTCTGGTTGCGCTGCTGGCCGTTTGCTGTGCACAGATCCTGCGGCAACATGGCTACATCTATGTGCCGGGCTCATTTGGTAAGCAATTAAATTGCATTCAAATTAAATTTCGACTAATTGTTTGTGTCATTTTTTTTTTGCAGAGACACCCGATAGTTCTACGTCCGTTTATTCGCTACAGGCGCACACGAATCCCCAGCTGCTGTCCTATCCACGTTCGCTGGTGCCGCATTATTCATCGTTTTTGGGCGAAACCTACCGTCGCAATAATACCAGATTACACATTGAGAGTGGTTTCCAGGCGCTGCGCTTCATCACGGAACTATTTCCGGCTGCTCTGTCGCTGGCCAGTGATTCCATTTCGTGGATTTGGGCTGCTGTTGCGTTTGCCATGTTTGCGGTCTTTGGACTTGCCCAGCTGTGCGTCATGTGGAAACCGATTTCGGGTGCATTGGGCAACTCCACCAGCTCGGTGCTACTTAGCTGCGTCACTGGACTCCTGCTGAGCATTCCGTTTGCCACCGAAATGGGCATTATTATTTTGTATTATGTGGACTTTTTGCTTGGCGGTTCCTGGTTTATACCCATCATTTGGGCAGCGCAAATCTTTGGCGTCTTCCTCATCCGTGGTCGTCCCTATAACGGTGATGATCTGGTCAATGACCTGCGCATGTGTGGCTCCATGTCGGCCTTCCTGGCCCTGTCCTGGAACGTGCTGCTGCCCATTGGTCTGATTACGCTCTCAGTGGTTGATTATAAGGCTTCGCTATCGAATCAGTTTTATTATTGGCGCGGCAAGTCGTACTTTAGCTACTGGAGTCGCAAGATGGGCAGTCTCATTCAAATTGGCATTGTGCTCATCATTCCGGTCACGGCTATTATTCAAATCTCTCGCTATTTGACCAACGGTCCATCGGATATACTCGAGGTGAGTAGTTATTCTTTAGATTTGATTTGCTCATTTTACTCATCCAATTTTGCATTGCTGCAGCGCATTCAACTCTTGTATCGTCCGCCGGAGGAGGGTGACGAACCACGTCGTCCATCAGCACGTCAGAGATCCACCCAGGAGCGTCGCAATGCCACCACCCAGCAACAGGACAATGCTCAACTCGACATACAGAATGATGCGCCGCCCAAATACACGCCTCCCCCCTCGTACACAACGGCGACGGGTGCCAGGCTGGCCAAATTGTTGCGCCAGAGCATCAGGCGCAGTGTGCGCAGGTAAAAATTAGTTACCAATTGGATATAAACAAGATATCAGCTATGAACTAAATATGAATCAGACTTAAACAAGATATATGAATCCGATTTCTGATTGAGTTTTGCAGCATAGAATTCTCAAATCAAATGCGAACAAAAAATATATTTCGTACCTTGAACATTTTCTACCTGAAAGCAGAATTAATCTAGAGCTTAATCCTTGTTTAAGAATCCCTGGCTTATATAGATCAGGTCAGATGAAGATGAAGTTAAGGCAAGTGTGAGAAATCTCTATAAGCAGCTTTAGGGTTTCAGGCCAGAATTGAATTTCCAGATTTAAAGACAGGATTTATGATAATGGGATATTTTATCAGCCTCTATAAGCATTTTTAGGGTTTTAATCCATCTCTAAAATATAACCTTTGAACCTTCGACCTATTGAACTTAAAGTTCAGACCATAATTAAAAAGTTTGGCTCTTACAAATTGTTTCCACTTCAAAAAGTTAAGTTAATGGAAATTTTTACCTTGTTTTTTTTTTGGGTTTAGAATCTGAGAATGAAATTTTTTTAATTTGGAGTTTGGTTTTTAACTTTAAATGTAGCATAATTGTGGAATTTTTGAGTCTCCCTGTGATGCAGCCAATCAACTCCAATTAGAAGCTAATCGTTTAGGTATGTCTTCGACTACCCATCTCAACTCTGGACAGACTGCAATCTTGATCTAGAAAATATTTACAACTCATTTCCTTCCACTTGAAACTTTCAGAGTGCTCGGCGATTCCTCGAGTCGAACGCGGCCCATTCTCTCACTGGATGCTGAGTCACAGTCGTCGCCAGTTGCCGCACCGCCCGATTACCTGACCATATTAACCAATCCATCGGGCTCTCGCTCAACTCCAGCAGCAGCACCAGTAGCTGCTGCAGCCAGTTCCAGCAGCGGCAGCAGTCCCGAATCCATTGAGATTGGTCAACGGCCAGCTGGGTATGCGCAACGCTCCCAGTCGTTGGGCCGCAAGTTACAGCGGGGCGCCTCCGCGAGTGTCACACCTCATACGTACACTGCCGAGGATGTGGTGACCATATTGAGATCATCGGTGCGTCATCGACCGCAGGCACATGGCCGGCAGAGTGTTGGACTTGCCACAACATTGCCGCGTCCGCCTGGCACGATGTCCACGCATCTGGAGGATGCATCGTTCCGTTCCATTGAGAATCTGATGCTCAATGCCGAGCCGCCGGATCAGACGCCAGGCGTCGGCGATGCACAAAACAGCAGCAACAATAATAATAATAATACATCTGTGATTTAATTGACTAATATTTCGTATCGTATCGTACATATACAAATATATATATATAAACAGATATATATATATATATGTATACATATATATATATATTATATACATAGGTCTTTATTGAGGATCACATATCTCTGCTTGCTTTCCTAGACTTGATTAGCGCTAGTTAAATACGAATATTATTTTGTAGCTATATCGAATAATGCATACTAAGTAATAACAATAAATAACTAATTAGTATTTGACGACAACAAAAACATGGGAAAAATGTTTTTAATAATCATCCCTGGTCTTCAACAATCAGTGTGGCTCTTTTTTTAGGTCGAGTTTGGCTTGATTTAAGCGACCAACGTTTGGCTTGATTTAGAGGTTTTTTTTGTTTCTCTTTTCGGCGTTTAGATAAATTATATATTAAAAAAAAACAGCAAAACAATGAATTCCAGATTGGAATTCTTAAACTACGCAACTCTTTAACAATGCAGTCATCTTCCCGCTAAATTTTTGTTTTGGGTTGTTTTAATTTAGTAAGTATAAACGAAAAATATAAATTAAATAAATTTACCTTTATTCGCTACACATCCAGCTAGCAGTTTTTCAGCTCGTCTAAACTTGGCATCACTGATAAGCGTAATTTATGTTTAGAGGCCGCAGATGCCAGAGATGACAATGGGTGCAGAGAGACTGGCTACGTGCCACTTATTTAAGTGCGTCGCATTTGCGCAGCAGAAACGTAATTTTAAGCCGATTAATAAACGTGACCAGTAAAATTCTCAAAATGAAACGGAAGCGCCCCAAACTACAAACAGAGATTTGACACAGGAAGCAGCATACAATCATATACATATACAGCTCTAATCCTATATACAAAGTTCAAAATGCATTTTTTTGCAGGCATTTTTGTTTTTCTTTTGTTTTTGACTTGCACATTGCATTTTTATCTGGTGCAGACGTCTAATCCGCAGCATTTTCAAATTGGCACGCGCGCGCCAATTGCCAGTCAATTGTCGTTGCCAGCCTATGCAAGGGCAATAGCAGTTAACTATACTTTGCTCAAATGCACATCTAAATATTTTTCTCCATTGTAAAAACATCTAAAATAATATATTTAACTATCAAACATCTACTGGAGCAAGGTTTTAGTGCAAATATTTCGTATTTGGTTAAAAATTACTCTCTGGCAGCTCTTTAATTTATTGTGAAGAGTCGATAACAGTCGCATTTGAGTCGTAAAGCATTATATTTGCTGGCTCTGCAAGTAACATGTTGCTAGCTCTCCGACAGGGTGAGAACATGTTGCAATGGTAAAAACACAGCAACACGTAGCGCTTTGCGGGCGACTTTCCGTCCGCGCACGCGTTTTATTGGCGTTTTCACTCTCTCAACATCGCGCCGCTCTCTCAAACATTAACAGACCCTGTTAAGCATAAAACAAAATGCCAATAGCGTCTGTTAAGTTTTTGTTATTGTGAAATTTGTAGTTGAAGCGTTCGGTCGACGGTTCACGGGTTGTTCGCGTCCCTAAATCACACACGAGAAATCGAAGTGCAGAAAATCGAAACGAATGAATTAAAATTAAAACGCTGCTTAAGCGCGCTAAGCTCAAAAGAGAACTATGAATGGAAAACTTGCATTTTAACTGCAAAACAAACTAAGCATTTTTGTTGCAAATCAAATAAGCTTTTCTCAGCTTCTTTGCCGCTAACAACAACAACAGCGACGCCGACGCCGCCGTCGCAGTTGCCGTCCAAAAAGTGCTCAAACAAGATTTCCACTTGAAATTCCTGAATTTCGTTCGAGACGCGCAGCTAAAAAAAAATATAAATCGTAATATAAAATAATACAAAAATTTCTGCAAGTGCAGACGGCATTTTTAGTGTGTGTTCTGTTTTCAGTGTATGTGTGTGTTTCTTAATTCTGTGCACCAATTGGCAACACTTTTGGATTAACGGTGCATTTATTTACAATTGCCTTCAACTAAAACGGTAAGTGTGGCCATTTTCTGTTTCTACTTATTTCCTTAGTCAGACTAAATTTGGTGAGAGGTGTTAAGGAGTAGGAAGGGCAGCAAGAGGACGAACAAAATAAAAGAAATAGTCGCTCGCACAATTTGTTGTATTTTTTGTATTAGCATTTTTATGTCGCCGTTTTCCTAGTTGACAAACAAAACGCACACACTTACGCACATATACTCATCCAGTCATATACACAATACACAAAGGATTTCATGACGATTTTGGGTGGAACGCCTGAAGTTACCCTCTGCCGCTGCCACTGTGGCGGTTGCCTCTGCTATCTTTCTCTCTCTTTCTCACGCTTGCTCACTCACCCGCAGGCTTCGCGCCGAATGCTGTGCTACTGAATTTCGCAGCTTTTGCGTCGCTCTGTCGCCGTTTCTGTGTGTGTGCGTCTGTGCGTCTATGTATGTGTGTGTGTTGTTTTTATTTATTTTGATGGCGTATTTCGGCATTTCGCTTTGTCAGAGAGCGCCCTTACGTTACGTGTGCTTGTATGTGTCCGTGTGTGTGTCTATAGGCTTGTCTGCGTTTAGTTTTCTTCTTCTGCATTAAAATGAATTCGCAATAAATATTGCCTATGTCAAATAAAAGGGCGATGAGCCAGCCTTTTTCTCTCCTCTTCACCCCACCTCTTCCTCTATCGATGCCGTTCTAATCTCGGGGGACACTAATGTTTTACGACAATTTGTATGGCCAAGCGGACGGCGGCAGGCTATACGCATAGAGAACTTAATGCACACATCAATGGCAAATTAGATGTACACACTCCAAAAAAGGCAAATTTACTAATAACAATCATTGAGTGCCGCTTCTCTCCCTCTTTCTCTTTGTCTCTTTGCGTCGTTCACTCCTTATTATTTCTTCCAATGCATTGACATTTCACTCATGTCTCATTTGTCGTTCGTTCGGCCAAATGGAAATCGTTTTGTTTTGTTTTTCTTTTTGTCAACTGACAAATTTTGATTGTTTCTCTCCCACTCCCCCTTCCACTGCCATTCAGATACTTACTAATCGCTTACTTGGAAGACAAAAAAACACTCGAACACATATAAGAGACGGACATAAGTGTAAATAAACTAAACTACTTACGCACACACAAACACACATTATCTATATGTGCACTTGTTAGAGATGTGCATTTAGCTGCAGCTAAATCGAATCCATTTGATAAATGCTTTAATTTGAATTATATTTATTATAATAATTGTTGCTTTTATATGTAATTATCTGTTCGTTATAAACTATTTACATATATTAAGCACCTCTAACTTACCATTTATCAGCATTAATCCGGTTCGCTTTTGTTTATATATCACTCATCTCTAATGACTGTTAGTGCATTTTTATGGCCCGTCGGCCACTTTGGATCTTTACTGCACTTAGATAAAAGACTGCTTAGTTTTTTTTCTTTCCTTTTTTTGTTGTTACGAGTTTAATCATTCGATTTACGTCTCTATTTCGAATGTAGTGCAATCGATTTAGTGCTTGTATTTTGTTTAATCGAACCAAACGCTTACAAGCTCGTCCCAAAGTAAAATAAAAAAACACACTAAACCAATCGATTCTTTAGCTCCACTTTCGATAATATAGTACACAAACATATATATATATATATAAATATCTGTATGTGTATATATGTAACTAAATAAACAATCGCAATCGCCTCATTTGCTTTTTCAACGCCATCGTTTTAATGTCTGCCTCGATGCTTGTAATTAGTTGTGAATTGGATTTGGATCACATAAAAGTGTTGATTACAAACACACTGTGTAGATATTGACAGACTGATTGACTGACAAACTGGCCGACTGGGTGCAAAGTGTTTTTCTTTGCTGGGTATTAAGGCTAACCCCCCGCTGCAGTGAAAGTCTTGGCCAGTCTCAGTCTCAGCTCAGGTGGCCCAAAGCAAACGGCAAAGAATAGCCGCTTGTTTATCTAGTATTAGCTCCAGCAATTGCCCAACGAATTTTTGAATGTTCCCAATATAAACCACTAATTTTGAACTTGTAATATTTTAACAGATAATAATTCTTTCAGCTAAGAAACAGCTCGAAAATATTCTCAAGTTGGTTTTGCTTTTTGATCACTGATAACTTTAGACCCCAATTCCTCTATAGGTCAAACGGTATTCTTAATGATTTCCTAATTTTCATAGCTGTTGCTTATTTGTCAGCTAATTAAGCAGTAAAAACGATGCGATCAATTCAAGAAAAACAACTTTGCAGCCAGTTGGAAAACCTGAAATCGACTGGAAAAATTAATTACAGCTGAAGTCAAATTAATTATTATATAAATATGTATGTATGTTAAATTATGCCAATGCAAATTTTTAGTTTACTAAATATCGAAAATATTTATTTCTGGAATTTACAAATCGTAAAATATAAAATTTTAAGTAAATGATTAATGTATTTTAATGAATAATGATTTTAATGGCCATTATTTGTTGAAAAATAACAATTATGAAAGAAACGTTTACATTTATTATTATTAATATATATATTGTTTTTAGGCAAAAAATTTACTGTAATTATGGACAAGTCTGAGATGAAGGCTGCTCTTTAATTTTGGAGATAGATTCCCATCAACTTAAAGCTGTGCGTCATCTGCACAATAAATTCTTGTTACCTGCCTACCTAAAACAAAAAGAGAGATAGGATGGTAGGTGGAGAGGGAGGGAGAGAGTGAAGGAGAGAGGCAGACAATTATAAAGTTATCTACAATTCAATCATTTCCGTGTCGTTGCCATTCTGTTTACCTTTTGGCCAAGACACGACCCAAAAACGAAAAAAAGAAAAAGAAAACAGTTTGTCAATTACAAATTGCTAAATTTTTTTTTGTTGTTAAGTTAAACTTAAGTTAACGCTGCTTTTGCCAAGTCATGAAGTGGCTCCAAAGCGTGAGAGGGTGAGGAGGAGAGCGGAAGAGGGAGAGTTTGTGGAGGAGGGGTATTAGGATTGTGTTGAAGAGATTCTCTATAAAGCATTTGGCATCGCTGGTGCAGCAGCTAAACATCAAAGTCATTTCATGTCTTCATAAATTGTTGCGCTACTTTAACTACGTCCGTCTCTCACCCCGTCTCCGTCTCCGTATCCGACTCCTACTCTATCTCCTATTCCGAGTCTGGGGGCATGCCTCTTAGGCTCGACTGGGCCTTTCTTTTTCTTCTGGCCATGGGCCCTCACTTTTTGACTAAGTGAAATGACCTGCCATTTTATGTAGGAAGGCAAATAAAAAACAAGCGCACCTCTGGACGAAAGAGCCCGACGGGGAGATACCCTGTAGCCAGGCGTGTAATATTAGGTTTGCATTTAAATCTACTTAGCTAGAATTATAAATAAGGTATCAAAACTTAACCGAAATCAGAACTTTACCAATTGAAATTCAGAATTGAAATTTAAATTTTACATATTTTAAAGAACCAGTTACAGAAGCGAGTAACTTTTATGTACCGGAACAGGAACCGTCTGCAATTAATAATTTCTCTTATTGATTCCGAAGTGGATGATAAGTGGAATTTATGTATCTAATCGAATTGGACATGCTTTTCTTGTGTTCTACATAAATTAGCCCCATTTTTTTTTACAGGGTATACACAAAATGTGGCCTGGCCAAAAGCAGCGTAAATTTGAGCCGTGGGGAAGGTTAATGTCTTATCGACATGCCGCAATCTATGTATTTAATTGACTCAACTGCAATTATAGTGTATACACTATATATATATATATATATACACATTTATTTATATTTATATATATATATGTAATATTGTTGTTGTTGCTGTTGTGTCTTCTTCCTTTCTGCAAGATAAAAGTCGCGTCGTAAACACTAAAAACTCGCCTATAATGATTTCGTATAAATCGTGACTACTCGCCAAAATGAAAGGCGAGAATTTATACTAACAGCACAGAGCGTTGTTGTTGTTGTTGTTACAGCAACTTACATTGTTGTTGTTGTTGTTATTGTTGTTGCAGTTGCTGTTGTTGTTGTCCGCGTCCGCGTCCATTCCGCATCTTCGGGGTGTCGGTGTCAGAGGCTAGTCCCGAGACTCCCGTCGAATCCATCGCTTTGGTCAGCCAAAGTTAAAGCCAAAAAAAAAACTAAAAAAAAAAAATAAAAGAAGCGAAATGAAAACCTGTAGACACATTTCGTTGCATGGTCAGCCTAGAGATGGCACTAATCCTTAACTTCTTGGCCTGTCCGCACGAAAATCTCGTTTAAAATAATTGATATTTATTATAACACACATTTGATTGTGTGTGTGTGTGTGTATGTATGTTGTTGATGTGTCTTAACTAGATTGTTATTTATAATGGACATACATATACTATATATACTGTAGTTATGACCATTATTATACGTAACTGATGTTTAAAAATAGCAAACAATTTGTTCAGTTATTATAGTATTAGAATTAAAGCCTATGTTTATTATTTTGTTAGGCATTATCATTTAATTTTATGACTTTTCATAATTACTTAATTAGGAGAAATAGTCAATTTGTAATCGGAGGGAGGAATAGATAAAGGGAAAGAGAGTTGAAAATGCAGCACTTTAATTGTAAAATATATTTGATCAATTTTTACGCTTTTAAAATGTCAAAAAAGGTAAAAGGAAGTTGTACAATTGTTTTCTATAGCAATAAAAAACACGATTGTAAAGATAAACCCTACCAGCTAATATATAGTATAGCCAGAAATTTAATGGAACAGCTTTACAATTTTCTTTAATTTCCGTCAAGAAACACAGATTTTGTTAACAAAAACGTATTTTCAGATTAAAACTAAGCCTTTTATAAATATAAAAACTTCGTTTGGAATATCCCCAAGTAGAACTCTCTTTAATAGATCATTTTGACTTTATTGCTTTTTATGAAAAAATATGTTACAATATATATTTACTTCCGATGCCGTCGCGAAAATATATTAGTCTTTATTAAAAAAAAAACAACTTTAATTGCACAACACTTTTACCATTTCTCTATATAGTTAAACGAAAAATGCAATTAAAAACTTTTTCTCATATAATTTTTTTTTAAATATTCATTAAAATGTCAACAATTTTTACATATTTCCAAACAATTAAACACGCTTTTTCTCTTTCTTTTTTCAATGCCAATACTCGCTCCCTCTCTCTCTCTCTCTCACTCACTCTCTCGCTTGCTGTCTGAAACTCTCACGGTACGCTCACGCTACGCGATCAGACGCCCATCCCCAATTAGTGCAACTGTTGCAAGGCAACTGAAATACATTTATATATATAAAAGAAAAGAAAGAATGAAAAAAAAAAACATTTAGCGTTGCTTCGTTGGCTTAGGGATTTTTCTGTTGTTGTTGTTGTGTGTGTGTTGCATGTTGTTGTGTGTTGCTGTTGTGTGTGCTGGCCATGAACATCATCGTGTGGCCATTGCCAAATCGTTAGCACTTGGCACTTGGCCGCAGACACGAGACTCCAAGAGGCAAGACTCAAGCCGCAAGACTCTGAAAGTCGCTGTCACTGTCGCTCTGTCTCAGTCTTTGTCTCTGTCTCAGTCTCCATCTCAGAGTCAGTCACATCATCCTGCTCAGCTTCATCATTATCATCATGGCTCTCAAGACAGTTGGCAACAATGGCGCAAAGCTTGCGTCGCGCCTCTCTTGAGTCTCTCGCGCCTTTTAGTTCAAGTGTGTAATGAAATAAAAATATGTATTTAAACTTTATTTGATTGTCGTTGATTTGCTGGTAACGTCGACAGCGACAGCAACAGCGACTGCGACGACAGCGTCACGCTCTTCCGCACCCGCGCCCACTTATAACTGCACTATACCCAATAAAATTTCTTAGAAATGGGCATATTAAGTCTACGCATGCATATGTGTTTGGGAGTAACAAATCTTTATATTTTATTAGCTAATTTAAATAAATATGAAGACTACACAATTTTCTAAAGTTGAAAAAGCAAATCAAATTTTGTTAGTCATTAATTTGAAGTATTAAGATCGTATCGCAACAAGATGTACAAGAAAAGGCCTAATCTTAATTAAAAGTCAATTACATAGTATTTGTCAGTCTAAAATTCCTCTAGAAACCACACTTGACTTGTTTCTTCTCAAGCTTTGCGGCCTAATGAAAAAAAGAATGTAATAAACCAATTTACGTTTACATTTTTATACTCGTCTTACTTCTTTCTCTTTGTTGTTGGAATTTATACTTCCTCCCTGCCACCATTTGCATGCCACCACTTGCTTTCCCCCTCCCGCACTCAGCTAGTCTACTATAAATTTGGTAGCTAACCAAGCATTGCAGAAGACCATTGAGGCGCTGCCCATCATTAGGCTGACAAAAAAAAAGTTGCTCCTCAACTCATTTGTACGTTAAAATCTTCCCATAATTAACGGCGACAGTGGACGTTGAATGCTTTGAGAGAGAGAGAAAAATGAGCAAGGGAGAGAGAGTGGGCAGTACGTAAATTTCTATGCTTCGTTGCACACAAATGACACAAACACTGAGTGGCAGAGACAAGCCAACGAGACAGACAGACAGACTGACAGACAGGGAGACAGAGACGCTGACCAGACAAAGTGTCCAGCGATTGCAATTGCCTGAAGAGTCTAACGAGAGTGGTAGAGTGACAGGGGGGAGAGGGAGGGTGCAGCCTATTGTTATTGTTGTCATTTGTTATGTGTAGGTGATTGTGTCGTCCGTTCGACTGTGCTTTGGGCATTGGCGGAATTATTAAAAGTAAGACAGACAAACAAACAGCCGGACAGTTTGAGAGAAGACTGGCAACAGAACGAACCAAATATGTCTCCCTTCCCCCCTCCCCACTCTTTGAGTTCCAGTTTCAGCCTGGAAACTCTCTCTCTAGGTTTTTTTTTTTTGATATATTGCAGGCATCCGGTAGACGTGATGCTGCAATAAAATGCCCGACTATTTTCTCAGCCGACTTATTTGTTGTTGTTGTTGTTGTCGTTGTCATTGTTGTTGTTGTTGTCATTGTTGTTGTCACATTGTCGCCGTTTATTGTTGTTGTCTCCGGAGCTGTCTCATCATTGGTTGCCTACACAAAAAACTCCAATCAGAATGAAAGCAAATGAATATATGACAAAACACAGCTTGAATACCCTTACTCAAGCCATGCATAAATTAGTTATGACATTTATTTCAATATTTCATGAAAACAGTTTTGATTTTTTATTTGATTTATTATGTATTTTCATCAAAGAGAGATGGCTATTATATGCAAACAGGCATGTTTATCAAAATCTTTAAAATTAAAGTAGGTTACCAAAACCGGAACTGGAAAAGGAAATGCAAGTTTACCGATTGAAAGTAAACCAATAAAACAAACTATTTAATTGCAACATAAAGTAACCAAATATTGACGCAAAATTAGAAGCCGATTTACAATCGCAAACCTTAGCCAGAACACAATTTTCTGTAACAAACATGGCTTAAAGATGAAAAAAAATAAAAATTTAAATATGAATAAATCATAAAAACGAAGATCTTCCATTGACAATAAGCTGAAAAGATAATTCCATCATTAAACTGTACAAATTGCAGGGTATTCATTCGAATAGATTTCTTAAGACGGTTCAAACTTTGTGGCCAAATATTTTGGGTCTTAAGCAGTTAGCATAAGAAACACACACAACAAACCACAAAAGCTACAACAACAAACACAAATAGAGCAACAAAAACAACAATGACAAAACAACAATCAAAAACCCACGTCTCGCGATGAAAGCTTGGAAAGTCCGGTAACATTTTTTTGTATTTTATTTATTTTTGAGAACCTGTGCGCCTCATTTTCCAAAATATGTCGCATCGTTTTAATTAAATATTTTCAATTTTACGGCCTTGTTTGATTTGCATTTTAATACATTGGCCCACAAAATGTTTCTATTTATACATTGATGATGCAGTAGTGGGGGGGAGTAGGAGTCGGAGGCGGAAACCGATGCGGAGTCGGAGTAAGAGTCCGATATTGAGTCGGTGGCGAGTGTTAAGTTGTCGAAGCTTGGAGAGGAGAACCGTGAGACACTCGACACCTGGTGGTCTTTGTCCGCATTTCGAAGCTCAGCTCATGGCATTTGCATTTTCCGATCGATGAAGATTTTTCGTGGTATTTTGTATTTTTTTTGTATTTGGTCGGTTCATTAGTCAGGATTACAGCACAATTATGTCGCATTTTGGTGCCGCTAATAGTTGTTTATTTATACAATTAAAAAATGAAAAGCTCACATAAATTCAGCTTGGTTTTTTTTTCTCTCTTCTCAATGCTACACAAATTGAAAACAGCTTACGAATTTCAATCGATTGGCATTCTTTGCTTGAGCTGTTGCAGTGAAAGTTCCCAAAAAAAAAATGTTTGTCAGAACTTTATGAATGCCATCATTTAAAGGGCATTAAGCTGCACAAATCGAAAATCTACAACATGTAAACTTCTAAATCTAGTTTAAGTATCATGTTAGTTTCCTTGCTCGAAAGTCGTAAATATTTGTGGTTATTAGATTTTCAGTTTTGATATGATGATGGCATCAAGTGTTGTTCTTCTCTCTTTTTTTTTATTATCTTTGATTATTTTATGATTATTTTTTATAATCACACAATTAACACCCACTTGAAAAATGCTTAACTTGGATGATTGTAAAAAGTTTAAGTTTCAATTTTTTATAGCTTAACAAAATGGGAAACGGAAAGAAAAGTCTTTAACTGGCATAAGAAACTATCGGCCCCTAAATTATATCTATTCTTGATCAGCTTGAAATGCCAAATCGATTTATTTCTAGCTCCTAACTTGTTACCTTTTATATCGGAAATCCATCATTTTCCCTGCCCCAGCACCTTAACTATCTAGCTATTCTGTTTAAATATTCTCACGACTACTACTAATAATACTTAAATACATAAATTTATATTATGTTTGCCCATGTTTGTAGATATTATCTCTGGGAATTTTGGCATTAATCCAAACTGTTTACACAGCTCTCTGCACTTACCCAGTACACTTACTCATATAAATACACACACATTTCTATTTGCCCAGATGGGCTGGTCTAATCATAGACGGCAAGCTTATCACAAAAACAAAAAAAAAAAAAATAAAGTAAATAAGAAAACTTTTCCCAGGCAAATGTTGCAACAAAATCGAGCACTACAAATGCTGCCCCTAAAACTATAAAACACAAACACCGGAAATAACGTGAGCAATACTTCTAATGGGTATCATTGCAATGCACTTTATCGAAATCAATAATAATAATTTATGTATGTGTGTGTGTGCAAGTTTGTAAGTGTGTGTGTATGTGTGTGTGTGTGTGAGAGTTACTAGAACAAACAACGAAAGCTTACAGCTTATCTTTAACACGGTCTTTTGGGGTCTCTGATAAGGTCGAAAAACTCCCAAAAACAAAAAACCAAAGTTGCTTTCAACAAATCAACCTTAAAACTAAGCATGAGTTGTAAACCCAAAAGTTGCGCGACTAGAAGATACCCTCTTTGAGGTTTAATTAAGGCAATAGATTGACTTAAGGATTGAAGCAGTGCTAAAACTATGATTTTAACTTTACTTAGCAGTTTGACTGATGTTGCTAATAACTCTTGCTTACCTGTTATATTTAAGCAAACCTTTTAAGGCAGTTTACAGGGTATTACTTGTGAGAAGGGGCCATGCCTGAACGGTTGAAGTTAAAGGGCGCATTGCCCTCCAAAAAACACCGGATCTCAGTGTCACGCGGTGGTTGTTTATATTTGGGTCTAGGGTTCTACACACTACTAAATACACACACACACACACACACACACACATATATATACATACATATATATGTATGTATATGTTTCAATTCAATGCTCTCTGTCCAATGTCCGTTGCAATAAAAGCCAAAAGCAAATAGGTCGAGACACAACAAATGTTCCAAACCCACATGTGTGTGTGTGTGTGTGTGTGTATGCCCCTTGGGTGTATGCATGACCCTGCCTGTCTGCCTGCCTGCCTGCCTGCTGATGTTTCCGGTTCACTTTGCAATAGTTATTAAAAACGTCGGATGCGCTTCTCTCCGTTTAAACTATCCGCAAATGCATCGTTAAATCGCGTCTCATTAGAACTTTTCTCCACGGCGCAATTGTCACTCAATCAGTCGTTTCCATAGGTTAGGGTAGCTTCTCATCAGGGAGACGGGGAATGCATATTGTCGGGCGTTTTTGGATTGTTTTGAATTCTGAAACTGAAAATTGCAAGTGAAGTGTCGTTTAAATTAAATTACAGCCGCCACGCTCTACGCCCAAAACGAAATTCAGCGCAATTATTGCGGCCGCACGCACTGCAGACCCCTCCCTCCCCCTCCGACTCGCTCTCTCTTTGTCTCAGCTTCCTATTGCCACCACCAGGACATACAACCTGGACTTCAGCAGGCTACATGTATGCATCCATATATATATATATATATATATTGTTTGTGAGCTGATCGAATGCAACACACACACACATACACACACAGCACACACCCCCCACCCTCCATCAAACACAATCTGTTTGCTGCCTGTCAGAAGACAAACATTGCTCTGGGAAAGGGGCACAAGGAATTTACAGCAGGGTGCACGGGGCGGGGGGGATGCGTGGAGGAAACTCGTAAAAATCCACAACGATTTGTTGTCGCTACGGTGTGAGAAACAATCAGGGGTTGGGGGCGAAAACCGTTATGTGGTGGTATAACTGGGATAGTCTTTTGGGTATTTTTTTTTTTTTTTTGTTCTGCATACCCCTTAAGCTGGCAACGGTGTGTGGCAGGGTATGTTGCATGCGGGCACAAGAAGTTTTATCTAAGAAAGGACAGCTACGTGATAAACAAATTGTATTCAATGTTTATTAAGGACAATTGTGTGTTTCCCCTTAAAAGTATTGTCAGATACACAATCAAAATATGTACTTCAAAACTCTATTAAAAATTGCATAAATTTCACTTGAGATTTGTTTTTAAATATCAAAAATCCAATTAAAGAAGAAAAAACAACTTGAATGTTTTGAAGTTGCTGCATATTTATTGCCCAAAAATATTTTGAAACTGTTATAAAAGGGAAAATAATTGAATTGAATATGTGTTTATTGAATATATATAAAAGATATAAAAAATATAGCTTAAGTGAATGCTAGAAAATACTTAGAATATTATTTACGCAAATCAAAACTTGGCTAATTGAAAATGCTCTAAAAATAATCTATATAAATCCAGAGAGAAACTGAAAATAATCTGCATTTAAATCAATCTTAGTTTGACTGTCTGAAAATATTTGATATATTTTCTACGTACAACTTAAATTAACTAATTGAAAATACTTGGAATAATATGCTCAATTTGTACACAGATAATTAATTTACTTTAATTTAAATCAATGTAAAGTTAACTAAATTAATTAAAAATACTTGCAATTTTATTTTCAATTATTTAACTTTAGATTGATATCATTGATTCACTTATTGCCGGGTATCTTTTAGTTGATCACCCCAAAATGCAGACTTTTTAAATGTTTTTATTTTTGGGCAAGGTTATTGCAGCGGCAACACCTTAGCTCAGACCAATCCCAGCCATCCAACCCAACCCCACCCTTGCTACACCCCCCGCCGCTGTCAGTTTCGATAGCATCGTCCACACTTGCTCAACTTTTACCTTTTGTGCCTTGGGCATTTTTAATGCTTTTAATTTTTGCTGCGCCGTCGAGCAGCGAGCGAGTATTAAGCTGAGGGGATGGGCCAAGATGCGTTAGGGGTTGAAATGTTGTACACAGAGTATACGATATATGTATGTATGTGTGTGTGTGTGTGAGTAACTGTGAGTGACTGTGAGGGTGCACATTGAGCCTTTGAATACATCAAGGCAACCAAAAAATGTGCAAAAAATGGGCGTTGCTCGACGCGATATATCTAATGGCATTGTTTCCGACTTGCTCCTGCTCCTGCAGCTCCTTCTCCTGCTGCTGTTGCTGTTTAATGCATGTTGGCAAATGTCGAAATGATGTTCATGAGCCGACAAACACACAAACCCCACACCACTTGCAACCCACCAACTCCACCCCTGGTTTTATGGCATATGTCAGTCAGTTCCCTGCTAAATATGCAGCTGTTAATGGCTCGAAATTAAAACATTAAGCACAACGCAACAGGACTTCCATATCCATATAAACCACCAGGACTCTGATTGGAAATGTGATGAGTCTAGCAATCCACGCCTCCATACCCATACCTCCCTCTGCTGGAAAAGCACCGTTTAATATGGAAAAGTGCTACACCTTGCACTTAGTTGGAGTTAGAGATGTTGTGGCACTGATTACGATTACGATTACAATTTGGGGTCCCCAAATGCATGCATAATAACATGATTTACCTCTTTGCGGGTTAAAGGGGTTCGCTCTGCTTTTAGCCATTTGAAGTGGGTGCACGAGTTCACTTCTAATTATAGCCATGAATGCGGCATGGTTAAGGCGTTTACTTTGCGTGGTGAAAGTTTAGTTAGCTTTTATATCAGATAATGCTCAATATTATTGATCTACAGACAACCATAAAGCGGACTATTAACAAAGTGGAAAAGTTCTACAAGTTATATTTAATAACTTTCGATGGCAATTATATTTATATAGATTTATGACGCGTTTTGGTATAGTGAAATAATAGCTATTCTGGCAATTAAAATATATATAAATGAAAAAAAAATTATCCCGATTACTTTTAATTTATATTTATAGCAAACTCCAAAAATACACGTCTAGAAATACTTTTCAATTATTTATTTTCTTATCAAAAATCAATTTATATTAAATATTCTTGTAATGAAAAATATATTTAAGAAATTTTCAATTCAAATCGAAATACTTATTAAATTATTTAAACATAATTAAAGGAAGGATAAATCATATACCTAAAACTCTTTTCAATTATTTATGTAATTAAAGTTCTGTTACATTTACTAGTCAAGCAATGAAAAATATATAAAATCATTATAAATATAAATATAATAATTAGATACACAAAACACATCTAAAAATAAATCCAGAAAAGTTTAATCCAATATCTAAAAGAGCTTTTCAATTATTTCTATTCTAAAAATTCACTTTTCATGCCAAACTCCACTTCTATTTTTATCCATTTCCTCTCATTTTTAGTTAGTATTCCTTGCACAATCATGCCACATCTTTTGTCCTGTTTTCTCTGTTTCACCCTTTACTATGCTCCACCCCCCCTCAACAATCCTTTCATTGCCATGTTCTGTTAACTGAACAGAACTCAGCCTAGTCACCAAGTCAAAGTCAACACAATTCCATAATTCTTTTTACAATTCCCTGGGCAAACATTTTCCAAGAAGCAACAGCAACACGCCCCACTCCCAGTGCAATCCCCCTCGCCAATGGACATAACAACAACAACAACAACAACAACAACAACATTAACATTAACAGCAGTAACAACAACAGACAAAGGCAAGCTACTTACAAGCCGCATGCCACCGCAGATTGGAGACACCCAAAAGCCAAAAGCCGACGACGACAAGAACATTCAACATTGATGATGACGCTACCCCTGCCCTGCCCTCACCACCTCGCTACTTGTGGCACATCTTATCTTATCGCGCAGGTGCACGTTGCACGCTGAGGTGGAAAGAAAAAAAACTACCATGCACGTGTGCTAGAGAAAGCTCAACGGGCAGCATACCCTGTACACAAGTTTTTAAGTTTGGTGATATTTGAAAGACCCTTTAAAAATTGGACAGAGAAATCTAATTTTTTTATAGTATTTCCGATTGGGAATCGAATGAATTTAAATACGATTTGTGTTCGATATTCATGAAAGAAAATCATTATTTCGCCTAGCTTTGCTTGACAACCTTATTGCCCATTTTTAACATTTACTGGGTATGTATAAGAACAGAAAAAAGTCGACAGTTGACAGCAGTAACTGAAGCGAACATTTGAAGCCCAATGAAGCCGCCACAAAAGTCAAAGTCTGCGACGGCGGCTGCGCAACTAGCGAACATGTGGCTGTGGGGCAAGTTGATTGCTAGTCGAGTTCAAGAATTTATGACACTGACACACACACACACACACATACACACACAGCAGCCGCAAGAGAGTTAAAGCCTGGCCCATAACTTGTTTACAACACCTTTTTATCAAAGAGCGGTGTTGGGTGGGGTTTGGCGCTGGGGTTGCTGGTTTCAGTTTGCTGGTTGGTGTTGGTTTTATGCAAATCAGTTGAACTGAAAAGGAAAACCAAACGCATAATCAATCGAGGGACACGCAACAGCAGCAGCAGCAACAACAACAACAACAACTCAGCGATAACAACAACAACAACAACAAACATCAAAGCGCGCCCAACTCTAATGAGCATTATGCATTTTTGACCCCGCTTGCTGTGGTCTGTAAATTTTAAATTAGGGCAGCAGCGAACACATGTCCAACCCCCGGGCGACCCCTGTGGCAAATGGGAAATTGGAAATGGGAAATGGCTTTCAGCAAGTCAAAAGTAGACTATATATATATTTCAGCATATATTTCAACATCAACTGAAATGTGCTTTTGATGGCCCAGCCAGACAGGCAGACTGGCAGCCAGTCAGCCAGCCTGTCGGGGCCAAAAAAGTCAGCTAATTAAATGGCTTATAATTTCATGATTTACACTTGGCTCTAAACATGCTCATAAAAAATACAAAAAACTGCGACCGCTGTTGGCCCTAAACACATTGCGCATACGACGCGTCAGCCAAAAGCACAAACTGAAGAATTTGATTTTTTTTTTCGTTTATATATTTTAGAGTATTTCTTACATTTGGCTTTAATGATGAGCGCGTGATGCGATTGATGAATGACAAGTGTCAAAAATAGATCTAAGTGAAAAAGTTTTAAAATTAATGAAACGTTTACAGTAGGAAATTAAAAATAAAAAAAAATTAAATTTAATTCTTTTATTAGTTTGGCTAGTTTTAGCTTTACAGAATACTTTAAGTTTTATATTCTTTACTTAGCTTGCATCAACTTTGCTACAAAAAAATCAACTTTGTTCAGGAATTTGCATAAATTTGTATAATTTAATGCATCGCTTGGCGACAACAAGCGTGTTTTTGTTTGCTCTGCTTGCTACTTTACTGTTGCTGCTGCGGAGGCAAGCAAGACGCACGTGCCGCAAACTTTTGCGACGTCATCTGCGTGATTAACGTGGCATGATTAATTTGTCACGTGCCCATCGCTAAGCCAAAAGTCTTTTTTCGCTGTTGTAAAGCTAAAGAAACAGAAAGGCAACGAAGAAACTGCCTCGACCAGTCGTGAGCGGGGGGGAGGACAAGAGGAAGTTGCGTTCACATTTGATTTTTATGCTATCCACTGCACAAAAAAAATATAATTCAATCAACGCCAACTGCCACGCCCAGCTCGCCCCCCATTCGCCCCTTGCCACTTGCCACTGGCCGGCGAGCGGCAAGTAAAAATTTTATTTCACTTTTTTGTTCGTTGTGTTTTTAGTTATTTTTGACTTTGCATACGGCACGTCAAGTGTGAGCCGTGAGTGTATAGTGAATATAATGAATATAGTGAATATAGTGAGTAGTGGCTATGGTGAATAGTGGGTATATTTATATATGAATATCTTCTATGTGAAATATGGCATATGAAAGACCCGCAGTTCCCTAGCCAGATGGATGGATGTTCTTCTGCTGCTGCTGCTGCTGCTGATGCTGCTCCTCATTCTTCTACTTCTTCTTTAGGTATCTTGCCTCTGCAGCTCCTCACTACTCCTCTCTTCTGTTCTCTGTTCCGCTTCGGTTTCTGCTCTGTTCTTTTCTGCTGGTTGGCTTGGCTTGGCTTGGCCTGGCTGGCTGTCAGCTCACGGCGTGCGCAGCGGCATAAATCAACTTATTTCATTGGAATTTATGTTTTGTTGTGGCGTCGCCCTGCGCTGACGCCACAGCTCCGCTATATAGCACCCCCTCCCTTAATCTAGCAACTACAACCCTCTGCCACATGCTGCCTCCTCTGGAGTCACCGAGAGCAATGAAGTAGTTTTCTGTTGCGCACTCGCTTTTTTTCCCTAACTCATATTTCGTTTGCCCTTGTGAAAAAAGCTATTCCACTTTGCTGAGGGAAACTCCTTGTTTTTATCAAGCAAGGAACTTCATTAATATTTTAATTCAATTGAGTTCCGCATAGTATTTCTATGCAATTAGTTTGTCAGCCTTAAAAGTAAATTTGATTTATTAAATATTACATTTATTTAATATAATCTTTATATTTGAACTTTAAATAATTGATTTTGCAACATTATCTTTATATATTTTAATATTAAATCATTTTATAAATTGTAAACTGTTTTTAGTTCATATAAAATAATAAATAAGAAATTATGAGCCATACAAATATACAATTATTTCATTAATCAATCAGTGCTTAATTTGCTAGGGTATTCAAACGTCGACATCATAAATAAAATTTTTTATTCTAGTTTTTTTTTGCTGCGCATATTACTTCATTTTTATAGTTTTTGCTGTTGCCGCGCCTGGTTGCTGCTGCTGCTTGTGGTGCTGCTGCTGCGGCTGCGGCTGCAATTGCTTCATTTGCGGCAATGTCTTGGTCATGTGGCAGCAGGTGGGGGGCAGGAACAGAAGTCATGTGGGGTGGAGTGGTGTGTGGAGTTTGTCATTGGCAGCCAGCCGCGTGTTAAAATGTACACTTTGCATCTAAATCATTCCGGGAAGTTGCCGCCGCCGCCGTCGCTGCTGCTGCCGCCGTCGCTGTTGCAGCTTCGTTATATTTATCTGCTGCCATTTTACCTGCTGCAACAGCAAGAAGCAGAAGCAGCAGAAGAGAGCAGAAAAAAGATGCAGAGGAGACCAACAGAATCCATTACCAAGCTCAAAGCAAATTGAAAACGCTAAGCAACTCGGTTTTTTGCTTGCCTCGCTTTGCCGACTTTTGCACTTGTAGCCACATGAGGTGCATTATTGAAAGTGCCACAAAATGCGGCAGCAAACGAAGTGAGCGGCTTGTCTAACTGCATTTTCGGTTTAATTTGGTTTCAGCTGCATATATAAAAGATTGCCTGTGGTTTGTCCACAAACTAGACAACTTTATGACATTTCTCGTTTTTTTTTAAATATTTTTTTTATACACTAATTTTTTTTGCTTATTTTTGTAAGTCTGCAAGTGATTTCCTACAAAATGTTGGGGAGTGTCTGTGTGTTTCTAATTGTTTGAACTAACACTAAAATATAAAGTCATAAAGTCTGTTTACAAAATATTTTTAAAGATTTGTAAGTCATTAAAGCCAGTTCATAAAATCATTTAAGATAAATACAAAATATGTCTAATATTTTAGCTTTAAACTATTCTCACGGGATTTTGATGCTAAAGAAAATTGCGTATAAGAAATAAGTTTTTTTGATAGGGAAAATATTAAAGTTGATAGCTAAAAAGTTGCCAAAGTAAATATTGCCTCTCTTAAAAACAAATTTTCTGAAAGTCAAGGAATAAATAAAAAGCTTTTTCTGGCAATAAAAATGGCCAAGTGCGAGCAAAGGCTAAAACTCTCTCAAAATTTGCCGCAACCATAACAACAAAATGTTGCAAACTTTCATTTGTGTCGTGTTGTGTTTTGTTTGTTTGCGAGTGTTGTAAATGTTAATTTCTCATGGGCATATCAAACAACGCCTACACAAAACGACAACTACAAAAAACAAGAACAACAACAACAAAAACAACAACAGTATAAATAGCAAATTTATTCACCTAGTTGCGAAGTTTGCAATTAGACGACATTTTTCAGTTAGGCAACAACAACAATTTTCTTGTCAAACCCACACCTGACCACAACTTTAACAAATATGTTTGTTTTGCTAAAGTTTGTGTTTGTGCTCTTAAATAAATAGCAAAATGAAAATCTTGTCATTTGATGCCAATTAATTGGAAAGTCACATAAATGAGAGATGAGCGGTTGTTGCGATTAATAATTTCAAATAATATCTAAACACGCAAATCTATTCAGCTGCTTGCTGCTGCACGCCTTAAGGCGATCAGCTTTAAGTGGCAACTGCTAATCATAAAATGCACATCAATTTAGGCAATTCACCAGCGAATGTACAATTTTATAACAAATTCCGCCTCGTAACGCAAATGCCATAAAATTACAATAAAATACTTAATTTTAAGTGGTTAATTGGTAGTTAAATTTGAAAACAGACATGACTACATGCAGCTTCAGCTTTTCATCGATGAAAATACTGAAAAAATTTAGAAAACTTGGTTAAAAAGTTTAATGTTGCCAGTTGCCTAAGGACAATTAAGCTTGATCAACTTTTGACTAATATGTCAATTGGTAGGCTGTATCTATGCTAACTTTTATTGCAATCGGAAATCGATTTCTATTTGAGAATGCACAACTTTTTAAACTTTTATAACTTTATTTTACTCTGGTCTCCATTTTGAATGAGCATCGCAAACAGACAGACTGTTAAGCTAATGTTAATTGGCAAATTAATCGATAAGCGTTGGTTAACACACATCTTAGCATAACTAAGAACAGCTGAGGTAGCCATAGAAACTGCGCGAGTGAGCGAGAGAGAGTTACAGCGAAACCGGGACACATATCAGGCAGCCTCTGTCAGTCAGTCAGCGCTGTCAACGGCAACGGTCAACAGCCGCAGCAGTCGGCTCCAATTGCAATTGTTGCTCTCCATCTTCGTCGTTGCCTACGCCGCCGTCGCTGTTGGCATCTCTGTCAGCGTCGTAATTTTTTTTATAACTTATTTTCTTGCAGTTTGCAGTCGCGTCAATTAGCGCCGCATTCGTTGAGTCTGCTTATTTGCATGCAGCAGCAATTGCAGATCTTCCTTTTTATAATACACTTGCCCAAAAAACGGGCATTTGCATTTCTTGTGACAGCTGAGTGCAGATTTTAAGACTAATCTAAGATAGATTATCTGTGATTAATTACATCGTAAGAGCTAATCAAAAATTGTTTTCTTTTTCATAACTAATGTTAATGTTAATGATTAATGCTAATCATCCATCTGCGTAGAGTATTTAATTTTCGATAGCTTAATGATAAACACTTTCCGCTTGTCTTCAATTTGTACGCCTTCGCGCCTTTTTGGCGCGTTTGCGGCGCACATGTTAAGCTGTTGGATTGTGATATAAAGCAGAGATGAATCCGTTTCGGTTAGCCAAACAAAAAATCATTTTCTCAACTCGCTTTAATTGCGTTTGGACTGCTGCACTGCTGCTGCTGCTGCTGCTGCTGCTGCTCCTTGTTGTTGTTGTTCTTGTTGTTGACTGCTTGGCTTTTGCGTTTAATTACTTTGTTTATGGCCAGCAGTAGCAGCAGCAACAATAAAACTTCAATTTATGTGCATGCAGTCAAGTAGACGGGCAGACGGGCACTGAATGTTGTTAAATTCCAATGCACAAATTGACAGGCCACCCAACCGCATCAGATCCCAACCCCTCCAACCCCCAACTGCCTGCCACCCATCGGTCACCTGCCCCAGCCAGCGCCCATCTGCCCCCGCTTCCCGTACCTCTGCTTGCTTTTGTTATGTAAACAACGCGAAAACTTTTTATTTTGTCGACGCTGCAACGCCTTTGCTGGCCCTGCTCCCTGCTTCACGCCCCCTCGCATACCGCTCAGAACTTAACTCCTACAATTCCAAATCCGTATGCCGAACTGTAGGGGTAGCAAAAAAGTTTTTCTTTTTCTTCCTCCCCCCTCCTCACACTTGCCCCTGCTGCTGTTGCTGTTGCACGCAGTCGTACAAATAACTCAACTCAACTCAACTCGCTGAATGCTTTGCAATTTCCGCTCTTCTAAATTTGTTGAAAATTTGCGAGGCGAACGCACACAAAAAAAAATAAAGGAAAAGAAAAATAAATAAAAAGAAGAAGCAAATGAAAATGTTTATTGAATTTAGTCGCCTTTTTGATATCTCAGTTTGTACTATCCTTGGCATGCCAAAATCTTTAAGGAGCTCCTCAAAATTTATATCAAATTTGTTGATTTTTTTGTTGTTTGCGAATTGTGGATGTTATCGATTCCAGTTATTTCCGGTGGCGGAAATGAGTGTTTTTAATAAAGTATCCTCCTATCTGCAAAGTTAAGTTTCTTTAAAAATTAAAAAAAAAAAAACGCGTCAAATTTGTCTCAGAACTTTTATCAATAAATATTGGTATGATTTTTCTTAGCATTTACCAAATGAAGAAATTAATATTTTTGATAAAGGGAATATTTTCAAAACTTTTTTACGAGTGTAGTTTACCCACTTTCTCATTGTTGATAACAGGGTATTTGGAAAAAAGGAGCTCGGTTTGACGGAGGCAAAAAGCTAAGTTTTGTTTGGCAAAAAAGTTTTATGCAAACACAACACAAGTTGCAGACCCACCGCTTGGCCCCAGCCCCAGCCCCGCCCGCTCCCTCCAGCGCACAAACACTGGCTGCCCAACCTTGCGTAATATTTTAATAAATTTTTGTCGCCCAGTCGGCAGTTGGAAGGTTATTTCAGGGGGAAACAGGTGGATGCAACAACAATAGCCGTGCCGTAAGCCTTTGTTCAATCGGCCAGATTCCCCCAACTTGGTCAAAACACAACAGAATTTTTAAAATCGAGGCCATTAAAATGGGTTTTAAATGTGTCAATTATTAATAATATTTAGTTTTGGATTAAATTGCAAACTAAAATGTGAAAAGTCTTCAACAAATAAATAGATTTTCAATTTGCAGTCCATTTTGAGCATGCTTTGTGCTCCAAATTAAATTTGCATTTTAAATTTATAAATTTATTTATTATTAGAGTACAATAGAGGTTTGTCGTAAAGCTTTCAGTGCATTGAAGGAGGTGTTTTCGATAAAGGATATATATTCCTGTTCAGCTTCACTAATGTATATAGATATTGATTTAGACAACTCAGTTATATAGGTAGCTAGCTGGATATAAATTTGCATATATTCATGTTTTTTTATATTCTATTTCTATTGCTATATATATATATATATAGTGGATCACTTCGTTATATAAATAATATAGCAACAATCGGGCTAGTTGTAATTTCTGCTAAGAAAAGCTGATGAAAAGCTGAATTCTTGAATGCAATTTTTGTGTTTACTCTGATTTATTAAATTGATGTTAAATTTGGATTCCAGTCTATATACTATGTATAATTTTTGATATACCTAAGATCGAAAGAGGTCTTCTAGTTTTCATGTTAATGCCACACAGCAAAAAAGATTCAAGGCGCACTTTCAATGATTGTTTCACTTGACGCTTTACCGTTGGCAATTTCCATGTCTAAGCTGATTTTCTAACTGATTTCATGTTCACACACACACACACACGCACAGACATGGACACACACACTCGTAGCAAGCAAACATTTTCTAGTTTCAATCATGCAGCTGGCCACCTCTCATAGCGTGTTTGTCTGTGTCCTGGTCCTGGTGACGGCGGCAACGTCGTCGGCGTTGGTGGCGGCGCCACTGATGTGGTAATAAACACCCCTTGTGCAGTCTAATGGACCGTAATTAACTTGTGCGCCAACAGAGGCAGCGCTGTCGCTGTCGCGGTCGCCGTTTCAGTCGCAGTCGAAGTCGACGACGGCAGCGTCACTTTTACAAGCGATGAATAATAATTTCAGCAGGACATCGCCGTCGCACAGTGGACAATAATGGCAGTTGAATGGCCAAAACAATTCGTTAGCCAATTTCATTTGCATATTATATACATATATACAAATTACACATACATACATATCATATGGCTTATATACACAATACTTCCCAGCTCATATCTTGTCCAGATTGCGTCAGAAGTAATTGCGCATTTTGATGTGGCTGTGTTTGTCGCCCAAGATTAACATTGAGTATATAAAAGAGCAATTTATTGTTTGCGCACCCAACAGCATTTATGTTAATTTTATTGCATAGTTATCGATAATCTATGCAGGCCATATAAATTCTGTTGATCTGTCCACTGATACGTAATTGACACTAAAAATCTGCATAGATAAAGTCAACGCTTGAAAGATGCCTCAAATTGGTGCATAAGTATTTTTTTTCTTATTCACACAGGTTGTCAATTCAACCGGCAACTCTTTCATCTATTCACAGATTTAAAGTCATCTTTTTCCCCTCATAAACATAAAACAAAGAAACTTGGCTAAACAAAAATTCCAGCCACGCCTACGAAAAGATTTTTGTACTTTGCAAAGAGTTTGTACAAATTCCTAGAAACTAATACAATGGAATAGTTGTAGCAAGATTTATGTGTGCGTTGCACAAATAGTTTTGCTTTCAATTCTTGAATAATTTTACTTAAATTAAATTTACATAATGTGATAATAATATATATTTTTTTAATATCTATTTTACAGATACCGCAACAACTATAAATCAAGTTGGTTTTACAAAAGGTAATTTTTTTACTATTATTATAGATATATAAAAATGAAAGTCTAGTTAGCTGTTAAAATATATCGATTATACTGATCAACCAAGACATGTTCGATAAATCGATAACTGAGGCTTTAACCGATTTGACTTGACTTAATTTCTTGCCATTGTGCTTGGACAGCTGCTGTTGCTGTTGTATGTTGTAATTGTTGTTGTTATCGCTGTTGCTGCTGCTGCTGCTGGTGTTGCTTTTGCTGTTGCTGTTGCTTTAGTTGATGTTGCTGTTGTTTGCGTGACGGATATTGCCTTGTCACTTGCATGTACGAGAAATGTTCAAGCGCGGAGCGGGTTGAGTTACCAACGAACTGTGGTTTTTGGCCTGCTGCCTGCTGCCTGCCTTCGCTTAAATTATTCCGTTTTTTTTTTATAATTTTTCTTTTTTTGTTGTTGTTTTTGTTGACGCGTTCACTGTCCAAGTCGGGGCTAACCGAGCAACCGATGAAACGACCGAACGAACCAACGACAACCACTAAACCACAGTGCGCCAATCAACGCACACAGCGAGTTGTCCAACAAAAGCAGCAACGACAACAATTACAACAACAACAACAACAACAACAACAACAACTGCAACAGCAAAAATAATGAATCAGTTTTGTTGTACCGTTCGAAAAGTTGTGCTGAAATTTAATTAATTTTGTAATTTGCCTAGTCAAGCAACAACTACAACAACTACAACAACACCAACAACAGCAACAACAACAACCACCACAACAGACATTGTTAAACGACAATTTCTATGCGATATCGAAAAGTTATGATGATTACCATTATTGCCACTAAGCACGGGCGTAGCCAAATTTAAGGCGATTTAGCTGACTGCTGGACTATTGTAAATACAAATTTAATGAGCGCAACATATGCAACAGCAGCAGCATGCAACAGCAACAGCAACAACAACAACAGCAGCAGCATGCAACAGCAGCAGTGACTGGACTTTAATGCGATTACATGGCAGCGGCACATTTGTCATTTAGTAGGGGTCCATTCGGCACAGTATGTATTACGACTGGGCGAGTGTGTGTATGTGTGTGTGTGTGTGGCAGCTTAAACAAATCAAGTCAAATTACTGCAATGCTAAGGTTGAAGAAGAAGAATCTGTAGCAGTCAGCCAACTGGCAACGGGGCAACTGGCAACCGGCGACTTTTGTACCAGCCACAATGAACGTTTGTGCGCATCCGTAAGATACATTTTGCTGCAGGCAGACAGACAGACAGATAGTCGGACAGACGGTTGGACAGACGAGCGGCAATTGCATGGCCATCGTGCATAACTTCAACTTTATTTGTTGCCCTCTCGCTCGCACACTGTGGCATGCGGGCCACTGCAGCAAATAGCAGCAACAGCAGCAGGAAAAGCAACAGCAGCAACAGCAGCAGCAGCAGCCGTTGCTCATTAAGTGCCACTCTACGACAGTTGTCGCTAATGCCGCTGGCATGCCTGCCTCTCACAGACCACCTACCCCTTACCCACACTCTCTTTCTCTTTGCCCCCTCTTGTTGCAGAGCTAGCAGGGTCGTCGTCACGGGCCAAGCTGGGGTTACACACAGTCAACGTAAATTTGCAAATATTTGCTGAAATCAGACGACGACGACGACTGCAGCAGCAGCAACAACAGAAGCAGCAGCAGCAACGGTTGCATGTGCAGCAGCTACACTGAAATCAAGACCATTAAAGATGTTAATTTTTTAGGCAATGAACTCGCTTGAAAAGAGTTGAGTAATAGTTAAAATAAAGTTGTTAAAGATATATAAAAATTTTTCTTGATCAGCATTAAATGCTGATTTGATTTGGCTTTCTGAGAGATAAGTTAAGCCAGAGGTCTTCCAATTGGAAAACAAAATTTATTTACTCTGATAGATAACTGCATTTCTGATAGTGCATCTAAAAAATTAGTCTAGTTAGTTGCTCCCAAATCTGTTAATAGACTGTTTGCAATGTGGTTTCTCAGCATGTTCAAACTGTTCCTGGTCATTGCTAGACAGGAACACAGAAAGAGTTCAACAAGAGATGCCTCTAATTCCTCTTCCTTATTATGGAGTCTACAACTGCTCTCCACTAATAGTTAGTAGCAAGAAAGAGTATACAAATCTAGCTCAATTACTATTCGCCACAATTGCAGCAGAGATTCCTTAATTTATTTCAGTGTAGCAAAGAGAAAGAGAGAGGGAGAGAGAGGGAAGGGAGACTGCCACATAGGCACGCCTGGAATGGCAGTTGAGTTTGTTTTTCGGACTACGGTTGCATAGCGTTGGCTTTGGCGCTCTACGAGCAGTGCCCCAAGCTGCACCCAAGTTGTGCCCCCAAGTTGCTGCTGCGGCTTAAATGAGTGTTAGATGTACGATGTACTACACTCAAGCGGCATACAAGTGCCAGCTGAAGGGCTTCTGAAAAAAAAAGGGGGAAACAGCTAAGGGGTTAAGGGTTACACACTCGCACACACACTCACACACACACACACACCAGACAGCAGTTAGCAGCCAGCAGCAAGGAACTGCAAATAGATTTAACACTTGAACGCCGAAAAAATGCAGAGGAGAAAACCTCAACAAAACAGAAAAGGTTTTCCTGAGTGAATTAAAGTAAGACTTTGGTTCTGCGAGGTGTTCGCTTAACGAACTTAAGCATGGGACTAACAAATACTACAACTTATAATTCCGCAAAATAGACAGAGTGAGAGAGAGAGAGGGATAGAGAGAGAGAGAGCGAGCGAGCAAGCGTTAACTCAGCTGCGAGTAGAAAGAGTTTCAGCTCAACTAAGCATGAATATTAAAATGGCATAAGGAGTTGAAGGGGCAGATGCGGAGGCAGAAAAGCGCACAAGAAATACTTGAAACTTATTTTTTTTTTTTATATTATTTTTACCTATTTCTGAACCACTTTGTGGCTCACATCAAGATTTGAGATTTGTGAGTGGAGTGAAATAGAAATGAAAATAAAATGGTTCTTTAACAATTGAACTAAAAACTTAAAGCGCTATTTTCAATTCTCATAGAAAACATACTCGAAACTAAACATCTCAATTTCAGCTATAATTTTATAAATAATAAGCTTGTCAGTCATTAATTATATGGCTAAAACATTTTAAAACATTTTTTTTTAACTGGAAAAAAAACCCATTTAATTGGTAAGTTGGCCTCAAAAGGGTTGGCTATGACATTTATTAACTTATGCATAACGCATTGGCCAAGTGAATTATTAATTGGCCAAGCAGATGTTGCGTTTTCTGTATGATTAAAGGTGCATGTTTAACATAAAGTGGCAACATTTATATGCACCAAGAGAGCAGCTTAGTAATTGCCACTATTTAAATGTTTAGTTTACAAAATCATAAATCAAAAAGACATATTTGTTGTGCGTTTTAAGTTTATTCAAGTCTCATTAGCTATGCTCACTAGGAAATCCTTTCAAATAGACAAGCCCAAAAGTTAAATATTGATTTTAAAGCCGGAAATACTTGTCAACTCTACTGGTTTTTACTGATGATTCCTAAAGCGTTATGGGTATTTTTTCTGTTTTATTGTAAGACTATAATTAAGTGACTTTAAGAAAATCCCTTCCTCCAACTCTAAACTGTTGCGTGTTTGGTTGTTTTTCTTTTTTAAGTATAAAGAACTCCCGATGTATGTGGAACATATCTTTAGAAATACTTGAACACAATATGAAGAATGGGAAGCGTTTAATAAGCACTCATTGTGTTCTACCTGGGGTTGACCCACTTGCCATATGGGAATGAGTCAGACCTCATCGTGTAATTTGTATTTTAAACGCAACAGACCATAATTTAAAAAAATACAAAAAAAAAGAAATGAAAATGCGACGGCAGAATTCAAACTCAAACTGAAACTCAAACTCAAACTGTGCAGAGCTGGGCGCCTCCACATCTCGCTCGCGCTGTGCGTGCAGTTCATCAAAGGAGCAGTGGAAATGAATTACATGAAGACGATGGCAATGGCGATGACGATGCCGATGGTGGCAGCAACCTGCCGAGTTTTGCGGCAGTTGTTAAAAATTATTATTAAGTATTTGCAGGGGCGGGCGATGTCTGAAACAAAGGCCAAGCTTTTAAATATTTAATAAGTACACAAACGGAGCCCCCAAAGGAAAAGAGAGTGGAAGTTGCACAAACACACAGATATATATATATATTTACGTATATATATGTAATTTTATATATATACATTGTATATTGAGGCATGACTGTTGTTGAGTCATGTCAATTGGGCTTTGGGCTAACTGGCTGACTGACTGACTGTCGCCTGGACGGACTCGATGTCAAGCTGTGCTGCTGGAAGTGGAATCAATACCCAGGCACTCTCACACTGACTGTGACTCTGACTCTTCGACTGCCCGCCCGTTGTGTACGTACTTGTAAGGATACACACTCACACACACACCAATACACACACACACACTCAGTCGCACACTCACTGGCACACTTGTGTGCCGACTAACGTTGACAATAAATGAGTAAAAATGACTTTCAACGAAACGAAAATCGACGCCCCGGCGGACAGAAAATCTGTCATCAACACGCACTCGTCGACTGTGGGCCCATTTTGAAAGCCATGAAATTTGATACCAATGCATGGAGGACCATCCAACAACAATAATAACAAAGCAATAACAGACACACAAGCACTGTGCTCTTAGGCAACATACAGCCCCTACCAGACTAGATAATATCCTATATAAATATATATAATTATTATTTTCATTACTTTACACATTCGTGCAGCTAAATTTGAAAAAACTGCCTTAACAACCTTTGAGAAACACTCCTAAGAGGCAAAAGTCTAAATAATTATTTTTAAATTGTGCTTGACAAACATTTTCACAATAAAAATTAAATTAGAAATATATTTTTAATAAATGAAATATAAAAAAAATTGTATTAAAATGATAAAAAGCTAAAATGTCTTTCGTTGCTGAATTTCAAACAATTAATTTTGTTTAACAATTCAGTTTCCGGTTCCGCTTTGACAACCTGATTTTTATTGTCAAGTATTTATTTTGCTGCCTCCTGTTGCATAGCTATACACAAGTTTGTGCTACCCTAACTACTCGTTTGTAATGGGTATAGGGTATATATATAAAAACAGACAACAGTCGCAGTCTGATAGGACGACAGGCAATTTGAAAATTTCAATACTTTAAGCACTCATCATTTTTTAGTGTCCATTATTCGGTGTGGTTTTTAAGTATTTATAAAATTTTTTCAACTTTCATCGTATCGTGTTGAATTATTAAAGTTTCTGTCTGCTAATGTCTTGCTCAGAGCATCGATCGATAAATACACATTTTGCACAATATTGCAATTGTCGCGAGGGTGGTTTCATCAGTTTATTGCTGTGGGTGAATGGGGCTGGGATGTTGATGTTGATGTTTGTTTGCGTTTGTGATTGCTCAAAGTTATGGAGGAGACGTCGTAAAATTAATATATATAGTAGAGAAAAGGGCAGCAATATTTTTATTATTTGTTTTCAAACACGGCAAATGGCTTTATGTATTTTTATTATTGGACCACAAATGCTTAACAGCATTTCTGTTTGTGGCCAACATAAACTTTGCCACTTACAAACATGTTTTTCGCGATGTCAAAATAATAATAAACTAGGCGGTGGGGCGTGTTTGTTTAATACTATCTGAAATAATGGTCATAATCAAGTTGTGCTTTTTATGCGACTTGGACGTAATTATTAGCCAAAAGTTTCCCATAAAATATTGCTGCTTTTCGATTACTCCAATTTTGGTATAACCAAATAAGAAATGTTTAATTTTTCATTTACCATTTCCCATTTCCCATTTCATTTTCTCATTAGGCAATTTAATCTATGATGTTGCGTTTGGTTGTTAACATCATAAAATGATGTATTTATTGCGCTGCTTCAAAGTAAACATCAGTTTGTGTTTTGGATTATTGAGTTGCGCTTTTGATATTCGGAAATGTGTTTTGAATTATGAAAACTTTTCTCTGCAATTGATTGCTGCTCCAATTTTCAAAGACAGCAAAATGTTGTGTTTGTTTTTTGAAAATTTAGCGATGTAGACTGTCAGTTTTTGTACTTTAAAGTTTAAACTTTTCAGTTTGAAATGCCATAAGCTGCTTCCTATATCTAATCATCATTTAATTTATTTTCTCCCGCTATCTCCTCTCTTTCCCTTTCTCACACTTTCTCTTTCCTTCTCAATCTTTTAATTCCTTCTGAAGAAAAGTTAATTCTTACCAAAAATTCTTTAATATTGTTTCAATTTTTTGAGTTGAGCAACTTTCGGGCACATTTTTATGATAGATTGCGCTGTGCCTCCTCTATTTTTCCGCCGACTTTTGCTGACTTGTGTGGCTACTCTCGTGGCACGCTAAGATTTACTACCTGCACTAATCCCTGTGACGCATGCAGCAACGAGAACCAGGAGACTGAGTGAGAGGACAGAGGACAGAGAGCCGTATGTAGTTTGTTGTATCTGTAGCTAGAATTCCCTGTGGCAGGCCGGGGAAACAATGCTCGGGCATTCATTCGGGCGAAACTACCTGACCCCCCGTAAACCCTGGACAGAAAAATAGAAAGAAAACAAAAGCGGCTCTCAACTGCCGCAATGCATTGCACCTGGTGCTGCGCCATGGATGGGATTGAGAGACTCTCTCTCTCTCTCTCTCTCTATCTCTGTGAATGCCTAGTCTTAGCTGGATTCGGTTGTTGCTTCTTCGTTTGGTTTATGCATTTGTGAAATAGCACGGAAACATTTTATAACCAAACATGGAAATTTGGTTTTAATGCTTATTTGGTTTATTTTTTAACCTCGAAACAAGTTGGGGGCCCCAGCTGAGACTGTAACCCCAAATGCAAACAACAGGCAAATGAGCGGGAAGCAGAAGAAGCGAACTTAAACAATGTTAAGCTCTTCTTCTTCTTTCTCTTTTTTATTTTATTTTTTTTTTTATAAACCCACACAAAAAAAATAATAAGATAAGCACAGCGCTGCGGCACTTGAGGCGCCATTGTAATAATAAATCCAAATCAAGTCTAAATCAAATAGAGCAACATAATCTGCCATAATAATCCACACCGCCCCCTGCCCCCGCAGCAACTACTAATTTTTGAGGTGCGAGAGGCACTTGATCGTCATCGTCATCGTCACTTGTGTTGATCAAGAAACGAAAACTGAATATGAAAACATACATCAAATTAATGAAAATGAAAATGAATGTGTGGCTGTTGGCATAAATTGAATTTGATTGTTCAAGTAGTCAGTCAACTTGTCTCGCTCACTGTCTGACTGCCATAGTGCCTCTGCCACTGCCACTGCCTCTGCCACTGCCTCAAATTCAGCCTCTGAGTGTATCTAATGTAAATCGTAACGAGATGCACAGTGCCACGAGCGAAATAAATATTGTAATTTGTCAACAGTATTTTTTTTTATTAAATCATCTTTTTGATTTGCTGAAATAGTTATTAAATTATTTAAATCATGATTTATGTGGCTCACAATTTTGATGGTAATTTTTAAGCTCCATAAAAATAAAACTCAGATTTTGTTAATTAAAACGAATTCATATTTCATATTGAACAAACTAATTTCCATAATCTTTCTGTGCATTTGAGCTAGGCTCAAAATATGTCCTAGTTATCTCTACAAATGAAAAAATATAAAATTTAATTTATTTTCATAATTCGATTAATTTTATTTGCCAAATGAAAATGCAAGAGTCACAATTTTTGCTCTTAGTTGGTTTGTTTGAATTATATTCGTGAATTTAAAATGTGGCTTTTGAAATACTGACCTCAATAAAATTGATTTAATTATTTCACAATCTTTTTTATCGCTATAAAATACGAGAATCATCATCTCATTTAGTTGCTTAATCAGCTTTGTCACACTGTGCGCTCTGGTTGGATAGTATTCAAATTCAGTTTTCAAAAACAGCTGCTACACTTCATTACCATAAGGTTTGCAACCGAAGGGCAGACCTTGGGGCATATACATTGTATAGTACAATATGTAAAGCACTCATATCCTCAGCTCATTCCCCATACCCATCCCCAGATGCAATTTGATGTGTTATTATGCTTTTTGTTGCTTATCAAACTGAAAATTCAAATTCAACTAGCAGCGGCGGCAGCAGCAGCAGCAGCAGCAGCACATTGTTTACAACGCCCCCACCTAAAGCAACAACAACAACAACAACAACAACTGTAACAGCAACACACAAACACTTGAGGAGCTGCAAAAGTGACACTTCTAAGAGATTAAAGTGACATGTAGTGTCTGGACCTGGAACCCGGAGAGTTTTGCCAGTGCGAGTTGTAGAAAGTTGAGGCGGCATGAAATGGAATTATATTTGTTGTTATTGTTGTGCGACTGTTTGTGTGTATGTGTGTGTGTGTGTTGGTATTTGTGTGTGCTATGCATAGATTAATAAATTATAAGCCTGGTTGGCTGCGTTGAGACCTTTTGCGCTTTCTTTCTTACATTTCACCCAGTCTCCTGGGGGACACCAAGCCCAAAGCCAAGCCAAACTCGACTTCAACTCCGACTCAGATTCAGACTGCGACTCTCTGTGTGAATGTGGAGCAATTAATGTACGTGTTTTGTCATTTCATGCCACGACTGTGCCTGGGGAATGTACAACAAATAACCAAAGGCATATGTACATATGTATATATGTATATATATATATGTACATGTACTTTATGCACATAATTAAGCCGGTGTATCCGTAAAAGTATGCGACACTTCCGGCTCTACTGAAGATGGGCTTACAGAATAAAAAAATAAAAAAAAAAACAAACCCTGAGACACTCGTTCTCCATCACAGGCTCATTCATCTCTCTTGCACTCGCACTCGCACTCCAAATCCATCTTCAGCTCGCACTCTTCTCTCTTTTCTTGCCCTAATACAATTCATTGAGCGCTGACCACGCTTCTGAATAAAAAGAAAAAAATAGGGAAGGGGTTATATTTTCTTTTCTTTTTCTTTCTTTTTCTTCCTTTTATGCGGCATTTGTAATGTAAGCGATGGTGGATTGTGTGTTGGTATTGGGGAGGGGGGTGGGAGCGTGTGGTGAGTGCATTCACAGTGTCACATTGATGAAAGAGTCTGCGGAAATGCCAGAGCACGAGCAAAAGAATGCAGCTGGACATGGACATGGACGTGGACGTGGACGTGGACATGGATGTGGAACGTGTACTAGATGAATAGCTGATATAATGTTACACGCAAAAAAGGGGGAATGCCGTTAATTAGGCTTAAGCTGGAAAGATATGCGGGCCAAGTGTCATTAGTGGTAGCTAAACAGCCAATGTTTGATAAGAAATTTTAAATTAACCCTAATATGAATTACCGTATCGAGTTTTATATCTACATCAAGAGAATTTCATCAAAGCTGATTTTATATCTTCATATTTAATTTACGATTGACTTGGCATTTTTACTTGTCCGATTTAAGGATATCCCAACAAAAGAAAAAAAAAATTATAATCAAAAAATCGATTCAATTTTGAAAAAGTTATGGTAGTTTCTCTATCTAGAATATAATTGATGAATTTCATTTCAATTCTAAATATTTAATTGCTTAAAAAGGAATTTGCAGCATGGCAACTTTACATGTCCGATTTTAGGACATCCCCACAAAAGATTAAAAGAATCACATTGCCAATTATAATGAAATCTAATCAATTTTGAAAAAGTTACAGTAGTTCTCATACCTAGAATATAATAGATGAATTTCATTTCAATTCTTGTTAGGTATCGCATTCACTTGACGTTTGGAAGCTTCATCTCCCTGTCTATCCCTCATCCAACTGACAGCTCTTGGCTGGGGTCTGGTTTCTGCTCACAATCAACTTTGAATGAATGCATTATGATGCTGCTCTTGAAACACCCAAAGAGCTGCTGTTTCGTCTCATGTTGTTTAAGTGTTTCGTATAACACAAAATTGAACTCAAATGGGTTTCTCATCGTATTTACTTTATTATTAGCTAATAAATTGTTCAGCTTGTTGGATATTTCTATTTGTGCTATATTTATTTATATAGGCAGACAGCTTTCTAAATTGGTTTTATCTTATTTGCTTGGCCAATATGGAACTAACATTTCTTTTTGTCTATAATGCTGCTGTTTGTGGTGCTAATAAATCTAGCCTTGATTGATATGCTCATGTGAAGATAACAAGAGGTGCTTCAGTTCCGCCTTTGGCCTGCTGACAGCAGCTCTTTTTCACCCTGGTGCCATTTCACTCTTTGCTGACTTCAGCTTAATCCCTATTGCTTGGGATGCCTATACAAAAAAAAAAAGAAAAAAAAAGTGAGAAGAAATAAACACACCACCACCCCCCTGCTATATAGCTTATCTGGACAAGTTGAACAGTTGAGCTGTGAGTAGGAGAATTTGACACATGTCATAAGCAGTAGCAGCCAAACGCACAGACAATAAATACACTCTTCATTGCGGATGGTCCCAACTTGCATAAGCCACAAAAAAACAAATCACTTGGGGACTGTCAACGGGGCATGGGCACGAGCCAGGGGAGTGAAGGGCAGTAGGGAAAGGAGCGCAACTTGGCATTATTTGAATTAAGTGCATACTTAAGCGTAATTTATTGGAAAATCCACAAGAGCCCACAGGCGGCCCAAAGGGGCAGCCATTTAGTCAGCCAGATTGTGTGTGTGTGTGTGGCACACTATGTGTGTAAGCGCCAGTGGCTTTTAATAAATGGTATTGTTCCAAGGCAATACTTAGTGGTGGCTCATTAATCTGTAGACCAGCTACAGCTACAGCTTCATTCCATCTATGCCTATCTAGCGACAACTATTTGAATAGTGCGCTTCACTTGTTTGCCCAAATGTCACTCGCTTTTTCACGCCTTATCTTAACAAAACCCAAAAGCAAAGGCAAAGGCAAAGGCTGGCTGTGTGTGTGCTTTGGTGTGTGTGTTTTTGTGGGTTGTGTCTTGCTGATTGCGGTCTGCTGCTGCTCTTTCTTTTCATTAGACTTGTATACAAGTTGTAGTCGGTCCCAGGGCAACTCTCTTTTTTGGCTTTTGGAGTAACGAGTTATTGGCATGCATTGAATTTTTGCTTTTTGGAATTTTTCGTTTGCTGGCCCTTTGTTGTTGTTTGAGCACAAGCCAGCAGAGTAGACAATCATTGGCATGTATAGAATTTCACTGATTTATGTTTCATATGAGACAACTCAAGAGACTGACGCCCTGCGCCAAGCCACCCACCCAATCTCAGTCTAGAGAATCTGAGTCCCGTCTCCGGCCGGGTGACAATGCAGTGATTACATCTTTTGAGCATTTCACCCCACACACACACACACTTCCGTTTTGGCATCTTTATGGTTCTCGTCATCGTCATCCTCATCCACATCCACATCCACATCGTCATCGTCATCTTGTGAAGAAAGGCATGCCTTTGCAGCAACAAATATTTCTTGTGCGCCTTTCCTGATGCTGCTCTGCAAGCTAGAGAAATGATAAATTTTTGATTAAAGGCCCATCGTATGGATGGGTTGGCTGCCGACTGCCTGAGTTTGGCATGCCTTTGATAGGCAACTCCAAATAACACACACACACACTCGCACACTCGTGGCACACTCCAACTGTAGGTGTGTTCCCTCTTATGGTTGCTTACCTGCAATATATCCTGTAATTCATTTTCGATACAATGCTTGCGACTATGCTGAAAATTTCAGTAATTTATCAATAAGTAGCAAATGTAGTCATATGCTATAAATTAACATATGCTACAGTTTGACCTTTAGTAGTATATATAAATTGAACTTCTCACTCTACACATCACTATTTTTATATGGTCCACTCTTTAATAATGCAGTAGCCCCTTTAAGCATATATTATTCAGGGTATATATATAAATACTTTCCCAAGCTTGTTAAATTACATTTGCTGGGCAATGTTCTTTGAATTTTCATTGATTGCCTGTTAAGTATATTTGACAGGCGCATCTCTCTGTCTCTCTCTATCTCACTCTCTCACTCAGCCTCTTTCCATCTCTGTTTGCCTTGCTGTGACTACTGTACAGTTAGAGCAATCATTTGCCATCAGTCATATTACCAATCAAATATCAAGTCAATCGCTGCTGTCAGCTATCCAAATTCTAATTTAAACAATTAATTTCAATATGTGAAAGCGAGACGGAGAGAGAGTGGAAGTGCAAGAGAGCGAGAGCAAGAGAGTGGGAGAATGTGAGTGTATCTTTAACATGTCAATTTGCAAATTAAAGACAAAACATGGCAGACGATAAAGAGCCAGCGGGAAGTGTGCCGCAAGCAGTGATGGTAATGGAAATGGAAATGGGAGAGTAAAGTAGATGAAGAGTGAGAGAGGAAGCGAGAGATGAGGAGGTGGGGGCACTAGGAAAGACCACACAGTGCACAAGTGCACTAAATATAGAACAGATTTTTGACAGCGGTAGAGAATTGAGTTTGTGACGGATTTCAAGTGGGGAAGAACTGTGAAGAGAAGTAGCAGAGGAAGAACTGGAAGATTGAGGACCGGCACTTAGAAGACGGACAACGCACACACAAACACACACACTCATACAGAGAGGCACACTTAAATTTGTAGTCACTATTAATTAAGTCAAAGTGCTCTTCTAAGCTCTTAAATTTAACTGTTTTGTTGTCCAGCTAGCTTTAAATGGGTTCTAAACTAGTTGAACAACAGTTGAATAGAAATATTTTAAATCACAACATGCGTTGGATTGCTAAGCGGTTTCCATCCAATTAACCAATTAATGTGTTTAACGAAAGCTGAATTATTTCTTAATCAGCATACATTAGAATTCCCAGAAAATTAACTTGTGAAAAGAAGTTGGGAAAACACATGTTTTTTTTTTTACTTTACTCTAGCAAATATGTGAAGCACATAAGTTGAGTCATTAGCTCAGCCTACAAGTTGTTATTTGTTTCGTAATTCTTATCTGCCACCAACTTTTATTTAAGGAAACATATGTTCCCCGCTGCAAGTAGTAGCCATAATAATAGTTGTTCGATTTGAGGTGATTAGTCTTCTTTCTGTTGGCGCTGTCAGCTACTGCTACTGACAGGTGGTTTCAAAACTAACCCCTGAGCATTGTCGGAAGACCTTAAAGGCGGGGGAAACAAGTGAAAGAGGACTCTCAAAATTTGGTCGCTTAAGAATGAAAACTAGAAAATGTGGTCTTCCTTTGGTCAGTTTGGTGTTTCGGCTATGCAGGAAGTGAAAGTTGTTTAAATTGTTGTTCTGATGATGAAATTGTTGTTCTGATAATATGAATAATGTTTTGCAAATATAAAACTATCTACTAGAGTAAAGAATTGCTACTCTAATATATTTTCTCTTATTTATAGTCGCGTCATTTATTTCTTATCAAAACTGCAGCCAATATCCCATTGCATATTGTTGGTTTATTTCTCACATTTCTCATACCATTTGCATCGAATGCTGAAAACTTTAAATAACAACTGTCAATTTATTTTCATTCCCATTTCATTTTTTATATATATCTATATATGTAGAAAAGTTGTCAAAGTGTGTATGTGTCTCTAGCTATATATTTATATCGCAGTCAGTAACAATTTCCTGCCAATGCACTGACATAGACACGCTTGCCGAATTTATAGATAATTTTTCATGATTTTTCTTGACATGGCGTTTCATTCATTCCATCTCTTTCTATATATTTATCTATTTTGTTCTTCTCTTTTTCGTTGCAGATGCGCACAGCAGGTCACATAAATGGACGCACGGACCTCTTCTTGATGTTGATGATGATGATGGTGATGTTGATGAAGTTGCCGCTGCTGGCGAGGCAACTCTGAAACAACAACAACAAACTGCTGACAGCCAAGTGGCCAAACGACGTCGTCAGTGCGTGCACATCTCAAAAGATACAAAAACGAAGCGCATTTCCGGGCAACTTTACCTAAGCTAATGCAGAAAGTAAATCGGGCTACCTACGCACTCGTTGTTGCTCTCGCCGTCACTCGTCACTTTAACTACTCGTTACATTTGTAGAGCTCTCTCTCTCTCGATTTCGCTGGCACTGCCCCGCAACTCTCCAGCTGCTATCAGTTCTGCTGTGGCGCGCGGTCGCGTCGGGCTGCAAAAAGAAAATAAAATACGCGCCGGCTCAGCAACTCAAACAACAACAACAAAAACAACGACAACAAATAACAATAACGAAATACAATAAAAATTCACTCGCAGTCGTGAACAATCAATATAAATATATACATATATATACAAATTCGTAGTGGTGTTTAAGGGGTTGGAGTGAAAACACGTAGAAATCCCCAAACAACAATCCTTTTCGGAGTTGTGCAAATATTTGTGGAAACGTGATTGCTGTTGACAAAGTGGCGTCCGCACACGCACTCGATACTTTCAATTAGGCACGTTGCTTATAAATGTGCCACAATGGCGCCGCCGTCCAGGACGACGCAGCCACCTTCAACGCTGCAACCACCGACGCGTTGTAAAGCCATTGCCAACGCATTAATCCGGCAAACGCAAAAGCAATCGCTCCTGCTTCTGTTGCTGCTCCTCCTCCCACTGCTGAGCGTTACGGTTCATGCCGAACCGTATTCGGGCGGCTACGGCAGCTCGGCGATTGCCAGCGGCGGCCTGGGCTCCGTTGGCATTCACATACCCGGTGGCGGTGTGGGTGTCATCACTGAGGCACGCTGCCCAAGGGTCTGCTCCTGCAGCGGCTTAACCGTCGACTGTTCGCATCGTGGATTGACGCAGGTGCCACGCAAAATATCAGCCGATGTCGAACGACTGTAAGTACACAAATATATATACATATATATATTAATATTTATTTAGCCATCGACTAAACCCAAAAACAATAACAAAAATCAGCAACTACAACCGGTATTTTTTCAACTATTAGAAGGTTGTCAAAACTGTGCATTTTGAGGCTTGTTTAAGCTCCAGATTAAAACTGCATTTAAATTTGGAAAGTAAATTTCAAGTCCAAAAAATGAATTCTGAAAAAATTCAGTTAGTAACAGTTCCATAGCCATAACTTATTAAACTAAACAGATTTTCAAGAGCAATTTGCTCTTTTTCATTTAAACTGTTGATTAAATGTGGAATTTAATCAGAAAATATGGTGCTTGGTTGAACAACATGGAGTAACTTAAAAATTAGATTTTTTTGATGTTGTTTACAGCCACTTTTCATTCAATACGATTTAAAAATATAATAAATAAATCGAATAAATCGAAATTCAACTAAAAACTCAACTGAATTGATTTACAAGAGCATACAAAAAGACTTTATTTAAATATAAAAACCCGATTTTCAGTCAAAAATACTTTTTCAAAAAATGCATGTTAAAATGGCTAGTTGAAAGTCGAGATTAAACAGATTTTCAAAGGCAATAAGTTTTTTAGTCATGGTTTGACATATAGATAAATGCTGCATTTAAATTAGGAAACACGATTTTTGATGGGAAAATATGCAAAAATTCATAACTGCATCAAAGATAGTCTAGTCAAAAGTTCCCACATTACATATGCAAATTGTATAAGCATTTTTTAGTAGACCAAATTTTGTTTGGGTTTATTTATAGAGTATCTGTAGCCCAGAAAATGGAGTATTTGTTTTAAATTGCCAAATATTTTGTTTTAAAAACTGAAGATATTTTTTCATATATAAATTCAAGGTGAAAACAGTTTGCAAGCAAATTGTTAAATTATGAAGTGGATATCGTTTTTATTATTCTATAACAAAAGGCAACGAAATATATATATAAATATATAAAAATATACAACTAAATTAAATATGTAAATGGAAAACACAACTTTTTGCAGCTGTTGTTAGGTATTTGGTTGGGAATGTTTGACAGATGGGTCTGATGAGATATGAAATGACCAAAAATGCTACTGCTTTAAACGCTTATCTTTGCTATCTGTTTGCATTGCCAACTGCAAGAGCCACTTCGTCAGCCTTGACAATGATCTAGCTATTTTAAACGATTATCGGACATATATATATATATATGTTATATAAGCACTTATGGCATAGACATAACGCCATTCGCGTGCAGCTGACCATTGCTGGTATTTACTTAACAACAAACACAACACTAAAATCAGCAAAGGCAAACAACAAACAACAAACGGGAAACAACAACAACAACAATAACAGCTTAAGGCAAATAAAGATGGTGACCATGTCGACCAGTGTCGATAACAACGAAACAAATGGGCAAATGGACAAATGTTGGGATTGGGATTTGGTTGCATGGAAATCTCATTGGCTTCGTCGTTGTCGTCGTCGTCGTCGTCGTTGTCTTGGAGTCGTACATTAAATTGCCATTAAGTTTATTAATTGTTGCCGAAGCAGGCATCAGACAGCGTCAACTGCTCTGTGCTGTGTGTGTGCGCCCGTGTCCACTTTGGCAATTGTTGCATGCAACAACGTGCGCAAAATGGTCAAATGCATTAAGCCGACGCCACATAAATTAACGCGTCGGCAATTAGCAAGTGTATGCAAAATGCCACCATACCACACCACACCCCAACCACATCCTCAATCCTCCAATTACCCATTGGCCCCAACAGACCTGTAGACCGCTTCGCTTCACAGCGACCTCAAAAGCGGCAGTTGCCGCGTTTGTTGCTGTTGCTTTATTCTCTACATAAATTAATAACAGATATCCACGTTGGGGCAACAACAACAACAACAACATAGCCCAGTTATAAGCAGTCAGAATCGCCCCGAACAGTCAAATAGCGCTCAGGGACACATTTGTTTTATGCAAAAAGCAAAATGCAAAATGCAAAAAACAAGAAATGAAAAATTATACGACAAAAAAATAAAAAAAAATAATGAAAAAAAAGAACCAGGCAAAAATGAAAAGCAGAAACAGAAAACATATCAGCATGCGAAGCATATTTGCATTTTAAAATACGAGGCGCCTGTCCGAAACAGGGTGTTTCATGACACGCTGCGGAAAAGTGGGAATAATCGTTCTACGGAAAACCCCCAACTCGACTGACTGACTGACATATTTTTCAGTTTGAAGACACAAAAAAGGATGGCATAAAAAATAGATTAAATGTGTGCCAAAGTTCACATTTTATTTTTTGGGTTAAGAAAATGAGTTGCGTAAAATAACAGTCCATTGAAAAAACCATCGAAAATCTGGCAACAGCACTAAAAAACTTATAAAAATTGAAACGATATGGGAAAGGTAACAATTCTGAATCAGAGGCTGTAAAAGAGGTTGAAATTCGAGTACTACTTACATAGTAAGAAAAAATTAATTGAGAGATGAAACTTGAGCTACACAAATACGAGGGGGATGGTAATGGGGAGGGACAGAGGTATACTTAACAAAAAATGATTGACAGTTTTATTTAAAACCCATAAGTGAAAATCTATAATGAATACTTATGACTCTTGAGTATTAAAAGGCGAAGTTCTTAAAATTCAATCAATAATTGAAAAATAAAACTCGGAATTTAAGCGGTTTTTAACTAGCTGCTGGCATATTAAATTCTTTTTTAATTCGTTTTTAAATCAACAATCAAATCGTGTTTATTTGTATTTTAAGCTCGTGGAAATTGATTCTTTATTTAGTTCATGGCTAGCTTAAGAGCTTAAAAGAATTGTTGTCTTTTCTTCTTTGTATTGAAACAACATTAAAATCAGTCAATTGGTTGTTTAACTGAAAAGAATAATATTTAATTAGTAAAGTATTCTGTAAGCTTTATGATACGTAAATTCTCCAGGAAGGAAAGAATTTTCTTTTAGTAACATTGCTGAATGTCAGTTGTGTTAACTTAAATTTAATTACAGTAAAGTCATAAAATATACATCAGAATAATTTGCATTTGCAGTAACCCTTTATTTAAAATATATATTAAAAGGCGAACTAACTTTAATTAAAGGATTCTTTATAGCAGTTTAATTGATGTAACGTTAATTGCTGCATACATATAAAAAGTGGCTAATATAAGCCATGATAATCAGCAGTTGAGTTGAGTCACCCTAATGCCAACATTGACACTAACACACACACACACACATACACACATTTGTAGTTGTTTGTGTGTGTGTGTTTGCCCATCAAATATTGAACATGCCCACAACTATTGGTAGACACTGGAATAGCAGAAACAATGCTCCGATGCAAAAACAGCGGCCAGGGCAAATGTTGGCCCAGCCTTTCTAGCATGGAACACAGAACATCGAACAGAGCCGGAGCACAGGGCGCCGGGTACAGAGCATGGAGGGAACCTGGCCCAAGCCAGACCAAACTTGCCATTTAATTACACAGCCGAGTCTATGGGTATGGAAATGAGCATTGTGACAGTGGCAGAGGGGGGAGGTAGGTGAGCGCAGGTGAAAGGTGGATTAGAATGGTCGCTTAGCCAACTGTCAGTCTGCCAGTCAGTCATTCTGTCAGTCAGCCAATCTGTCAGTCTCTCAGTTAGTCAGGCCATCGCCCACACATTTCCTACAATTGACACGACAAAAGTTTTGCATACAATTTTGGAGTTCGAATAAAGCCAAGAACTCTTCCAAACCCCAGCGAACTTAACCCCAATTTGTGCCCAAAAGCCCTTTCACACCTCAAATGGTAAACAAAAACCAACAAAAAAAAATATATATATAATAAAATCATCCAAAAAGGTGAGCCTAATTTATAGCTGCCAAAAATCTTCAAAGAGCGCAGCCAAAAAAAAAGAGAAGAAGAAACGGCCAACTCAAGCTGAAATCTAATTGGAGCCCAAACAAAAATGGGAAAAAGAAAACCCACAAAAACGTTTTGGCCAATTTGTGAATGCCTGAACAAATCTAATGAAGTTAAATTTAAATGTTATATGTTAAATGTTTAATTATAGCAGCAGAAAAAAAAAACCAAAAACCATTTGTAAACTTAAGAAAAAAATATAACTTACGATTAGTATTAGTTATTTTTGAAAATCTTTTGAAAAATGTTTAGCAATTAGAAGCGACTTTAGTTTGTGTCTATTTTGTTACTTTTTTATCACTTTTGTTTTTGTTTTTGTTATTTTTTTGTCTGTTGTGTATCGCATCTCTTGTGGAGTTGTACGTCTTTGTAATCAGTTGGATCTAAGCCAGAGATGCCCACATCTTGCCAAGATATTAAGCTCATTAAAAAATATGCTTGTGTGTGTGTGGCTTAGTCTGTGTGTGTATGGCTCTGTGTGTGTCGTGTGAAGCAGATTGGCTCTGGGCATGATTGTACACTGGGAAACAATTTGCATCTTGTTTGAAAAAATATTAAAAAAGATTTGTTTTGAATTTATTTAATAAGTTTATTTTGTGAGCTCTTTGCGAAGCCTTAATCTTTAAGTATACTAAAGAAATATTATTTTCAATTGGATTTTGAATAACACATTTTAAGTTTTAATATCAAATGCAAATCTTTATCAATTAAATCAGTTTATTTTAAACACAAAAAATATTATTTGCCATTGATTTTAAAATATCTTAAGTCCGCTGCAAACAATATATTTTAATCAAATGAAATGCGCTTAAGCTGCATTTTATATACTGTCTTTTTGTCAGTGTACTTGCGCTCAGCGGCAACTTGATGCGAGTTTCATTAAGGCTTAAGCTGAACAATATTTCTCGTTTGGGCCTGGGACTGCGGCTCTGGACCCAGACTGAAGGTCTTGCTACCTGTTGTGGCTCGGCTCTTGGCCGCTCTTGGCTCTTGGCTCTTTTAACTGCCAACCTTACTCAAAAAGACGAAAAAAAAAAATAGCAGCTGAGGCACAACGAGTTGTTGTTGTTGTTGCTGCTATTGTTGTTGTTGTTGTTGTTGTGGATGTTGTTGCTTATGGCTGCGCATGCGCACATGGGTCTGTGACTCTTGTTCAGGTATTTTGTATCTCTTAGGTTGCATTTCATTGTTATGACATCTACAGGTAACAAATTTTCTGTATCTCTGTCTGTCTGTTTGTCTGTCTCTCTGTCTGTCTCTCTGTCTGTCTGTCTGCACCACCATAAAGAGTAGAAGAAACAAGTTTTCATCTACTCGCAGCGCATGTTAAATGATTAAATATCATATTTTCGTTATCAGACAAAAGGCTGTGTTTTCAACAGCCACAGCATCCCCCATTCTGTTCCCCTCTCTTTCTCTCTTGTCTGCTGTTGTCTCGCTCTTGCTGCATCTGCATCTGCATCTTCTCAGCTGCTTGTATCTCATATCTCAGATGTTGCAGTTGCTGCAGTTGTTGTTGTTGTTGTTGTTTATGTTTCTTATGTGCCTTGTCTTACAAGCAATTAAAAATGATTATCGCCTTTCACATGTGCAGTGCATTTGTTTCAGCTGATTTCGATTAGCGTGCAACAAGCAACTCGGGTTGCAAGTTGCAACATAATTAAAGACAATTCCTAATCGATATATATAATCTGCTAATTGTGTTTTCTCTCTCTTTATCTATATCTCTTTTTTTTTGCAGCGAATTGCAGGGCAACAATTTGACCGTGATTTATGAGACGGATTTTCAGCGTTTGACCAAGCTGCGAATGCTGTAAGTATTTAATTAGGATATTTAATTATATATTTTAAATATTTTATTTTTATCTTATTTTTTACTTATTATTTTTTGCATTTTTCAACAACTTTGAATGTATTATTTTAATTTATTCAGCAATTAATCTTAGCTTATCCATACAAAAAAAAAAACTAATCAAGAAACGCAAAGAAAAAAAGTATTTAATATTCATTAGCCTTTTTTTTATATAAATTTAATTTATTCATTTATAGATTTACTTACTGTGTGTGTATTAAATTACATTTTCTGTCATTGCGTAACTCAAAATGTGGCATGCAAATTAACACCAAATGTCATGATAACGTTCGCATAAATTCAAGCGGCAAATTGCAATTGAAAGTCACTGCGTAAAACAGGTCTCACAACATGTGTTTTTACTGTACGCTGATAGCTTACCATTTACCTGGATTTTGCAATACACAAATTTGTTGTTTACATTTTGTTGAATGCAATAAATGTGTTAAATGTTATTTTCAAATTAATCTAAACAATTTTAAATTGCTAAGCTGTAAAATAAAATAAACAATTATTATTATAAATATTACTTAACTAAACTATCTTTGTTATATCCACAGTCAATTGACGGATAATCAGATCCACACCGTTGAGAAGAATGCTCTGCAAGATTTGGTTTCGCTGGAGCGACTGTAAGTAGAGATCTGAATTGTAGGCCAATTGGTAAATCGAATCGAACTTGCTACTGCTAGTGCATGAGATTTTTTACAACTAACTTCACTTTTGAACTAACCAAAATTTGCTGCTCTTTATAGACATAGATTCACATAGCTCGTAGCTATACACATAACAAAAAAAATAATAATAATATTTAATAATAATAACTTATAATTATCGTGCAAAAATTTAATTTTAGTTGTTGCGATATTTTTGTGTTTTGAGTTTAACTTTTTGTATCTTTTTTCTCGTTTCGTTTTATGCATATCTCTCTACTTTCGTTGCGTTTCGTTTTGCGTATCTAATATGCTCGTACACCAAAAAAAAAAAAAAAAACAAAATACAAAAAACCAATCAAAAAACACCAAATCAAAAAAACCAAACACTTCACTCTATAAAAAACAGACGCCTAAACAACAATCGACTTAAGGCAATACCTGAAAACTTTGTGACAAGTTCAGCGAGTCTTTTGCGATTGTAAGTAATCAATGTAGCCATGTAGCAACTCTATACATATATACATATGTATATATATATATACTTTTATATATACATATATATGCGATTATCTACTTAACTACATATGCTATACAATAGTATGGTAGCAGTAGCACCCCAAGTAGATTACAAATGCTAACTCTGACTCTCTCTCAAATCCTTCCTCTTCCTGCCTGACTTACTGAATGATTTTCTGCCCATCTGCCTGCCTGCTTGCAACATCCTCCGACCTCAATAAACCTTGCAGAGACATCTCGCACAATGTGATCACAACGGTGGGACGTAGGGTGTTCAAGGGCGCCCAGTCGCTGCGGAGCCTACAGCTGGACAACAATCAAATCACATGTATGGATGAGCATGCCTTCAAGGGACTATTGGAGCTGGAAATACTGTGAGTACTCCTCAGTTTAATCTAATTAGCGACGGGGCCACCAACCAACATTGAACATTCAAAAAGGCGCATGTTGTGAAATCAAATGAGAATATTTCGGTTCATTAATCATCTTCAATGAACACGCATTGGTAAATCAACAGACAAAAGAATTAAATTCAGTTGGCAACAAAACAGACTTTAAATATTAAACAATACAAAAACAAAAAAAAAAAAAAGAGAATAAAAATAAATCAATAAAGCAATTGCAACAAATAATGCTTTAATATGGAAAATTGCCATAAATTGAAAAATAAATCACAATAAAATTAAATGCATATTTTATGAATCGATATTTAAAGATTAAATACAGAAATAAATCAGACTAACAAAAGCGATTTAAATAATAAAAGGTGCTAATAAATCACACACACACACAAATGCATTAAATAAATAATAAAAAAAAATGCAATTTATTCAATGAAATTGTTCTAACTGTAATTTGAACATTTTCACATGACTGAATGAATGCTCAAATTGGTGTTTTTGGGGCCCATCCCTAATCTTTTTTGGAGTTCAACGCAAGATGCATTCACTTGATAATGCATGAATGCAATCACCCCGCCCCCTCTCTCACTCTCTCTCTCTCTTCTCCACTCTCTCTCTCTTTTTTCTCCTACTTATATTCGTTTATTCCTATTTTTTGTCTAGCACACTGAATAACAATAACTTGACCGCTCTGCCGCACAATGCCTTTGGGGGATTGGGAAAATTGCGAGCGCTGCGCCTCTCTGACAACCCGTTCGCCTGCGATTGCCATTTGTCCTGGCTGTCGCGCTACCTACGCAGCGCCCCCCGTCTCGCCCCCTACACGCGATGCCAGTCGCCGTCGCAGCTGAAGGGCCAAAACGTGGCGGACCTGCACGATCAGGAGTTCAAATGCTCAGGTATGGAATGGCGGCACACCAACGGACAGTTTAACAGTTTTTGTACCAAAAATGGACAAATGTCGTGGGGGCCTTTTTGAAATGCTATGCCAAATTAATTAGTTTTATATGCCCGAGCACAACACACACAACACACAGCACAACACACACACACACACATAGAGCACAAAGCATTGTAAATCATAAGCAGTCATATGGGCACGCCCCCCTGCTGTGTGCCGCCCACTCAAACCAATAACAATAACGAGAACAAGCAGCAGATAGAGTCGAAGGGGTTTAGGTGGCTTGGGGGGCTTGGGGGGTTGGGGCGAGCTGAGCATCATCAACGTTGTGTTTGCCAAAACGTTTAACGCCGTCATCGCTTTGCTTGATTGGGATGCAGATGCTCAAACGCTGCTGCGGGCAACAGAGCAGCAACAGCAACAGCAGCAGCAGCAGTACCAACATTTGGAAAGCCTCCCAATGGAATCTTCGACTCCAACAAAAAAATTGAGACTCTTTGGGCTGCTCTGCTCAATGAAGCGGAAAATGTGCGCCAAACGATGCCATGAAACGAGTTTTTCCTCCATCGTTCATTGTATTTTGCCGTTATGCTCTACGGCATTAAGAGTTGCACACTTTTAACAGGCACTTTGGCAATTCACCTAGCCAAATCTGAAAATGATTATTGTTAAATGAGGCATTAATTTTGATTTGATTTGATTTTTGTTTGCTTGTTAAATGGCTTGTTTTATATTTTTGTTTGAATGAATCACTAGTTAAAGATTTGATGCCTTTTTAATGCTTCATAATTTGAGTAAAGTTCAAATTAAATTTTACTAGGGGAAAATCTACACCAAAAAAAAAAAGTGTGGCTAAAAAAAGAAGTGTGAAAAGTTCAAAGAGTTGGCAATTTGAAAGAGGTGAAAACATTTTTAATGTATTTTTAAGCGATTAACTGCTGGGTTGCAAAAGTGTATATTTTGTCGGAATAAATAGCTCAGCTTAAATTATAAGTTAGTGTTAACAATTTTTCTGAAAACTCCCATAAAGAGTATTGATTAAGAGTTGGGCGTTTTTTTTTTTTTAGCTGCCAGAGCATCTAAGATTCGTCATTTTTTTTTTTTGGTTTGCTGCTAGTTTTGCCTTAGTTTGTGCTCTGTTTGACTTTCGTTTTGTGTATACAAAAATGCTATGGAATTATGTGGGTAAACATTTATGACCAGCGGCAGCTGTGGAAGCTCTGACGATGCTTGTTGCTCTTGTTGTTGTTGTTGTTGTTGTTGCTGTTTTAGTTGCATCTTGGCGCGCAACAGTAGCATTCATAATTATGTAGTTGCTGCTGCTGCTGCTCTTGCTGTGGATCAAATCAAATGCAAGTAGCTAGCTAGCTGAATGAATTCGCTGGCTGTGTGCAGCTAAATATGCAGTTTGCTTTACACTTGCCACTTGCCACACTTGCTGCACTTGCAGGCCTCACCGAGCATGCGCCAATGGAATGCGGCGTGGAGAACAGCTGCCCCCATCCCTGTCGCTGTGCCGATGGCATCGTCGATTGCCGTGAGAAGAGTCTGACGAGTGTGCCCGTTACGCTGCCAGATGATACCACCGAACTGTGAGTCCAAACCACATGCAAAAAAAAAAAAAAACCAGCAAATGAACATTTTTTTTTCGTCTATTTTTTGCAGTCGCTTGGAGCAGAATTTCATCACGGAGCTGCCAGCCAAATCGTTTTCCAGTTTTCGACGATTGCGACGCATCGATATGTCCAACAACAATATATCGCGCATAGCACACGATGCGCTAAGTGGCCTAAAGCAGCTAACCACGCTGTAAGTACAACTGCCACAAGTGGCAACAAGTAGCCATACGCCAACCAAATGTGCACTCGCTTCGTTAAATGCGAGTGGTGTGCGTGTGTGCGCGTGTGTGTGTGTGGAGTGGTGTCAGGTCCGTCACACACTCCTGACAGCACAGCCCAGCCCAGTTCAGGCTGACTGGGCCGAAGGGCTCACAGCTCAGGCTTGAGTAGCTAATCGGCCTATGCTAAGCGTTGCCAACACCGCAAGGCATCAGATTACCTGTGTTGCCAACAATGTGCCCCCCAAACATGTCTGTCCCTCTGTCTGTCCGTCTGTCTGTCTGTGTGCCAAACCAGTTGCCGCCCGCAATGACAACAACAGAAATCCACCACAAACTGCCTACCTTCTTCTGCTACTTCTTCTTTTTTAGCTCTGTACCCTATACTCCTTACAAATAGGTTAAATGGGTATTATGAGTCGGAGCACATTTATGTAATGGGCAGAGGAAGATATAACATATATATGTGTATAATCTGGCTAATAATCAGCAGACAAAGTCAAAAAGAGTTCATAGTTTTTCAAGCAGATTTTACTTTAATTATTTCCACTTTAAGCTTTTGATTTTTATCGATAACTGCTTGCGATTTAAATATAATATATATCGATTGATGATAGCTGATTGCCATTTGGAAATTGCCTTAAAGATGCACAGCTTAAAGACATCCCATATCATATTTACTCAATTACAACTATTTACAGGGTATCTGCCAAGCGAGCCCAATCCAAGCTGGAGCCTCGCTTGTATTGTGTATTTTTTATATGTGCTTTATTCATTTCCTTTGTGTTTTCTCTGTTTCTCACTCTCTTTTTGTGTGTGTGTGTGTGTGTGTTCGTTTGTGTGTTTTGCTTACAGCGTGTTGTATGGCAATAAAATAAAGGATTTACCCTCGGGCGTATTCAAAGGACTTGGCTCACTGCAGCTGCTGCTGCTGAATGCCAACGAGATCTCCTGCATACGCAAGGATGCCTTCCGCGACCTGCACAGCCTCAGTTTGCTGTCGCTGTACGACAACAACATCCAGTCGCTGGCTAATGGCACATTCGACGCCATGAAGAGCATCAAAACGGTGTAAGTACTGCCAATCCCCCATGCCCACGCCCATGACTCCCTCTGCCACTGTTGCATTGCATGATGTTGCAACTGAGCTGGCTTGGCTGGCTGACTGACGCCCCATTTTCGGAGCATGCAAGACTTGAATGGAGGAGTACCCAGTCAGCCAGCCAGTCAGCTAGGCACCAAGGCACCCAGGCACTTTGGTGTTAAACCTCTGAAGTGCATTTAGTAGTTGCTTTGACTTTGCCCACTTCTTTGCCCTCCCCCTCCCCCTCCCCCCACCCAGCAGCGCCATCTCGTTGACATTTGTTTAGCAGCCAAACAACATCCGCCGCACCGCCTTTTCAGTAATATCGCCTGTGAACCGTAAAGATGTTCGAGGAACAAAAGATGGGGTTTTCTTTAGGCCAACTAACCAGCCAACCAAAAAGTGGGAGGCAAATCCTGAGCATCGATAAATGCGCTGTCTTTAAGTGCTGTGCGGCTCTTAAGTTGCCGATACGATGTGCTCGAGTGGGTTAAGTATTTGCCAGGGTTGTCAACATAAAAACAAATAACTGCGAAATACATTGCAGCAGCTAAAAGAAAATACAAACTTGTTTGCCAAATGCAAAAGTTGCTAAAAAAAAAAAAATAACAATACTTAAAAAGAGCCAAAATAAGTTTCTAATAAATGTATAACAAGAATATCGAGTAATAAATTCTACACAGAATTTGTAGAAGTGAAAACTTGACAAGACAAAACTAAAACTGAATTCAATTAGTGTGGCAAAAACCCGCACTTTGGTAACAAGATGAGTTAAGATGACTTTAGTAGTTGCCAGCTTCTGTTTAATGGGCACTCTGTCACAAGGCATTAACAGGGACAGCTCACTGCTCGATGCGCTTGACGGGATGCGACGGGAGGGAACAGGACGAGGATTGCCTTTGAAAATAGTTTTCAAAAACGTTGCCGACAATGACAACAACAACAACAACAACAACAATAAACAACGGAAACGTTGCAGCCACAGGGCTCCTGCACTTTTAAGACGTCTCAAGTCTCTCTCTTCTCCAACCGACAGTTTTGCTTTTCTTAACTTCCACTAGACCACCCATTTTGCACCCCTTTTGTGTCCCCTCTGTTTGCTGCCCCTCTCGCAATTCCCTACGCTCCATTCAGTATTCACTACAAATGCTCAATGCTACTTTCTTGCTTTCTTTCCATTTGCAACACACAACGATTATATAAATATATATACATATATATATACATATATATATATGTATTACGTATAGACATTTGGCCAAGAATCCTTTCATTTGTGACTGCAATCTGCGCTGGCTGGCCGACTATTTGCACAAAAATCCCATAGAGACAAGTGGAGCACGCTGTGAGTCACCGAAGCGGATGCATCGCCGGCGCATTGAATCGTTGCGCGAGGAGAAATTCAAATGTAAGTGCGTCTCCCACTACCCCACTCCCCCACTACCCCCAACAAGAAGAAAAGTAGAAGAATATGTCTTAACTTTCCACAAACCACCCCCCCGCACCATTTGTCTGACATTTGTTGCAGGTTCCTGGGATGAATTGCGCATGAAGCTATCCGGCGAGTGTCGCATGGATTCGGACTGCCCGTCGATGTGCCAGTGCGAGGGTACGACCGTTGACTGTGCGGGACGTGGCCTCAAGGAAATACCACGCGACATTCCGTTGCATACCACCGAGCTGTAAGTTGCACCCACCACAAACACCCTCGTCTAATATACTTGCTGCATTTTATTTCACTATAAATTATTAGACAACAATGCAAAACCAAAATAGCTTTGAATCAGTTTAAGCCAGTTTAAGTTTTGTTGCTAAATTATTCGCTAAATTGCGCTTTATTTATTGCTTAACGCTACGTAAATTTCAAAGGTGCCACAGATTTTCCACTCGGTTGCAAAGTTGCACTCAGTTTGCGGTGATGCAACTCCAATTTCAAATATTTTAGATTTAATCGAATCGGAAAAGTAGTTTTGTGGTTAATCTTCTTAAAAAATAAACATTTGCTCAGCTTGAGTTAGCTAAAAATTTGTGCATTGAATTTTAATTTGTTAAAAAAGAATGTTGATTAATTGAATGTAAAAGATTTTGTTTTATTTTTTCAACTTTCTAAACAAATTTGTTTAAATCTAAATTTTGTAACTAATGAAAAGTGTTAGTCAAGTTGAAATATATAATTTTGTTTCAACCAAAATCCTAACTATATATTTTAAAATATATATATTTTACGCTCGCAATAAATGCACTCAACAATTATTTAAATTATTTAAAAACTTTGACTTGAAGCTACATCAGAAATTAATTAAAAACGAACAATTTTGTGAGCCAATTTCTACTTTGTCGAAGTTTCAAATAAGCAGCTTAAATATTTAACACACAGTTGAAACACTCAGTTGAAACTGTGTGTAAATTGTGTGTGTATGTGTGTGTGTGTGTTTGTTTGTGTGTGTTTTAATGTGTATATTGTATTTTGTGCTCGTAGTTTACTCAACGACAACGAATTGGGTCGCATTAATTCGGATGGACTCTTTGGGCGACTGCCGCATCTGGTGAAATTGGAGCTGAAGCGCAATCAGCTGACTGGCATTGAGCCGAATGCCTTTGAGGGTGCATCCCGCATCCAGGATCTGCAGCTGGGCGAGAATAAGATTAAGGAAATATCGAATAAAATGTTTCTCGGCTTGCATCAACTCAAAACGCTGTAAGTTGAAAACTTTCAATATTTATTTGAAACTTAAAACTATTTAAATATTTTTGGTTTTTTTTTTTCTCTTTGCAGCAATCTGTATGACAATCAAATTTCATGCGTTATGCCTGGCTCATTTGAGCATTTGAACTCGCTGACGTCTTTGTAAGTATAACCCCTGAAATACATTTAACCCTTACCTCCCCCTTGGGCTTCTTGGCTGCCTTGATGCGTCTGCTGGTGGCAATGCATAGCAATTAAAACGGTGCCAAGTGGTGCAGAAGCGGTGCGGCTGCCACTGCTGCTGCTGCTGTTTCTTCTGCTGCATGCACTTCAATAGATAAATGATTTAGCTTTGGCATTAATTGCCTCGTTCGTCTCTGCTCGTCCCTGCAGCGGAGGCCTGCCTCCTGCTCCCCTAATGCCTCGTATCGCAGGGCACACACAGGGCACACACAGCGCATGAGGCACATAAAATGAGGTTAATGGTTTTGATTGTTCTCTAGTTGAACTTCAATCTGATTTCGTTTCACATCAAAACAGAAGCTGCCACTGCTGCTGCCACTGCCGCTGCAGAGGCTAATGCTGATTTTGATGCTGATGCTACTTGCTACTTACGGCTGCCTCTGCTGCTGCTGTTGCCTCTGCTTCTGCTGCTGCTGCTACTTGCGGCTGCTTCTGCTGCTTCTGCTGCTGCTTCTGCTGCTTTACCAAATCCGGTTTTCTTCGTTGCATGCCACAAACTATTGTATATAATTCAATTGAACTTCAATTTATAGCAGGGCTGCCGACGATAAGAGCCCCAAACATAAACACACACAACACGTACATAAAACTCACTCGTTGTCTTTTTGTATGTGTGTGTATTTGTGTGTGTGTGTGTGTCTGTCTGCTGCTCCATATTGTTGTAAATCAACCCTCACAGCACACACACACAACCACACACAATTGCGAGTGTGCGCTGCCTTCGATGATTTAATTAATTAAAATTGAGTTCAATAAAAAGCGCAAAACCATATTATACAGTACAACCTGCCTAAGCTAAACATAACAAAAAAAAAAAAAACATTAACAAATTCTGCGTAATTCATCAATTGAGATTTATTGCAAATGTTGTGTAAAGAAAATAATTTAAATTTAAACACAAATTAAGATTTATAACGCTCGTAAAATTTATCGAAAATGAAAAAAAATATTGAAGAGAAAAGTGATAAATATTTAGCAAGACTTACAACGAGTTCAGTTTAATTAGGTTAGACTGTAAATTGGGTGTGTGTGTGTGTGAGTGTGCGTATGTGTGTGTTGATTGTGCTGGTAGCTGCTGTGAGGTGTTGTGGTTCATCTAAAATTATTGTAAAATTCATTTAACTAGCTAATAAATAGCATCAATGAAAGTCATTAAGTGCTGTGCACCACACGACACCCACATGCTCAATCAATCAGGTGGATGGGTGGTAGGGAGGTGCAGTGGGGGGTGTTTGAAAGTTTGAAGGGTAGCGAGGCGAAAGTCGGTTGGAGTCAGTCAGCAAAAGTGTTAGTTAGTTGCCTGCGGCATATCTTGCACACCCAACACACACGCACACTCAACACGCACACACTCACACACACACTCACACACACACTCACACACACATATACTCACACACGTTGCTAGCATGACAAAGCAGCATTGCTTATTAAATTAGTCTGGACTTGGTATATCGTTTGGAATTGCCAATGTAATTTGCGATCCATTGTTTCGCAAGGCTTGCAGTCTTTCAACTGGGCGCATAATTAAAGGCCTTATAGCACTTATGTATAAATAAATGTAGGTATGTGTGTGTGTGTGTCTCTATGCCTGCCCCAAGTTGCAAAATTGAACAAAGTGAAACATATGCTGGCAACCATTTGCATGCCCAAAGTGCAAAATTGCTATTAATTAATGAAACCATTCAAAATTATATGTGTGTGCGTGTGTCAGTGTGTGTGTGTAGCCAAGCTGATATTAAATATCAATAATGCAATTACCACGAGTGACGCTCCAAAATTGAATTAAGTTCTATCAAAAGCTCATATGCAACGGCAATAAAAGCTTAACGAAGGAATCGACGGGGAAAGGCAAAAAGTGATAAATGCAAATATTGAAAGAGTTAGTTTAGTCAAAAGAGCTTTGAGCTTTAAGTGAGCGGATTTTACAGCTATTAAAGCACTAATAGCAATTAGCAGTAAAGAGAGCAAAAGAGAAACAGAGATGATGATGATGATGATGATGAGTTCTTGTAAGTATTGCTATCATTTTGAGCTTAAAATTTATACCACTTGAATTGCTCACTCAGTGTAAGCCCTAAAACTTAACAATTTTAAGTTGTGTTTAACAAAGTTTATAATGACTTAATACCACTCGCAAAACTTTCATGTGGCTCGTCAGCATTTTGCAGTCATTGCGTACTTCATTCAGCTTACTTAAAGTCTCTTTCTCTCAATTGATTTAATCCCACTCGAAAGGCACTTTTCGTTCGATTAATTAACTTCCAACTATGATTAATAGTTTCTGCCTGCACTCGAATAAACTGAACAACATTTGAAGTTTTGAAATTGGCTCGCAACAATTTCAAATGCGAAACGCGTACTTCAAACTAATTGAAATAAAATACAATCGTAATGAAGGAGAAAAAAAAAACCTGTGCATTTCAATCAATCAATATTATTTTGATTATTATTTATTTTGTTTTGTTTTGTTCTGCAGAAATCTGGCATCGAATCCATTCAATTGCAATTGTCATTTGGCCTGGTTCGCCGAATGGTTGCGGAAAAAGTCATTGAATGGCGGCGCGGCACGTTGTGCAGCCCCACTTAAGATACGTGATGTGCAAATTAAGGATTTGCCCCACAACGAATTCAAATGTAGCAGCGACAACAACGAGGGCTGCCTCGGCGATGGCTATTGTCCGCCAGCTTGCACCTGCACCGGCACCGTTGTACGCTGTTCGCGCAACCAACTGAAGGAGATACCACGTGGCATTCCCGCAGAGACATCCGAACTGTATCTGGAGTCCAATGAGATCGAGCAGATACATTATGAGCGCATCAGGCATTTGCGTGCCCTGACACGACTGTAAGTTAGAGTGCCGCTTGCCGCCTGCCACACTATTGTTGTTGCAACATTATATAAAATTGTCGATTTTTTGTTTCTTTGCAGCGATCTTAGCAACAACCAAATCACCATACTATCCAATTACACCTTTGCCAATCTGACCAAACTATCCACGCTGTAAGTAACGACGCCTGCACATTTCTAATGACTTTTTAATTGCCACAATGCATAGGCATTAAGCCAACACGAATCGAATCGAAACGAAACGAAACGTTTTCAACCTCAAGAGGGCTTGACACAATTTTTTTTCTCTCTTTTTATTTTTTTTTTTTTGCGGCAATTGCATTTTGCGGTTTAATGCGACTGAGGGTATTGGTGGCGGTGGTGGTGGTGGTGCTGGTGGTGACTGTAACTGGCCACCCTTGGCCTGGGCTCGTCTCAACCGGCCACGAAATTCATTCGAGACGTTAAGTCGTGACTCGTGCTTAAGCATTAGTTGTCGTTCACCTCCTGCTCCACCAGCCCCACTTCTCGCTCTCTCCCTACTCCTCCTCCTCCTCCTTTAGCCCACTGTTATGTGCGCTATCCGTAATCAAAGCTGTGCCGTTTTGAATACTCTGTTCGCATTGAGAGCAAGACTATATTGGTTTCTTTTTTTTATAGATTGCAATAAATAACTGCAAAAGAATTTAAAAAAATTTTACAAGAGTATTTTAATAATTTAATTTATTATCCATTATTGTAAAAACTAAAAAAAAGAGGTTAATTAATTTTGTCTAATTTTTAAAAAGTATGTAAAATATTTCTACAGATTAAATAATATACAAAAATCGAAAAGTTCTCCGATTTATTTGCTATCCTTGCCTATTTTATAGTTTACAGGGTAAACAGCTGTGCCGATTTGAATACCCTGCAATAACTCAGAGCAAGGCTATACAGTTTTTTCCTTAGATTGCAGCAAATAACTGCAACAGTTTCTAAAAAAAATATTTTAAAACTATTTTAACAAACTCTGCATTACTGTAAATACCAAAAAAGAAAAGTTATTTAATTTTGTCAGACTTCTAAAAAGTATATAAAATATTTACACAGATTAGATAATATACAAAAATGTATTATCAAAAATATCTTCTATTTATTTGTCACAGTTTACAGGGTATCTCGTTAGTCAAGTACTTTTGAAGCATTCGCACGATTTGTGCATTTCTTTTCAATTTGTGGCTGTGGCTGGTTAAAACGTTTTCCAATTACTTTCATTTCTTCATCATCATTGAGAATGTGGAAATGCCGCATGTGTCTGCAATTTGGTAAACGTTTCATTTGCTTCTCTTTTGGCCTCATTTTTTTTTTTGTATTTTTTTTTGTTTGTGTAGCATCATCTCGTACAATAAGTTGCAATGCTTGCAACGTCATGCGTTGTCTGGTCTAAATAATCTGCGCGTGCTCTCGCTGCACGGCAATCGGATATCCATGCTGCCGGAGGGCTCCTTCGAGGATCTCAAGTCGTTGACACACATGTGAGTAGCAATTGTGGTTTCTTGTTAACCTCTGTTGACCCCTACATCCATTCTTCCATTCAGTGCACTGGGCAGCAATCCATTGTACTGCGATTGCTCGCTGAAATGGTTCTCGGACTGGATTAAGCTGGACTATGTGGAGCCGGGCATTGCACGCTGTGCCGAACCGGAACACATGAAGGATAAGCTAATTCTGTCGACGCCCTCCTCGAATTTCGCCTGTCGCGGCAAGGTGCGCAACGACATCCTGGCCAAGTGCAACGCCTGTTACGAACAGCCCTGCCAGAACAAGGCTCAGTGCCTGGCACTGCCGCAGCGGGATTATCAGTGCCTCTGCCAGCCGGGCTATCATGGCAGGCACTGCGAATTCATGATCGATGCCTGCTATGGCAATCCGTGTCGCAATAATGCCACGTGCACCGTGTTGGAGGAGGGACGCTTTAGTTGCCAGTGTGCCCCCGGCTATACGGGTGCCCGCTGCGAGACGAACATCGATGATTGCCTCGGCGAGGAGATCCGTTGCCAGAACAATGCCACCTGCATCGATGGCGTCCAGTCGTATCGCTGTGAATGCCAGCCGGGCTTTTCGGGCGAATGGTGCGACACAAAGATCCAGTTCTGCAGCCAGGAGTTCAATCCCTGTGCGAATGGCGCTAAGTGCATGGATCATTTCACCCACTACAGCTGCGAGTGCTCGGCGGGATTCCATGGCATCAATTGCACGGATAACATTGATGATTGCCAGAATCATATGTGCCAAAATGGTGGCACCTGCATCGATGGCATCAATGATTATGTGTGCATGTGCCCCGATGACTTTACCGGCAAATACTGTGAGGGACACAACATGATCTCCATGATGTATCCGCAGACGTCGCCCTGCCAAAATCACGAGTGCAAACATGGCGTTTGCTTTCAGCCCAATGCTGCCGGCTCCGATTACCTGTGCAAATGTCATCCTGGCTACACCGGCAAATGGTGCGAGTACTTGACCAGTATCAGTTTTGTCCACAACAATTCCTTTGTGGAGCTGGAACCGTTGCGCACAAGACCCGAGGCGAATGTCACCATTGTCTTTAGCAGCGCTGAGCAGAATGGTATTTTAATGTATGACGGACAGGATGCCCACTTGGCCGTGGAACTGTTCAATGGACGCATTCGGGTTAGCTATGATGTTGGCAATTATCCAGTTTCGACGATGTACAGCTTCGAAATGGTTGCCGATGGCAAATATCATGCTGTGGAACTGTTGGCCATCAAGAAGAACTTTACGCTGCGCGTCGATCGTGGCTTGGCACGTTCGATTATCAACGAGGGCTCCAATGATTATCTGAAGCTCAGCACACCCATGTTCCTTGGCGGTCTGCCCGTGGAGCCTGCTCAGCAGGCGTACAAAAATTGGCAAATACGCAATTTGACCAGCTTCAAGGGCTGCATGAAGGAGGTGTGGATCAATCACAAGCTGGTCGACTTTGGCAATGCACAGCGCCAACAGAAAATCACGCCAGGCTGCGCCCTGCTCGAGGGTGAGCCCACTGAGGGCGAGGAGGATGATGAGCAGGATTTCATGGACGAAACTCCGCACATCAAAGAGGTGAGTCCTCTTCATACACAAAAAAAAACTTTTACTAAATGAATTTGTCTTGTTTCTTGTTAGGAGCCTGTGGATCCGTGCTTGGAGCACAAGTGCCGTCGCGGCAGTCGTTGTGTGCCCAATGCGAACTCCAGGGATGGCTACCAGTGCAAATGCAAGCATGGGCAGCGTGGACGCTACTGCGATCAAGGTGAGGGCAGCACCGAGCCCCCCACAATCACCGGTACATATTGCGATCTTCCCCAATCCTAACATTCATTAAAAACCATACATGTCAAGCGGATTTGCGTGGGTGGGTTCAGAATAGAGCTGATAAGGACAGTTATCCTTATCTGCAGGGGATATCAGTTGTGGCTGGTCTAAAGTATTGCTTAGTTTATTTATATTTAAAAACTTTAAATATTTCATTATTTAACAGTTATGAAATTTGAATATAAGATTAGGCAATTTAGATCAAAAGTCAGATATTTAATTGACTTCCCCTAGAAGAATATAGAATATTATACAAATTTATTTGACTTCCCCTAGAAATGATTAGAATATCATTAAAAATTTTGTGAACTCTCCTAGACAAGTTTAGATTTTTATACAAATTTATGTGACTTCCCTTAGAAAAGTTAAGGATATTATACAAATTTACAGCACATAGTTTGTAGACTTAGTTGAGAAGAAAAGTTCTTAAAAAATATCCCAACTTTAAACAGGAAATAACACTTTGAAATATCTATTACGATTCCAATACAAATTAAAGTTATTTTAACTTTTTTTTCTAAATTTAATTTGTCAGCGGATTAAATGTAAATTATCTGTTTTTCAATCGTCTAATTGGCCCAAGGCAGATTTGCTTCAGGAGCTGAGTTGAAGGCGTCACAAGATTCATTTACAGCTAGCAAGTTGAATGTAGGCAAAAAAAAGTTGAAGAAGCTGAATAAAAAGTCAGTTTTTTATAAACTACGATTGCGGCAAGTGGAAGAGAAAGAAAAGGAGAGTGGTTAAGGAGGTGTAAGGAGGGGGGGAGTGGGTGTCAGAGAGTGTGTTGTAATTTGCTTACACAATTTGCGTGCAAACTTGCACTCAGATTGCATGCCTCACAAGAACTTGTACAACTTTCTTGCAACTTAGCGCACCTTTAAGGACACCCTACTCTACGCTACACCCTACGCAACCCGCTTGGCTATGCTACATAACTTAATTTGCTTACACACACACACAAACACATACGCACACGCAGAAACACACACACATATTCATATACATACGCAGCACTCATTACACACATTTCATATCAGACATCAATGGGGAAGTAGTTGTTGCTGGGGTGTGGGTTGTGTGTGTGTTGTGTGTGTGTTGTGTGTATGTTGTGTGTGTGTTGTGTGTGTGTTGTGTGTGTGTTGTGTGTAATCTCATTTGCCGGCCGCTGCCTTGTCAAAGGTAGCACACTAATTGCATTTCTACGTTTTGTTGCATCGTTCGTTTCACGTTTTTTTTGTGCTTCTTTTTTGCTTTGTTGCAGCCGCAGCGACGTGCCGCAAGGAGCAGGTGCGTGAGTATTACACGGAGAACGACTGCCGCTCGAGGCAGCCGCTGAAGTACGCCAAATGCGTTGGCGGCTGCGGCAATCAATGCTGTGCGGCCAAAATAGTGCGTAGGCGCAAGGTAAGTGCAACCTCCCCCAAAAAATATTCATGCCACATATATTAAACGACATTTTCATAAGAAATTTCACGTTCTGAGTGTGTCCTGAAAGTGGCATTAATGAAAATGTCGTTTTTTTTATTGCATAATTGCGCATTCAAGTTGCATAAGTGGGAAATACACAAGGAGTGGCGCCTGTCGCTTTCACTTGCCACACATTTGCAACTTGAGGCAGCAGCGATGATTGAGCAGTGATTTTTCGCTTGGCATTTTATCCATAAATTTACAGAAACTTTTAAAAATGTTCTACTTAATGGCTCAAACTTTTGGCAACTTGTCAAATTGGCTGACAGTTTCAGCTAATCAGAAAGCAAATAAATCGTGTTTTCAGCTTGAAATATATTTAGCTATTTTTTCAATATAAGCATTACTATATATATTTTTATGTTAATAGATCTTTAATCTATATTTTGATCTATATTCACAGGTGCGCATGGTGTGCAGCAATAATCGCAAATATATCAAGAATTTAGATATTGTGCGCAAATGTGGATGCACCAAGAAATGCTACTGACTGAAAGATGCGACTACCCAATTGCTTAGACCAAGCAATAGCAGCTTAGATGTTAGCCTAGGAACACATTTAAACTTAACTCATAATACCAATAATAATAATAATAATAATAATAACAATAATAATAATAATAATAATAGTAATAGTAGCAGTAGCAGTAGCAGTAGCAGTAGTAATAACCTTAGTCTTAAGCCGCAAAGCAGTAGTTTTAATAGCACGGGGCAGCTAGACGACAAGAAGGGGCAGGCGGATGCGGTTGAGGAGGATGTTGTTGATGATGATGATGATTATGCCATGGAGGACATGGAAACAGATACAGAACGCATGCAAGCGGATCTCTACGACGATGACGATGATGATGATGATGATGATGATGATGGTTTGGATGAGGAGACGAGCTTATTTTCAGATGATAAAGATATAGATGAAGATGCTGATGATGCTGATGATGAGGAGCCCGAGCAGCTGCCCGATCCCAAGAGTCTCATTTCACCAGCAGCACAACAACAGTCAAAGGTTGATGTGGAGGAGGAGGAGGACATGGGCTATGATGAGGATGATGAGCGCATCGCTTTGGAGCGACCGCGCACCTCACGTCCCCGCGCTGATGAGGAGCACTTTGTGAATGAGGAGGGCAGCGGCGCCGGCGCCGGCAGCTACAAGTCACGCTTCAAGCCCAGCTCAAGCTATCGGCAAACGCATCTGGAGACCATACGCAAGAAGCTGCTGACGGAGAGCGAGAAGGCGGCGGCGGCGGTGGCGACTCCAGAGGTTGCTGTGGCCGTACCGAGCACTGCGATTGATCTGCGCGAGAGCAGCGGCCATTTTGCTAACGATGATGAGGATGGCGATGATAACGATGACGGTGTCGATGATGAATACGCTGACAATGGCGACAACACTGGCTTCTTTCGTTCCAAGGGCGCCCAAGGCTCAAATCACTATTTCCGCAAGAATAGCAACGATGCCATTAAGATAATATCAACGCCGCTGGGCAAAGTGGGCATTGTCTATCAACAGACGCCACAAGATCCCGACGGCGATAAGCAGCATCAGAAGCAACAGCTGGAACGGGAACAGCTGGCGGCGCAACAGAAGCCAGCGACGCAATTTACAGATTTCGATGCATTGTCACCGGATCCGGAGAGCAGTCATCGTTTTCCATCGCCACATCCGAAAATAACGCCCGTACTAACACCCGATGGCAAGGTGGCGCTGCTTTATCGCGGTGATTCGGAGAGCTCCAAATACGAGCCCATACGCAATCTGACGCACAAGTTTACCACCAATTCCAAAGCTGCCGAACCATCCAAGTCCAACAATGAGGACAGCTCCGATGACTCGTCGGACGACTCGGTCTACACGGACAGCGAGCAGGATGAAAGTGCTGGCGATAAGCCCTCACCTGCTGCAGGTGCTGCAGTTACTCCGAAACCACTGCAGCCTGAAATATTGGAACCACCTGCAAACGGTGGCAGTTTTATAATACGACCCACGTCGGATTCGCTGCTGCCCATGATTAATCGTCCGTTGTCCGAGGTGCTGGGCATTAAGAAGAATCAATTCCAGGAGACGCGAGTCCGAGATAACTTACCCATTTTGGGGGGCGTTACGGAAGCAACGCCTCGCTCACTGCTCACCCAACCAAATCAGGAGGCGTCAGAGCAGAAGCCGGGCAGCAGCACCCTGCACTTCCTCACCAAGGTGAATCTCGCCGAGTATCCCACATCCAAGCACCAGCTGCAGCAGCAGTCGTCCTTGCAGCTGCCCACTGGGCGCGACTTTGATTTCAGTCGCGACAACACCATGCTGGATGAGAGATCGCGAGTCCGTGAGCTGGAGAAGCAGCGGGAACGCGAACGCGAGCACAATGAGGCCACCAGCAAGGGTGGCGGCGGCACCGAGGCGCACACAATTGCCAACGAGCAGCTGCTGTCCAAGACGGAGGTCATCAATCTGGCCATCATACCCCAGTTCGATGAGGATATGGAACGCTTGCAGCGTCTCCACGAAACTGGTGGCCTTGGCAGTCGACGGCATCATCGTGCCCGGCATCGCCACAAGCAAACGGAGGAGGAGCTGTCGGGCATCCATTGCGTCATGCAGGTCATGATGGGCATTGCGGCCGTGTCGACCGTCTTTGGCATGCTGGGCACCTTCTTCAAGCAGCGCATCCTGGATCAGTTGCGTCTGATGCACTGGTAGTACAATAATGGGTATTCGAGATACATCGAATACCTCATCCCCAACCCAATCCAAAACCTCCTCGTCAACAACAACATCGACATCATCATCGACATAGTCATTATTATGATCTACTAGCAAACTCTGACTACTCTCTACTAGCAAGGGAGGCGAATACTCTTCCCTGATTAACTACTCTACTACTACTACTACTGCTCATTATATATGGCCTCCACATACACATATATATATATATATACACACATATATACTCATTTACCATATGCCATATTTATATATACATATATATAATCACTATTAAGTAGAGCTGGTAAAACCTCACCTTCAAATCGCTTACATTCAATTATTCTGCTAAAGTCAAATTAGCAGTTAACTGTTAATTTCAATTACTTTCAAGTCTGTTAACATTCACTGAGTTGAGGCACCCTGTTAGCGTCACACTAACAGCAGAGTGAAGTGTTACATGCGTCCTATTAGCTACAGTCTGTTAACTTTTAACATTAACAGCTTTATCATAAATTCCAATTGAAAATTCAGCATTAAATTCACCCTTCCAGCTCTACTCTCTATACACACACACAAACATATATAAACCGACGCATATACATATATTGACAACTAATATTTATATAAACTATATATTTTATGTAACAAGGAGCGGCCCTGCTTTTGCTTTCCCTAACTTTTTCATATACTTCCGCTTCTTTAAATACATATATATATATATACTATATACATACGATATATATGCATACTTACTAGCAAGCTACCCAGGCGATGTACATATATAAACAGCAAACTATAACTGAACCATACGTATATATGTAACTGAACGCAACTGTAGCCCCTGCCGCTAAAAAACAAAAAGTAATTGAAAATTCTTCTTCCTTTTGCCCCCTACGATTTCCAACTTGTTTCCAAATGAATTCGATTTTTAAATCTTTCCTTTTTTTCTCGCAAACTTTTCACACTCATTCATGTACACAAAAACATACACACAAATACAACAACAACAACAACACACAGACAAAACTCACACGGTTAAGTGTATAAGCTTTAAGCAAGTCATTGCATGTGCCACGCCCACACCGCTACCGCACGCCCACAAACATGTGCCCTCCCCTCAACAAAAAAGAAAAGAAATAAGCGAAAATGAACGACGATAGATAAGAAGAAGAACATTCCCCCGCCTGCGCCCCGTCAAAGAGAATTGAACGTAGAAACAGTTTCCTTTTGTAGATAGAAAACAGTTGTTTAAAGATTTAAAAAACGATAATGATAACGATTAACGATAACCGATAACACAAAATGCTGCACACCACAACTTGTAACGGTCGTTTTAAACGCGCCGTGCTCTCAAAGAAACGAGTAAAAAAGATAATAATAATAAGCGTGCTTAATTTAAGTCAGTTGCTCAACAACACGATGAAAAACAAAGGAACAACAAAACACCAACAACAACAACAACAAAAATGAGCAAGCAAACATAAGTAAAACAAAAACAACAACAAAAAGCTTAACGAATTTTCAACAAATTGTTGCAAAGTGTTTTCTCTAGCATTAATTTACAAATAATATAAACATAATAATAATAACGGTAACTAAACTATAAAAAAAAAAGAAAATAAGAAAATGTGTGCTAAAACGTAACTAACATTGAGAAACGAAGAGCAAACAAAACTAAATTAAATCCTAAATATAATTCGGATAACAAACATCTAAGCTGGGTAGTCGCATGTAAATCTCTAACAATTAACAATTACAAACCTAAGTTTAGTCCTAATTAAAATATTATGAAAACAAAAACAAACAAAAAACAAAACAAAACAAATTGCATTTAAAAACCTAAACCTACAAATATATATATAAATTAAAAATTATTTATACTAATCTATATATATATGTATGCTGTATGTATGTATAACTCTATATGTATATGTAAAATGTTTTTGACTATTTTTCACTATTTATATGCTATATATAGTATATACTATATATGTAATCGTACGTGTACGTATTTTTTTCCGCATTTTTTAGTTGTGTCTTTATATATACATACTATATATATATATATATATTTATCTATATTATATATATTTTTATTAATGTATAACTATGCGCACTAATTATATGCATATTATTGTATATGTATAACCAATTGAAAATATAATGTGTAATAGCTGTTGCTAAACGTTAACCATCTGTGTTTTTTTTTAATTTCTAAACCTTGATCGGGGACTGACTTAGGGAAGGGGTGGGAATTTTGTTTTAGCTGCCAACTGGCCAAGAAACATGCTAAACGGCCTTGTGCTTAACGAGAAAATAAGGATTCTCTGATGGAAATTTTGATGATCGCGAATCCTTGAATGTCCCTTGATAATCTTTACGATTGGGGCTGACGTAATGGTTTATTCCAGTTAATCCAACTAGCTTCTCATCCATCCCAAAAGTTTGCCTTAAACTTTTGAATATGTTGCAACTCGGCATCATGGATTATTTGTTCACCATATAAGTATGCTTTAGAATTTAAGTTTTTCTTTAACATGGTGCAACCAGCGATTTTTTTTATATATATTTTATTCAACTTATTTTACATAGATTCACTTAACCAAGACAAACAAAGATTCTTAGCGATACGTCATAAAGGAAGAGCTGTAAACAAAATATTATTTAAGATGAATATTGGATAGATTTTGGGAGCGTCTCGTTACTCACCCGCCAAAGGAGGACTTTGGGGCATTGGTGTTGCCGGTCTGAGCCAAGTTGCCAAAGGAGAGCCCCGTGTCGTTGTTGCCGAGCGTTTCAAAGATGTTGCCCTCTGCTGGCTTGGGTGGTCCACCGAAAGCAGGCTGTGCCACGACACCACCTGGACTGGCATTAAACGCGCCAAAGCCTTTGGGACTGCCGAATGTGGGTGCACCGCCAAAGGTGGGACTTGCACCAAAGGCAGGATTGCCACCAAACACAGGCTTGCCACCAAAACCACCAGCGGGTGATTGGGATTGCTGTTGTTGCTGCTGCGGCGATCCGAAACCGGACTGGGCCACTGAACCGGCTCCATGTGAAAACCCACTGCCAAAAGCTCCCGAAGCTGGCGAAGATTGCGAAAAACCGCCAAAGCCGCCAGTGTTGGTGCCACCGCCAAAAATCGAGCCGCCCGAGGCAGCTGGTGAGGTTGGATTCGCGGCAGCGGTGGCAAAAATGGAACCACCGAATGGAGATGCCTGCGGCTGAGCGGGGCTCGAATTGCCAAATAAATTTGTAGCACCGGCAGCTGCTGGCGTTTGGCCGAAAACGTTCTGGCCAAAAAACGAAGATGTAGGAGCCGCAGGCGAGCTCTGGGCGTTGTTGGCCCCGCCAAATATCGAACTGCCGCCGAAGGGTGAGGCTGCAGTGTTGCTGGCGGCGCCACCGAATATCGAACCACCAGCTGGCGCAGCTACCGGCGAACCAAAGCCGCTGGGCTTGACAGGGGCTGCTGTTGCAGCTGCTGCCGCTTGGCCAAATATATTGCTGCCGAAGTTGGCTGTATCTGGCGGCGCCAAAGTGCCAAAGGGCGAGGGGCTGGCATCAGCAGCAGCTGCTGCAAACAGCCCACTGGGTGGTGCAGCTGGTGAAACAGCGCCAAAAACACTGGCCTGCGGCTTGGGCAAATTTCCGAAAACGTTGCCTCCTAACGGGTTGGCGGCGGCAGCAGCAGCAGGCGGTGCAGCAGCTGTTGTTGCTGCCTGGAACGGACTGCTGATTGTGGCAGCTGGTGCAAAGGCATTCGTGGCGCCACCAAAGATGGATCCTGATGATACGGCTGGGGCTGCGCTGGTGCCTGTCAGTGCGCCAGTGGCTGCAGTGGTGCTGGCCGTGCTTAAGCTGCTAAACGCATTCGAGAACGAGAAACTGCTGCCGGGCGCCGCAGCTGCAGTGATTGCTGGTGTGGTTGCGGCAGCAACTGTTGCTGTTGTTGGCGCTGCTGTTGCTGCTGCAACTGCAGTAATTGATGTTGCTGGTGTTGTTGCTGTTTTAGTTGCTGCTGTTGTTGCCGTGCTGCTGCTGCTGTCAGCAATGCCAAACACTTTGTTGCTGGCAACGACACCTGAAGCAGAAGTTTGACCAAATCCCGTGAAGACGTTTGAAGGTTTGGTATCTGTAGAAGTTTTCAATATTCAATTATTATTTGAAATAAACTTAAGCTTAAATCTAAAAGGCTACCTGCAACGTTGTCCTTTGTTTGCTGCTTTAATATGTTAACCATGCCAAAGAGATTGTCGATGGCTGGCGCACTACTGCTGGTTACATTTGAAGCAGGCGGAGCTGCACTTAAAGTGGAGCCAGAGCTCCTTGGTTGGTTGACTGCTGGTAAGGAAGCAGGTGGAGGAGAAGCAACTGTTGCAGCAGCAGAAACAGCAGCTGTAAGTGTTGGTGTTGCAGCAGGCGCAGTGCTGCTGCTGACAACCGTCTCAGAGCTGCTGATGGCTTTTGGTGCCGGAACAGTTGCCGCAGCTGGAGTTGGAGCGAAGGCTGGAACTGAAGCTGGAGCTGGAGCGAAGGCTGGTGCTGAAGCTGGAGCTGGAGCGAAAGCTGGTGATGCTGCATTGCCCAACGAGGAGCCAATTCCGCCAAAACTGAAAGGCGAGCTACCGCTACCAATGGAGCCACCCGCACTGCTGCCAAAGCCCGAAAAGCTGAATGGTTTGGTAGCTGGCTCCGCTTTGGTGGCAGCTGGTGCAGTCTTGACGGGCACTACCGTTGGTTCCTCTTTCTTGAGGTCTAATGGCTTAGCAGACGTTTCCTTGGCAGGCTCTGGCATTGCCTTAGGCTTGGCGGCATCAATGCTTGTATTGCCAAATCCAGTAAACAGATTGGGTGCAGCTGCTGCTGCTGTTGCTTGAGGCTTGGCCGGAGCAGTCATTCCAGCTATAGGCATAATGGGCGTCATGGTCATCATGGGCTTGTTTGTGGTGCCGAAACTAAATGGTGTGGTGCCGCCAAAGAAAGATGTGGTTGGCTTTGTGGTCTCGCCAGCGCTTAGCGTTGTTGTCGTCACTGTGGACGCAGTGGTCTTCACAAAGGGACTGCTCTGGCTAAAACTAAAGGCTGCTGCAACTGGCGCCGGAGCCGGCAGACTGTGCGGCGTCTTCTCCACTGTTACGCCTGCTATAGGCTTGGAGGCCGTAGGTTTGGCCAGTGGTGCAGGCACCGCAGCAGCGGCAGCTTGAGCTTGAGTTGCCTTATGCGCCACCATTGGCTTGGCTAGAGTTGCTGCAGCCGTTGCTGCTGCAGCCGCTGCTGCTGCTGCTGTGGCAGTCTTCTTTTTGAGCTCCGCTTTTAGTTTCGTCTCCAAGATAACCTCGGATTTCAAACCGACGCGATCTGGTCGCTGCGGACTGATGATCTGAATCTTGTGTTCCTTCAGCTGCTCTCGTATGCTCTGCAATTTCTGTTGCGATAACTTGGCTCGATTGTTGTCCACCACCTGGTGCAGGCTCATAGACAGTATGGAATCGGCGAGCGTGTCCACGCTGTAAGTAAAGTTTGTTGTAACTGAGTTAAAATTTCTCAAGTACAAACAAAATACTACTCACGCGTCATTGTTGCGAGTGCGACTGTTCTCCTGGTTGAGCAGCGCTGATTGCAGCAGTCCATGCTCTTTGAGCCTCAGCTTAATCTTGTTCTGGGTGATACGCTGATCGGAGGCGAAATTTTGCAGTCGCGTCAATCGCTGATAGATGCTTTCCAAGCAGGGCATATGCATTTTCGACTTGGAGTTGCGACGCATCACGTCCTGATACTGCTCCCACTGTGCATCGATCTGCGTCTGAGCCAGGTGCAGCTGCGCCTCATTTGCGGCCACATAGCTCTGCAGGCGCGAGAGCAGACGACGACCGGATGCATCAAAATTGGTGGCACTCATCAGACGAGTAATGCTGCAGATTAGAAACATATAAAGTATTTTCTTAATTTATTTAATTCTCGTCGTTTGGCTTACTCTGGATTGCGGTAGACCTCCAGTTTGGCACGGCACTCGGCCATCATGGCATATGCCTCGCTCAGTGCATGTCGCAATCCCTGCACATCTTGCTCAAAGTCCACATCGTTGGCTTGCTCGTTCAGCTCTTGTAGATCCTCCAACCGCTTTGCATAGTACTTAATCGACGAGGGTGATTCAATCTGCATGGGGAATCAAAGGATTAAATGAGTTTCATATCAATAGGGAAAACGATTCAGTCTTACCTGGGAGAGCAGTGCTTTGGTCTGCTGCTTTTGCTGTTCGATTTGATCATTAAATGCGCTGATCTGCACATTCATGATCTCCGCAATGACATCGTCCACATCGCGACCATTGAACTCGGAGATCTTTGAGCCAGCAGCAGCGGGTGCCGATGCAACGGGTGTAAAAGTGGGTGGAACTGTATACAGTGGTTTATTGTTGTTCTTAATGGGAGCAGGCAGTGCTGCTGTTATTGTTACTGCCTGCTGAGGTTGGGTTGGATTGGAGCCCATAACACTCGACGGCTGGTTGGTGAAGCTGGTGGGCGCATTGCTGCTGAAAATCGAAGCAGTTGCGGGTGGTGCAGTTGAGGCAACACCACCAAAGCCACTAAAGCTGGTTGGAGGCTGTGGTTTCACGACAGCAGCAGCGGCGGCAAAGTTGAGAGGCGCTGCAGTCGGAGCTCCAAAAGTAGGTGGCGCCAGCTTGTTGCCCACATTGCCAAAGCCGGCAAATAACGAGGGTGGTTTCTCCTTGATCGGTGCTGGAGTCGAGGTGGCCGAGTTGGGCGTAAAGGCAAACGAAATGTCGGACAGAGCAGGCGTGCTGGCTTCTACGGGAGCCAACTGAGGAACAGGCGCAGATGGTGCTGGTACTGCTGCTGATGCTCTTCCGGCTCCAGCTGTGGGCACCTGCTCCTCCGCTGCGAGTAGCGCATTCAGCGGCACAAACTGTCCCGAAGTGTCCGCTAGAGGCGGTGGCGGTGAGCAAATAGATACCACGCCCGGCTGCAGATTGAGAAAATTGAAGGCAAGCAAGGTGCCATCCGTGCCCAAGACATGCACCATGGGCATGTTGGGCAGCTGCTGCTCATTCAGACTCAGATGATGAGTGCTCGAGGTGTCAAAGACAAAGCCCAAGGGGAAGGTTTCATCCTGCGTGGCCTGGCTCAGCGGCATCTCAACGCGTGCTTCATCCAGCAGCGTTAACTGTTGCCAAGTAGGCGTGTCTCCCGCCTCCGAAGTGCCCAAGACACCCACCTCAACGCCATTGGCAGAGCTGAGGAGCAATAGATTCCACTGAGGCACATGTGTGAAATGGAATTGATGATTGCGGGGTCCATTCAAACTGAAGCATATATCATAATAATTGATGTAGGTGGGCGTTCCAGCCTTTGGTGCATTTATAATGTACAGAGCCGGACTGCAATCCTCTCCGTGCTGCAGAAAAATTACGGCAAATTGGTAGGTCGACAGCCATTGAATGGCAATTGTATCGAATGGTGCCTGATGCACATTAGGCGGACAGGCCAGCGTCTTGGCGGGTGTCAGATCCGGCTTGAATTGCTGCAATCGTCCACTGGGAAATCCGAGCACCAGTTGTTTCCCCTTCGGTGACCAACAGCCGCACTTCACTTGCTGGCTTTTGTCCAGCGAGTGCAGTTCGAAATTACCGCCCTCTCTTAATCCATACATGTTTAGCGCCCCATTACTCAGCACCACAGCTAAACTGTTGGGCAACACGGGATTCCACAGCAACTGCACAGCATACACATAATCCTCGGCAGACAATCGAATGTTGTACAGTGTGCGGACCTCAGACGTCATAAATGATTGCACCGCATACACGAGCAACAAACTATTGCCATTTGGCTGCGTATAGTTAATGGCCAACAGGTTGCCATCGCCACTGCAGGACATGTAATTGGGTATACTGGGTAGTGCCACCAAACGGGCTTGCGGCTGCTTGCAGGATGTCTTTGCAGCAGCGACATCTTTGATGATTATAACTAGCAAAATATACAAGAAAAATTAATACATACAAGATAAATATTATGGGCTGATTAGAAGTCCATTATATGCAATAGCTTTCAGTGTGTTCCCAAAAAGAAGCATATTTGCACATAAATACCTTTTAGTTCCGGCGCAGTTGGATTGCCGGCAAAGAGCAAGCCGCGACTGCTGGAAACTGCCAATAACTTCACATTGCTGCGCGGCTCGCCGCAATTTCGATAAGCCACAAATTTGTCATGCAATTTGAATTGCACTTCCTGCAAAATCAGTCACACATAACGGTTCAAATTCACTCAACTCCAGTCTGATAATCAACACTTACCTGCGTATCTTTGCAATTGGGTGCATTTTGCGCCATTTTTGTCTGCGTTTTGTGCTCGCTGCTCAGGAGCGTTGTGGCCTTAACACGTGATGCGCGACTTTCGTTTTCACGCTGCAATTATTAGCCAATAAATACACAGATATTCTTTTACTTAGACTAAACTGTTCTATTTAACAATTCTTATTTTTCAATGTGTTACAATTATATTACAAACCTACTTAATGAGTTCAGCACTCGCCGTTCTGCTGAGTAGCACAACAATTGATGGCACATGCGATAATATCGCATAAGTCATGCTCGATAATTAAACAAATTATTAAATTCATATATTGTACTTTTACTTACTTGTATCTAAGAACAGTCATTTAATAGTTTCTTTTAGTAATCACAATGATTGTATTTCATTTATGAGAAAATTTTAATAATATATTAGAGATAATTAAATATTTTGTGTTGGCAATGTCGCGACGACAGCTGTAGCACATAGCATATCGAAAATCGATAGCAAATAGCTATACAGTTTTCGAGACACACATACACATCTCCAGCTGTGTTGTTGTTATTCTGTCTCTGTCTGCGTTTTTGTTTAACAAAAGCATTATTCGCGCGCGCAATGCTGCAAAAAGTGCACTAAATTCTCGGAACAAAAGTTTAAAAAAAATGTAGTTAAAACAATTGATGAACGATATTTCGAGGCGTGCTGCGCAACACGGTGCTACTGCGTTGTTGTCGTTCTAGTTATCGTTGTCATTAAGTGAACAAACGGTGAATCAAACAAAAAGCTAAAGTTTCAGTTTTGTTTTTTCGTTTAAACTTTATGAAATACAAATAAACAGGCTTTAAAATAACTTTTGCGAATTGTGAGTGAGTTGTTGTATAAGGAAATTTTACACCAAGGTGAGCTGTAATTATAAAACATCGCTAATTGCAAATGCAAATGCAAGCAACATTAGTTGTAATTGAAATGAATTTCCACTTACACAATTTGACAGCCTCAGCAACGACGCAAAGGAGGTAGTCTATAAAGAAGAAGAACGAGAAGAAGCAGAAGTAAAAACAGCCAATCGTAACAAAGGACATAAAGCTTTCAATATGATCAGCAGCTTGTTTTCACGGCTTATTATGTGAGTTAGAAACAAAAGAGAACATTTTGTTTTCGGCCTGACCGAAGTCTAAATACCCTTGCAGACAATTCAACTCTTATGATTTCTGTTATGATAGCTGTTATTGGTGCATGTTTAGGGCACTAATTTAAAAAGAAAAGATTTTATAGTTGATTAAAGTAATATAGTTTTAAACAATTTGCTTTCTAAATTTGTTCATTAACTGTTAACATATATTATAAACTAATCATCATATTCACCACTGCAAGGGTATTTTCAAGAGGCCAGCAACGACGCCAACTTACACAGACGCTTGAATGCGTTGTCACTGTTGTTGTTGTTGCTGACCCCCAAAAAAAACCAAAAATGGTAAGCGAGCAAACACTTTTTTTTGGCCTTGCTTTATAGTTTGTTACTTCTTTTTTTTTCTTTTGTTCATTCTACTTCCTAATTGTGTGGGCGCTATGCTGTGATTTCTGAAGCGTTACTTCTGCGGTTGCCAGTCAATTGTTTGTTTATTAATCATCGCCAAAAATCGTTACCGTTAGTCGTGCATTGTGCAGCGCGTCAAAGTCAATTGAGCAGCGGCCACCTTATAAGGTAGTGTGTGTTTTTTTCCGCGAGGTTGACGCACTCGCCTTGCCGGCTCATGCCATATATATATACAACTTAACGGAGGCCAGTCTAATGCTCCACGCTGTAAACACTTGCCACAGATCACCAGAGTAACAACTCCATGCAAATTGTTTTTTTTTTTATTGCTGTTTTGCTCATATTAATAGCGACTCCAAACAGTCACAGTGCCAAATAGCGAAACACAGCTGCTTGCTGATCAGCTACAGTGATGCTTCCACAACTGGAACACTTTAAATGCAAGCACAAAGTAAAGGAAAGTGTATAAAATTAAAAGAAATTGCAAGGCATATTTAAAATAATAATTATCAAATTATAATTAAATCTTCTGCCAGTCAGTGTTTTTTTTAGCGTGCGTCTACTGTATTAGATTCGGAATATTGTGTTTTTTATCTTCGCGCTCGCTCAGTTTTGGGGCAATGTGCCTGCAGCAGCGTCTCTTGGTCTGCTATTACTATTAATAGCTGAGCATACTATGCAATCCCGATGAGTATTAGACGCTCTCGGGCAGCTGCTGGCCAAACAGTCTTTGTGCGTCGCTTTAGCAGCTAGGACCGACGGAGTCGCTTTTGGGCAATGCGTCGCCATGAGCACACGGCCTAGCTATCTGCGGCAGGAGCAGCTGCTCTATCAGCATCAGCGGCCAGCTAATATTAAACGCCTACGTCAACAGGCCCTGCCTATTTACGGACGCAGCTATTCGCTCGAGGAGCAGGCGGCAGCATCAGCAGCCGCCTCTGGTCATTTTCTGCCAGTCTACCCCAAGTTTATCTATCCAACACAACAACAACATCATCAGCAGCTGGAGCAACAATTGGAGTTGCAACAACAGCTTGGTTTTCATGATTCTCTCAACTCGCTGGGCAGCGATTTCATCGACTACGATGACTATGAGGGACCCTATATTGTTGAGCAGCCGGACGTGCTCATGGCTGAGCCACCAGCTGCCTCCAAAGTGGTGCAGAATTTAAATGCTTTGGGTCGTTTGTTTGAGTTGTTACAGCGTTTGCCACTGCCCCTTTTATCCTTCAATACGACCTGCATTTGCTCGCTCATCATTATATTTATAGCGCCACGAACTTGTGCACAGACTTTATTGTTTCCCGCTTTCAGACTATTCTTGGGCACTCTATACCCGGCCTATGCCTCCTACAAGGCCGTTCGCACAAAGAATGTTAAGGAATATGTAAGTATTTTAAATATAAATTATAAAGAAATTAATAAATGAATTTAAAAAAAAAAAACAATTAAATAGTTACAGCTGATTAGTGAACAACATAACATTAAAAAAAAACAGAATTTGGTTTTCTATTAGCCATAAATCAAATTAATTCATCAGCAGAATTATATCATTTTAATTTGAGCAAAGCTATTAAAAACAAACATCTGATTGTCTGTGTATTATTTTCACAGGTCAAATGGATGATGTACTGGATTGTCTTTGCATTTTTCACATGCATTGAAACATTTACAGACATATTCCTGTCCTGGTTCCCATTTTACTATGAGGTCAAAGTGGTTATTGTCTTCTGGCTGCTATCGCCAGCCACTAAAGGCAGTTCGACTTTGTACCGCAAGTTCGTGCATCCGATGTTGACACGTCGTGAACAGGTGGGATAATATATACAACATATATAAATGTACATTATAACTTCTCTTTTTCCCTTTCCTCTCCATAGGATATTGATGAGTATTTAAATCAGGCACGCGAACGCGGCTATTCAGCGGTGCTGCAATTGGGCTCAAAGGGCGTTAATTATGCCACAAATGTCATCATGCAGACGGCCATAAAGGTAACTCAAAGACAAGCAGCCACAAGCACAACAACAAGATAAGCACAAACATAACACACACATACTCACACAAAAACACACACACGCACAACCAATTCATCTGTGGCACATTTTTCAATTGCTTCTACAACAATTTGCCAGCAGCGCCGTTGCATAAAGTGAAATGAGCAGCAATAAATAAACACTGGCAACAATAATAAAAACAACAGCCGCCGTAGACAGTCTCAACAACAAACGCCTCAGCCAACAGCAGCAGCGACCGAGACACTCACAATTTCTATATAGAAATTGTTTGCGCAATGTTTATTTCTTTTCGCTCAGTTGCCCCCGTTTTTTGGTGTTCATCTCTCATCATTAACAACCACAACAGATCCATAGATCTTCATCATCATCGTCCAGCAAGCCAGACAACCAGCCAGCTTCATCATCGACACACATCTCTCTTCGACGACGTCGTCATTGTATTCATTAACTTTAAATATCATTTAAACAAACAAATTGAAAGAATTACTATCGAATGCCACTCTCTCTGTATGTGTGCGTCGTGTGTTTGTTTCGATTTAGTTTTAATATGAAGTTTCCCCCTTTGGTTTTCCTCATTCTGTGTGTATGCAGCGCTTTATAGAATTACGTTAAAAGTTAGCCAAGATTAAAAGCCATGTAGAAATACGAAATTGTAATAAAAATGAACTATATACAAGTAGAACATCTGCTTACTTAAAATCTATGTCTAGATTCTTTATATATCAAGAAAAAAGAAGGAAAGAAAACAAACCAATTGTTGAGTTAGTCCAAATCTGAAGTATGTAAACATTTCACAATTGCAAAAGATTATTTTGTTTTGATATTCTCTGTGGATAAAGTTTATTTTGTTTTTTTTTTTTATACAGAAGCTACAATTTGTTTTTGCTTTTTACAACGAAACTGATTCAACTTCAGAAGCAACATACAAAGAGCATTAATCATCATCGTTATTCGACGTTGTATTCCGGTCTTTGTGGTCAAATACAAAGAAATATTAAATGTATTATTTACTCAGGCAGTGTCTATTCATGGCAGAAACGTCTTTGTTACGCTTTCTGTTGGGTCAAGTGGCAATCAATTTGCGCTTACCTAAAGCTTTCCGCTTATATGTATATAGATATTTTTTTGTGTATCTGTCTTTAATTTCACTTAGAGTTATAAAAGCGAAATTTTATTTCTTTTATTAAGAAAAACATAATTAATGACTTATCTGTATTAGTGTGTCAAACTATTATTAGCTTCACTCTGCGCTTTTGTATTAGGCAATCATTGTATCGTTTTATATATATAATTTTTACAAACTCCTCGCTAATGGTTATTTTACAATATACAATTAATCATTTTAAAGATCAAATTACATTTAACTGCATTTGAAGCATGGCTGCACAAAGTAAATGAAATCACATCCAAATCAGTTATATTATTTTAATCTGTGCTCTTAGTAATAAGCTTGCGGAAACAAGTAATTAATGTATAATAAGATTAGTAACATCTAAACACATATATCAGCTATATAATGTGTAAATCGAGCCGCAATGCATATTTTCATTTGTCGTTAGGGTAGGGCATATAAATAGACGAGGGATTGGCATGCGCCCCAACTAAATGAGACTGCGACAATTCTGTATACTACATACCTATATCTATATATATAAAAATGTGTGCATTCGTTTGTGTGTGTGTTGCCCCGTTTTTTCAATTGCACTTTATTTCCATACATATCACATTTGTTAATTAAACAAATACTTTTTCTGTTGCCTAATTTTTTATTAACCTTTTAATTTTCTCACTTACGTTTCTTTGCATTTGACTTACCAAAAACCAAAACCAAATATCAAAAATGAATCAACTCCTGCACCCGCCTGTTAAATACTAATACCCGCTACACGCTCCACGCTCTACGCTCCACGCTGCAGACCGTAACTATGATAGCTCAGCCAGAGACACGCGGCATTCAAAGCTCGCAGTCCGCCAATGAATTGACACGGGATCACGATATGCTGGATGCCAGTGATTTAATACTGCCACGTTCCAACTCACTGAACTTTGCCGAGAGCTACTCAGCGGAGCCGAGGCGTATGATCATCACCGAGATGATGGACGAGGAGCTACAGGAGCTTCAGGACCATGATGCTGGTGCAGCGCGTCTACGTGATATGCCTGCTAGGAAGACCAAAACTACTCGGGCCACAACACAGGTGGCTAGCGGTGAGGTGGCTGGCAAGCGTGCCACACGTGGCTCCTCCAAGAGCAAAACAAATGATTTGCAGGCTGGCGAAAATGCTGGTTCTGGTGCGATACGTTCGCGCCGCAAGTTGCGCGAGTCGACTCCATATCTGGATGTCGTTGGGGATTAATTGGCGCTCACCTTCGCTAACCTCTAAGCAAATTCATGATACTCAGCAATCAAGCAACAAATTCTGAACACACTCACACCCACACACACAACCCCACGCACAACATCATCATCAACACTAAATATTTACACTTATAGTTATAATATAAATTTTGAGATAAACACATTTAATTTAATTAATGTTTAGCTTTAAATTAAAAAGCAAACCAAACACAAAAAACAAAATTCAAAATGTCAAAACAAAGTCACAAGATTTTCGATTCTCAATTTACAACAAAAAAAAGGGCGGCGGCAATTTGGTGCAGACCATAAAGCGCAGCTATAGCCTCAGTGATCTCAGCGAGCCCGATATGCATCGCACTCAGGATGAACTAGACGAGGTGATGATGTCGTCGTCGGCATCCTCGTCGCTGATGATGCGATCCCAAGCCAATCGACTACTCCGCCAGCGGCATCACACTCCGGTCGGCCGTTCCGCCAGCGGCACACGTCACTCAACTGGCATGTATTTCACTGAAGTGGATGTCACCTCTTCCTCTTCTCCAGGGGCGGGCAAACAAGCCGGCGATTTCAAGTGAGTGATGTTCTGCTTCAGTTATCATATCTATCGTTTCTAACCAACACACACACTTCTGTCCCACAGCTACAATATACGCAGCACGGATGACATCAGTTCGGGTTACTCCAGCGCTGAGCCGATTAGTGTGCCAGTCGGTGGCGGCGGCCTCAGTCGCACCTCATCCATGACAAACGCTACCAAGGCGCGTGCGAAGTCCAAACGCAGTGAGGTAAGCATGACTGCTTCTTTGTTTATCCGAGGTGTTTTGGCAGGTGTTTTTTTTCTCGATTATGTTCAATATTCTTGGGGGTTTTGTCTAGTAAAATGTTTATTATAATATTAGTTTTTGTTCTACATACAAATATAGCTTTGTTTGGAATTCCAATTTTTTGGTATATTGAGTCAATTAATATAAACAAATAGAAAAATATATATAAAGAAAATGTTTTAATTAGATTTAATTTAGGATTACAAGTAACACCTCGGAATTAATGTAAAGCTTTTCCACAAAGTTTAAGCAATTATGATTTTGATATTGATGATAATGATTCGATTAGCAATTGCTGGAAGATCTGCGCGCTGAGGTTTATTTGGAGAATGAGCGTTACTTTCAAGTGCCAAAAGTTCAAATAGAGAATGAGCAAATGCAAAGGAACTTAAGGATTGTGGAGAGTAGCGAGGAAGAAAATGAGAAAATCAATGCGTATGAAGAGGACGATGAGGAGGAGGACAGTTTCCATGAGGCAATGCCCATGTTGGAAGAAGAAGCAACGGCAACAGTCAAAGAGCCGGCTAAAGATGTTGTAGATGGGACAAAAAAAGAATCCCCTAAAGAAACAAAATCTGAAATTAATTCGGAAACGGTAGATGAGGCAAAGAGAGAAGCCCCCATTGAAAATGAAATCAATTCGGGTGCTTATCGAGTGGAAGCCAAGAGCAAAGACTTGCCTGTTGATCCCTTTTTGGTGGTTATCACCCAATCCCGATCGGAAATGGAAGCCGCACAGCAGCAAGAAGTGAGCAACACAGAAGATGACTCTGCCCAGGCGAATGCAGTGTCGCCACGAGAACTGCTTGCCACGCTGGAGGAGATCAAGCACAGTTTTCGTGCGCAGCTCGAGCCAGAGCAGGCGGCACTGCGACCCAAGGCGCAGCATGGCAAGGGACGTGCACCGGCGCCACCATTGCCACCACGAAAGGACTCGCGTGTGGCAGTAGCAGCAGACAGTGTTAGCATAACATCGACGACGTCGCAATCGGAGAGGGTCAAGTCAGGTATCAGCCATCTGTTTAAAAGTATCAAAGATAATGTGCGGCGCAAATCAGCTAATCTGCCTGAGCCTGAGGAGAGCAAGAAAGAAACCTCGATTTGATGTAAGCCCAGGAAACACACACACAACCGAAAATGAAATCCCAGCTCATTCAAAAAGTGTTTTATTTGTATTTCGCATCGCATTGCATCGCTCGTCTGCTCTTAACCGCCATGATTCCCCCTTCGCTCACCCCGCCTTGTACAGAGCCTCTGTGTTTGTTCCTACTAACAAAATGTGTTTTGCAATTTCAGCATGTTTTTTATTGGATTACTATGACTAGACGACTACTAATTATCTCTATTATTTCTTATAACTTTTTGCAGGAGAAATCGATGTCAGCCAGTTGCACCACTTTGCCGCGCAGCAGCAGTAGCAGGAGCAAGGCGGATAAATCTCAGGCAACGACTGCTTTTGGCCAGGCCAAACCACGCACCAAGTAACCAAATAGTGCTTCGTCTACCAAATGCTTTATGTACACAGTCGAAATTCTCGAAGTTTAAATTTATAGCTAAAAAATTGGATACTCGAATTAATAACTCAAAACTCAAAACCATCTTGATAAGCTCTTGAGCAATTTTCAAAGATTTCGATTTTGAAAATTTCGACTGTATATTTATAACTCGCATATTCCTATCGAGAATTGTGTTTTTAATTAAGTTGCTCGGTGCTCAAATTCCGCCAATGTGTAAAAGCGTAAAGCACAAAAGTAAATAGCAGAAAGAATAAATAAACAAATATAAACCTCATGTTTTTAGTTTAAATTGTAATTAAATATTAATATTATATAGTGATTGAACATTATCATAATGATAATATATAATATTCGAATTTGTTTGTGATTGTTTAAGAGTTTTTGTATTGATAATTTGAAATTCATTTTGTAGCTCGTTTAGCGTTAAGTGATTGTCCTATGCTACCAACTAGGTTCTCCAAACTATGTACTAACCAAAAAGAAACAATATGAAAATGATCTATCTGAATTTTTGTAGTTTAAATTCAAAATGCATTATATTATTGATAATCCAATAAAAATAAAATATGTATGTAAATTTAAATGAGATTTGAGTTGTTTGTATACTTAATTTACGATCCTTTTTGGACTAGTCTCTAATTTTTAATTGTTCAAAATATCGCTAAGTTAGTATTGCTCGAATGCTTTATATGTTGGCATTATACAACACTATTCAGCACGCACGCACTTATTGCCGCTTACTTAACATTTGCTTATCAGCCGAAAAAAAATGTCCGACATTTTTGAAAACGTGCACGAATTCCAACAAACGCAAATGCTCGACTATCAGATGCCCTGTTACTACACAAATATTAAATATGCAAGTTCTAAAAATAAAACATTACCATAGCATTTCTGCATAGATAATAAACTTTGGAGACTGTTGTACTTCAAATATAAAAGCTAATAATAACATAGAGCGTCATTTGCATTCGTTACAAATCGTGAAAAAAGGAGCTTACTCAGTTTCAGTCTCTTCCAGTCGTGACTTCAGCTTATATTTTACTCTGCATTCGCAAAACTCCATATACATTTACACACACAAGCCACACAAGTACAGTGCATGGAAAGCCCGTATACCATTTAAGTACCTCCAGCAGCAGTTTTTTTTTCAACTTGAGCACGAAACTTGGCGTCTCGAGTCGCACATGCGCAGCAGCTGATGCGACTGCTCACTGACCTTGACCCTCAATCAGAGCGAGAGAGCGCAGCAGACGACGGCTGAACGCGATGCGCAGGCGAACAAAAAAAAACTTGTTGCCAAGTGCAGCCAAAGAAGACAGAAGACAGCGACGCAGTCAAGTTGAAGTTTTGCAAGTCCCTCCAGATCCCCTCTCGCTCACATATACACAGAATGCAGTCGTCGCCATCTCACACACAGACATGCTGGCAAGTTTTCACCATTAGCAGTGTACGGCGACGACTGTACTTTGGTTAAAGAAACAGCACAGACTCATACAAATACCCAATAAAGTTTGTATATGTGCTGCCTTATGCCCACGTGTATGTGTATGTATATGTGTATATCTTGTAGGTATCGTTGCACAAGGAAGCATGGCAAAGAAAGCGGCGCACTAATACAAATACAAAAACAAACACACGCACACACGCTAGAAACAATGGATGAATTTTGCTTTATGTGGCTGACTCAGTAACAAGAGCTAAAGCGCGAAAATGAGGGGTAGGGAGAGGAAGTGCGATAACGAGAGCCGGCTGGGCCATCAGCTGCCTCACCATGTGTTCGCGCAAAAATCAAAGGGGGGCAGGCAGGCAGCTGGTGACTCCTGTTGCAAGAACTGGATGTCAAAACTGGTTGCCGATCGGCTGCAAAAAAAACTAAAGGCAAACTGAAATTTCAAGTAAAACACGCATGTATTGTGGGGTTATTATTATTATTATTTCTTTTGTCTCAAATCAGCAGCTCCAGCATTCTAATTTACAATTAAAAAACAATCACAGTGATATTTGAATTTTTTTATCATCATCTTCATAATCATCATCGTCATCATCTTCTTAGTTCGCCTTGTGAAAAAGTTATTACAATTGTTGAGTTTCGTCTGTTCTGCTAATCCTCATCCCACCACTTCTCATCTGCAGCTTTTTGCTTCTCTATTTTTTATTTTCGGTATTTCGTGTGTGTCTTTCTGGTGTCGACTGCTATTATCTGTCATTGTTGAGTTGTTCTGGCTGCTGCTCTTGTTGTTGTCGCTGCTGCTTCTGTTAGCTAATAAAGCTAACCCGCTAGAGATCTTGCTTGTTTGGATGATGGTTGTGAAGTGCAAAAGCTCGCCGGCCGCAGCTTTCTGGAGTATTCTCCTGCTCCTCCCTTATTCTCAATCGCCGCTTGCTTCTACATCATCATATTGTTTATCTGCTGCGTGTTGGAACTCCTAATAGGATACTTTTGTAGTACATACGTACTTATATATATATTTTTTCGTTTTTCTTGCATTTTTTGTTTAAGGTAAATTATATATTCTTATATAGTTTTTTTCTTCTTTTCTTTCCATTCGTTATAATTGTAATTAGTAAATTCAAACACGTTTGTAGCATTATAATAATAATATAGTTGGTGTTGCTATTGTGGTAGTAGCTACTAAAATACACAACGACGTCTCTTCTCTTATTCTTCTTCAAGTGCTACCAGCAGCTGCACAGCGCTGCCAGCGCCGTCGTCGTTGTCTTCTTTCTTCGTGCTTTCTCCTTGTTGTTATACACTGCTCTTCCTTATCATTCTTCTTCTTCTTCTGTTTCGACTGCAGGCTCAGAGCTTTGGAATTAGAGATGTGCTGCTTAGATGATGGTTATTGATATATGTATGCTGGCATGGGTGTATATAAGTGTTGTGTGTGTTTGGGGTTGTTTTGTGTGTTGGTGTGTGTACGTGTGAGTGTGTGTGTCTGCGTTGATCTTGACTTGGTTTTACTGATTGGTCGCTTCTGCTTCTTCTTGTTTGCTTTATGCTTTGCTTTTTGTTTGCTGTTCTTGTTGTTGTAGTTGTTGGCTGGCAATTGATTTTTTCATTAATTTTTTCTTTTAATTTTTCTTATTTTTTTTTATTTGACAAAACTTTTTCTCCTTCTTTCTTTCGTTGATTTCTCCTCACACGTAAGAGAGAAAGAGGGAGAGGGGATGTTGGTGTTGCTTGCTTGTTCTCTCTCTGCTCTAGTTTCGTCCGCCTTTCTCGTCGCATTCACGTCTCAGGTGGCCGCTCTTGCCGCAGCCATAGCAAGTCTTTGACGTCTCCGGGCAATTCTTGGAGATGTGTCCAGTGCGATTGCACTTGTAGCACGAGACATTTCCTGGTCCGCCGCCGCCACCACCACCACCGCCGCCGCCACCACCTCCACCACCGCCGCCGCCACCTCCACGTTGACCGCCACTCTCGTTGACCGCCTCGGGGCAGTTGCGCACCCAATGACCGGGCTTGTTGCACCTGTAGCAGGACGGATTATCGGCCTGGGTGCAGTCCTTGGAGATGTGGCCGACACCATTGCAGCGATAGCAGCGCTCCGCCTCCTCGGGGCAGGCACGAGCAAAGTGCCCAAATTGGTTGCATTTGTAGCACTTTTCGCGATTGCGACGCATGCCGCCGCCACCGCCATCGCCACGCATGCCACCGCCGCCACCGGGTCCACCGCCACCCGGCCCTCCGCCAAGACTGCAGTCGCGGGCAAAGTGGCCCGGCCGGTTGCACTTGTAGCACGTGGCAGACATCGACATTTTACTGTACTTTTTTTCTTCTTCTCTTTTCTTTTCTTGATCGAGTCAATTCAGTTGTTTTGCGGTTGCTGTTGGCTTTTCTTTGCCTTCTTTGCCTCGATTCTGCGGACACACACACAGCGCAGAGCGCTAACTGACTGGCGATAAATGCGTTAATTACAGCACAAAACCCAACAGGATATGCGAATTTCGCTCGCCGTACTTTTTCGACGCCAAAAATTAAAATGGCTACCGAACGAAACTAGTACATTGAGGTATCGAGGCAGAGAAATTCTGAGTATCGAGTAATTATTGGTGTTAAATGCCGCTGAAACAGTCACAATGCAACGCGCGCACAGAGTTGATTTGATTACACAATTGCAACACTGAACCTCCACGCGGTGTACAGTGATACAAAATACTTGCAATATGCTGTTTAAATTTTAAATTGTTCGAATTTCGTTTTAAATCTAATAGTCACAATAAACAACTATGTTGTTGTTCTGATAAATCAAATTAATGAATGGCAATGTACAATTGAGAACAATTTTTGAGATTTGTTTGATTTCAGTGCCGTGCTAATAACCCAAATTTGTGCTAAACTCAGCAACATTACAATATTTTCCCCTCGGCAATTGTTCGGATGGTCGTATCTAAAAATAAATGATGGTATGGAGAATACTTGCAATGAACGCACCACTGTTCCATCGCTCAGTGTGCTGCCAGACTTACGTAGCGACAGCCCTGCCACCTACGTATATCAATCACAACAATAAGTTGGCAGCCCTGCCAAGTACTCCAGCAAAATATTCATTTCTGCTGGCCATTAAGAAATGTAGTTTTTGACCAACAATTTATATTTGCTAGTTATGCGTGCAAAATGTTGGTTCAGTTTCTGGTTGCCATTGCCACACTAAGCCAATGCCTTACCACATCCGACACCAGCGCCAGCACCAGCACCAAGCCCAACACAATACACATGCCAGTGACGACACAGGACATTATTGCCGGTGACGTGTTCTTCGAAATTATATCGCCCCAAGATCTGGAATACACCTATCGACTGCGACCCGCTAAGGATTTTGGTGTCGCCTTCTCGCAAAAGCACGAAGCGGTGCCCATGGTGCTCACCGATCCGCCCGAAGCTTGCCAGAAACTGCGCAATGTGCGCGAACTTCAAGGCAGCATTGCGCTGATGGACAGGGGGTAAGGATGGGGAGGGAATTGGTGCGGGGATTAACTAATCACACTTTGTAAGTAAGATAGCATGCATTTACACTTAGCAGCACTCTTATAAGCAAACCGCCGTCTTTCAAAAAGAAAAACATTTTAGTATCCAGAAGAAAACCAAAATCGACCAAAAATATTTAATTATTTCACTAACAATTCTGTTCATCTTTTCCCAAGGCAATGCTCATTTGTGACGAAAACGTTGAATGCGGAGGCGGCTGGTGCTATTGGCGCCATCATCACCGAATACAATTCAAATTCACCCGAATTCGAACACTATATTGAAATGGTGCATGATAAAACCGATCGTGATGCGAAAATTCCAGCCGGCTATTTGCTTGGCAAGAATGGAATGGTAATACGCAGCCGGTTGCAGCGGCTAAAGCGTGTCTATGCCCTCGTCAATATACCCGTGAATTTGACATTTACCCCGCCAGCAAAAATCAATCACCCGCCATGGCTGGGTTGGTGAAGGAAGGACAGGTTGATGGACAAGGAGTGAGCAGTGAGACGGCGGAGCAGCATGTAAAATCTTAAACCAAAGTGCATATTTAGTCAGCACGCTTTAATCAAAATAGAGGCGTAGTTCCCTCTTTTATATAAATATATTTATATATATCTTCTTGTACATGTATATTTATCGAGGCAGCAAACCAGTTTGAAAGACCAACTTTTTTTTTTGGTATGCGTTACAAAATTATTTCGTTATACAAAATTTTAATTTACTAACAGTTTCCTTATTTTTTTTGTATTCATCTTACTAATCTTAAAAATGCATTTATAAAGTCAAATTTGACGAAGCTCAAAATGAATGCAACCTTAAATTTTTTTGGTTTATAAAGCGGTATTTTTATTTTAGTAAATTCGATATAATATAAGAAAAACATGTGCACTTGCTACAGTAAATATAAGTATATTATTTCAAAATTGGTTTTTTGGCATTCACGTTTAATTGGCTTGCTGCCTTTAATATTATTTACACTTGACTAAACAAAACAGAAACTGAACTGAATTTAAGTAGTTAATTTGTAAACAGAAAGCAATTTCCTATAGAAAAGGCGAAAAAAAACAAACAGCAAACATGAATTGTAAATAAAATTGCTAAGCAAAAGACAGATGTAAAATTTTAAGCTTAATACTAATGCATAAATGTTTATTAAAGCTAAGTACATGTGTATTGCTAAGAGTGTTCACTGTAGATATCAGAAATGACCTAAGGCGCTCAAATTGAGGCACATGCCCAGCGTAAGCACCACAATGGTCACCACCAGGATGGCAAAGCACAGATAATTCGATTGGATGGGCATGCGAAAGAGTTTGGCTGACATGTCCAGTGAGGAGGCAAACAGGAGCGTGGAATTGAGATCCTCAGCCGAGGTATTGTGATAGACAAAGGGACGAACCCGGATCTGATGACCATTGGCCTGGGCATTCTGGCACACACGCGTCACAGATCCGGCCACAAAGAAGGGCAATAGACCCAGAAATAACCACAACATGACATTCGCTATATTTAGCAGGACCAGCTGCAGGGCACAGTAGTGGAAATCAAAGTCCTTGAACAGATAGGTGAGACCGGCAAAGGCATAGGCCAAGTTCATGACAATCAGAAAGCAAACTGGTATGGAGACATGTTGGTTAACCCGCTCCAGCAGCTTGCGGAACTCGAGAACCTCTCGCATCCAGTCGAGCGAGTCTATCGAATGCATTAGCAGCTTATGCGACAGCGTCTCCAGATGCACACGTAGCAAATAGCATTCAATGTAGTAACTACTCAGCACAATTATCTCCACTAGATCTTGCACCAATATGGTGCACAGCAGTCCAATCCGCATGACCAACTCCCAGTCACGAAGCGCCTCTGCCAGCCAGGCGACCTTTATGATCTGTGCCGGCTGCATGATGACCACACAGCAAGCATAGCCAAAGAGAAGCAGAAGAAGAGCCAGTGCCAAGCCCAAATATAACCACAGCATGCGGCACAAGCGTTTCGGTTTGGCGGAGAGCAGGAAGACACGCTCAATGAGATTCTGGAGCTGCTCGTGTTCGATCACCTTGCAGACGAGCACTGCCGAGCCGAAGCTTAACAGATTTAGCACACTGGGCACCACATAGCCGAATAGCAATTCCCCAATGGTATTCGTTGTGGTTGTGGCAGCAGTGGCGCCACATACATCGCTGCCATTGCCCGGTCGAATATCCCGTATGCTGCTAAAGCCTCGATCTCCACTGCAGTAATAATTGGAGGCAATAATTGGTTGCATAATTCTAAAAGCCAAGTTTATGCCACTCACCGGTAGCCACACAGATAGCGCAGCACATATCCTATGAGCAGAACACAGAGCACGATCAAAGTCTGAACATAGCTGCAGCAGGCGCGCACATTGCTCATATCCGTCGAGATGGGATTGAGGCCAACCAGCGTCAATATGGCCACATATGGACGCAGGAACTGCAATTGTAAATCATATATTATAATTATGTACAGCTTGCAGTTGATAAAAGATGAATATTAAACAAAGACCTTGCATCAACTTTTTATCAGTTTTTGTTTTTTCCCCTACTCTGATTCACATTTTACTATTTCTATTTATTATTTTTATTCCTTACAGCTTACACTAAAAAAAAAAATTAAATTTGTTTAATCAAATATACTCCTATAAATGCAGAGGGTTAATTTGTTGATCTCTTTGTGGTATGATTATCACACCAAGCACTATTTACTCATATAAATATATATAAATGAATATAAATATATATAAATGAATATAAATATATATAAATAAATACAAATATATTTAAATAAATATAAAAATATATATGCATTTATCTGCATATTTACAACATAATTTTAACTCAAGTTTAAGAAGTGTTTGTTCACTTTTACAGATGAGCACTGTAAATGCATATTTTCTTGTTTTTTTTTTATTTGATCATACACACCTTGCGTTTGCAATAGTTGAGTAATGCCGATGTCGGCTCATGTTCGCCCGGCTGCAGTTCATCGTGAATTCCACCATTTAAGCGATTGATAAAACAAAAAGAACTGTCCGCATTATTATGATACATGACAAGAAGCTATATGCGCAAGCACACATAGACACAGAGAAACACAGAGCAAAGCAAAGCAACAATAACAGTTAGTTGTTGTTATTGTTGTTGTTGCTGCTGCTGCTGTTGATGACAGTTGACAATGACTGGAAGTGGAAACGAGTGGAAGACGACAACAATCGCGATCGCTGGCGGCCCAGCAACAACTGAAATGTTTAGCGGGATCAGCGAGAGCAATGCGTCGAACGAGAGAGATTGAGAGAGAACTAGAAAAGTAATGAGGGGGTGGGGCGGAGGGAAAAACTTACGATGAGATCGTGCAGCCAGGATGAACCGGCGGATGTAGCGCAGCTGCTTCGTAGCAGCGATGGCGACTCACTGAGCTGGGCTGCTGCTGCTGCTGTAGTAGTCGCCTCTGCCTTTGTCGCTGTCGCCTTCGTCGCTTTCATCAATTGCAGCTATATAACGGTAAATTAAATAAATTGAAACGGCAAAGCCGAATGAGCACGATGCGATTCAGTTCTGAAGCCGAAGCTTTCCTGTTCAACACATTGAAGCTCTCTTCAAGCTTTGTTCTGCGTGCTCACCGTGTTCTCCTCACTCGGCTCTCCCCCTCTCTGTCGCACTCCCGCCGAAGGCGCCTTATCAATGAAATTTATCTCGACAAAGCAACACAACACTACGCGACTCGCGACTCGCTCTCAGCGCTGCTGTGCACCTGTTACAGTTTAGATAGGAATCAGCTTGTTATCGTGGCCGCTATCTATCCCAAAATAAACACACACATATGCATATTATGCACACAACAACAAAGCAATTTATTTTATATACTTTTCCTTTTTAACGTTCTTATTTTTATTATTTTTTATTCGTGTGAATCAGCACAATATTTGTTTATGTTATCTATATGACGGCTGTCGGGCAGCAAGTATTGTAATGAGACCCAACCAACCAACTGACGGACGACTTGCAGCCGTTCTCTTCAGTCACAGCAGCTACAGATGCAGCGCAGCTTTCTGATAACCCAGAGGATCAAGTTGACAATTTCATTGCTGCAATGCCCCACACCCGCAATGATGGGCCTTATTAGCTGCTTTGTTTAAGTACCAGTGGACCGTTAAATAAAATTTGATTTTGCGCTACAGCCGAAATATTTAAAATTGGAATCTTTCTCTGAGCGTACCTATATCCTCTTTTAAATATCATTTATTATTCTTACACATTTCGCTTTCTTTATAGCGCCACATTATGTCACTATAGCTGAAACAATTCCAATCGGATTTTTTTTTTCTAAATTCCGCTATCTTATACGAAATGCGAAAAACAGTAATAAGCTAGGCTGACAGAAAAGAAAACCAAAAACAAAACAAAAACCCAATACGCAAATGTGACACTCAAATTTGCTTTTCTCGTTTCCTCATTCAGCTGAGATTCGTTGCGATCTGCTGATATATGAGTCGTTGTCGTTGTAATTGTTGTTGTTGTCGTTGGGCGTGTTCGTTATAGTTGTTCCAACTGTGGTTACGAGTGCGATGCTCGTAATACATGCACATGCACGTCAGGCAATAAAGTATCGAAATTTACGTTGGAGAGTAATTAAATTAAAGACAAGTCGCAAGTTGTTTTGAACTTTTTGTGTTTTTTGTTTTCGCTCAACTTGAATTGTTACTCAATGTCGATTTGCATGATGGGTCGCAGCCGCAGTTGACGTTGACATTTTGTGTGGTCCCCGCACACCATTCAATCGCAAAGCAGCCAGGGGCAGCTGGAGTGGATGGGGATGGATTTGTTGGTCAATGCTGTCATTGCCTGAACTCTGGTCACTCATGTAAATTAGCTGCGTTGTCAAATAATGCTGATTTGTTGTTGGTTCGTTGGCAGACTAATAAAAGCAATGCCAGGCATACTCCATTTGCATGCCACATACCCCATGCATCATGCCCGATACCGCATCCTCAAAATACTATCACACTCCGCTTTGCTAAACTTGACAGACCAGAAACTGTCCGGTGGCCATCACTTGACGCATATCTCGAACCGTAGCACAGCTCGGCTCTGCTGCTTTTTGTTTAAAAATCAAATCAAATATTACGACAAAATTTCAATGCGGTTAAATGCATAGGAAATTTTATGCCACCCATTACCCTATACCCTTCATGGGGGAGGGGGATTGGAAGGGGTCTGCTGTGATGCAACCACAACCACAAAAGCGTAAATGTTGACTTGACGCCTGAACATGCATAGACAAGGCCAAATTTAAAGCGGAACCATTACTTATTTTGGGGCACAAGAAAACTGTGCCACAAATCCTTTTTCCTAGATTAAAGCTGCTTTTAAAGTCTCTAAATTATTGATAACTGTTTGCCCCTTAGAATAAAAGTGTTTTTAAATTGAGTGACTTATTTATTTGCTGAAAATATACATATTTTTGTTTTTTCGACAGTTTTCTAAATATCTTTTAGCTTATTGTTTGAACACATTTCTCGATAAATTAAATTTGTTTATTTTATTTTGTTGCTGGCTTTTAAAAAATATTTAAATATATTTTATTCAAATATGAAAGCACCCCTTGGGCATATTTAATATTCCTGTAACTTTGCCAATGCCAATATTCTTAGCTGCCTTTCGTATCTGCCACTTGCTGCTTAAGAGTTTTAAAGTTGTGCCACACACACACACACAATGCACATTGTACCCCTTCAAAAAAGATCAGATAGTGCGACGTGTCAAGTGTCCGAAATTCAATTAGACTTCATTAGCATTAGCAGCCGGTGGCACATTGTTGTTTTTGTTGTTGTAGTTGTTGTTGTTGTTGCTGCTGCTGCCCCTGTTGTCTGAGGGGCACCTTGTGGCTGTGGCGTGCACAGATTTAACCGTTTGCAGATTAGCATAAATGAGATCATTAAAATGCGCTTACGTTTGTGTGGGTGGCCGAGTGTCTCACTTGAGTTGATAGGGGGTGGAAGGGTGAGCATTACTTAAGTGGGTTTCATATGCAAGGTGCGACTTCCTTTTGCACGTAGCCAGACACAGACTGCAAATTGCCTGTCTGTCCGTCTGTCTGTCTGTCTGTCCATCTGTCTGCCTGCCTGTCTTTGTTGGTGTCGTTGGCTGCCGTTGGCATTTTGTGATTGTGGGGTTCGTGTCTTGGCTACATACTTCTAATACAGCTGATATTTGAAATTTGCATAATTATTATTGTTGGTAATGTTAATGTTTCTTTATTAAAGCAACTAGTTTAGCTTATTAGCTTATTGCAATTTGCTGCTGCTGCTTCTTTGTTTTTAATATACCCTGATCCTATTAAAAATGGGTAAAAAGGGTATAATGGTTTGGGGCAAATGTATGTAACAGGCAGAAGGAATCTTCAAATTTGAAATATAGTTTCTTGTATTCACAGCGCAGAGCTAATGAGCTTTACTTTATCGATACCTGCCTTAATTCTTCGATTTCCGATACATTTTGAGATTCGATAGCAAAAGCTGCCTCAATTTTAAAGGCAGAATATTCTTATTATTATAAAATAAACAAATGCATATTATGAAACATGAAGCCAAATTTCATAAAGATCGGATAAAAAACACTCAAGTTATGGTTAAAAATATATTATCATATTGATCTCATTTATACCAGCAGCTTCAAGCTTTATCTGTATGCAGTGCATATGTGAGAAAGAGATGGCATGAAAATAGACACAAGCATCAATATGTCTTTGTGTGTATTCTGCAGAGCCCCGTTACCTACGAATGCGTGTACGTATGTATGCATGTATGTGCATGTGTTTCTAGCCAGCCAATCAGGGATCAGTTTGGGCTTGTGAATAAAATTATTCGCTGCATTCGCTTTTGTTACTCCCCAGATAATTGGCCAATCAAATTAGAATATATTTAACAGCTGAATTTAGGGTATGTCATAGTCGAGCTGACTTGCATACAGCATTCTTACTTGTTTTGTCTTGTCTTGTCCAAATGGCTCGTTTCATTTTGTCTAACGAGTGTGTAAACAAGCAGACACACTGTTTACACTGTCGCACAAGTTTTGGAGTGGGCAGCGGGTAGTGTAGCCTCTTATTACAGCAGGTCTCAAAGTTTATATACGTGCACTGAATGTATATAAATAATATACTTTTTTTTTCTTAGATCGATTTCAGTGATTACAATCGATTTTTTTAGATTATGTTTTGCGCAGAATAATAATGAATTGTCTTGTAAAAACATTATCTGTGCTTCTTTTTTATATTATTTTTTAAAACAATGCAATTCTTTACTGTGCACAGCATAATATTTTTTATGATATGCATTTGTTAAAAATATATTTTTGACTATTTTAATAATGGGAACTTCATAATTTCAATATTAAAAAATGTGAAAGTTGCACTTCAGAAAAAGGAGATTTTTTTACATTTTATATTTACTTAATTATCTCCAAAGTAATTTTATCATCAAATTTTTTAATTTTTTATTTAAGCGTTTAGTTTTGTAGTTTTTTTTAAGAAGGTCATTAATATATTTTAAAAATAATTAAAACTTGTTTACAATTTTAATTTAAGCAATAAACTTGCACTTCCACCTAATATAAATAGCAATAAATTTGATTAATGAGTTACAAATTAATAAACTAAATTCAATGTTGGAAAGTGCAACAAATTGTGCAAATATACTACAAGTTAAGTCAATATGTAATATGTAAATATGTATGTAAATATGTATGTAAATATAGATTCTAGTTAATTGGCCTGTCAAAAACCTGTTGCTATTTGCCAAAGTTTACTTTTTATTTTTATTTTGCTGTCTTTTAGAGTAGCAATTTTGTTTGTTGTTGCTAGTTTTAGACAGGGCTCTTATGTGTGTGTGTGTGTGTCTGTGTGTGTGTGTGGCTGTGGGTGCAATACGCTTTTTAGAGTGTGGAGGGAAAGAGAGAGCAGTAAGACAGCCTTTCAACCGCCTTCGCCCTCCGCCCTCCGCCAAACGAGCTAATTTTGATGATATCCACAGGCGAGCAGACATTCGGTGAGTTTTGGTCAATTTGGAAAGTAGATGCGGGATGTGGTGGGGTGTCCTGGCTGGTTGCTGGCTGCTGGCTGCCTGCTTGCTTGCCTCTAGCCTCTGCTGGCTCTGTATGCTGAGCTGCACTAAAAGCCTGTCGTCAGCCTGCAAATTGAATCAGTCCGTTAACTTCAGCCACCTCCCCGATCCTCCCGCTCAACCCCGCCTAACTCTATCTCTCTCTGTGTGCGTGTGTGTGTATGCCCAGAGGGCGAAGTGTGCGCTCTCATGAAATGTGACCGCAATTGCGGTTCGTTAGCTGCATTTCAGCTAGTCCACATGCCCCACATGGCAATGGAGTACTAGATGATGCACACGGCTCGTCCCAGTTTTGCCCATGCTCTCACTCACCCGCTAGCTGCCTAGTTTTTGGTCAGGTGGTAGCCGTGCACGCGAATCCGTCTGTCCTCGCCGCCAAAATAAACCCGAGGACAATGCAAAAGCATTGTGCCTAAGTGGTCAACTGACCAAAAGCACTTTGACCATGCGGCAGCTCTTGCGGCTCCTCGCTGGTCGCTCCGCTCAGTTAGCCCCTTAAGCAGGCCCCCGTCCCACCCAAACACCACGCCACGCCACGCCTTTCCCCCGACACGCCACGCGCCCTGCCATTATTATTTATGACAAAGTTCATGTGTCAACAGCAAGTTGCAACACGTCGAATTTTACATTCACTTTCGCTATGAAATTAAATTAATCTCGACTAAAATTTACTTTTATTTTAAATAAGATAAATCTGTCGATTGTTTATGAATATATTTATATGATCTATATAATTTAATAGTCTGTTGTGGATTAGTTTCTTATCGAATTTAATAAAACTTTTAACTGACAAGTCTGAATAAAATATCTGCGTAACAATTAAATTATTTAAATATGTTTTTAGCTGGCTTAACTTATATTTTTTTTATTAGTTTTTTATACACTGCATATCTATAAAATATATAAAATCAAAACCAAAAATAATATATAAATTAACAGAGGTCGATAAACAATAAAAAAAATGTTCTGCTTAGAAAAATTAATCCTTTGACCAATAGTAAATATTGAAGAATATTAATATTGTTGGTAAATAAAATAATAAATAAAATGCAAGTATAATGTGGCAATTAAAAAAAAATTATTATTTGTGTTTTAATAATTTTAACATAAATAAAGCATTTAAAAATAAATCAATCTATTTTTTAATAGATAAAATATATAAAAAATTAGATTGACATTTTAATGATATTTTATTTTCCTAAAACTTTTGAATCGTAGATGATTTAATATATTTAAAATGACTTGTTACACATGTATTTTGACTCTATAAATAAAGTCAAATATGAAAACATTTTCAGCTATTTGAGTGCCCAAGAATTAAAGTTGCATCTTAAACATTTCTTGCTTTCTTTCTTAAGCTCAACAATTATAATTATAAGTCTGTAATACTTTCTATGCAAAAGGGCAACCAAAACTTGGCCAATGTCAAGGATTTGGATGGCACTTAGCGGCAATTAGAAGCAGCAAAGAAAGGTAAACACACACAATCGCACACACACACCCGCACACACACACATACACCTGTAGCTAGCAACAATCACAGTCGGATCAGGGGGTTTCAATAGTGTGGATAGGGGAAACGTCTTGGATTTGCGCGCTGCTGAGCGCCGCATCAAATGTGGCAACGTGGCAGCAACTTGAAGGTAATTACGACAAAGACGCACATCCTAGTCACATCCGGCAGCGAGGCACGCACAAAAGCACAAAAAACTTGTAGCAGCCACCAACAGCAGCAGCGGCAGCAGTGGCAACTTGAAGGCCATGCCCCCTTTGACTTTTCAACGCTCGACAAAACGTGACAAGCATTTTGGATTTACAACCGGCCAGCTGCAGGATAAAAATTTAAAAGGATATATGCGAGAGCCTGGCCTTAACGGCCTGACCTACTCATGAGTGCCAAATGAGTTGTTAGACAACATTAGAAAACATGGAAAAAAATGTATGTAAGAATAAAACTACAGACGACTCTCCAGAGAACTTTTCCAAGGCAACCCACAGACTGTTACATGTGTGTATGGGTGTGTGTGTGTGTGTGTTGGTGTGTGTAGGCGTGTGCCTGTCTTTATTGTTAGCCAAAGTAAACGACATTGTTGACATTCGCTCCGCTAGTGTAGAGCGCCCAATCTGTGGTTCAGGGGCGTAGCTGGAGTTGGAGTTGGAGGATGAGCAGCGTGTGTTGACCAAGTGGCGAACAAACTTCTCAAACACCATTGATATCATCTTTAAATTAAGGCCCTAAGCCAAATAGCAAATGGTACTTGGTGTGTGGCTAGAAATGTAGCTGGCCATTTCGAGAGTTTTAGTTTTATTTCTTATAGATAAAGTTTACCGATTATGAACCTAACTTAAATACGTAAATATATTTTCTTTTGGAGATTAGTATATTATTTTATTTACTATAGATAACGTTTTCAGACTATGAACATGACTTAAACAAGTAAATAATTTGTACGTCCATTTTAAATAATTGTTTAAATTTTTCGTTCAGTCGACAAAATATAATTTGCTATATTTTCATATATTACAAACTTTTTTCTAATAAACAATAAATTTAATTAAATTAACTATTTCATTGTTATATTTATATTAATATTATTTATTTATTTTTATTAATATTATTTCAGTATATATTTTGCAATACTTACACAAATGATTTGCATTGAGTTACATAGCTGACCCTTTTGAGTTGCTCAATTATTGTGGCGCCTCTGCGCTGCCGCTTAGGTTTATTCATACAGAGCCTATTAAGGTGGCTGTAATACAATGCCGGGTCTCCATTGAAGTCGTCATCCTGCCAGGGGTGCTGCTGCTTAGCTGCCGTTTTATTACAAAATATCCATTTTTGGTTTTCTCGTATTTTTCCTGTATTTACCTTAGCCAAGACATGGAAGCCTTCGCGACTGCAGCGCGGCACCAGTGCAGCTGCCAGGAATTCGCGGGAACCTGGTGTTTTTTTTTTGGAGGTGCATGGATATATTGGGGAAAGATTTGTGTGCTTGTCTTGGGTGGCTTGTTGACTCACACAGGCAGCATGCTCATTAATTTTGTACGCTTAATGTATTTTTCTAATGATTTTTAAATTGCTTCTCAGATTTCAAATTTTTTGGCTTTTTTTCCCAGCAATATTTTGCAATATTTATTTTTTTCATGAGGCCTCGTTTATTATCTGCCTCACTCTCTGCTTGCCCTTGATGCCTTGATTCCTTACAGCACGAAATAAATACTGAGCCGAGTGGACGCCAAAGTTAAAAAGCGACTCATTAGCGACTCATGTGTATCTGTGTCTGCCTGTCTGTCTGTCTGTCTGGCTCTGCCTGTCTGCCTGTCTGTTTGTGTGTGTGTTTTTTACTTCTTTGTTTGTATCCATATTAATTTACAGTTGACACAACAAACCGAGCGAAAGGCAACGACGTAAAAATTCTCGAATGCAATAATTAAAATGCAATAACAACAGCAACAACAATAACAACAAAAACAACAACAAGTTGGCGGCTTAACAAGCAACAGCAACAATCTCTTAGCCTGCAGCCAAAAATGTGTTCTTATTGCCTCGCTTACTGACTGCGAAACACCCTGTGTCAACTTGAAGAAAGAAAGTGTTTCTATTGGTTACGAAAGTTTCTGCATGTGACACAGGGTGTAGTTACTGGAAGAAAAAGTGTTGCTACTGCTTACTAAGGTGAATTACCCTGTGCCACACTTTGGCATGATAAATGAAGTTGCCAAATTAAACTTGTGCTTAATTTAAAGAATATATCATTTTATTACATTTTTTTTAACTCATTATTTTATTGAAATTACAATATACTATTTGAATAAGAAAAGGTAGTTTTTAAACTCAATTTTTATTGAAATTACAATATGTTGTTTAAATTATAGAATAGAGTTTGGCTTAAGGACGGTTTTTAATACAGTTTCTCTACTTACTGTTAATTAATTGACTATTATTTTATATGTCAAAATTTCTATTATATATGAATGTTATTATTTTACTTTTGTTTAACAATTTTTTATTTAGTTTAGATGCAGAAACAATATAGAGAGCTGAGAGATTAATTTTGAGTTTTGAGAATTTGCAAAAGAGTTTAAATGGGTATTAATAATACTTTACTAAATAGAAATAAAAAATTACCTTGTTGATTTTGGCAATGTCTTTAGGGATAATATGTTTTAATGACAATACTCTTAAATTAAAAAACTTTAATTTGTATTTTTAAGTAAAGACTTACCTCAGTTATTTATACTTGGAATACTTGCCACATATTCTGACGATACTTGCCAAAGATCCAAGTTGCCAGTTGTTATACTCTGCTCATCCTACAGATTTACTTTGTATATATATGTAATAAATAATAATAATTATTACTTAACACAAAAGTAGGCAGTAAATGCGGGATATGCGAAAGCTGGAAAAGCTATTGACTTGCCACCTATAAGCGGCTGGCTTATCTAGGGACCATTTTGGTTCTGTACATGCAACAATTGTTTGCAACACACACTCGTAGGCAAGGCATAAAATCGCATATGATCCGTTGTGCACTTTGCCAGCTTGCCACTTCTTCTGATGTTGCAGCAACGTTTTGTCTGGCTGACAAATTTAATTACTGCTGGCTCCACGTCTGCCCTCTGTGTGTATCAGTGTGTGTGTGTGTGTGTGTGTGTGGAGCCAGGTCTGTTGTTTGCGTCGTTACTGATATGGCAACAGGACCAGGCCAGACGACGGCTCAGGCAGCAGATTGAGGACCCCAGCGCACTAAAGACACTTCATTTGATGCGTCAATCAGCACAATCAAAAACTGCAGCCCATGAAAATCAATTAAAATGCCGTTGACATACTGCCTATATGAATACATATATATATTTGCTACCACGGCCAATATAACGATGGATGTATCTGTGAGTGTTGCTGTGTGTATGTGTGTGTGAGTGTTTGGCCAAGGGATGGGCTGTCAACAGCGCTGAACGTTTTCCAATTGACGCTGCCTGGATTAACATTTATATTTCAGCTGGGCACGGCAGGTCCTGTTTTTCGGCTCAATGCTGCCAATGGCGTTGTAATTCATTTGAAATGCAAATTCCTTTTGTAGCGGATATAACAACAGCAACAACAACAGCAACAACAACAACAACACTTGCAAAACAAATCAAAGGCGTCAATTCAGCAGCAGCAAAATGATGCCGCATTTTCGATAAGGAACAAAAACATTGGTTTGCCGTTGGACGTTGTAACTGTAGCCGATGACGTCAGCGTATTGCATAGTTAATTGCTGTGCCCCCCACCACCCCCAACCCTCAGGCTGAGTTGCAGAAACAAATCGAAAAATAACAAGAAACGGAGGCAGCGCCACTTAATAAATGAAATGTCATTGAGGCGTGCGGCAATCAACAAAACAAAAATCCAAACGGATTTAACACCAACAAGCGGCTCCAAATGACGTATGTGGATTGCTAGAAGAGGGTGCGGGGGAGGTAACGTGTGTGTGTGGGCGAGCTTGGCTTGCTGGCAACAGTAACTGTAACTGAGCGCACCTCACCACACCCACACCCACACCCATTGACTAACTGACTGACTGCTTGACGGACTGCTTGATGTACTGCTTGACTGACCAGGCCTGACTAGCTGACGGCTACCAAAAGACCGCTGAGCGTCGCTTTATCTGCTTGTGATGCACACACTCACACACACACACACACACTCATACATACACCACTTGTCATGGACACCCGCTGGGCCATTGAAATCGTCAGTTGGCAACTTTCATTTACCCTCAATTCTCGCATGTATTTTGAACTTCTCAATCGGTTTGTAAAACGGGTTTTGATTTTGGGTTGTTAATGTTTGCAAAGCTAAATGTTCACCTCATTAGTATTTTATTTAAATTTATTTTGGTTTTTTTAATACTTTATTTTTATGTAAATTTATAGCCCCACAAATATTTTAAAGTCTATTGAATTTATAACAAAATATAATTATATATCTTTATATTTATATTTATAACTATTTTTATTTAATAAATCTTAAGAAATATTTGCACATGAAAAAAGTTACATTATTATTTATTATTTTTTTTTTTATTATAATTATTATTTTTGTTTTTTTTTTCTGTATATAAATATAATAATTCAAACATTTAATCAAAGTTAAGTATTCCAGGTAATCTTGTATTTAAATATGTTAATACTATTTACACTTATTTAAAGATTATATTGATTTATGTAAGTTGTTGAATTAAAAAAGGAAAACTGGTTGTATAAATAAGGTTTTAAGTTTTTCATTACACAGGTTTCAATTTAAAAAAAATAAAAATTTAACAACTAATATAAATAAATTAAAATATTATTTAATATTAATTATAATTCATTAAGTCTTAGGCATACCCTAAAATGCTCTGCATTTGCAAAGCATTCGAAACGCACAGAAAGCAAAAATAAAAAAAATAAAAAAAAAAACGATATGAGGCAAACTGCAACTGCAACTGCTACTCCTCCAGTTACTGCGACAAGTGCGGCCAGTGGGCAGTGCTGGTGGCAAGTAGTCATGGATAGTGGATGGTGGGTGGGTTGGGTTGGAGGCGAGCTCCATTGCTGTTGCTGCTGCTGCGTCAGCTGCAACTGATGACATTGTCAGACAGCAAGGCACAGCCCCTTTTGGCCATAAAAGGACTAACAAGCCTGACAGTCACTCAGGGCTCTGTCAGTCAGGATCTGCATCGCCCCGGCCGAGACTGGGTCGGTTGTGCAAATTAAAAGTTTGGCCCACACTTGACACGTGCTTAGGAGCGCTGCAAACCCAACCAGTGTCCAGCTGCAGCCACCAACGGCAACGCACCACACGGTTGCTCTGCCATTTTTTCTTCTTTCATTTTCATTTTTGCCTCAACATGTTTGTGGCAACGTTTTCGTTGGGGGCTTAATGCGGGTCAGGGGTTTGCCACATGAAATTTATGAGACTTCGCCTAAACGTCAAGTTGCGTGCAACTGCATAAACTTGTTGCATACTTTGTGCCAACACTTCCCTCTCCGAGTGGAACATTTAAAAAGGTGGAGAAGAATGCTGACGAAGCGACGCTTCCCAAAATGCATGCATTTTTGAACATGCCGCTAGGTGGCGCCAGTCTGATGGCAACGATTAAAAGTTTTTTGTTTTTTTGACCATTGTTTATTGTGTGAAATTCCTGTGACTGTTTTTAGGTTGTATATTGGAATTAAAGTCAAGATGAATGGCATACTATACAAGAATTTGTAAATATATATTGTTTTCACATCTTTAAAAGCTGCACTATTCTTTAAATCAAAAATTGATAGAAAAATTATTGCCATAAAAAATCAGATATCTGTGAACAGCTACAGAAAATTAGAGAGATTGTAATTGTAGAATAAAATTACATTCCTACATAAATATATTATCTGATTATGCACTATTTTATGCAAATAAAATTAATATAACAATAATAAGAATTGTAAAATTTGGTTTATTAATTAACTTACTGATTCTTAGCTAAAATACATATTTAATTTGCTTGCTGCCTTTCAGGTCACAAAAGGGACGATCTTACTCTTATATACATATTTTTTTGGTCTCTGGGAAACTCTTAAAGCACATAAAAAAATATACCAAATAAATTTAAACGTTTTAGTTATTTTTTTTAATATTAAAGTGATTTGTTTGTTTATAAAGTAAGCAGCTGCGAAAAAATAAAATCAAAAGAGATGTTGAACTATATTTTTGTGCATCTAGTTTTTTATGTAGTAAATAAAATTTGTTTATATTTGTTTGAATAAGAAATTAATTAAATGTTGAAGCAGCGCATACAACTAACTCCAGGAAAGAGTATTTGGCCTGAATCGAATACACTATTAACTCAAACACATAAAAACATTTAATAAAAATGCTTAGCTTTTTGGAGACTGCCAAAAATTTTCATGTCGATTTTCATTTATTGCTAAGAAACTGTTTGAAATGATGTGTACAGGGTATTCCGTAGTTGGGCCTACGCACACAAAGCACTTTTCTATTTTTTTTTTGTGCGGTCTAAAACTGCAAATGTTGCACATAATTTTTAGTAACTATTTTGCATTTGAAAAAATTGAATAAATTATTATTTATGCCTGTTTGCATTTTTGCAAGCAGTGCAAAACAAATTTTTTGGTTCGGCAAAAGCTGCACACATGGAATTGCATAATTTCGAGGTGTAATTTGGAAAACCAACTGGCTGCATTTTAAGCCAGCCTGCCTTTTGAAGTGTGCACAGTGGGGAGCTTAGATGTGGGCTTAGGCAAACCTACGCCGAACTGGGGCGGGTGTGGTGGGTTTTGGGCGTGGTGCAGATGTTGAAGTTTTTGTTGGCACTTAACCCGCTCAGCGGCACATTTGTTTTTGTTGTCTTCGCATCGTGTTGCGTTTTTTTTTCAGTGAATGTTGAGCGTAAATGGTTGTACCCTTATTTTTTATTAGTTGAGAGGGGTATATGGAAATTGTTAATGGATATGTATGTATATATGGAGTAGTGATAGACTATAGAAAATTTAATAAAATGCGAAAAGGAAATTAAAAAGTTTATAAGGCGGTGTTCGATTTGTAGCAATATTTATATAAATAATTATATATATGGATCATGTGTATATATAGAGTAAATTGTAGTCGAACATGCGTTGATTGGAAAAGTCTTAACTTGTTTTTTAGCTGTCTGTGTTGGGGTTTTTAGTTGTCAACAAAAATATCACTTGTTTGCATAGAAATCTCAGCCGGCTTTTTTGTTATTTTTAGGTTGAGTACTCTTTTTTTTTCCACTTTTTTGAATAGTGAGTGGGGTATACACATTCATGTATGCATTGGGGTGGATGTATGTGGCGCCCACATCTGTTTGGTGTCATTCACGTTGTTACTGTGGCAGTGGATGATAAAGAGTAACAAAGTAACGGCCGCGTTTTGCTTGCAACAAAAATAGCAAACGCGTGCGGAATTGAGCAATTTTTATGAATAGCAATCGTCACAAATGGAGTCGGAGGCAAGTTAACCAACCGTACCCCCTCCCGCACACCCGCATGTGCCGCATAGGCACAGTTAGTGGACCCCGTAGACCGTTAGTTCATCTGTCAAGCGTGTGGCAGGGGGGGTTTGGCGGTGCTGGGAGCATGCTTGACAGTTTGACGCCCCGTAATTCATGGCATGATGAACAACGCCAACTGTAAAAACCCTTTTTTTCCATTGCTCTTAGCCATATATTGTAGGGGGTTTTTTTTTCTGCATATCTTTTTGCTGACTTTTTCACTTGCTACATGCTACATATGTTAACATTTAAAATGGGTTTTTTCTGCCCCGTTTTTGCAGCACATTAAATTAAACATATTAAAAATGTTGCTAATTTCAATTTAGCTGGCGCATCAAATTCAATTTTATCAAAGAGAAATTGCGGGAAAATCATTGGAAAAGTATTACAGTAATGTTGGCAAAAGGTTTTTGCGCTGCTCATAATTTATTACCTGCAGTCAGCCAACTTAATTATGCGCTTAACGTAATTATACCAAGCGAAAAATCGAAGCACAAATTGGCCCGAATGCCAAATGCAGTTGAGAGCTGAAATGATACTTACTTGAGTGACCAAGGAGCACTCTTCCTGTGTTAAATCATTTTTCGTATCAATTTTCTTATTGGCTTAATCTTTAATAAAGTATGAAAAATATTTATTTAATAAAGATTTTCAAATTGAATTTGTTTTGGCATTTAATAAATAGGATGACAAATTAAGTGATTCTTTACAGTAGTGAAATTGAAGTCACGGTTATTATAATTAATAGATAACTTCCCACTTTTTATTGAATCAGTTATCGTCGGCGATTTACGTTAGCAATTCAAGGCACAATTGTAAAAATGTAGCCTAACTAAATTATATATATAAAAAATATTGCTATAACACATATTAATTAATGTATTATTATTTATATAAAACAATAGTTAATTCATATTTGATTATCTTTCTTAAATGTTACAAATGCGATGACTAAACTAACATATCCGTTCAAAATGTAGCTTACAAAATGTGCACTCAGAGCAGACGTCGCGTCGCCGTTGCCGTCGCCGGCGCTTTGGAAAATTTGCTGCCCATTCATAAAAGCTGATAATTGAGTCGACAGCGACGCCAACAGCGCCGCACACCGATGACCGCAGCAGCCAGCAGCCAGCAGCAGCAGCAGCGAGCGCAGCTCAATTTTTATTCAGCTGCGTAATGGCGGCGACAACTGTTCTCAGTTCGAGTTCTCTTTTGTGCGCCGCCAGCCCTGTCTCTGCTGCCCACAGGGCAACCCTGTCTCTGCTAGCGGCTGCAGTTGCGAGTTGAACTAATTTAATTAATTGAATTCATTTGGTGACGCTGCCAGCGAACGAAACTTGCCAATGTACGCGTGTGTGGATGTGTATGTGTGTGTGTGTGGATGTGCGTGTCTGCGTGTGTGCGTGTATAACACCAAATTAACGGTGCAATTGGCGCCTACCGCACTAACCCAGCCAACAGTGAGAGTGGCCCAGTCGATTCTGCTGCGCGCGAAAGAGTACATTTTTGGTTTCGGCTTTTGTGGTTGCAATTGCTCTTTTATTTCTCCACCCTTCGACATTACCAGCTAACGGATAGTATCAGGTAACATCAATAGACCCCAGCAGCAGCAGTTGACTGAGGTGCAAATGTTTCTGCGTGTAGAACTGGGCACTATTTAAAACTTCATTTTCAACCAGAGCTGATCAAGTTTAGTTTTAGCTAACTTAAATTATATGTTTAAGTTCAGATTTTTTATATTGATTGCGCTTATTATAACTTGTAAAATTTAAGAGGTGATTTTAATAAAATTTAGAGCATTATTTGTATAATTTGGTAATTGTTATAATCTTCCTGAAAGTTTCTTTAATTTTGTCGTGGTATCTATAATGTATTGCAGAAGATATATTTGAACCCATAACATCACTAGATGAGTTGATATATTCATGTTTCGTCTGTCCGTCCATCTATCCGTCTGCCTGTCAATTTATATGCTATGAAGTTTATAATTTTTAAGCTATCAGGATTATACCTTGATTATATCCGTTGTTTTGCATAGAGCACTTGAACATATAGCTGAAATAGGAATGATCGATAGAAAGATGAGTTCGGGTTATGAAAACTATTCTGTTTACAAAGTTATCCAAGCCAAATTACTCCAGGTGCTATAACTATAAAGTCCTTCATCCGACTATATCACTATATCAAATAGCTGTCCTACAAACAATCAATATAAAAGTCTAGTCACTTTTTCTGATACTCTATAAATTAAAAAAAAATATGCAACAAGCAATTCACAGCCAGCAAATATTTATCAAATTTATAGAAAACACAATAAAAAATTTTTTATAAGTCAAAACCAAAATTTAAATTCAAGCAGTTTTTTTTTTACCATTTCACAGGAGTATGTAAAATTCGGTGTGACTCTCTTTTTTCAACATATTATCATTTAAATTACTGTATAAATTGCTCAATGTATTTCCCGAGGCATTAAATTATTTGCATAATTAAAATCGATTTAAATTAATTTACAACTTTCAATTATGTTATTAGACTTTAATTCGATTACAAAATTCAGTTTGGTTGCTGTTTTAGATAAATGCCACCAATTCGATTGGTGTTAGACAAGTGCCTCCAATTCCTATAAAGGCTTCCAATTTTATACGCTGCTACTTAAATTTCATACTTTTCACAGTTTTTACAGAATTTTCACTTTTCAACCGTTGCATGCATCAGTTTTTTATTGTGCAGGAGGAAAGGTGTTTTTTTTTGTGGTTGAACTTTCATTGAACCGATCAACCCTCAAACAAATTGCGCAAATAAGCCGGACAGGTTGCTGTGCCAAATACCCTGATAAATACCCTGTAAATATAAGAGATATATAAAGGTATATAATATATATAAAGCGATTACAACTGATGAAATTTTAGCTTAAATTTGTTTGATTGTTTTTTTTAATGACCATCAAACACGAAAAATATAAACTAAATAATCTGTCAGTCCACAAGCCATAAAATGTCCAGGTAACTCACAGTGAAGCCTCATTACAGTTGACTTGTTTTGGCTGAGCGTCATTTTGTTAGTCAGTTAGCAGCTTGTGGATCTGTTTTAATTATCATATTCCCTCAACGGCAACTTGATTAAAATTCAATGCAAAAATTGATGGCATTGTTCTAAACATTGATGAGGCAAACTGCAACTGCGATGGCAGCGATGTGGCAGCAAGAAGGAAGCATGCAACGTTGGCAGCAGCAGCTGCCGGCAATCAGCGCACCGTTAGCAATGATGAAGACAACCCCCCACTCGATGCCCGCATCTCTATCATTGTAACGGTTTTTCTCTATTCGAATCTGTATCTGTGTCTGTGTATTTGTATCTGTATCTGTGCTGCTGCTGTCAATGCTGGGATTGCTCGACTGGCAGCGTGTCTCAATTTCAGTTGCAGCTAAAAATGATTTCAATGGCCAAAGCCAACAACAAAAGCTGCCACGGAATTGCTGTCAATTATGCGTGTGCGTTTACCAATTCTTACAATTCCAGCTTTTCCAACTACCAACAACCAACTGCCAACTGCCAACTCCCCAACTGCGATTTCCCGATTGCCCGTCAGACATGTGCCGGATGCACTCGCTTGCGATTGACTCAGTCATCCAGTCAGTCAGTCATCCAGTCAGTCAGTCAACCAGTCAACTGCTATTTAGGCTGACTACCAACAACAAAACAAAAGTCCCTCGATTTCTGCAATATCAGTCAATTTCGGTCGATTTCAGTTTTGTCTGCAACTTGTTCAACTCGAGAGTTGCCCTTCCAGCCAAGAATCCCAGACAAGCAGCCTTTTGTGGCACTGCTGGAAGCTACTTCCCCAATCAATGACTACTTTTGTGCATAGTCAATGGCAATAATATATTCTGATTTTGTTAGAATTTTATATGTTATAGAGCAAGTTGACGGAAGTAGACATATCAGACCTGAGAAGGTATCCATATTCTTCTAAGAATCACTCGCGTTTCTATGGAGCCATATTTATCCGGCTATTTATCTGTCTATATATTTATCTATCTATATATTGACATATGTGTATCAAAGCCCGCCCAATCGTATAATTATATAAATTGAATATATATAAATATTTTATTAAATTCTTTTATTTCTTTTCTTTTTTTTCTATATATAAATATTTTATTAAATTCTTTTGCTGAGCTTAAAAAATATATCCAAAAGACTTTTCTTGTACTAGAATCCTCTTTTTTCCCAGCAACTAGAAGATTTACTTGTACTATTCCTATTCCTATTCCTATTCCTATTCCTATTCCTATTCCTATTCCTATTCCTATTCCTATTCCTATTCCTATTCCTATTCCTATTCCTATTCCTGTTCCTGTTCCTATTCCTATTCCTATTTCTTTTCCTATTTCTTTTCATATTTCTTTTCCTATTCCTATTCCTATTCCCATTCCTGTTCCTATTCCTATTCCCATTCCTATAAATAATAAAAATAATAACAAATTATTAACTCTTATCTAGTTTTTGTCCATAATTGTCCAACTTGTCTGCATAATGCACTCATTTTGATTCCTAAACGATTTTCAGCTGAGCTTTGAAAGCCCAAAAAAAATGATGACATTTTGGAATTGCGGCTGCTTTGTGCCTGCAACTCGCTCTAATCAGCTTTGTGGCATTTTGGGGCTTTGTGGCAAGCAGTTTGCATGCAACTTGCTGCATTTACTTGCACTTTTCATCCTTTGACATGTGGCACAAGTTGCGTTTGCCGTTTGTAAGCTAAAAATTTTTGCATTGCTGCTTAAAACGCAATTGCAATGGAAATGCGAATTTCGAAAGCGATTTGCCATATCGATGGGCAAGCGGGGAGGTGGAGCAAAAGAGGGGGAGGGGGGTGTGTGTGTGTGTGTGTGTGTTATATATGTGAATGTGAATGCTTAAGCAAGTGCTTGGCATGTAAACATTGTAGCCGCTGCCGCTGCTGCTGCAACTGCGGCTTTTGGCTGCTCGCTGCCGGCTGCTGGCTGCTGGCTGCTTGCTGCACGGCGTCCGCAATTTATGAAGTTGCAGCCGTAATGCGCTTTTAACCTGCAGCAAACCCAAAATGCCAGCAAGACGCAGCGGCGAGTGGGGCAGGAGAAGCAGGTGATGCGGCGGGCAGCGCTTATTATTATGCCGGGCACGTGGAACGAAAACTAAACAGTGAGCAACCAGAGGCATAAATAGCCCAGGAAGTGGGTTGACCTGGGGTGGATTGGGTTGGGTGGGTTTTGGGTTGGGTGTGTTTTTGGGTGTACATAAAATGTTACACGAGCTGCTGCATGTGCCGTGCACAATAAATACGCGTTGCCAATGAGGTGGCAAAGGGGGGTTGCAGTATGGGGTATGGTCAAGTAGTTGTCGTTGTTTCAAATAGCGAATTTCACAGTTACACACACACACACAAACACACACACTCAAAAGCACACACACGTAAATAACAAACACAAGTTTTGGTTTGTTTGAATTTCCGCCTAAGGCGCTGCTGCTGCGCACAGAATAAAATTCAAACCGTTTTCAATTGTTTGCTACAATTCGTCTTTCATTGACACAATTAAAAATAACAACACAAAAAATACAAATAAAAAAATAAACCGAAAACAAAACCAAACAAAACGTGTAAATTGAGCTGTGAAAATGCTGCGCACGAAAGTATGCACAAATATTTTGACAAAAGCAAATATTTATCAACTCAATGCTCTTTGGCCTTTGCATGCGATTAAGTAAGACACCCACACACACACACACACTCACACACACACACACACACGCAGCATCTAAAGTGCAGGTTGAAGGCAGAGTTAGAAAGTCAAAGTCAAAGTTATTTGTTTGCTTTGTTTGCAGCCTTTTTTCTTCTTCTTTATTTTTGCACTGCTTACTCACTCACAAATATGCGAGCACATCGATTTGAGCAAGCAGTTCGACTTGGGTAAAATCGGAAATACATGCTGGGCACAGATTAAGAATTAATCAGCGTTAAAACTAAACTAATTTTTAAAATATTGCATTTTTTTGAGTGGTAGTGCTTTGTACGGCTTTTAAAGCTGAAAATGCAAATTGCAGCTGAAATTCATGTTAATCTCTTCTCAGCTTTAAGAGTAACATTCTGCTGATCCGATTTTCAAAAGCAATAAATATATAGGTGAATGGTTTAGCATGGCTAAAATAATTTTAAATGCATTTTAATTTAAAAATGCAAAATCTATAAAGGTACTTGAACTGATATTCAGAATAGTTCCATTGACCAAAATTATTTTAATTTTTCTAAACTTAACTTAAGAAGAAAATACATGTCAATGTAACATAAATATTTAAATACATTTTTTTTTTGTTCATAAAAGGCTTAGTTAAATTTAGATCTGTTAATAAATACTAATTTTATTTAGCTAAAATTAATTAAAGAGCAAAATATATACCAATTATATTGAACATATAAACACATATAACATTTTAGTTAAATTTAGATCTGTTGATTAATACTACTTTTATTTTTTAACATTTTTTTTATTGAAGAGAAAAATATATAATAATTTATGTTAAACCTATAAAAACATATCAAATTTTTTTTATTCAATTTTCAGCTAAATTCAAATGTTCTCAGACTTAAATGCAATTTAAAGAAGGCAAAATGTTGTAACAAAATGCCAAAATCGAGAAATTTGGTTAGCCACAACAATTTGACAGCTTTGCATGCTTTGTGTAGAATATTTGGGATGCCTTGTGGCCTAACTGGCTGGATGACTGAGCTGCTGCTGCTGGCGCTGGATCTGGCGCTGCTGCTGCTGCTGCTGCTGCTGTTTTTCACACACTGGAATCGAGTGAAGTGCAAGGCATACGCTTGGACGGACAACTGTGCAAAGAACCCAATAACCCAAAGCTCAAGGTGACAATGATGAAGACGACGACGATGACGACGAAGACGAGGAGGATGAGGATGAGGATGAGGATGACGACGTGGAGGTTAAGAATGAGCAAAGGATGCAAGGGACAGTCACTCACTCAGTCAGAAGAGTCTAGTCTTTGACTTACATATACATATAAAAATATATATATATATATATAAATGTGTGTGTGTGTGTACTGTGCTTTGCTTGTTTGTTTGCCCTTGTTGTTGTTGGCTTGCCTTATTATATTTCTGAGGCAGTCGCAACGGGCACAAAGGCGCGCTCTGTGGCAGCCTTTTCATTGTTGGACAATGAGACAGTCAGCAGTGGGCGTTGGGTAGCAGAGTGAGAGGGGAAGGGGTGGGGTTCGGGAGGGGTTGACATGCTTGCAGGCATAGTAAGGCTATTCATTTTTGATATAGTTACTTGTTTGCCAAGCCCTTTGGCGGCACAAGTGCATAAGTTCAGTTTGTTGCTGTTGTTCACCATTTTTTTTTTTTTTACAGAGGTGTTTTCCTATTCCTTTTCCTTTGCGTTTTTGTTTTTCATACTCATTTTCTTTTTCTCTTCTTTTTTTTCCTTCTTTTTTTTGTATTATTTTCGAGGTCATGTGGCGCCCGCATGCAGTTGAATAAATTTGTACAATGTCACGGCAATTATGTAAAACAGCGCCATTAGTGCAAAGATTTTCACCTCGAGCGATTTTACCTGTGCTGGACACGAAGGAGACTTATGACTGACTGACTGACTGACTGAGTGAATGACTGACTGACTGAGTGAGTGTGTGACTGGGCGACTGGTTGACTGAGCGACTGACATGGTTGCATTTGTTGAAATTTATGAGGCATGATGTTGTCGCTTGCCGACTTGCCACCGACAGCAAGGACAATGCAAAATGTTTTCCTCTTCCACTCTGTGTGTGTTGCGTGTGTGTGTGTGTGTTGTGTGTGTTTGTGCATGTTGATGATGTTGCCATAGCGCCGTCTGTGTGTGTGTGTGTGTTGAAGCTGTGATGCTGGTGAATTATTTATGCCAAGCTTGACATTTACTTAGGTGACGTTGTTGCACTTGCAACGCAATTTACTGTCGCATATTTTTTAGGGCATATTCTTGAAACGCATCTACTATTTATTAATTGCTTCAGTGTCGTCATATATACATATATATATATATATGTAATATATATCCCATTTTGTATCTTTTTTGGATGTGTTGTGGCAGTTAAACAGTTGGTTGCAATGCTTAAATTTCATTTTAAATATTCATAACTCAATTTCGACTTGCGAAGTTTTGTGGCCAGTCATTGCTGCAGAACTCTTCTTCTTCTTCTTTTGCTGCCTCTTCTTATTATTGGTATTGTTGTTGTTGCTATTAGTTTGCCGCTGTTGCAAGTTGTGTTTTGTTGTATTCCTCTCGGTTTACTTTATTAATGAGCTAAAGTAGAACAGCCGAACAGAGCCATAAAAAACACACAAAAAAAAGGCTGCAGTTTAGCTCCGACTGAGAAGCAGTTTAACAAAAATAAAGATATATATATCTATATATATATGTATATATATATACATGACAGATCTAGCTTAGTCGAGCACACAGACAGCCGAATGAGCTACCCAAAAAAATGCAGAAATTATATTTGTGTTTATTTTATGTTCATAAAAACTGCTTTTAAAAGTTAATGAATTAATTGGTAATATTTAATTATTTGAATTGACAAAGTTTTATTTAATTAACAATCCAATTGAGAAGCAAAAAATATTTATTACGGCCAATTAAATAAATGTAAAGTTTAATATTTTTTTCAGCAAACAAAAAAAAAAATACAATACAAAATAAATATAAAAATGGAATTTACTAAAAAATTGTAAAAGCTTGATTAATTGCGGGAAACAGAAGTCAAGCTAATTATACCAATAGTTAAATTGGTGAGGAAAAAAAATAACTTAAAATAATTATTATTATAATAATAATAAATGAAATTATTAATCAATGCACTGAAGCAACCTGTGGAACTGTAGAGAATTAATAATCTCTTTGAATACAAATAAATTCACAGACTGCAGTTGGGTTTTCTTGAGATTAACTGTATTTTTTTTTAGCAGTTTTTACTTTTGGTTGCTACGATTGAAAGGCTGCAAAAGAGTTGCTTTGAATTTGAAAAAGGCAAACTACAAATTGCAAATTGCATTCATGATTTTTGTGTAGGTGCTTCAAGGATTAACCACAACCAGCCTGAAGCAGCAGCAGTTTGGACTCTCTTTTAGGTTACCTCGTGCAGGCCGCCGGCCTGGCAGCATCATCAACAGCCAAAGAAGAAAAAGAAGAAGAAGAATAAGAAGATGATGAAGAAGAAGCAGAAGCCGCGGCATCAGTCGCGTTTGTTAAATGCAACGAAAAACAAAGCAAAGTCATAATTTTCAAAGTTCTGACGTTGCTTGCACTATCTACGAAACATGCCACACCCCCAATCCCTGCCCCATACCACCTTCCCCCACCCTATACCTGACTCGTCTGCACACTGTTGCACTTTTGCATTGGTCGCCGCTGATGCACTTAAATATGTCTACTCTGTATTTAAAATACCCTAAACATCTACAAAATGGTTGAGTGAAGTTGAATGAAGTTAAGCAGAGGCATGCAACATGTAGAAGGCAGCTTCTGCAAACTCATAAGTTATATATATTCAGCAATAAAAAAGGACTGTTTAAGGCATGCAAATGTAACTCAATCCATTTTATCGATAACTCTCAGCTTTATCGATAAAAATCGATTACCTATAGAAAATGCCAATAAAGACCCACATTTTAAAGACGTTTCCTGCCAATTATAAATATAATAAAGGCTGCAGGATAACAACTAGTTGAGCGCACTCGACACGTACAGTCTTACTTGTTTTAATGTAGCCGCGTGGCCATTACTTAGCAAACAGCAAACAGCAGAATATGGAAAATTGAAAGGCCGACAGCAGCAGCAGAAACAGCAGCAAAAAAAATTAAATAATACTTTGGCAAACATAAACACAAAAAAAAAAAAAAGAATATAATAAAATAAAGAAAATTAAAGAGCGGGGGGAAACTTGATACTGGATAATGATTTTGTCGTTGGGCCAAGCGAACTTTTGACTGTAGATTTATATGTGAGCACGGCAGGAGCTGATGCCCTTAAGCCTTTACCTGCTTCTTGGCTGACAGCGTGTGGCATGGGGCAGGTGGTAGGTGGTAGGTGGCAGTGGCAGGGCAAGCAAATAATAATAATAATAAGTGAGCATAATGCATGGCTCAGGTTCCTTTACAGTTTTTAGCTGGAAAAAAATGTCGCACAAAGCCAAAGCCAAAGCACCCTTCACAATGGGTGTGAGGGAGGGAGGGAGGGGGAGGACGGGGATATCTAAATAAATAGCTCAGCATTTTACAAAACGGCTCACAGAAGTTTGACTAAGTTGCTGCTAAGTAAGTAGCTATAGCCGTGTATCTATGTATCTTTGTATCTTTGTATCTGTATCTGCGTATCTGTTTGCTGCTAGCATTTGCTGGCAGCTTGGCTTTCGCATCAGCTTCAGCTTGAGCCAGAGCTGCGTCTGCGGCTACGACTGCTTGGGGGATTTATGTTGTGAAAAGTGAAACATAAGCACACTGGATTGCAGCGACTTTACCAACGAAATAAAAAAACAAGAACTTAAGACTGCTCTAGTCGTGTCAGCTCGACGAGCAGAGACTCTGTTTACGCTGTTTAAAATAAGTTGGAAAATAAACTGTATTTATTATGCGATTTTAATATCATTTTTGCAGTTGGTTTAAAATTTATTATATATAATTGGAAAGTTAAATATTTTAATAGATCGCAAATTGATCAATATTTGTGAAGTTATCGAAAAAAAGATATCGATAAGCGAAATTAGAAATATGATAATATAAAATCTAAGCTGCTTCAGACTGACTTGTTTGCGTCCTGATCTAGAAATGTATTTTTTCTTATATCATGAAACACTTTAAGCAATTTGGCAAGCGTACAGGGTATAAATATAGATGGAAGAAATAAATATGTAGCTTGTATCTGGTGCTATATGGATAGAGGTACTCGCAGCAGCAGCGACACGTGCCATTTCATGAGGTAGCAGCATAAGCGCTAAGCAGCTCCCCCCCCCACACACACACACACACACACACACAATCGTGTGTGGCAGATATCTAGGTAGCTAGAAGGATATGTGAAGTTGAAATGAGTTCAAAAATATTTATATCCGTTGCAATTGCCGGCATGGAGAGCACACGGATCATAAATCGCAAAAAATGCGCTGGCAAATATTGCGGAAAGTGCGCAAAAATAAGTAAGAAATCGACAATAAGCACAGGAAATAAGCTGAGCACTAGCACATAAATAAAAGCACATATATACATATATATATATATAGAGAGAAATACACACACACAACAAATATATTTATCTATTATAGTTTTTTTGCTGCCAGGCATTTTTCTGTGCAACATTTGGTTCATCTGCTTAGGCGCAAAGCAACTACATTTTTAATTGACTTTCAAATTAGTTTTGCCGCACATAAAACACAGAAAATTGTTTAAAAGAATCCAAAACAACCTTTTGGGACCAACAATCAAAAGGTAAAATGCGCCGCGCGGGCTGTTTGATAAGTTTGCGAGATCGCATTGAAATGCTGAGAATGTATAAAATATATTTATATTTATTTTTTTACTTGTGAATCTCAATCAGCACTCTATTTATATTATTTAATTTATTTATTTATTTAATTATTAATATATATATTAATTTTTTAAGTTCTTTTTTTACAGTTCTTACATTAAATGGAAATAAATTGTAGACTTTTGTCAGCAACTGTTCGATTTACTCACTTGCAACAGCATTTTGCACACTCAAATGCACAACAAATGTAATAAAAAATATATAAAACAGAACAGCAAATATCATTTAAAGTTTTTGCTTTTGTGTGGCATGAACGGAGCGTGGTACATGGGTTTTTTTTTTTTTGGGGCATGCGGATACAAGTCGGGGTAAGGTTGCCGGGCTGCCTGCCACAAATGCAGCGAATTGGAAAAAGTATTTGGCCATTTGTCTGCTTAGTTGGCTCCACCTTTTGTTCCACGTGCCACCTGCTCCGCCTCTGGTGCGGATTGTGCATAGTTATGTAAAATGTTTCATTTGATATTTGATGTGCCACACGGGCACGAGTTGCACATAATTATGAGGTGCCGACTCACAATTTGCCGTTGCTTGTTCCTTGCAGCTTTGAAACCCAAAACTGGCTAATTGCGAAACACGTGTGGCAAGATTCGGATTGCGAAACTGACTAACACAAGTTGCCACAAGTTGCCACTGATGGTCAATTTAATTTATGGCTAATTCCCCTTTGTTGTGTGTGTGCGTGTGTGTGTGTGTGTGCGTATTTTTGGCTATTATAAATATATTCGAGACTTTTAATTGCTTTCGCAATGCTTTCATGCTATTTATTAACTTAATTATTGCGGTTCAAAACAGCATTTTTAATCGGGCTTTTTACGTTTAGCTTGCAGTATATATATAAAGTATATGTATAAATAAATAAATAATCTTTAAAAAATAATTATGCATATGCATATTTTTGTATATTTAAGGTAAATATTCCTGTTCATCAATTTCAATTTGTAAATGTGATTTTTGGCTTTTTATATATTAATTAACCTTTGAATTTTAAGTTAGAAACTTGATTCTGTCTCAAAATTCAAGCTTAGATTCTGGTCTAAGAAAGCCAGCTGGGAACTATTTGTTCCACATTCCAGAGAGAGAAAGATAGTGAGACAGAGAGAGATAAAGAGAGAGGTATATATGGTATATATTCCTGTTCATCATCAATTCGATGTTGTAAACCTGATTTTGGATTTTTTATTTATAATTTAAACTTTAAGTTAGAAACTTGATTCATTCTCGAAAATCCTGTTAAGAAAGTCAACTGGAAACTGTTTCACATATTTGACGTTGGAAGAGAGAAAGAGAGAGAGAGAGATAGAGAGTGAGAGAGAGGGAGAGAGAGACAGAGATAGAAAGAGAGGAAGAGCATAAGTAATTTCCACCTGGTTTAAAGAGATTTTTAACTCTTTTTGCGGTGGAATCTCAACTGATGAATGATTGAGCAGTGAAGCGAAAAAAGTCTTTACTAAGCAGAATTGGTAATTGAAATGCTAAAATATATAATAAAAAATATATTCATTAATAAAATTGGACTGCATGTTCTACAAAAGCTGTGAAAATTTTTTCATTTTAATACAGAATTTGCTGGGCGAAAATTATTGATTCAAAAACCATCGCAGCTATTAAAATAAAGAAAAAAGTAACAAAATTTTGAACAAAATATAATAAAATGCTTTCGTTGTTTCGTTTTCTGGGTGTCTATGAATATCTATATTCAATTTCTATATTTATATCAATATCTATATCAATTTACCATATCTATAAACATATATCTGCTTATACTTCAAATTACCCGCGGATGTGCACAAATATTGCCAATAGACATGAATTAAATAAGAAAATCCAAGACTTCCTCGAGATCGATGCTTAGAGAGATCATTACAGTGACGATTGGAGTGAATTGCACCCAGTAGCTGATTAGCTAGAAATAATACAAAAATAATACAAAATCTAATTAATAATCTTTATGTTTATAAGACCATAGAATGGCTGTGTAATAGTTTTTTTAGAGTAGTTTTATTATAAGTCAATTTGTTATTGCGCTTCCTGACAAAAAGATAAAAAAAGGAAAAAAGACAAAAAAGCCTAGGTAAGCTTTCATTTATGTTTTTTTTATCTGTGGTTAGTTAATAAAGCTGTTAAAGTTTTTTATATAATTTTTTTTTGAGTGTGCTAAGTATAAATTGACTGTAATTGAGGAAGATAACTAATTAATATAGGTGTAATTATTTAAAATTTGTATACATCCTTTAAAAAATTTGCTGATACATATGTGTTATTAAAATTGTTTGCCAATACTATAAAAATAAAAAAATAGTCTTAATTTTTTTTTTCGAAGCGCCCACAAAAAAAACTTTGTTTGTCTTTAATTTTTTAAGCAATGTTTACACAACATTTAAATATTTTTGTAATGTTCAAAAAATTAAAATAAATATATTTATTGTTAAGGGTGGATTTAATGAACCTACAAATCACTTACTGCAGTTTTTGCTTATAAAACACTTTATTTTGATTGATTGTTTAATTAGTAAATTTTTCAGATAATTTCACTTATCATGTTTCCCACATTATTTGTTATAGATATAATAATTAACTTATTGCTTATTTGACAGCTTTAATATCAATTTTCATTTACACTCAGACTTGTGATAAACTCTTTTAGAGCCACAAAATTCAGCCCACACCTAAAAGAAGAGGAAGAAAAAAGGCTAAAACCTTAGCTCCATTTTCGTTAATTTTTTGCCAAGCACATTTTTTTAATTTTACAACATCCTAGATGGCAATGCATTTTCGGCCAACCCTTTTGGCCCATTTTGTTGCCGTCTCTCTGTGTGTGTGTGTGTGTGTGTGTGTGTGTGGTGCGGCACCAATTTCAGTTGCAGCTAGCTCTAAACAGGGCAACGGTCCAAGTGGTAGCAGCAGAAGGAGCAGCAGCAGCAGCAGCAACAAGAAATGCGGTTACAGTGTCCAAAGGCCGTTCTGGAATGCCATAAATAACGTTGTCGGCAAAGCGAGTCCAAAAGTCCGAGGCGGCCACCAGAGATCGCTTTGGGGTGCGCTGCTTGCCAGGGATGCCTCATGCCCCGTGCCCCATGCCCCTCGCTGCTGCTGCTACTCATTCCACTCGCAGTCTGTTTGCTACTGCTGCAATGTGCAACGGATAGCGGCACGATGCGTTACGTTTTTGCCTCTAAATTAAATTTTTGCCAACGCCAAAGAAGCTGCAAAATTTTTGTGCTGCGCATTGCACTGATGCGGCGGAAGCAAAGAGCCATTAGCACCAGCTCCTCCTCCCTGTTTCAGCTTCTACTCCAGCAGCAGCAGCACCAGGAGCTTGCTGCTCCTACACTCAGAATATGGCTTAAGAATTCTGACCAAAATCCAGCCTTAGCACACAGTTCTTTGCTAAAATTCAATTGTCTATAAATAAAGTTTTTAAACTTCTTTCATCAGAAAAACCTTGAAAATTTATTTAAATATTTATTTATTTAATTTTATATTTTTGCTCAATATAATCATATTTATTTAAGCATCTGATCGATTTAAATTTGTATTATTATTTTTATTTAAAAATTAATTTTTTGGCATTTAAAATTCAAAGTATTTTTCCCAGTTTATTTAACATTAGGGGTCAACTTTTAAGACTTTGCACACTTCAGTTAACAATATTTAAAAATGATTTTGGCTTAAAACTCAAAGAAGATGAAATTTAATTAAAGCAGCTTATTTTATTCTCAGTGTAGAGTTGCTGCTGTAACTATTTTTGGAGCTGGCTTTGCTTTGTGGCCATGGCTCATTATAGTTCTTTGTGTGTGTGTGTGTGTGTGTGTGTTGCAATTAGTAGCGCTTGTTAGTGTCCTTATGGCTGGCAGATGGCCAAGGGCCAAGTGATATGAGCTATCATAGAACCCATTGAAATTTACTTAGTATCTATAATGCCAGACATTGATGCCAACTACTTCTTGATGTGCCACATTATTGTTACAGACAATGCAACCCCCCTCCCAACCTCCCCCATTCCCCCTCTCCACCCTTAGACAACCGGACATTCAGCTTGACATGGCCATAAACTGTTGGACATGACAAGTTGGTGTGATATTTGCGACAACCTGTGGTTGCCACAAGCACCCTATCCATTCCCCCCCACCGCCCGTTCAGCTCCACCCCTGGCATGCTGTCGTCTCTGCCTTGTGCTTTGACAAAAAGCTGCACGTTATCCCTGTTAAGTGCAAAAGTGGATTGCAGTCAGGCTTCAAGCTACTGTTGCTACTCCGGCTGTGCCTCTGCCTCCTCTTTGGGGTGGCAGCAAAAAAAAATCGCCTGTCTTTTGCTTGCTGAAGATTATATACTCTTGATCAGATCCTGCTACAAATTGTTTCCTGTGTCTCAAACTTTGTCTAGAAAAAAACTAAAACGACTTTTAAGAAATCAGTGCTATTTTTGAGTATGCTTTTGGCTTGGGTTAAGATTAAAGTAATTGCTAAAAATGCATCATTTAGTTGTCTCCTTTCCAGTGTCATCATTAAAGGACATCCTCATGGATAGGGCACTCGTCGAGCAATATAAATAAATGCAAGTCGAGCAGACAAGGACACTTGCAAATGAACAGAGCCGCCAGGTAAAGTTACGTGGCTTGTGGGCAACCTAAGAGTGGTGGGTGTATGAGGGAGGGGGTGTGGGGCAGGCATACAAATAATGCTCGCCGCGTTGCCGTGAAGTACATAAAGAAGTAGCCAACATTATTAAATAGTTGAGCAGCGGCTACAAACAACTCGAGTGAACGGCAAAGCTGCTAGTTGAAGCACCATAAAAATGTTGCAAATCCGCATAAGGCTTGCAGCAGGCGGGGGCGGGTGGCAGAGGGTTAATGTGCAACTTGACTGAGTTATGTTGTGTCAAGGCAGAGTCATAATGCGACCGCTAAGAAAGTGCCAAGTGTCACAAGTTCCATTTCAAATATGATTAAGTTGAGCACACGGCAAATTTGAGTTGCAAGCTTGCAGTTGAAGTGGCAGCCACTTTGCGTATAATATGGTTGCAAAGAGGCGTTAAGTGAGGGGAAAAACTGTTAACTGTAAAGAGGAGTAAATATAGATTAGCAAATGGGGCAGGTAGAAACTGGCTTATGAATAAACGCAGCAGCAAGCAATTAACTGATCAGAAACAATTAAAAAAATAAATAAATAATTAATAAATAAATAAATTATTAATAAATAATTAATAAATAAATATATCACAAAAATGCATAATTTGTAGCACAAAAATAGTCATAATCAGGACAAGTTGGATTACAAACCTAATTGTATATTTTGTTTTGTTTTTGCCTTGTTATTTGTACTAACTGTTTGTGGCAAATATTGGCAAAGAGGCTTTAAGGAAAGCGTCTTAATTACGACTGCATTTGCTGGACCTGAACTGGAAATGTGCTTGCCTTAAGTAGATCATTTGCTTTGAAAAAGTAGAATCAACGCATAGGCATGGGAATTGTGTGACTTATCAGGCACACGTAACCCGGCAACGGTGCAAGAGTGCTCCTGTCTTGCGGCACCCCCCCACCCCCCTCGCTATACAACCAAAATATAACAATGAAATTGAATTTAGAGTAAGGAACCCGGCACGTACACCCAGATATGGCCGGTAAACTTTTTTTTTTTCACAAATTATTTTTGAGCAAAACTTTTGGCTGCTGCAAAACTTTACTGCATAATAAAAAGAGCCAAGAAATGAGTCGTGTGGAGAGGGGAGGGGGTGGGTGAAATAATAGAAATAAATGCTGAAGCAAAGGCGGCAGCCAGCGTCAAACACACAAAAGAAATGACCTCCCCTCCCCATACCCAACCCCCATCCACTTTTCACTCTGCATTCGGCTTGAAAATAGCAGCGCAAATCAAAATTCTGCGTGTGATACGCACGCAAGTAGATAGAGCATGGAGACAGGGGGCAGGGAGCAGGGTACACGTGGACGGCTTGTTAACAAACTTTAAAGAAATAGGAAATTTAAGCCGCCAGTGTCCCGGCACTAATTGGCGGGGGGTGGGCGGACTGACGTATGCGTAATGTATGACAAATCAAGTATACGCAACGTAAAACGACTTTTGCATTTTTTCAGATTTTGTTTGGATTGCTTTGGATCGTCAGACAAAACAAACAAATAAATAAATACAGGCAACGAGCGCGATAGGCATGCAAAGCATTTTGGCAAAGGCAGGCCGAAACCAACCCAGAAAACCACCCCCAACCTCCACCCACAACCAACAACCACTGACAAAAAAATTGAAAAACCACGAAACAATAACACAAAAAGGTACTAAACGAAAAAAATGAAGGGCAAAGAAAAAACGCCACACAAAAAAATTAAGCATACATTTTTCACTTATTTGGACTGGCATTGAATTTTTATATTTCGTTTCATAGACTCTGCATTGTTCTTACATACTCACATACATATTTACACATATACATATATATGTATGTAACATGTGGCATGCTTATGAAACCCACATTTCATATGAATTTTAACATTTTCAACACAAATGAATGAGTTTTAATTTAAGCATAATTGCTTTTTGTGGCCATTTTTAAATAATTTCTTTTTTTTTACTTTTTGCCACTTTTCTCGTGTATTCTTTTACTCACTTCACACACACACAGAAACACACACACAAACGTAGAGTTCAGACAATACACTTTAATATTATTGGCTTTTTAAAATTTCCACAGGGTAAATTTTGCTTTCTTAAAAACTTTTGACATAAAGTGCCATATGAAAATTCATTCGTGATAAGAACATAGATTGCTTTAATGAATTAAGTGGCTTAATAACATATTATTTAATTGTATCTTCTTATTTGAAACCTTTTTTATGAAGTTTGACGAAGGTATGTGAAAGGAGGTTGGAAACATGGTTAAGCCTCATGCTGGAAATGGGGTTGATGGAGGAGCTAGACTCTCAGAAGGGGGCACGTTAGAACTAATAGGTCGCAGTGCAGAGCCCCCAATTTTTATAAAAATAATATGTGTCCTCAATATAAAAAACCTATTAGCAATAAAATCCATTATTTTTATAAATTTAATTTTAAAACCATTTTTAGTATATTTAAATTGCGTAATTATCGCCAATATCTTTTGTTTTTTACTGAGGAGACATTTTGGTATATTTAAATAGAGTAAAATTTAAATTTTAGTTTTTTACTGAAGAGACATTTTAGTATATTTAAATTGCGTAAATATCATTAACATTTTTTGATTTTTTTACTGAAGAAACGTTTTAGTATATTTAAATTGAGTAAAATTTAAACTTTAACTTTTTACTGAAGAGACATTTTAGTATATTTAAATTTAGTAATTATCGCCAATATTTTTTGGTTTTTTCACTGAACAAAATTTAGTTGCAAGCAATTCATTAGTTTTGCTATTATTTTTGTCGATGTTTTCACATTTTTTAATACGTCAAAACTCTTTGGCAGCATAAACAAAATAATATGCAATTAAAAAACACAATATTTAATCTGAGCTGAATGCGATGCGAGTATTTTTTATGGTGGAATAACTTTGAAGGCGACTCTGAACATGCAGCTGAATGTTGCTTCATGTTGCTGGTGCATGCTGCATGTGGCAGCTGCTGATGGTGCATGCTTAACATGGCTCATTGGCGATTAACTTTGACTGCTGGCTTGAAAATCAATAAGCGCATAATTACAGTGGATGCGAAAAGCATCAAGTTGTTGGCTTAAATGGCCAGTCAGTGTAAAACTTGTTTGGGGTTGAAATAAATCCGGCTGACAGAAATCGTCGTTGGCCAAGAAGAAGTCGCTGCCAGACAGGACACATTTGTCTTGCCCACTGCTGATGATGCTGTCAGCTAAGAACTCACAGGACGCTTGCCACAGACCACACGACTCCAGACGCAATTCCCAGCGTGGTTGTGATACCAAGTGTGTGAGAGAGATAGCAAGTGTGTGTGTGAGAGAGAGAGCCGTACTGGATAAGCGCGTTGAGCGCTTGCTGTGCCATAACCAAAACAATCATCGTTTGGACACTTTTAATACTTTGGCTAGAAGCTGTCCAATGCCGAAGCCTTTTGCCAATCCCGTGGCAACAGCGGTAACAAGTGGCATCAACAGTGACGGTGCCAGCATGTGGCAGCTAGCTACCAGCAGTTGCTGCCATCTGTGCTGCTGCTGCCTAATTTCATGCCACATAAAGTGGCGTCCGATTCGAGACAGTCAAAAGTTTGCAACTGAAACTCGATGCGATCTCTCGCGGGATTGCAATTTATGCGCCTGGGGGAAGTTTTAAAGACACCAAATCATCCCACTCCCCCCCTCACACACACATAGATACAACACACACTCACAAACACACACACACAGCAATAACCAACAAAAAATAACTTCTTCTGCTGATTAGTTATGTGGTTGCTTGTGAGTTGCCAGCAACATGTTGCCAGCAACAATGTTTACAAACTATTCTTTGGGGGTAATTGACGGTTTGAAATCATTATCAAGCGGCACATAAGCTGCTTGTTGTAATTACTGTAAGTTTGAAGTATTTATGTTAAATATTTCAATTAAACTATTTAATGCTCAAATTGCACAAAGTCGATTTGTAAATACACTGCAATTATTATGCATAATTACTTAAAGTTGTAGGCATAATTTAATATTTATTGCTTAAAGATGACTCTTTATAATTTCAAATATTTCTTCTAGATAATTTTTTTTTATATTTATTATATAGTTAAATTATATATTTTTTATAAGCGTACTTTCGCACAGTATTTAAAATTTTAAAATTGAGACGCTTTAGCAACCAGCCTAAATTTTAATTATGGTTTGTTTGACTCGATAAAATACTTTACTACAAATCTATATTGAACATATATATTTTTTCTAAAATCTTAATTTTTTCACTCTTAAAGTCGAAGCCTTTAGGCTGGCTGTTTGTTAAATGGACCTTGGCTGGCCATACAGTTGCACTTGCAGCCATTTTCTGGCGTACCCATTTGGCCATTTGCCTTGTGGCACTCACACACACACACACACAAACAGTTTCGCACACACGCTTGTCCACAACATATTACATCGTAGCCTGCTTTATTTTTAGAGAATTTAGATGCGAGTGTTGCTTTGGGCTCTGCACGCAGAGCACAACTATTTCTCTAGTTTAGGCAATAAGTGCAACAAAAAGTTGTTAATTTTCACGTAATGGGAAAAGTTTTTAATCTGCTATGTTTTGTTGCTGCATTTTTTTGTTGCCACTTTACGCACACACAAATATGTAGAAAAAGAGGGAGGGGGAGAGAGAGAGAGGGAGTGTGTGTGTGTGAGCCACATGCAACAGAGAAACAATAAAATCAGGCTTTATGGCAGCTCTGGCAAAAAACCTCAAAAATCGAAAACCAAATACAGCTGGCGTTGCAGCCGTAACTGCAACACAATTACAACAACAACAACAACGCATAGTGAAAATAACCTCAACGATTTTCAATAAAACCGACAATAAAAAATAAAATACAGTTGTCAGTAGGCAATAAACGAGAGAGCTCGACTAAGCGACTACCTCTTGTCAATAAACTTGCTTTGAATACGAAAGAATCAAAATTTTATATGTCAAAGATAAAGAAAGAGATTTCAAATATAAAGTTCATAAACTAAAAGTATTCCACTCAAACAGTTGAGCATAGTTAGAAATTTTACTTAATACTTGATACTAAAACATTCTATTTATGTTCGATAAAATTTCGAGAGTTTTTATGCGCCACTTCAGAATACCCTAGCACTTTGCTAACACGCAGGGTATACATACCCGGAAAAAAGCCATAAAATGTGTTTGTGGCATTGCCATTTAGTATTAACTAAATAGTGCACCGATCTAATTTAGTTTCAAACCTCATAATTAGTTATGCGACGAAATTCGATTGGCAGCCCATAAATAGTTCAGTTTACCGCTTAACTGCGGCAGCGACGCCGATGTTGACGCCAACGCCAACGGCGACATCGTTGTCATTAACATCACTAAGCGGTCAGCATTAGACACATTTATCAAAATTAACTGTCACTGTTTGCAAATTATGCGGTTGTTGCTGCTTCTCCTCATTTGTTAATGCAATGTTGTAACACAAACTGCTTGGCAACATGTTGAGTTGAGGTGAGTTGAGTTGTTGAGACATAACTGCTGTTGGCAGAGAAAACGTTTGATTTTTATTTGATTGTATTTTGAAATCAATTAAAGTTGCTATTAATTTTGATTTAAAAAAGAAACGTTTATATAAATGTCTATTAGTGAATATATTATTATTATATCTGTAGACTATCTATATAGATATATCTATATATCTGTCTTCAACTGCCTGTAGTAAGTAGAAATGCAATCTCAAAGCCCCATTTCCCTAGCTGAGCGAGACTCAATCTGTTTTTTTTTTTACCAAACATTTAACCGAATATATTCCGGAGTCTTGTCACTTTCTAGAATTGTTATAGATTACCATACTATTAGTTATCTTGGCTGTCATTGTGGTTGTTCTCTTCTTCAAGATTCACATATTTCCGCTTGAAAATGTTGCCATTCATTTTTGGTTCGTTGAAATTATACACTTAATATTTTATTTAATATTTGAACGATACTTGCAAAATTTTGTCCCAAGTTCTGAATGTCATTCTGTAAGCATTGAATAGCTTTGGCAAATCTAAAACCATTTTAAATGCCAAAAAAAACAGGCCTATTAAAGTACTTAACAAGCAAAGCTATTCCAGCTGCAAGGTAGTTGAAGAGCGCCGTGGTACGCAGGAGGGAGGGAGGGAGAGAGGGAGGGGGGGAGGTAGGGAAGGGAGGGAGGGAGGTAGGCGTTGAACGAGAGCAAGGACAAAACATGCCGCTTGCTGTAGGGCTTAACTGAGCCTGAGCCGAAGGCAGTCCCTTGACATTGTCTAGTGTCCGGCTACCTGTCGGGGCTGTCGGGCTGTCCTGTTGTCCAGGTACAAGTGGCTGCCGCTGTTGCAGTGGGTGCTGGTTGCACTTGACATTGCCTCTAGTTGCAATTCGAAGGCTTTTGCCCAATTTGGTGCATGTGAATGCCACTTGGGGGCAGTGAGAAAGCGGCAAATGTGTCGCCAATTTGCAAGGATTCGCAAGTGGCGCTGTGAAATTGTTTTACTAGTGGCAATAAAATGGCAGACAAACTGACAAGCTGACTGACTGACTGACTGACAGAAGGAGCAGAAGGACAGAAGGACGAAAGGACAGACAGATTTACTAACAAGAATCGTTGTAGCAATGTGAAGGCTATAAATGGCTTTTGTTTTTGCTTATGTTACAAACTCTGTTTGGGGGTTATGGGCGTGCCAAAGGGGTAAGGTGGCAAGGCGGTGGTTGTGCGCGAGGGTGGGGGGTAAGTTAGCCGTGGCATGTGAGCACACGCTGACTTAAACAAATGACTTTGGGTAACGTCCTTTTGCTTGTTTATGCATAAATTCTAAATAATCCTGCGAAAAGTGAAATGCGCCAAAATGCGCGATGCTGTTGCTGCCTCTTCTCCCTCCTCTTCCTCCTCCTCCTCCTCCTCCTCTCCCTCTTCTTCTTCTTCTCAGTTAGCGGGAATTGCGCTTCACTCTAATGTTTGACTGTCGGATCTGAAAGCATTAGCTAAGCCCCTCTCACTCTTCCTCTGCTCCACACAACTCCCCGCCCCCCCTACACAAGCGCCGTTTAAGTGGGCTGGACTCTAGTCCCTCAATTGTACAGGCCACATATGTGCATACAGTGAAGCTTCTCCACTAGCGTACGGCCTAATTGGTAGTAGGATGTATTCCATTTTGATTGATGAAGTCATCTGATAAAGCTATGATTTTTTTTTAGCTTTTTTAAATATTTATTTTATGTATGCTTTTTATAGTTTTGCAGCGGGTTTATGAGTTTTCTTGGTAAAATGAAAAAAATGTTCTTTTTGTAGAATATATACCCCTGATCAGAATCAGTAATCGAGTCTATATAGCCATGTTCGTCCAGTTATCAGTTTCTGTGCGAATTAGTTGCTCTGTTTTAAGGCTATCTTTTGCACTTAGTACATATATCGGAGCTGGCTTTATCAGACTATTTATCATATAAATCGAAAAAATTATCCTTGTACAATACTATTTTTTGTATACCAACTATTGGAATAATCTGTCGAACGATGAGTTCTTGAATAGTAAACTTCATTATTTGTGCATATTATTATGCCTCCCTCCAATATTTGAATCAAGAATATCATCAACATTGGCTAACTATATCTTATAGCTCTCATAGGAACAATCGAATGGATTTTTAAACTTAAAGTCAATTTAATTTACTTATATTTAAACTTCAGCGATCCTCAGCTAAATTATGCTTTTGGCTTATCCTTTATTATTTCTATTGTTAAAATGTATCTCATATCTAAGATATAAAAGAGTACAAGCTACATCCATTTAAGGTGGCTTTCACTGTATATATGTGTATATATATATATATATGTATTCTTTCATAATTTGGATATAGCAAGTCATCGAAATTAGATTACTATATCAAATGGCTTTTTTAGATCAAATCGAAAGGGTTTCTAAAGTAAAAGTCTGTAAAAGTAAAAGATGTCTTGAAGTGTATTTAATCTTCGGCTATCCTCAGCTAAGCAATGCCTTTGGCTTATTCTTTATTATTTTTAATATTTAACTCATTTATTAGAAATTTCTATAAAAAATATCGACTTTATAAGGCAATAAGAAGAGCACAAACCAGGTATAGTCCAGCTGGCTTTCACTGTATAAACACATATATATCTATCTGTATATGTGTGTATATATGTGTGTGTGTGTGTGCTTGTGTGTGTGTTATATATGCGTAATAATGCTGCGTTATCAGTTTACATTGGGGGCGGCGGTCTTAGCACTGAAATTCACTTGCAAATTCGAATTACGTCAAAAAATATCATGTGAACCACAATTTCCATCCTTATTTTCCGTCTGCTATTCGTTTATTGTTGCTGTTGTTGTTGCTATTGTTGTTATTGTTGTTGTTGTTGTTGGTTTTGTATGTTGTTGGATTTTGATGGCAGCTCTCGGTAAAATTTCAATCAATCGCTACTCTTCCAATTTCATGCATGAGAGCTGCTTAAAAGGTAAAATGCCTGTTGGCCGGCTGCTGTTGCTGCTCTTGCTGCTTTTGCTGCTCTTGCCTCGTGTTGCATGCAACGCAAACAAGCACTCATTTCCATGTATGTCAGCCTTGTGTGTGATTGAGGTATTCAAAAGTTTCTCACTGCCTTGACGTCATCTAATACCAAGAGCAGGTTGAGTCTGCCGTTTGCAGCCCGTTTTGCCAGTCGGCCGTTTATTGTTTTAATTTCACACACAGTCGAAAGCATTTGGACATTGTTTACCACTTTGGCATTTGGCTTAGGTGCAACAGCAGCAGCAGCAGCAACAACCATAATAACAATGGCAACAATTGCAATTGATGTTTGCCTCTGAATATGCAACACACGATTTGTGTGTGAAGACAATTGCCTAAACTGAAAAGCTCTTTTTTGGGGCAGGGGTTACTTCTCCACTGACGTTTGTGGCTCATGTGGCAGAGTGTGTGGCAGTGTGTGTGTGTGTCAGCAGCATATTGTTCACTTGATGAAAATAGTAAAGAGAATTGTGAAATAAATCTCTTGTTACGTTATATTAAAATATTAGTACATAAATATAATTAAATTATTGTCTTACATTAAAAAAGATAGAATACTCTAGTCGAGTGATGTCGACTGGGAAGTGTCCTAAATATATAGTAGACTTAGTAGTGGTTTTTTTTTTCAATATGAAACATATATTTTTTTTAATTAATTAAATGAGTATTGTAATTGGTAGAATATATATTTAAAATTGTGTTTTTTGTTGTAATAAGAAATCAATTTATTTATTATATTTGCGAATTGGAGAAATGTAATCATAAAATAAAATGTTTTATGCGAGATTGAAAAACTCAAATTTGAAGTCTTTTAGCTCTGAGAGACTTTGAAATCAGTTTGATCTTAAAACTATGGCTAAAATTGATTTGTTTATTGATCAAGAATATATATTGCTTATAAGATCTCTTCTATCTATTCTCAAACGTAATAAAATACAAAGAACTTTTAATTTAAATATTTAAATATTACCAACAGAAAATAGACATAACTCAAAACACAGTTTTGGTTATTGCTAACTAAATTCAAACTTTTCTAACTTCATTTCATTATTTTGTTTTTTTAATAAATCATTTGTATTTGGGCCATAAAATATTGATTTGCTGCAGGCATAAAAATATTTTCGACATAAAATTAAAGTCTTTGGCAATAAAAATATATAAATAAACTATAAATGCTTAAAATTCTCAACTTAAATTTAAAGTTTTAGTGAGTTAATTTATTTCTAATTTAATTCTCTATTTCTATTTAAGGAGCGCAATAATTTCTGGCTTTAAGGATGTCGTTGGATGAAGGATGTTCGTTTTGTTGGAGGACATTGCGATACGTGGCGTATACGTCATATGTCGCTGATGCATGTAATAACTCTTTGTGCCGCCCAGCGTGGCAGGCGGGGCAGGGAGTGTGTCAGGCAGCGGGGCAGGGAGTGTGGCAGACAGGAACAATAAGTGCAATTGAAGTTCCTTGGCAGAGCCTCAAGATTGCGCCACTCGATGTCCTTTGCGCTTTCTCTGTCTCTAACTGTGTGTGTGAGTGTGTGTGTGTCCTGGTGTGTGTAGTGTGTGTGCCTTACTCGTTGACTGACAAAAACTTGCTGCAATTTTCGACTTGACTGCCAAGGAGTTGAACTCATCCTTGTCGCTGTCATCGTCGTCGTCGTCTTCGTCGACAAGTTATTTTATTGATAAACTTTTTCCGTGGAGTGGCTCGCGAATGCAAGTAACAATGGGGGAGGGATGCGGGGTTGGTTGGTGCGTGGGTGGTGCGTGGGTGGTTTGGTGTTTTTTTTTGTGGCGTCCGACGACTCTTTGACTCTGTTGGTTGGGCACTGTCGTAGCGCTGTCTTCACATTGTTTGGCTTAAATGGCATTAAATCCTTTTAATGCTGGGTGCCAGCAGGCGTGCAGGGTGGGGGCGGCGAGAGCGGCGGGGGGCGATGCAACGACGACTTGGGGCAGGCACTTTGGGGAAATCAATTGTGCTGATTGTCCTGCAATTGAGCTGCCTCAACTGATGGTGGGTTCGGGGTGGGGGGAGTGGGGAGAGGAGTCAAATAGTCTAACGGCCCGGCTAGTTGTATCTTTTTCTGCAGCTTGATTTTGTCCATGGCTGAGTATTTATTTTTGCTGGCTGTTTGCGTTCTTCTTCTTATTTCTTATTTACTCTTTTTTGCGAGTGAGGCAAATTGAAAGATTTTCGCTGTTGTTTAAAGGGGAATTTAGCAAACTGTTGCCCGGCATTTCAGCATGCAGGATTCAGGACGCAGGCGATTGTCAATTGTGAATGCGATTTCGAGTTGCTTTATTGTTCTGTTGTAAGATGTGATTCCTCCCCACAGTCCCCCTCTCTCTCTACTCCTGCTGCACCTGCACCTGCTGCTATGTGTCCTCGTGCTGGCATCTCTCTCTCTCTCTCTCTCACTCCCCCTCTCTCTCTCTCTTTTTATATGTCTGTCACATGGCATTGCCAAGTTTATTGCCACTTTTGAGTTGAATGAAATTAAACCCGCTTTTACGAGCAGCTATGTGAGCCTTTCGAGCATCTCTCGATGAGCTCGATGCTCTCGATGCGCTCTCGACTCCAACTTCAGATCGTTGCAGTCTTTAATCTTTAAGACGCGCCGCTGCCACTGTTGCTGCCACTGCCGCTGCCACTGCAACTGCCACTGCCCCTGCTGCTGTTGGCCTTTTAATTATGCAAATGCATTGAGGGTTATTAATTGCGAAATGCAGCCACAGCGGCTACAATGCTCAAGGATTTCAACTTTAGAAGTCTTCTTCGTGGTTGGGCTGCTGCCAGTCGAGCCATTAGGCGACCTCAGTTCTTGCTAAAATGCTAAAGGCGACAACAAAAGGCTACATAAAGCCAGAAAAACGAAGAGTTAGCAAATCAAAAATGATTTTAATCGACTTAAAAATACTCTGTTATATTAAGAATGAAATTAGTTGGTTGGATTGAAATTAGTTGGTTAGTTTAAAAATGGATTTTGAGGCAATAACTTGTATTATTTATTTGTGGCTTGCTTTTGTTGCAATTGCTGAAATTCTAGCTTCAGCTGCAATATCCTTTTTTAGATACGGATAAACTGCCGGAAATATTCCAAAAACATATATACAAATTAATATATAGCTTTTATCAATTTATCTGGTGAGAATATTAGCAAATTTGCTATAACTTAACTATATTAAAATAAAAATAATAATGAGCAAAATAATAATAACAAAAAAATAATAAAAAAAATATATTGAAAAACTTTACAAAACCAATATACTCATTTAGCTCCAAAAATAATCAAAGCATTTAAAAGAAGAGCAAAAGAAAAAATCGAGCCGCAGCTTGCAGAGTAACAAAAGCCAAAGTGGCCAAAACCAACTGCCAGCAAATCTTTTAGTGCAATCTGAAAAGCGGCTTTCTCTCTCCCTCACTCTCTCCCCTCTCTCACTCTCTCTATCTCTCTCCCTCTGGCTGGCTGCTTGCAGCGCAGCAAAGTTATCAAGTAAAACGCAACGCTTAGAAAAGCGTGACCACAGCCTCAGTGCCACAGTGGTTGCAGCTAAAGTCAAGGTAGGATTCTGTGTCCAGGTGCAGCCTGCCACAAGATAAACTCCGCAACAAGAGAAACAAAAAAGCAGCGGTTGGTTTGGGGGCAAAAAGAAAACGCAAGTTTAGCAAATTTTTGTTTGTGCTGCAAAAGTTTAACTTGATTTTTCTCTTCTTCTTCTTTTTCTTCTTTTTTTCTTCTTCTTCTTGTTTTATTTTAACTTTTCATTTTTCTTGTCCCATTCGCGCTGAATAAATCATTTTTTGAACTGCGCTTTTCTATTCCCTTTGTTTTGGCATTTTATTTTCCATTGTTTTTTTTTTGGTTTTTTTTTTATTCATTTCTGTCTTTTGCCACATAAAACAATTGCCGTTAAGTGTTGTTGAGTGCACGTGCAGAGAGCCTTGCAACCTGCACGTTGCAAATTGCACTTTGAACAGATTTTTGTCCAAATACTCAAATAAACTGTTGCATCCTTTTCGGACAAGTTTCTTCGACCTTTTTTGCCTTAAATATTTATTATTTGTTTTCTGGCCTAATAACAAACTTTTCATCTGCAAACCCAAAGTGTAGCCACACATACGTATATATTTTAAAAATTAATACACAAATTTCCAATTAAAATCAAACCAACAATTTACAAAATTTTACTTTAAAGTTTACATACACAAAATCTTTGTTTATCAATAAAATAAATAATAAATAACACAGGTAAATCTGTTGCAAAAGTGCCCAAGTAATTTGTGAATAATATTCAAATTTAATTTTAGGTTTCTTACTTTAAAGTACCATAAAGTGTGGCTTGATAAATGCAAAGCTAAAAATTTAATAATTATATTAAGAATTAAGAAAAGTCTTTTTTTGGAATTGATATCAAATTTCATATTTAAAATTACAAATTATGATATATATTATTTTATATATATTATATATATAATCTAAATTTTTCCCTCTTAAGTTTAGCAATATTTTTTTGAGCCAGTTAATTTTTCTTAGACTTGTCGGAAGCACTTTAAGCCATTCGCTCGTTGGCTTTTGATTTACAGGCCGCAATGTGTTGCATGGCATTTTTTTTGGCTTTTTGCTGTTGCTAATAAGCCACACACACATATACACACACATACACACTCTCTGGCACTTTTAATTGCCTTCAATTTTCAACACCAACGGCCAAAGCACGTAGCCAAAGTAAAGAGATGGCTCGACTTGGCCATTGTTTTGGCGCTTAAGGCCTTCTCGGCTAACTGGCTGGCTGGTGCGCTTAAATCAACATACGGCTGCCACAAATACACACACACACACATACTTAAATACAGTAGTTGGCTAAGGAAGAAGAAGCAGCAGCAGTCAACGTTGTCTTCAACCTTAACGCGCTCCTTGGCGCCTCCTCAAATATTTACATTCCATTTAGGCGCTGTCTGGGCCAGAACGGATGCTGTTGTTGTTGTTGTTGCTGGTGCTGCTGTTGACTAAAGCACTTCATCTTCATTTCACAGTTATTTTCAACTTCATTTGCGTGGTAAATAGGTGTACAAATACGCTCAGTCAGCCATGTGTACTCAGCGACTGCGAGCAGTCTCCAGCAAGCCTCCAGCCTCGAGACTCCATCTTGGCTTGGTGGATGGTGTTAACTCTTCGTTCTCTTCTTGGGCAGCACGCCGTCTTGGCATTAATATTTACCCGTATTCCCCCATCCACCTATTCCATTTCCTCGTTACCATGTCACGGTGTCGTTTAACTTATTAGCCTGGCCAGCTCTGTGGTCTATTTGCATTAGCCTTAAACATTTTCGTCGCTTTTCTAATAGGGTAACGAGAGCTGTGCTTGGCTTAATGAAACACTTAGTTGCCTTTGAGCCAAATGTTAATAACATGTTGACATCTATTGGGCAATTATAAGCTTATATTTATATAAATTAATCTGTTAATCTGATTAATGTGTAAACATATTATTTGAGTATTAAATTTAATTTAATATTAATATTTAATATTTTTAATATTTTTATTTTTAGATATATTTATTTAATATTTGACTATGCATATATATTCTTAAAAAAATTAATACAAATTTTTATTTCAATTACTAACAATTGTAGAGTGTATCTAAAAGTCGGTGCGCTGCTTTGGTATGCATAAATTTTTCGGCTAGGGTTGACAAGTAGAGCGAAAAAAAAACGTTGGTTAACAGCGAACAATTTTCGTAGATGCAGCGCAGATTAAATAATTCATTAAGGAAAAACTTTAGCGAGTTCACAACACAGCCAGAAAGACATCTTCCTCCCCCGTGTCAACCCCACATCCCCCTCCACTCCTTGTGGTTGTCATCAGCGTCATCGCCTCGTAGATGTTTTGATAAGCTTTGGGGTAATTAAGCGCTGAGTGTTGCCATAAAATATACCCTTCCAGGCAGCCGGAGCAAAGTTTTCATTCTCATTTTCATTTTTCATTTCTTTTTGTTTTATTTTGTGTCGCGCGTTGCATAGACGATATGAATTTAAATAGAAATTAAACTAAAATGAGTAGCTGAATAACAACAACAACAAATTGTTGGCTTAAATTGTGCAAGCCATTTGGGCGCCTGGGCCTATTGCAAATATTAAATACAATTTAATAGTAGCGCCAAATTGGCGCTGCTTGTAAACAGGCGAAAGGCCCAAACAGCCAACAGCAATTAAAAGCCAGAAACCTCACGCTTACACTGAGTGTGTGTGTGTGTGTGCGGGTGTGTGTATGAGCCACTTCATATGCATGACAATGTCATGGCAACTTGTAAGCAGTCACGCCCCCCCACACAACAGCAGCCGCCCACTTTGTGCACCCAGCTGCATTTACTGCAGTCAGATTTATTGCTGAAAAAACACACTTTGTTTGAGTGGGAGTCGCAGTTGGAGTTGGAGTTGTAGTGTTTCCCCCCAAGTTTTTGTATTTTTATTTTCGTGAACTGAATCGAAATGGTTAAATAGGGTATAATGCAGTTGTACAAGGGTTTTGTAACAGGCAGATGAAAGCAGTTTTGGCAGCAAAATCAGCTGTTGAGTTGATCTGTTGCAATATAAAAATTAAGAGTCAGAAATTTTTAATTGTTGAAAACTATTACTTATAAATCAGATCAGGTATATTTTATTTTATCAATAATTTTATTTAGTGCATAATACTGATAGCATCGAGTACAGATGATAATAAAAACCATAATTTTAATATAATATCTTCTTTTTTTTAGTATATAAAGGCCTTACACTTGAATAAAAAACCATTTTTCATATTTATCAACAAGTTTTATAATATATAAAACGATTACAAACTATGTATAAGTAAGAACCCTATTTCAGAGTATCTGCCAGTCGAGCGCTCTCGACTTGAGCTTACTTATTTTTCAATATATTTAGCATCGCTTACAGATAATAATATATTATTTTATAATAACATATTTTTAGTGTAATATATTTTTTTTTATTAGTTATGTATACCTGAAGAAAAATATATTTTTATATTTATTAAATATTGCTAATAAGTATAAAGAGTACAATATATGGCTAAGTAAGTACCATAATTCAGGGTATCTGCTCGTCGAGCACACTCGACTGGTGCTTACTTATTTTCCAATATATTTGGAGATTGGCCTTTGTTGGCATTGGCTCGAACGCTTGCTCTTTGTCCACGTTAAAACCACTGTAAGTAACTAAGTTGCAGTTGCTGTTGCTTGTTAGTGTCGCAGTGGCAGTATGACAGTGTGGCAGTGGCAGTGTGGCAGTGGCAGTGGCAGAGTGGTAGTTGCAATGGCAGTTGCATTGTTTGGCCTGGTTGTCGACTGTCGGCCGGCTTTCAATAACAATTCACACACAGCTTGTTGCATTCATGTCTGTTTTTTTTTTTTTTTTTTTCTGGTTTTGTTGTGCCATGAAATTTCTTATCGCATTTAATATCTGTTAAATATTCAGATTTTTACGCTTTCTACTTTGATATTCGATTCAGAGCATACAAATTAAATTAAAAGAGAATAATTAATAAGTGGTGAAGTTGATTCGAAGTGCAGCCATTTAAATTGCCACATATTCAATATATATAAATATATATTTAATGGCGTCGAGTTGTGCTTTAAATTAAAAATTGCATTTTTTTTTTGTAGTACACTTTAATTGTTTTATATTTACTTTTTGAATAATGGATTGCTGGGTTGATGATGGTTTTAATATTTACTTTCAGTGCAGTTAACAAAACATTCAATATTCTTAAACATTTGAAATTTCACCTATTATTAGTTTAAGCGTAATTGGAGCCTCAACCAAAAAGCAATTATGCGTATTATGTACTAAATAATCATATTCAAATAATGGCTAAGTGCGTTCAATGGAAATTGTATATTTCAAATGTAAACAATCGGCCATAATCCCATATAATTTTGCTCTAATGTTATTTTGTTATTTTTGCATATGTTTTGTGCATTTTATGCCAAAACACGCAATGCCAAATAATTTGCCGCAAATACAAATACAAAATCGAATCGGGTTCGGTGCGTCATCAAAGTCAAATCGAAACAAAATACGTAAACATCCGAATTACAACGTATTTAATTGTTAATTAACTGTAATCAGTCGCATGTCTATTTTGACATGAACATAACAAAGGATTTACATTGTAAACAGGACGAGATTTTAAATTACTTGCTCTTTTGCCCCATAATAATATCTGATAGAGGTTTACTTGCAAAATTCCTACTAACCAAGAGACACAATTAATTAAATAGAGAAATGTTAATTTTTAACTGATTAATTTTAATTGTACTAACAAAGGCATATTGAATGATTTCATTAAGACACAATTAAATAAATAGAAAAATAACAATATTAACTGATTAATTTTAATAGAACTAAAATATGGTTTATTTAACAAGCTCAAAAAAACAAGACACAATTAAATAAATAGAAAAATAATTATATTTACTAATTAATTTTAATAGTACTAGCAAATGCATATTTACATAACTAAACGAATTTAATTGACTTCAATTCTTAAAAATCTCGTCTGCAGCAAACATTTTGAATTTAATATTTAATGCGATTCAGTAGCGAAAACTAAATTTAATATACTCTCTTTCTCAGAGACTATATGAGCTATGGAATATAAGTTATCAAATCGATAACTGCACCTCGTTCAGCAAGTATCGATACTAAATGGATTTCAGAAAAAGCCAGAGACCTTATGAGTTATGAAATATAAGTTTTTATATCGATAACTGCACCTCCTTTAGTAAGCATCGATAAAAATCGATTTTTTATAGTGGCAAAAGCCACAATTATTAGACTATATGATTGTCACTGATTTATATAATAAATATAATAATATTTAATACAATAAATATAATAATAAGCTCGGCTTAAATTTATAACTCAAAACAACACGATAATTTCAAATTTTGTTAAATTCAAGTGTTTTCCAATATTGATAAATCTAACTGAAGCATTTTTTTGAAGCTATTCATTATATCTTAGCTTAACTATAACTCTAAGCTATAGTTGTAAAACATATTAAGGCATTCCTGGAAACAGGTGCCACATTTCTACAGCTCTTCTCAACTTCAACTCTTTTGGTATATTTAAAAAAAAAAGTGTTACCCATTAGGCGAGTGCATTAAACTGCCAGTGAATGACTTTAAAAAAAAAGCCGCCGTCGCTAGGATATTGACTACAAGTTCGCATTGATTTATTGCCGGATTGGGGCACACTGGGCAGCAGAGTCGCCCACTCTGGTTGGCCCCTGTTCCAGTTGCTCGCCGGTGCATGAATGTCACTGCTGAGCCAAACAGACAAGACAACCTACAAGTTACAACGAACGAACACCAAATTGCGAGCAGACAACATTCCGAACATTGCTAAAAGCCAATGGCAATGGCAAAGGCAAAGGCAAAGGCGAACAGCAACAGCAACAAATAACAACAATAATAGCAAAAACAACACAAACAACATTGGCGAGAGAAAACCGTAAAAAGTGTAGTGCAAAGAAATCAGCGCACGTTAGCAATTAATAATGGCCAAAAGTAGTGGGAATACTGCAAATGGCCAGACATTTGGCGGCTTGCGTATGGGGAATAAATAAAAAAAAAAAACAAAAAAGAAACTAAAAACTAAAAAGAAGACAAAGCCAAAAATGTGATATGGGCACACAAACGAAAGATGGCCGAAAAGGCCACAGCTGCAACCTGTCTAACCAAAGTTGGCCAAGCACAATTTCTGAAAAATGCCATTGAAAATGTCAATAGAATTTGCAAAAACTTCGAAAAACAGAAAAAAAAAAAAAAAATGGCAAATAAGCTGCAGAAAAGGGTAAAATTTATATTTGTTACGATTTATTTAAATGGATTATAATTGGGTATCAAATTTGATTACATTTTCCAGGTGATGCATTCAATTTTGAAAAATTCAATTTTGAAAAATTATTCAAATGTAAAAATTGTTGTAAGCTTTTAAATTTTAAATTACAATAGTTAAGAATTTAACTACCACAAAAGTTGTAAATAAATATTGCAAAAACATTAGGAACATTAAAAATGTGATTTTAATTGTATTTCTGCTTTTTAAAGAGAGCTTAATTTTTAGTCAAAGAGTCCAATAATTAAGCAGACTAATAAATATTATTTGAATTATTAATGATTAATTAAATGGCGTATTTCATATGGAAATTCAATTCTTTTTGCGCAAATTTTAGAAACTTTAATGGCGAAACTTGGCAGTTTTGTTCGAATTTAACTGGCTATTAAAGCCTGGTCGACAACGCGCACTCCGACGAATGCATATAAAAAATTAAATGCCACGTACGCAATCACACACATACACACACACACACATACACACATATACACACATATACACACACACACACACATGCATGCATATGCTGTCATATGTAATTATTAATTTCTAAAAAGCCATTCAAAATAATATAATTTTAAAATGCGTTCTAGCCGCTGACGTGCCTGTAAGCCAGGCGTATAAACCAGAAGTGGGAGCAATAGGGTAGGGTTGGCCATAACTGCTCTAACTGTTTGGCAAACTGGTCAATGGTCAATATTTAAAATGGTCGTCGGCTGCTGTTGCAGCTGCAGCTGCATTAATTTATGTGGACCTGTCCGGAATCAATATGCCCGCTGCGTAAAGAAGCAAATTCGCCAACTGGCCCAAAATATATATATATACATATATAGATAGTTGGTAACTATGCCGATTTGACCATATGCATTCAAATTTTTGCATATGTTTCGAGTTTAATGCGCACGCACACAGTCGCTCTCCCTCTGCCTCTCCCCCTTCGGAGGCCCTATCATACATAGCCAAAGTACTAATCCTAATTTAAATGTTTCGCTCACATTACGCATACGCCGCGTGCGACAGCTCGAATTACTTTGCCAGTGTGCGCAGCATTTGAAATTAACCAGTCAACAATTTAATTGTTGTGCAAAAATTAGCAACAACAAAAAAAGAGGGGAAAAATTTCAAAATTAAAAAAATTAAACACGCCTCGCTACAAAATTGTGTTGCTTAACAAATTTAATTAATCAACTAGTCGCTGTATTAAAATCACATTAAACATAATTGGAAAATGGAAATTTTATTAGAATCATATACAGAAATTGCAATACTTAAAATTTTACAAAATTTACTATTGTCCAGCAAATTTCCAAAACTGTGAAAATTACAGAGAACTCCTTGAGCGGAGGAGTGTGTAAATTTAGCCAAACAAAATCTAAAAAAAATTTTACTGCCTGTTGAGGAATACTTCGGAGCTGGCTTATGAATACGAAGTTTTACCTACAATAAGGAATATGTTGGAGCGAAAATCCTTTCCCCGCGTCAGGGAATGCCCGGATAAGAAAATAAAACTGAGCCCCACCAGCGTTGTGTACTCAAGCGAAGTTTATTCAAGACTGTTAATTAATATTAAAGCTATCGATCATATGGGACTTAACATACTTATGTTACTGATGCACGGTTGTATTGAATGTAAAATAACATTATTTTCAACTGAATACTATACGATTTTTAAAGATGATAAAAATAATTGCCTTATGCAATATCTTTGAAAATAATTCGAACGTTCCCAAATGTCAGCTGCTAAATACTAGTTAAAGCTCAACGTATAATTTATATAACTTTATCAATATTTATGTCATATGTTCAGTTCTTTCTCCCTTATACCATAAATCTATTTTTCTATATAGCTTAGACTTAGACAAAATTAACTTCATATCAGTAATGAGTCGCTCAACAATTTATGGCTAAGAATTCTAATTAAAAAACGAGCTCAAAGTCAATTTCGATAAGCCACAATAACTAAAATTCTCTCAAGTGCCAGATAAAAATTGAAATGTGCTATAAAAACGGAGTGTTTCACACTAAATTTTCACAAAGCAAAACTTTGAGTTTAAGATGTGGCTATACTTTGGTCTGTTGGTTTTAATCTGCTCGGGAGCAACTCTGCAGGATGCGGCTGGATTTCGCAGGAAGACACGGCAATCGCGCATTGTGAATGGCCAAAACATCTGGATTGAGTATGTACCCTGGCAGGTGGCGCTGTTGAAGCAAGGTGAACTTGTTTGTGGTGGCTCCATCATCAGTGAGGATATCATTGTGACAGCTGCTCAATGTGTGATCAATACCACCGCGGAACAGTTGACGATTCGTGCTGGTTCCTCCAGGTGGAATTCGGGTGGCCAACTTGTGAAGGTCTCCGATTTTATTATCCACCAACACTTTGGTGAGCAGACCCATGAAAATGATATTGCCTTATTGCGATTGGCTCGTCCGCTTCAACTTGGTGGAGGTGCTGCCCGAGCGATTCCCATTGCCAAAGAGGATCCGGCAAATGGAGCCGATGCAATTGTTTCCGGCTGGGGTGCTTCCAAATACGAGGGGGATTGTGGACGTCCACGTCAATTGAAGGGGGTGTGGCTGAAAATAATTAATCGCGCAACCTGTGCGTTGTCCAAGTATTCGCTGGTTGGCTTGGTCATCACCGAGGACATGATCTGTGCCAGCGATCAGGGCAGGGCTGCATGCGGCAAAGATGTTGGTGGTCCTTTGGCCACCCACGACGGACTGGTGGGCATTGTTTCCTGGAGTGAGGGTTGCGCCAAGCCCGGCTATCCCGGCGTGTACGCAAATGTTGCACATTTCGCAGATTGGATTAAAAATGCAATTGTCGAGCTGCATAACAATCACCATCAAACGGATGCCACAACAACTAGAAGCGCTGGAACCACTGGAGCCATTGGAACCACTGGAACCACTGGAACCACTGGAACCCCTGGAACCAATGAAACAATAATAACCAATTAAATAATGTTTATAAAATTTGTTTGCTTATAATAAAATGTAATTCTTGAATTGCATAAGAATTCTTTCTTTATTTATTATTTGTGCAATTGGGATAATTGGTTTTAATTAGGAAAATACTTAAAGCTGTAACCTAATTAAATTCTAAATTTAATTGTAAAATTATATTTAGGCTAAGACCTAACCAAATTCGAAATTTAATCGTACAAATAAATTTAGGCTAAGACCTAAGCAAATTCTAAATTTAATCTTAAAATTATATCATTTAGCATCCATCATACGATTTTTTTTAATTTATGATGGGAGAGCAGCAGATCTCCGGTCTTCAGAAGTATGTCAACTTAATCGTTTATACATCTTCCTCCATTAGTTCCATTTAAATTTAGTTCATAATACTAAAGTAAAACACTTTGATTTACCGCAAGTCTATTTTGTGGCTCATAACAATTATTTAAATACTTGCAATTTGTTATTTGTTTCGATTTTTGTGTTATATAAATGAGCTCATATTGTTTCGGCAATGCCATAAATTGAAGCATGTTGCTAATATATATATATTTATATTTATATTTATGTGTGTGTGTATTGTTGCAACAATGTGCGCCACAAATCTCTAAATTCCCACAATAGTTTTTAAAGGGGAAAATAAATTTATTGGCGCGCTGCAACAAAATATTGTGCAAACTTTTAGCGCCAACAAGTTAAATCAAATATATGGCATACACACGCCACTTGTTGTTGTTGCTGTAATTGCTGTCATTAATGTTGTTGCATTTGTTGTTGTTGGTGTTGCAACACCAAGTTCAACAGCAATTAAAATTGCCAAAAAGAAATAAATGCGAGTGGCCAGCAATGCTAACAAAAGGAACAACTACAACAATAACAAGAACAACAAAAAAAATGCTTATCTTAAGTTGCGCTAGTTAACAAACAACAACAATAATTGTAACAATTGCAACAGCAACAAAAACAATGAGCTGAATTCATAGCCGGGACAACAACCCGTGAAACTTTGCTAACATTTTGTTGGCCGCCCAAAAATTTGTTCAGGGCAATAAAAATGTTGCCAAGCGTTTGAAGGGGCTGTCGTGGGGGGAATCTGTAACTAGCTGAAAAGCGTGACGACACACACACACAGACACACACATCTGTGTGTGTGTGTGTGTGTGTGGAACGTAAATCGTTGTAATAGAAACATTGCATTTTATTGCATTTGTTTTCGCTGCTGGCTTTTCTCCCTTTGCTTGCAACACTTTGTTTTTCCTGCTCTGCTTTTTTTTTTTTTTTTACTTTTTTCTTCTTTTTCTTTTATTTGCAGTTTATTTTTTTTTTTTGGGCCAATAACATAGAACTGATAAATGGTCGGAACGGCTTTGTGCCAATGTCTCTGCTGCAGCTGCGTCAGCCGCTTACTGTCCATATTTGTCTTTGGCTGTCCGGGCTGCAAACAGCCAAGAAGCTGCTGCACAAATGGCCAATGAAAACTTAACAAAAAGAAACATTTGTGATGTGTGCGAGTTGAGTGTACACGACTAGCTGATACCCAGTAGGACGAACTAAAATAGATTCTTTATTTTTTAAAATTATATAAACAAATAAATAAGAAATTGTTATATTTATTGGCCAAAGGAAAACAATAAAATTTATGAAGGAATTCCTTTAAAAATTTAAATTAAATTCGAATACGCTTAAAAACTAAAAAGTTAAGATTTTATTAATCACAGAGATCGACAGACAAATAACCAGATAGTTTCTGCTGCAAATACCATCAAAAGCATTTACATTTATTTGCACAACTTAAGGTTATACCCTTTACACACATTCTAAAAAATACAGGGTATATAAATACAAAAAAGTATTTTCAATTTGCGCTAAAAGCGCTGCTCGACTAAGTAAAATCCTTGAAGAAAATCCGAATTTGCCAGTGGCCAGTTGAGAGTCGCCAGTTGCCAGTGGCCAGAGATCTGTCCTGTGAAAGTTCCTGGATGCCGTTTACAGATTCATATGTGGCGTGTGTCGTGTGCTGCTGCAACTACTTTACTACCTGCCACGCGGTTGCGCCACAAATGAATGTAGCTCTGTTGCTTATAAATGATGGGTTTGCAACCGCGCTATATATACCAGTGTCGGCAGCGATTTGTCTTCGCCATCCGACTGACATTTGAGGGCATACAAAACATAGTTTAATTAACTTAAGTAAATGACCCAAAGGCGTTGCTCGTTGCCAAAGTGCGAACGAAAGATTTGCCAAGTGGTTTTTTTTTTTTATTTTTTTTTTGGTATTCTGCAGCCGCAAGATGAATAATGCAAAGGACACTGAAAACTGTCCACATTTGCATAGCACTTGCAGCAAAAAATGGTTACGGCTCGAAGAGGGGAGTTGCAAAAGGGGGAGGTAGAGTTGACCACACTTAGTGCATAGCCCGAGGGTCAGCAGGCAAAGGCAAACACATTTGTGCCAACTGATAATGATATGGACAGGAGCAGAGAAACCATACTTCCAATATGGTCGGATTGGGAATATGGCATATGTAGCTAAGATGTGAAAGAAATCTCAAGGAATTTGCATTTTTAAAATGTTCAACATTGATTCGAAGCAACATTTTACAAATTACATTTACATTTATAAAGTAAAAATAATTTGATATTTGTAAAAATATTATATTTAAATAAAATTTTGTTCGTATCCCATTTGAAATATTTGCTAACTGAAAAAAGGGCATTATTTTTTTTTTTTTTCGTTTCCCATTTGAATTATTTTCTAACTGAAAAATGGGCATTATTTTTTTTTGCTCGTTTCTTATTTGAATAATTTGCTAACTTAAAAATAGGCATTAGTTTTTTTTGTTCGTTTCCCATTTTAATTATTTGCTAACTGAAAATTAGGCATTATAATTTTTTTTTTCAAGATAATAAATTTATTTTATTTTGCACAAATTATCTGCTCTAATAAATTCTAAATTCTTTTTGACATTGAAGAATATTTCTTAAAAAAATAAACTACTGCTTGAACAGAATATATAAAAAGTTCGATATTTGGAGTAATTTTATGAAAATGAAGAGCAGCAAAAGTAGCTTAAAATTTTTTAAGTATGAATAGTCAATGCCAGTTTTTAATTCATTGCCGAAATATAATAAATTTATAATTTACGCCACAGACGAGTGTTTTTTGTTGGTCACTTAGATTTGTCCATTACACTAAGCCGCTTTGAGTGCATTTAATCAGCTGAATATATATACAAATGTACAGATATATATGTATATATATATATATAAACTCATCTCTGGCAATCAATGAGTGCACATAAAAAATGTGTAAAGCAAATATTTTTTGACAGCTCTATCAATATATATTTAAGCTTATGTGTGTGTGAGTGTGTGTGTGTGTGTGTGTTGATGCCACGGATTTAATGCTGCGTGCTGTTTAGTAAAATGGCGAAATAAATGAATTCATAGCGTATCGAATGACTGGCAGGGGGGGAGATGAAATGCAACACGGAGTTGACAGAGTCAAACAGTGGTAACATTTTGCCATATAGACACACAACTCGGCAGCTTAAAGCGGATTACATCTGAATTATTTGATAATGCCCCATGCACCTGCATCAAAAAATAAACAAGTGAAATGCATCGAAACGCGTTGCACTTTTCGTTGCACTTCATCAATGCCCACATTTATTTTCCATTTACTTTTGGCCAGGTTTTTATTTTTATTTTTTTAAATAACAAACAGCGATCCTATTATTTTGACATTCCGATTTGGTTTAATTTGTTTGTTTCTTTTGTTTTCTTTTTTGGTGTGCAATAGCCATGTTACTAACTGAATTGACAAACAAACGATGATTGCTTTGAGTTGGCTTTGCACTTTGTTAACTTATTTGTTTCAGCGTTCTGTGAAAAAATTGGTTAAATAATGGCAAACAAATTTATGGAACTTTTAAAACTTGAAAAGGTATTTTTATAGGAATTTATTAAGCCAATTTTTAGATTTAACTAAAATGTTAATTTAGATTAGAAATAGATAAAATTTTGAAAAATTTGTTGGAAAGTTTTTTAAATTTAAAACTGAAATGAATTTAGATTTTTTGTGCACTAAAAATGCATAAGACTCAATACTAAATTCATTGTTGGCAAATGTTGCCAATTTTCACTAGCGCAGCAATTACTCAACAGGAGGCCAGCAACACCAATGGCGGCAAGGACGACCCTGGGCGCTGTTTACAGTTACGAGCAACGAGCGGCGCTGCAAGCGATGCCAGCGGCGAAATAGCGTCGCAGGCCAGCATTTTGGCTGGCAGGCAGCAAAACAATTGTTGACAAAAATATTTGCATGCACTTTGGGGTGCACTTGGCAGCAGTGTTGCATCTAATATGCAACACCTATGACAGGCGCCCGCTTGACATTTGAAATCGTTTGGCCCCCAGCGGCAACAAAAAACTGAGACAACTGAAAAGTGTTGCATAAAACAGGGCGCAGCTGGTGCAAACTGAGCGAAAGGTTAGCGTAACCCTGACCAGGATCAACAGCAGCAGCAGCAGAGCAGACCAAGTTTAAATGCTGCCACACTTGCAACCAACGAAAAACATACCTGTCAGCAATTTGCAGCTGAATTTGTCAAGCAAAAGTCGGTAAAAATTAGAAAAATTATGACTTCCGCAATTGCTGAAAGGGGGGCGGAACAGAAGCGTATCGTTAGATACAGCATAGTTCACAGTTAGTCAACTGTTGCTTTTGGCCACAGTTAGACACACACACACGCACACTTTCGTACACACCCACATTTGCAGGTTGCAAAGTTTTCAAATAGAAAATGTTTAATTTCCCCAAAGACAACGCCGATGCGGCTGTTGCCACTGAAAACGCAACGTTTTCAAGCTAGGCTAAGAAAACTTTCTTTATATTTTACAATGTGTGGGTGTATGTATGTGTAGTCAACCGTTGCTGCAACAGTGCAACCAAAAAGTTTTTTGGGTCTTCGGATAAAGTTCGGGGCAAGCGAGCGTTCGCTCCTCCACAGCGGCAAAGTCGAACTTGTTAGTTTGCCATAGCGTTGAAAATTATATTATTTTAGAACTTTTCAAATGTCGCCAGAGAATCGAGTCCAACATTTTCGCTCAACACCAGTGACAAATTGTTGCTGTATGTGTGTGTGTGTGTGTTTCTGTGTGTGTGTGTGTGTGTGTGCGTGTGTGTCTGTGTGTGTGTGCGTGTGTGTGTGTGTAGTTAATTCTATGTAGCCAGTTAATCAAGAGTCTTACAATTGTTTTATTAATATTTAAATGTAGACTTTAAATATTCCAAGCTTTAATCAACTTAAGTCTAGACTTGAACTTGGCTTATAAACTAAATACAAAATAGCCGCAAGTAAACAAGTTTGCCCAAGTGTTGTTGCCATAATTTCTGAATAAACAAAATGCACAAAACTTTTGCGAATGTTTGTCAAGTTTTACTTAAGTGAATTTATAGTGATATTTTTAGCAGTTTATGCAGCTGAGCGGATAAATTAATAATTTACTAATAAACACGGTAAATGAAATAGGTAAAGCTGCTTATGAAGAACCAAACATATGGCTAAATAAGTTAAGAATATGTGAGCAGTAAATTTGGCCAATTGGAGACTTGGGAATGTGATAAGATAATAATTATAAAATCCTTATGAGTAGTCGATGGGAAGATGAGTTTTTAATTATGAAAAATATTTATTTTGTAAGTTTTGCTTACCAAAATTTGTTTATGCTCAACATTGGATAACTATATAATTTATATTTCCTAGGAACAATTCTTCTTGAAGAATTTGTAATGAATTTCAAAATAGATGCATTTTATTCCTGTGTGTCTTATATTATTATTATTTATTATTATTTATTACTATTTATTATTATTTATTATTATTTATTATTATTTATTATTATTTATTATTATTTATTATTATTTAATATTATTTATTATTATTTATTATTACTAATTGGGGGTCCTGTGCACTGCGAACTAAAAGATCTATTGTGCCCCCTTCCGAGCTTTTAGCTCCTCTATCAACCCCAGTTCCTGAACGAATGTCAGGATCTTTGATGGGTCGAAGGCTACTATGTCTTTGACATTCATAACATGTATCCCTAGGATGCTACATCTTATCCTGGCAAGGGCGTTACATTCTGTTAGGATGTGAGTTGAAGACTCCTCGTCGACTTCACAAAACCTAAATTGGCTGTTGCTGTAGATACCCATTTTAAACAGGTGGCTTTTTAGTCTACAATGTCCTGTCCTGTAGACCGACAAGTATCCTTAGCCTATTCCTGCCCATGGATATTACATTTGGCCTGTCGGAGTCCCGGTGCTTCCTCCCAGCTTCGAAGTATCTTATATAACCTTTCTTGCTTGCTTAGACATAATACCTTTAAATAATATGCTGCCCATCTTAATAGTTGAGCTATTTTTGCTTCTAATTCCCAAATAGTTTAAACACATAAAGCATTAATTGTCTGCCATTAAATGCAGGCTGTAATTCAATGAATGCTCTTAGCCATAATATGTTTACCCACAATTAACCATGGAGGAGCAGAGGAGTGCAGGATTTCTGGGTACATTTGGAGAGCTAAAACACAGGTCACAAAATACTTACTACTAGTACTGACTAAAATCTCAATTGACTGTTTATGGCTGGGGAAAAACGGGGTTTTCTTGTTGCATTTGGATGCATTTTGGAGGCATTTGGTGCTCCGTCAGCCTGTCAACATATTCACTTTGATGTTTCCCTTTCAATTTCAAGTCACTTGGGCAGATTAAATGGCCAACCTGCTGTTGCTGTTGCATGTTGCTTGTGGTTGCGTGGGGCATGCCACGATAAATGGTTCGGTGCTTTTGGGTTGTCCATCGACGGCTGGCAAAGTTGCAAGTTGTGTGTGTTGCAAGTGCAAGCGGCTGCGTCAGCTGTTGGCCAAATGCATTGCCTACACGATAATCACGTTTGGTTATGCGCCTGTTTGCTGTTGTTGCTGTTGTTGTTGTTGTTGTTGATGTGGTTGTTGTTTTTGTTGCAGCTTTTGCTGCATGCGTTGCATTTGCATTTGGGGCCTCTATGCTATGGCATGTCGTGGTGTGGTTTATTGCAACATCTTGTCCAATTTATTACCACTTTCATTTGGTAGCATAATAGGCAAAGTCGACACACACACACATACACACAAACGCCCACACACACACACAAAGTTGCAAGCACTTGCGGTAAATGTGCATATCTATAACACGTTGCACTCAAAAATACTAAAACTCACTGAGACTATTTCTATGAGGCACATGTCTCGTCTGCTCCATTTCTGCTTCATCAGTTACATGCTTTGAATAATTGAAGCGTATTTATTCCTAATCGCCTACTCCAACTATGCCACATACCACACACACACATCTATATATATATATATATATATTCGTTTTTTTTTTTATTTCTTTGGCCTTTTGCATTTGGTATTTAATTATTATTTTTGCTTATATCATTCTTGAGCCTTAAAAGGCTTTTTCTTTGACTGCATCAAATTGCCAAAATTTTGCTCAATTTTCTGTGTATTTTTCTCTTTTTCAGTATTTTTTTTTCTTCTTGTTTTTTTTGCTGATTGTTGCAGAAACTGCAATTGCAATTATTGCATATTAGGCGTGTTGGCATTAACATGTGCTCAGTCCTGGCTGGCTGGCTGGCTTTCTGACTGCCTGTTAGACACACCGACTGGCAAGTTCAACAGCCCGTTCATAAATTACGTATACGCCTCTGTGTGTGTGTGCCTCAAATGCCATTTTCAACTGCATATCCCCAGGCGCACTTAGAACATCATCGTCGCAGCCTTTTGATACCAGGCCGCATGCGAAAAATGCCAGCTAACAGCAGAAAAAAATAAAACTAGCGAGCTGAGATTTGTTATAGTTTAGAGGATTGACTATAATATACCCGACAATTGCTTAGATTTTTTATTATTTGTGGCGACTGGATTTTGAATGTTTACCAGGTGGGATCTATGTAGAGTTTTATTCATTTCTAATGAAGGAATATTTTTTTTTTAGTTTTAGAGTTTTATTTCTTTCCAATGAAGGGAATCTATTTTTTAGTTTTAGAGTTTTATTCCTTTCCAATGAAGGGAATCTAATTTTTAGTTTTAGTTTTAGAGTTTTATTTCTTTCTAATGAAGGGACTCTACCATAAAATATGAGATGCAACTTAGCTTAATATTAAGGCAAGATCAGAAAACGAGGATCTTAAGAATATATACACTATTAATCTAAGTGGTATATTTTCATGTTAGCCACGTTTCATACATCATAAAATAAAAAATAAATAATAATAAATAAATAATAAATAATAAAATAAAAAAAAAAAAATATAATATGGTTCCAAAAGTTTCTCGTAAACTTAATTTAAATAAAATAATTTGCTTGCCAATTTGAAGTAATAAAACTGTTACTGTTTTTGTATTCCTAATCGAATCATTTCAAAACATCAAAATAAATATTCATTTATATTAAATGCGCTTCTTGGATTGTTTATTTATTTATTTTTTGAAAACATTATATTATTAAATATTTATTTATACTGAATGCGCTTCTTGAATAGTTAATTTATATTATTTTTAAAAACATTATCTTTTTTAATATTTAATTTTTATTATATCTTTGCTTACACAAAACTTCTAAGCGGATTTAAGGACTACAAGCAGCAGGTTTATTAGTAACAAAGGACAAAGGACTAGTTAGTCGAGCACTGCTGGTGCATATATATTTTTATAGAATAATATGCCACTTTATGTTGCATGAGTGTGGGTAGCTTAACGCTCGAGTGTTGAACGCGGTACTTTCAGAGGCTTAACCGTTTGTTGTTGTTGTTGTTGTTTTTGTATTTTGATTCTGGTGGCTTTGTGTGCGTCTTTTGTGGCTGTTTGCTGTTTGTTTGCCTGTTTGTTTGTCAACAACGACAAACAAGAACAAAAACAACAAAAAACAAAAAAAAACACCAACACTCGAGGAGAACTGCCAGCAGAGTTGCGAGTTTTAATTGCACTGAAAACAAAATGCTAAACACTTGTTGGCTGCCTCGCTGCCACCGCGGGCTACTTTCTACATTTCGAGTCGCCTCGTCGAGGTGTCAGACTGCAGTGGCAAAGCGGCAACGCCTAGCAGTAGTAGTGGTAGTCATAGTAGTAGTAGTAGTGGTAGTCCTGCTCGTCCTTTGATTGCGACACTGTACCATAACTGAAGGCAGTTTTTCAGCTTTTGGCACACTGCTGCAAATTGTTTTCAAGTGTCCGCCATTCGCTTTGATCGTTGGCAAACATTCTGCGACAGTTGCAGCTGAGTTGAGTTCTCACTGCAGTCCAGAAAAAAAAAAATATATATATATATCTATATCTATTTCCTATTTCAATTGCACAGACACAAAATATTGAAAGCTCAGTTGGCGTATTGAGAAATTGAAAAGTTTGATTTTTACAAGAGTATTTTTATTGCTTTCTTTTTGTCTTCCATTTTGGCAGTAACCAAACGAAGTTGAAGTCATTGATGAATGATGATGTTCTGCCTCCGGCGCAATTATAAAGCCAACAATCCAACACTAAAAATATTATACAAATTTCGTTTTTGTTAATGCCACAAATGAATGGTGCAATAAAAAATGTCTTTCTCATTAAGAAACTATATTCGACTGCAATTATGCTAAAAAAATTCTATCAATGTGAAATAGTTATGCGAATTATGTAGGCATTTTTAAATTCTCAACAATTGCCCCAAAATGAACAATTTAATTTTACGTAGAATCTATAAACTTGCTGCTGGCCTCAATTGTCTGTAATCGTCGGTTTTGTCTCTGTAATTAACTTTGATTTGTTTGAAGCAACAATAGCAACAGTTATTATTTTTTTATATTTAACACACACCCACACACACATTCCCACTGTGCAGCTGACAGTTGAAGCTGCATGTTGCAGCTGCAGTTTTAATAATATTTTGTTTTTGTTGTTGTTGTTAGTTTTTAGTGCTCTTTTTTTTCATGGCTATCACAACAAGCAAACAATCAAGCAGCGAGTCTAACTCACAAAACCGGACAAAACTTTAACAAAAAAACTTTGTTTTTGTTCTTGCTGATGCTGCTCATGTTGCTGCTGCTGTTGCTGCTGTTATTGTTGTTGCTACTGTTGTTGCTGTTGCATGTGATACGATTTTTATGTAAAACATAATTGCAGATTAGTCGCAACGGAAATGTGAAGTACAAAAACGAAAGCGCTGGCAATACAAATTGTAATCGTTCTGTTGCCGCTTAAAGAGGATTACAATAAAAAAAAACAACTTAGAATGTGCAAGTCGAGTGTGCTCGACTTGGAGTTGCTCTGAATACACAGTAGTCTTGCTGTTATATTTATATTTTTTATTTAATCTTAAGAAAAATTGGACAGCTATGTTTGGGCATAGTCTATTTTTTAGACGGAAAATTTTATCTTTAAAATTGTGTCTTAAATTATTTTCAGACATCGATTAATATCGCTTCAAGGCGCAGCTATGGACAAAATAAAGTATCTTAGATCGGCTTGCTTCGACAGACATGACTAAATCGGCTTGATTCTTTTTGTTAATCAAGAAAATATATATATTTTGTGCTTATCTTTTTCTGCCAACTTGGTATGCCCCTTCTAGCCATTTTTAATGGATGCAGGGTATACAAAAGCGTGGAATAAGCTGCCAGACAGCAGAGTAAATAAAATGTCAGCGATCGGCTGTAAGAATGCAGGGGAAAAGGGTATTCATTGCAACACTGCCGGTGGCAGTGGCACAGTGGCACAGACAAACTTTGCCGCAATTCAAGTATTCGAGTATTTGAGTATTCATATTTCTGGTTTTTGCTTTGAGGCACTTAACTCCAACCAAAGATATTTCAATCAATTAAAATGTACCACACACAAAAAAATAAAAAATAAGAAAAAAAAAAAATCACAAATAGATAGCAAAAAATGTAGCTTATAAGCTTTTGCCGGAAGCAGAAATAGCTTTGGGCCACCAATCACTCAGCACGACGAGCATAGCTCAAGTTACCAGTTGAATATATGAATTAACAAACACACATACACAAACACACACACACACACAGTTACACACACACTCATGCAGTTGGAGTCATGCGTTTCGCCTATTTGCACAACAAATGAAGTCGAAAATGGCTTCACTGGTTGTGTGCAGCAGTTTAAAGTAGTTGTTGTTGTTGTTGTTGTTGTTGTTGTTGCTGTGGCCCACTTTAAATGGAACGTAAATATTTGAGTTGCATTGGCAGCCAGTCGAGGACAGAAAGATGCCAAAAGATTCTCTCACCTGATGGCCAGATAGCAGGTAATAGCTCCTCCAATCTGCTCTGCCCCTCAATCGATCCACATTGATTTGCTTCATTTTTGGGTGCAAATAGCTTCAACTTCACACAGATACTGCCCATTCGAATGAATTTTCAGTCTTCAACTTGCCACTTGCCACTTGCCACTTGCCCCTTGTTGCAATGCTCTCTCCATTTACCGTGTACGGCATTAAAAAGGCGCTGCTTGAGTTCTCTTGCAGTTGGCATTTTGAATACTCAATTATTTTATACTTAAATGGGATGCGTTTTCCCTGCCAATTCCTGTAATTGATCAACATTTGTTTTGATTTTCCATTTTAGTCTGCCACTTGGAATTATATCGAAGTTGCTTTTTTCTTGAGATTTTCACTTCACACCTTAAAAAAAACCATAAGAAAACTCTTCTGCCTTTCGAGTTGTCTGAGCTGTCAATTGAGGTTATTTAAAAGCATTTTATTAAAGTGGAATGAACGATTTTGGTAAGCTTCTTAAATATTCTCTTACATTTTTATGTATCATACATTTTACACAACTAAAGAGATTTTTTTCAACTTTTAGCAATGGAGTCTTGTTCCTAAAAAATAATGTTTTTGCATAGTGGGAGTTATGGCTTAACTGTAAAGATATCTGCTGCTCTAACTCTATCCATGCTAAGCTTAACATTTGGGATAAATTCCATAATCTGGATAAATTTTAAAGATCCTACGGGATTACTTAAGATTATCTACTTGCTAGACTTCTCGTTACACGATACTTGAGATACAGAATATAAAAGCAATTTCAAATATAAATTATAAATTTAATTTTCCATCCATCTCGATTGAACAAAAGTTTGTCGGATTCAAATAGAGTGATTCTTGGTTCTAAACCCCACACTTGGTTGACTTCCCAGGAATATCTGCTAAATGTGCCTCTGGATTCCGTTTTTTATATTCTGCAGAAATACATTTTTACCCAGGATATAAGTTCAAATTTGAGATGCTGAAGTTTTTTTTTTATAAACAATAGGCTAATACAATAAAAAATTCCTTCTAAGTTCTGCTTGTTTTTAGTTTTGATTTATTTTATAAAACAGCTTCAGAGCCCACTCTTTTAAGCTTCTTATTATTTTGACAAATTCTATACTAACATAAGCCAAAAAAAAAATTGAAATGAGATTTTTGTAAGCTTTTCGCTTACATGATATATATATATATATATATATATATATAAATATATATATAAATACCATACACATATGATTTACATATATGAGTTTGAGTCATGTGGCAACTCTATAAATTAGCTACTTGGTGACAAGTCAAGCGGCGCCTTAGTTGCTGTTGTTGCTGCTGTTGTTGTTGCTGTTGTTGTTTTAGTTGCAATTGCCGTTGGTGACTGTGTCGACGCCTCTGGTCTTTAATGAATGGACCGCATAAGAGCATAAATTATTTTGGGTAGTCCAGCTGCTGCCTGCCCCTCGGCTTATGTTCGCATATTTGCGCAGCATACTTCTGGGCGCCATACGCGAATAGCTGTGCATCAGCCAAAGCGTTGCATGCTTCTCGGTTGCGCATGACTTGGCTAAAGTCCCTAACTGCTCCGGCCTCCCTCTCGCCACCCCTATCGACGCACTAACCCTTTCCCTTTTTGGCGGAACACGTTGCAGTAAAAAACATTTGGGCACAGCGCTCATTTTTTTTCTGTTAATTTATTTTCTTTTTATTGTTTTTACTTTGTTTATTTTTTTGCGAGTGTGTGTTGTTTTTTATTTTATTTGTGTGTGTGTGTGTGTGTGTATAGTTTTTACTTAAAATAAATGTGGCTCTTTAATCATAATATATTCACAGTGTTTAAGTTAAACTAATGTTTTTTATTTCTCGTATTTTAATGCTTGCAATATTTTTATCCCATTATCATATATTGATTTAATTCATTTATTTTTCAGTTTTCTCTTTATTGTAAACTTTAATACAATTTTTATAGCATATTTACATTTTGGTGTCTTTAAATAAGTGCTCAACTTTATTATAAAGTTGCAATAATTAGTTATACATAATGTACGTATTTGCTAAATTAAGTATTTCCTTTAGAAATAATTATAAAATTCATTAAGAAATGCACTTTAATTCATTTGCCGATATGTATGTGTGGGTGTCTATTTAATTTTGTGTGTGTGTGTAAGTGGCTTTTTGCACTTAGATGATGCGTGTGTGTTTGTGTGTGTGTGTGTGCTTGGGTGCCTATTAATCATAATTCAGCTGCTGAAACATTTAGCTAAAACATTTGATTAGAATTGAGCTCACAGTTTTGCAATTAGAAATCAGAAATTTATAATATTATAGACCTATGTAAAGTGGCAACATTAAATTGCGACAAACTCAACTAACTTGATATATATTGCACACGATTTTTGTGTATTTTGTTTGCCAACTGCAAAAAACATTTGTGCTACTTTATTGCGAAATAAACATTCAACATACAACTTGTAGACACTAATCTAAAAACTATAAAGACCATCTTACAACTAACCGACTGCAACTGTACAGTTGCACACACATATATATATAGATATATATATATATATATGTATCGTATATAACATGCTTAACATTTATGTAAGTATGTATGTATGTATGTATGTATGTGTGTACTTTATAAGTAGGCTACATTCATCATTCGTCTCGGTTGACAATCCTTAACCAAAGCCCGCATAATTTATGCAACAAATAACATGCCTAATAAAATTACCGAAAAATTTGGTTTTCTTTTAGATTTTGTTTTTTGTTTTTGCTAGAAACCTTAACTATTGTATTTTTTCATTAATGTGTGTGTGTGTGTGTGTGTGTATGTTGTTGGCTTGTCTGCTAACTTGCAATAAACGCTCTTCAAAAATAAACTTAACTGTTTTTATTTTTGGTTTTTTTGATTAGCAATCCTCTCCATCTATCTGACCAGCAGCATCAACAGCAGCACCGATATCAGTATGCCCAAAGTATTGTGGCTTATGGCACTTGCACCATCGCCTTCGCCATCGCGACATATGTGTGGATGCCGCGTGAAGTCCTCGCAATATATCTGAAATTGTGTGGCAAGAAATAAATGCTGAGAAATTAGTAGAGAAATTTGACAAGTCATTTTTATGATTGTAAACTTATAAAGATGCCTCCATAAATTATATATATTCTTGATCAGTAGCAGTAGACGAGTTTTTATAGTTCTGTAAGTCTTTCTGTTTGCTTCTATGTGAATTAGACCATTAATTTTAAAGTTATCGTTTTGAAACTTGTCATTCCATTATGCTCCTCACATTTCTCCAACACCAGACTTCTTTATAAAATTGTTGATTGGAACAATCGCTATTAGTTTTTATTTCGTTTCTTCTCATTACTTGATCACTTAAAAGCCTTTTCCGTTTTAAATTACAATTTACTAACTTTTTTTTATTGACTTCGCTTACCTTTGTTAAACTGTTTGCATATTTATCGACCAGCTCTCGTGTAAACTTGGCCGCTTCATTGCCACATATCTTGCGCGCTGCATTTTCAGAGCAATCAACCAGCTCATTTATAGAACTGTGGAAAATAAAACATATAATTAGATTTTTTTAATATCTCAACAGAATTATTATAAAATTCAGTTTGGTATTACGTAGCAGGTTTATGAAAATTAGGCTAATCCCTCACATAACTAGATTTTTTTAATATATATAAATATATTTATATATATAATGTAGGTCAGTCTAACATAAAATCATTCACACCGTTTCGAGGTGAGCTGGTAATTAAGAAGTTAAGTAGAAAAGTAGATAAGTTTATTACAAGTTTATCGAAAAAATTCATTTATATTTGTTATACTTTGAGTCTAGTTTGAGCTGATAAACAAGCCGGTTTATTTCTAAACAGATCAAGTAATAAACTTATAATTTAGATATGTAAATTATTGACTCACCAGCAAATTGTTTTAATATTCTCGTTGAGTGTGCCATTCTCGGGATTTTCCTGATTTTTATTGGGCTTGAGAAAGACCATTGTCTCCTTGTAGCGATTGGCGCACACCTCGAAATCCTTCTTGGCCATTTCCGAGCAGGGCGCATGCTTCAGATACTCTGCAAGGAAGCAGGCAGCTTAGCGGCAGTCAACCGAAATGCTATTTGGAAACTTACCCTCCTGGAACTCGCCTTTGTTGCACAGATCCCGGATGAATTGATTGGTGCCATGGTAGAGCTTATTGAATTGATTTCGCTGCTGCAGATCCATGCAGCGACGCGTATAGCTCTGAATGCAACGGACACCCTTTCTCAGCTCACTGTGGCATGAATGATAACAAACCAAGTGATGATGATGATGATGATGATAATGTTGATGTTGATTGTGATAATGTTGTTGTTGATGCTTCAATTGCATAGGTATGACTATTGTGGGGAATACTTACTGACAAAGTTTATCCAGTTCCTCCTTCTTGGCAGCGCCAATCGAAAATTCCGACGTTAAATGCAGCATTTCAAGTGGTTCGGCGCACTTTGTGAACTCCTCCTGGCCGCATTCCTCTGAACTTACGACCGCCATCAGCAACGCTACATTTTGTTGCGAAATTCGAGTACACAAATGTAACAATGAACGAAGGACGGCCGAAGGGTAGTCGAAGATGGTGGGGAGGGGGGGTGAAACAGAGGTGCAGAAGGAGACAAATAAACAAGCTGGCAAACAAACAGTTGGGATAGTGTGCTCCAGAGTTGAAAGCTAAAAGGCAATCTGAGACTTGCCGCCTCACTAACACACACACAAACACACACACATTCCCCCTCTCTCTCTCTCTTTCTCTTTCTCTCGCTGGCTTGCTGGCTGCTGCAACTGCGAAGTTGCAAATGTGCGTCAGGGGTAATAAAGTTGGGCGTAAGTGAAATTGGCATTTCATAAATTTAAACTTTTCACTTTTTCAAAGCACTCACATACGCTATTCCCCTCCCCCCCTCTCTCTTTCTCTACATCTCACTATCTCTGTGTCTCAATCTCAATCTATCTATTTGGCGGAAGTTATGGCGCTGCCAATTAAAATGACTGACAGCTCCTCAGCTTAGCTGATCGTCCGACTAACTGATAAGACACATTGACATCCCATTCTGACGCTCGCTATGAAAATCAGTCTTGAACCCTGATCCCAAATCGAACCATATATTTTTTCCACTCACCTGCCAGCAGCAGCGTCATCGTCGTCTTCCAACTGCAACAACTTTTATGCATTTTCGTTTTTTGTATTTTGCCTTCAGTTTTTGTTTGGTTTTTGAATGGGTTCTTAAGGTCTTTTTTTTTTAGCTATTTTCTGTTCACACTTTATACACCTTTTATATCGTCACTTGCATATAATTTCCATCGATAATTGTCTGAAGCGAAATGTAAAAAACGTTGTAAGCCGGAAGAAAATATAAACAAAAGCTTTCTACTAATTGATACAAGTTCCTCCAAACCATTTACATACACTTTCTACAGATACTTCCGTACTTTTATTCAGTTTGCGACTCATTGTTATTAATGTATATAAATAAAATCTACAACTAGTGAGAGGATTTCCCTTGTAGATTCCAATTGCTGATTTATCTATATATACTTTTTTATATTCATATATCTTATCTATATAGTCTGCATTAAAGGGTATTCGGATATTCTGCATGCTTTCTTACACATTGCATTTACAAATTTGAAATATTTAAAAGTGTTGACATTTATAAGCTCTATTAATTATTCCGCTACCAAATTAAATATTTCGAAACTGAATTAAACCAAAAATTCTCAAAAAAGCGACGAATTCTATAAATACATAAAACAAAATAAACAATCGTCTAAGAAAGCGAAAGCCGAAAGCGTCAATTGTTCTTGTCTTTGTTTTTGGTTCATCTTCAATTCTTTACGGTTGTTTTGTTGTTGTTGATTTTTTTGGCAGCATTTTTGTTTTTGTATATCGCATGAATGGATGAGAGAGGAGGGAGCACTTGAAGAGTTGATGCCATCTTGTCAGAGATCAACTGGGAACAAAGTACAATGCTCTTCACTGAACTACAAGACTTGCTGCAAATATGTTGATTATTAAACTCAATTTGGCTCCACACTAAGCTGAGCCGTTAGAGACTTAAACTAAATTATCAGAAATTCATGAAAAGTTAATTAATTATTGCTGTGTTGAGAACAAGATGAAAACATAATGTAATGAATATTACATGAAATTTAGTTAAGAATAACAAAGAAAAAGTTTAGAATAAAGAAACATTTTCAAGCCAAAGTGAATGAATTCAAATTATTAAATAAACAAAGCACATTTTACTAATTAGAAGGAGTCGCGGAGTTTCACTCTGTTTTTCTAAAAAATAATTTTCTGTGAATCATGTATATAATATGCATAGTAAATGCCACACGCCCTCTAGAAAATGACTTGGAATACGATTTACATATTTATAGCTATACAACCTATAATTACTATTAAAATGCAAATGAGTTTTAATTGCAAGGGAATTTTGCAATCATTATAAATTATTATTTTTAAACAAAGTGAGATCGTTTCAAAAATAAGACCGATCTTAAATATAGTAATATGATGAGGTCAAATCAATCATATGCAATTATGTACTACAAGATTTTTCCCAAACGAATATAAAAATGCAGTCAAAGTGCATACATAAATCGATATGCTCAGCTCAAAATGATCAACGTACGCAGTACGAAATTGCGTAGGCGCAGAACACGCAAAAGAGGCATAGAAGAAAAAAAATGAAAAGAAAATGTGAAACAAAATGATTTTGCTTTGCAGTTTGTTTTTTCTTTTTGCCAAACTATGTTTTTTCGTATTCTGTGATTTGCTTATTTACTGCACTAATGCACAAGTGTGGTAGATGTGTGGCTGTTTTTGCGTGCATTAAGCTAGATATTTATTTATGACATCTATTTGGAAAGCACTTTTAGTGGGCCATAAATAAAATTTGGCACTAATTCGAAATTCGAAATTAATTGTTTACAAAATAGATGTTTTGACAAGGTCAGTTATTGTGGGTCTATTTTCTAATAGAATTTAATGTGATTGTTGTCGTTGACATTCGTTTAAAAAAATTAGCAAGTTTAAGTAAGAAAATTTAAATAAAACTGTTTAAGAATCCACATTTTGCGCATCAAATTGTGTTATTGATGATCAGCTGTTGCTTCAATTGACAAACAAAGAAAACAAAACACTTAAACAACCTCAAAAATATTCATGTGAAATTCATAAAAGAGTCAAACAAACACAAAAGAAGAAGACAATGAAATTGAGCGAGTTTTATTTTTGAGACAGATCGGAAAATATTACATATGTGTTGCCTTGAAAGCAAGACACAGGGCAAAAGAGCGGGGGGCGCAGGGCCAGCACGTGATGCAAAGAGTGTGCATAAAGAATGCAGTCGGACGAGCCTCTCGCCAAAGCAGAGCAAAGCAAAGCAAAGCAGAGCAAAGCAAAGCAGAGCAGAGCAAAGCAAATCATTGCGAAGCGATCTGTGTTTGTGCAGCCGGCATAGAAAATCCGGTTTCTTATATTTTGAGTATTTTTAGCTCTTTAATGTGCCTGTGTGGTTTCATGTGTTTGTCAATGTTTAAGTAACTGTTAATTGTGATTATTTATTGTTATTGCATTTACAGTTAGGGCGCGACGATCGACGAACGTAAATTTGTCTGAAACACTTCCCCCAAAAAAATAAGCTGTTTTAGTCTCGAGACGCAAGCGCGCCGCGTTGTTCGCCGTGCGAGTAACAAAAACGTACTAAAGAAACAGCAGTCGCAGCCAACAGCAGACAGCAGCAGCAGACTACACGGCTACCACACCCCATCCCACCCCACGGTAAATAGCTTCGGCTGTACGCACGAATGGCAAGCGACTACTCGTTTGAATACTTGTCGGGCATGTTGCTGGCAACCTTTCAAATGTTGCTAGCTGCGTGTGAAACAACAGGTATATTTGCATGTTGCTAGCGTACGTGTGTTGCCAGCGAGTTGTTAGTGTGTTGACAGCTGCACTTATGATAAACAGCCAATCAGCAAAGACGTCGCTTTACAAGCCAAATATCACTTCAGTTTATTGTCTTCTCTTCTTTGGCTGCACTTGATTTATTATAAACAGCTGATTATTTTTAGCTAGAACACATTTATTTAATTAATTGAATGAGCCGAGAGCACTTGAATTTCCTGTCTGAACGATAAGATTTGCGCTTAAGCAGCTATCTATCTACCGGGCCAACTGTTGGCCTCGCCAATAAGCCAATAAGCCTTAGACAATTGTAGCCAATAATAATTTCATTTTGGTTTGTAAAATATTTGTTGTTTATATTTGCGCAACACAAACACAAAAACAAACACAAACAACAGCAGCAACAACAACAACAACAACAGGCGACAACAGGAGCTGTCAACGGTGTCACTTCAATTCAAGTGTCAAAATTTACACGTGTGTCCTTTTGTTTTCTTTGTCACGCACATGCTGTCTCACTCCCACCCCCAGCACAAGCCAACACCTGTACTTTGTGTGGAGTTGGGTATTTCCTGCGTGTAAGCCCAAAAAGTGAAAGGAGTTAAAAGGGTAATTTCAGTGAGAATATCAAGTAAATTATATTTCTTACAATTTACTCCCATTTTTTATTAAAGTAATAATTAAATCTATTAGTATGTAAAAGTTTTTTTTATTGATTAAAACTAAAAAATATTTAAAATTTAATAGGCTCATGTTGGGCACTGATTCGTCAGCTGTTTACCATTGAAAGTTAAGAATTAATTTTTAATGAAAAATTCGTAAAAGTATCAAATTAATTTCTTTATGAATTAAGTCATATCTTTTCATTATAAATTACTTATCTTTAAACTTTAATATATAGTCTGAATTTTGTTAAAAATAAGCAACATCAGTTGGAAAATTCAAATGGTCTGGTGTAGGTATCTGTTAGTGGAGTAACTGTTTTTCTTTTTGGCCATTGTTTGTGTTTCGTTAATATGCAACATTCCGTTGAGTTGAGCTTTGTTTGCTATATGCCAATTTGTCGCAATGTTTGTTTGTCTATTTATATTTGTTGTAAATAATAACTAAATTAGGCAGCGATTTCTTTTTGGCTTTTGTTGACATACCACGAACGAAGGTTTTGTGATTCATGGTTTATGGTTCATGGTCAATAAATGAATGTCATGGCAGGCTCAAATTGGTCTATTCAAGTTCGAACATTCAGCCATAAATAATTGATTTGATGTCGTTTTATTGACCAGCAACACCATCGAATTTCCCTAGCAGAATTTACAATTGAATAATGCACCAAAAAATTGTGACTTGCAATTGTCCTTTTTTGTTTATTGTTTAATACTGATAACTATCACAAAATATTTGATTACATTTGCCGCTTGATTGACATTCAATAAAAGCCTTAAAGCAATATTTGTTCACATACACACACATGCGTGCATATATGTATGTGTGTGTGCGTGTATGTGTTGTATAACTGTAGGGTAATTAAATTTGTGTATAAAATTTGTTTTAAATATTTATGTGTTACTTGTTTTTCACTACAACAACTCAGCATAGTAATTTTGATATTAGATTTTCCGGTTGAAGCTGAATTTTCACAAAATATTCAAATTACTTTTATTTTTGTATATTTATAATTCATATTTTATGTGCTAGCTTAGTTCTGGTTTTAAGGTCAAACTATAGAATATATTTTGTCAAAATTTATCAAAATAATTAATTAACAAATTATCTTAACAAACGACGTCAATTCAAGAAATTATCTAATAAGTTCAAATGACGTCAATTTGTGCGCTTAATTCGAACTAATTTGAAGTGAATGAACGTAACTAAAATGTCTAAATTTTATATAAGTAGCTACTTCTAAAGGCGCTTGAAAATACACCTATAATGAAATAAATTATATATAGATAGACAATCGCAATAGACAATTAGTCAATCGAGGAAATCACATTAAAGAGATTAGATAGTTACATTATATTGAATAAAAGTAGGCTTCGATTGGAAATTTTGTAATTTATCTTTTGTTTATTCATTGAAATTGATTAAAGAACCAGTTAGCTAAGTCAGTTATTGTTAATAAAATACAAAGATAAAAAATAGTCTTTTTTAAGACTTTTTATGGTGTTAGGAAATATATATACTTTAAGGTGTCAAGTGTTTCCTTATACATTTTACGTACTTTTGCACGACTTTAATTTTTCAATTCAGGTTATAAACACGTTTTTAAAAAAGGTTGCCCGTAGTCGATTTATCATTTATAATTACTTCTCCTTATATCATCTAAATATTACTATAAACGAGAAAAGATTTAGTTGATTGAAAAGCATGTGTGTCATATACTCAAGCGAATATTAACTTTGATTTATAGCTTTTTAAAGCAAACACTTGAATTTACTTAATGCACTCAATTTACAAGTGTATTTAAAAAATATATAAATAGATTAATTAAATGCTGAACTTAGCGCAGAAATTAAGCCCAAAAACATTTGCCATTTGCAAATGTTTGCATGTGTGTTTATGTGTTAGTGTGTGTTTGTGTGTGTTTGTGTGTGTGTGCATAAATCTTGCTCCACTTTGGCATCGTTATCACCTGGCAGAAAACTAAACACATCGCATAGAAGCCTGGGCTAAAACTAGTGCAACAAGCGTGCTTTTTTTTTATGTTCTTCTTTTCATTTTGCTTATCCAGTTCATGTGTATGTGGCCAGAAGGTCAGGCCTTGTGTGGGCGTCAAGGTGTGTGTGTGTGTGTTAGGTCATTACCACTGGACACATATGTAAGAAAGAAAGAAAGAAAGGCAGCAGCATGCATAGAGCAAGAGCGAAAGAGAGAGAGAGGGGGAGAGAGAGAGAGACAGGGGGAGAGAGCTTAAAGCCCTTGCTCATATCATGGCCATTGAAAACAAAATGAAGTTTATTTCATATGCGTTACAACAACAACAACAACAAGAATAGCATAAGAATAGCAAATATCGTGCATTAAACGTGACAAGAACAACAACAAAAGCTCTCGCATAACGGTGAAAGTGGCTGGCAAGTTGGCGTTTGCAAGACGATGGGTAGAGGATAACTGTAACTTTGGCTCCCTTTTGTTCTGAGCTGGCGTCGCTGCTGTTGCTCTTATTCTTGTTGTTGTTGCTGCATTAGTTTGCGTTTGAACTTTGCAAGTTTGGCTTTTTGTTGTTGTTGTTGTTGGAATTGGAAGTTCTCACAACTGTTGATGTTTACATTTAGCGCTTGGATTTATGAACTCCGCATGCGAAGCACGTAACATTGGACAATTTAAAGTTTCGCACACACACGCACACATGCTGAGCTTAGTTAAGGGGTAGGGGAAGGGGAAGAGGAAGTGGGACAAATAGGGACCATTGTCCCCAACGATGACAATAAAGAAATTCTGTTCGTAGCGCCGAATTTTCTTGCAAGTATTTACGCTTAGTTTAGTTTTATTAGTTAAGCAACAATGAGCCGGGCAAAAAAAAGTTTAAAAATTAATGACAACGCCAACTTTTGGTTTGTGACTTTTGGCAAGCGGATATAAGAGGCGAATGGCAAGGGGATGGGCTGCATTGAGTGCGCTTAAAAGACTGCAAAAGAGTTGACCAACTACTAAATGAGCTTTTTTATGGCAGCACAAAGAACTGGTTGCGGTCCATGCTAAGCTTTTATAGCTGTGTTAATAGTGTGTTTGCGGATTGTGGTTCGGAGCTTGACTAAATAAATTTATGTGTTTTCATTTTGTGGCTTAAATGAGTGAAATCAATTAAGAAAATCGGCCTGAAGAGCAAACGTGGATAATACCAGAAGATGCTAAAGTGAAAATGGTATATGGTATATTGACTCTGGATTTTGGACTATATTTAGCTTAATTAATTATGTAATCCAAGTGAGTAAAAATTAAATATGTGGCGAACATTTCTTTGAGCTCTGAAGTAAAAGTAATAAAGTTAATTAAATTTTATTAATAAAATAAGCTAACCAAATTTTTAAATAATATTCCTGAAAGTTAGATAAGTATTTTAAATAAATATTAATTTGCTTAATCTTAAAAATATTTTATTTATAATCATATTTTTATAATGTTCAAAAAGGAAACAAATTACAAACTTGCATTGCCAATTGAAAATTGCTTTCAAACTCAATGAGCTCAAAAAGAGAAGCTGGATTTGCATTTAAATAGACTTGTATGCTGATTATCAGGAGTGTGGCTTACAAATTGCGATGATTAGAACGTTAATTGTGGCGCGTAAATCTAACAAACAGCAACTGTGCCACATCACAACATTCATCAGGCGCCGTGCGGCAAAAAAGGCTGAGCAAAAAAAAAAGAAAACATACTCAAAAAAGCAGAAAAAAAAGAAGCAAAAATGCAGAAACGAATCACCCCAAGCGGTTAGCTGGCCAAGTCGGTTAGCTTGGCCAGGATTTACGAGCCGCATTAGCAGCAACGGCAGCTGCAGCAGCAGCCGCAGCAGCAGCAGCAGCAGCAACAAGCAGTTTGCGCTGCTCATAAGCAAATTTTGTGTGGCAAGTAGCAGGCAGGCAGGCAGCAGGCAGGCAGGCTGGCAAGCTAGTGAGGCACTAAGCTAAACTGGCTAACTGGCCAACCTGGCAGTCAGGCACTTTGGTCAAGTTGCGAGTTCCAGTTTTGGTCTCCGTGTCGGAGTCAAAGTCGGAGTCAGATTCGCTCGCTGGCAATGTTTACGGCCGCGTTGACAGTTTAAATCGCTGTGCGCTCGTATATTTTGACGTTTTACAGCCTTTACTTTAATTTACCTATGTGTGCGTGTGTGTGTGTGCTACGGTGTGTGTGCTGCAGTGTGTGTTCTGGTGTATTTGTGCTGGTGTGCTGATGTGTGCTAAAGAGCCTGCTTTGTAGTACACTTGCCAAAAATATGACTCTGTATTTTGATTGTACCAAATGCAGCCAGCTTCATTTTTTGGCCTTAAAATATTTAATTTGTAGTTGTTCATTTGGTTTTTACTTCCCTTGGGATAATTTAATTTAAGTGTGCAAGCAAATTTTTTCAAATTCATAATTCATTCTTGTAAACTATATAACAAGATCAGCTTGATATATCATATAGCTGCCATAGAAACAATCGATCGACAGTTCAAACTTGCTACCAATTTATGCCAATCAGAATTTCCCAATATGCGAATTATTTTCCTTGCCAATTAATTAACTCATTAATTATGTGTCTTATTTACCTCATGCTATTTTGACAACAAATCTTTAACATCGGAGATATATATCATATAGATTTTTTGGAAAAAGTAGTTTGGCTTCTTATGTTTATAGTAAAATTTAAGTGTTTGCAGCAGAAAGCAGGTTTGCTTATGAAATTGAGAGGCAGATTTTCAGAGCTACTAAAATGCTGGTTGTATTTATAAAAACGTATTTAAAAAAATAAAAAAAAAAACCTAAATCTATTTACAAATGTCAGATTATTATTTTTGTGAAAGTAGAAGTAAAATAGAGTTAATTAATTTCTATTAAAAATTATGTTTTTTGAAAGTACTCCAAAAACAGATGTTTTTTTTTCTATAAGCAGTAAATAATTAGCAAAAACTTAACTTAACCGTAGATTATACTTGCAGTTTACCTACCACAGACAACCAGTTTTAAATATTATAAAGCATTGTTTTTTTTCTGTTAGTGTAGTTCTGGCATTTTGGCACTTGTCTTGGCCATGTTGCCTAGACGCAGGCGCAGGCGCTGGCAAACGTGAGAAAGTGCGCGCCGCCTCGCGATTTCTAGGTTCATTATGCGACCCGTCTATGGGTTAACAATCACTTGAACGCTCCACTCGACTCTACTCCACTCTAACCTACTCCAAGCACCTCCAAACCAGCCAAAGCCAAAATGTCCGAGGCGGCTGCCTACACAGCGAATCGGGCCAACAGCAGCTGTTGCCGTTCGTCTCTTCTGCTTGTGTTTTGGCCTTGTTTGGAACTGGGGACGGGCGGTGATTTAATCGCCACTGCCCAAAAAAAAAATATAAATATATATTTATATATATATGTATATGTATAAAATACATTTATTATGAGCACTCGTATTTTTCGTATTTCGTTCGATTCGTGCGCTGTAAAGTAGCGTGGAATATGTAGCAATTTATTGTTGTGGTTGATTTGTTGTGCCTCTCTGCTGTGTGTGTGTGTGTGTGTGTGTTGTTTAGTGAAGTGCGTGGAGTGCGTAGCAAGCACTCGATCAACAAAAGGCATCACTTGGTTGTCGCTTTGAGTGGAAATGCGGCCCAAAGTGTTGAAATCAACTACAGCTAGCTGCAATTTCCCTCTCTCTTTCTCACTCTCTATCTCCCTCTCTCTCTTACTCATATATACAGTCTAGCTATCCCGCTCACACACGCAAGCAACAATCAAATCAAATAACTGTCAGATTAAAGAGCACTCGCAACAGCAGCAACATCCGCAACATCAGCTGTGCCACAATCTGAGAATGTGGCAAACAGCAAAGAACTCAAAAAACTCGATTCTTTTCTGCCAGCTACTTCCTCAACTAATATGCGTATCGTCTTAGCCATTTTCAAGCACTTTTGCCATGGCTTGTTACCCCTACTAAAAGTCAATTTTAATTAAGTTCAAAACTACTTTGAAAAAATATAAATGTTCTCATTAAAAATTTTTCTCTGTCAAAACTTGGTCACTGCACTGATTTTCAAAAGCAACATCTGTTTTGCCAATTGATCTCTAGATTTATGCTAAATTTTTGGCTTAAAAATACAATCTGAATTAGAAATTTATTTAGAAAATCTACCCTTAAAAATCCATGTCCAAGTTTTTTATAGTTTAAAATTTATTAAAACTAATTCACTGCTCAACAAATGAAAACTTTTAAACTATTATTATTATTAAATTGGGGTCTTCTGCTATCTATTAGATCTATTGAGTACCCTTTTGAGCTTCTAGCTCCGCCACCAGTTCCTGAACTAATGACAGAATCTTTAATGGGTCGAGTGCTTCTATGTCATTGACATTCATAACATGCATTCCTAGAATGCTGCATCTTTTCCTGGATAGGGCGATACATTTTCTTAAAATGTCAGTTGAGGACTCCTCATCGACTTCACAAAACCTACACTGATTTTTACTACAGATACCCATTTTGGTTAGGTGGCCAATAAAACTAGTTAAAAAAGTTACAATTCTGCAAATGCAAAAAAAAATATAGCTCAATAATAACGAAAAGTTTCAAAACAGATAAAAATAATAATTATAACTCTATAAATAATGACAAAGTAAATACCACAGCTTGCCCTAAGTCTATTAATAATATTCACAGTTTTTAATAATACAATCCCAGCTATACTCATTTTCTAATTACAACTTAATACAATAAATAATACAATCTTGTACCCATAATAAAGTCAGCTATTTACCCATTAAACACTCGACTCGCCTTTAAATACAAATCAAAACTGAATACGTTACTGAAAGCTATGGCAAAGATTATGAATATATTAATAACTGTACATAAAAAGAACTTGAAATATTGGTCCGATAAGAAACCGGAGAAACCTAAATTGATTTTGCATTAATTTTCGTTTTATTGTTTTTCTTGCTGAACAACGTTTTTTTTTATCAGTTGTCCAATTTTACTCTTAGTTTATTTATGCGATTTTATGGCTCACATAATTGCATGATTTGAATGATGAATATTAATTCCAATTTCTGTGCAGTGAAATTTAGATTACTATTGAAAAACAAAGGGATTAATACTCTTTTATAATAATATTTGGCTTTGATATTTATATAGTTGTGTGATCACAATTTATATTACTATGCTCAGGGATTTCTTCAGCCCAATGAAGATCTCTGCACTCTTCACTGAATCTAAACTTATACTTATTATAATTATAATATTATTATGATGTAGGGTCTTCAGTCACGGAAAGGTCTACAGCTATTGGCCATAATTTGCAGTTCTTTCCACTTGGTAAGTAGTTAATCCTTTACGGCTAAGTTTCTGCACTTGTCATACTGCAGCTTACTCCAGTTCGGAGATTAATTGTGCCTGAGATTAATATAGCCACCATCTCCACCTGATCGTAAAACTTTATTTTTGGTGAATCTTAATTTCATCATTTAGCCGCTTCAAAAAATTGATACTTTTGTGTTCCATCTGCATTTGTTTATAAAGTTGCGCAAAATCTGCTAGCAAAAGAAAGAGCTCCAGTTTTCAAAAATTTCCTTTTGTTTATGATAGAAATGAAATATTTACTAAAATTCTAAATACTTCGATTGCACAGTTTGCTATCGTTTTGGATTTATATTTTATATTTGTGTATACAATCGGATATAGCATATGAAATGTAGACCTCTTAATAGCTTGAATTGAACTGAAGACTGGTTTTTCCCCACGTTAACTGCCGGATTAGGATTACTAGAGATTGTTGTAGGATTACTGCCGTATATCATACATCATACATCATATTAATAGTTAGTCAAGAGCAATGAACAATTGCTGATATATAAATTGACTCAAGATTGATGATGATTGAGATGAAATACTCTTAAGATTTTTGCATTACTAAATGCTACTTTTTTTTTAAATTTTTTTTTAAAAGATACATATTAATTAACAATTAATTTATAATTTACAAAGCATGCGTTTCTTTTCAACTCTAAAATTAAACTCAACAAATTTTTTTCTTTTTGATTTATACAATTGATAAAAGGCACTTAAACCTTGCATATATATCCCAAAAGGAACAATCGGTTAAATGAGTATTGTAACCAAACCCAACAATATTATTTTTAATACTTGTATAACAAATCAACAATATTGGATTATATTATGTAAAGCTGATGATCTGTATTGATGCAATCTATCTTAATATTTATTTGTGGCTTTTGTTATTTTAATTACAAAAACTATACATTTAAAGAGTTAAATTTTGACTATATCAACTATTGTTAACAAAACACAATAACAACAATTACGTTGACAAGCAGCTGACAGGCCTAAACGCCCAAATGGTTATTGATATGGCAAAAGTTGGACCCATAAATGACCAGCATCGAGTTTACACAGACTTTTTTTGCTGACCAGGTCCATTAATGTGTTGGTTGTTGTTGTTGTTGTTGTTGTTGCCGTTGCTCTAGCTTCTAGGGAAAAGTTCAAGCTAACAGCAGCAGCAACAAGCAGCAGCAACAGCAGCAACAACAGCGACAACAACAAGTTCATTATTGCCAACTCATCACGTGGCTCGGAAAGTGAAGCCCTGGACCAACCGGCCAGCCAAGCCAAGCAGCCAGCTAGACAGACAGACGGACAGAACGATAGACAGCCTCTTGGCCAGTTGTTTAGGCCAGCTATTGTTGTTGTTGTTGTTGCTGTTGCTGCTGCTGTTCTTGTTCCCACTGGCAGCAAACGGCGTCGGCGGCGTTTAACTGACAAGAAGCCGGATTATTAATCGACGTTTAATTAATTTATAACCAATTAAGCAGCAACATAATGCGGCAACTTAAACAAAATATATATATATATATATCTATATATATATATAGAAAAAAACGCTACCGTTGACTCTGAGGTCTCAGCTCTTGGCTACTAGCTGCTGGCTGCTGGCTGCACTGCATCAAGAGATCAGCAGCAGCGAGCACAGAACCCGCACAGTGAGTGAGTCGTAAATGCCAAAACTCGTTCTAAGTTTTTATCCCCTGGTCTTTTTTTTTTTTAGTTTTTGTTGTTGTTGTTATTGCTGCACTACAAAAAAAGAATTAGCCAAGGCAGCAGCAGCAACTGCAGCAGCTACAGTTGCAGAGGGGGAGAATAAAAAGCGAAAAAAAAGTCAGCCAATGTCACAATTTATGGCATTGTTGCGGCAACATGCACCTGCAACAATGAAGCCGCCGTGCAACCTGTGTGCTTGTGCTACCTGGCGGCATGTTTCCACTGATCAGCTAGTGATTTCTTTTTGCTCAGCAGCGGGAAATCCTTATAAGCAAAATATGTTAACGAACCATGAAAAGCAAAAATTAAATTAGCAACAACAGCAACAGCAACAGCAGCCGCAGCAACAGCAGCAACAGAAAAGACGCACAGCAACAACAACAAAAAATTAGCCTATGGAAGCCTTTCTAAAACGCAGGCCTAAATGGCCAATAGGCTGGCCTATTAACACATTCACCAATGTGGCAGACACCGCAGGAGTCGCAACGAGAGCAGCGCAGCCATCAGTCCGGCATCAAGGTTTCTCAAAGCGCTGCTGTCAATAGTGCAACTCCCGCCGTTTGATCAAGTGCATGCCCCAGAAGAGTTGAGAGCCAAAAACAAAACCACAAATGCCAAATTATTGTTTTGCCACGTTTTGTTGTGTGTTTGTGTGTTGTGTTGCAGCTTGCAAGCTGCGTCGGCGTCTGCGTCGGCATCGGCGACGACGGCGACTTTGGCTGCGCAGTTAGCGTCAAGATTTATGTGATCCTTAAGATTTATTGGTTTACGGCATTGTTGTTGCAATAAAAAACAACAACATTCATAAATTATCATTAAACGTTTAAATGTGACGCCGTCGCTGCAGCAACTGTTGCTGCCGCTCTGGGGGCGCAGCAGCAGCAGCCGATGCAGCAGCAATCTCCCAGTTCTGGTCAACTCTGTTTGCTATCTTTATAATGAGCCAAATGACATATTTATATGTTTGCCTCATGTTGCTGCTGCTGCTGCTACTTGTTGTTGTTGTTGTTGTTGCAATCAGCACTTGCATGCAATTTCTTTTAGCTTCAACTGCAACTGTTGCAGCTGTTGTTGTTGTTGTTGTTGCGCCTCGTCTAGACATGGCGCACCAGAGGTGACATTTGATTGTCATTGTTGGCATATTAAAACAGGCTCAGCCGTCTGCACGCGCCGCCAGCGACGACCAGGCAAAACGCAGACGAGCCCAAAGAACTTGCCACACTTGCCACAACTGCAACTGCAACGACGACGTCGGCTCAAACGCTTGGCGACACTTGGCTCCAAACGCTCCAAAACGCATGTCGCAGTCGCCCAACTCCCGGTTTTTTCCTGACGTGCTCCTCTTTTTTTTTATTTTTTTCTTTATTTTTTTTTTTATATTTTTTTTTTTTGTATTGTGTGTTTTGCTGCTTGAACTTCTGCCAATTTTGTATGCAAGCAAGTTGGCTTTTTCTTTTGTCAGGGGCAGGGCCAGCCAGCTAACCTGACCACTAACAGTTAACAGCAAAACACAGCCACAGCGATAACAACAACAACAACAGCAGCAACAACAGCAACCATAAAAACAACAACAACTCAAGTCTTGAGCAGAAACAGTGACATTGTCAGTTAATGAACAATTATTGAAGGGGGATCCATTTTTAATAGGCAATTTAAATTAATTATTATTCAAGAATTAATTATTGGAAGGAATTATTAATTTACATTCCATGCATTATCTTTTGTGATAAAGAAATGGTCAGAGTAAGAGAAAGAAACATATATAAAGATAGTAAAATCTATTATTTATATTACATTAATATTTGTTGCTCATCTGTTATAATCTGATTTAGCAATTTTTTGTTTGCTTTTAGCTCAAGTGCAAACCCTTCCAAATTGAAGTTAATCTAAAATTTAATCGCAATTTCTAAAAAGCATTAAAAAAATCATTTGAACACATTTCAATAATGTAAAAATGAAAGGTTCACAATATTATTGCCAACTACATTAAATTACTATTAATAAAGATAACTATTATATTCTTTTCTATTTATAAAAAAATTTTATATTATTATTAGCTTAACTGTTGTAATCTGAGTTTGTAAATTTATATTTACATTTACCTCAAGTGCAAACCCTTCCAAATTAAAGTTAGTCTAAAACGTAATCGCAATTTTTGAAAGTCATGTAATAAACCTATAGGCGGTTATATATACTTAACTTATATAAAACACATTTTAATAATGTTAAAGTGTAAGTTTTTTTTTTATATTTTTCCCAACACCTTTTAAGTTTTATTAAGAAGATAAACGATGAAATAAACTAAATTGTTTTTATTAATATGTACTTTAAAATTGCAGATTTGCTGACACTGCGTAAAATATATTTTCTTTTATATATATAAAAAATTGTTTTATTATTATTATTATTATTATTATTATTATAATATATTATATTTTTATGTTATTATTATCTTAACTGTTGTAATCTGAGTTTGTAAATTAAATTTGCGTTTACCTCAAGTGCAAACCTTTTCAAATTAAAATTAATCTAAAACTTAATCGCAATTTCTAAAAGACATTTGGTAAACCGCATATAAACTTATGTAAAACACATTTTAAGTGTGTAAAACTAAAAGTTTCACAATATTATTTGCCAACTACATTAAAGTTCTACTAAGAACAATAAAAAATAAACTTAATTGTTTTCATTAAACAAAGCTTAAAATTGCAGTATTTCCCAGGCTGACAAAGTAAAATGAATGTTGATTCGAGCACAAATTGCAGATGTCTGTGAAATGATCTAAATTGATCAGAAAGGATTCCAAAGTCACTTAAGAGGCAACATAGCATTCGATATTCATGGTTATCTGCATTAAGTTGGCTTTCACAGCCAGTTAATAGCTGAAATACCGCTTTGGCCGATATCAATTAATCCTTTTTGATGCCGCCACTGGCCAACGCTTGGCCAAATCAAGAGACTTGGCCAAGACCACGACCCAAACGGTCTAACTCTGGCCCCAAACATAAGTGCGTTAATAGCCACAAAGCAGACTGACACACACAAACACACACACAGGCACACACATGCACATAGACTGCTTGGCTTAAATGTCTGCTTTTTGTGGAGACAGGGAAATGGACGCCGCCTAGCGGTGAGCAGCGGCAACAAACAGGCAAAACGCGCCTTTTACAAATTTTTATTGAAAAATATTAAATTCTCATTAAGGCAACGAAGCAGGTTCACTCGTCCCCATGGTTCCCAGGTGCCCCCATTTTCCCTCACACCCCTCTCCGACTACCACAAAGCAGACAGCATCATTTTCCCCACACATATATCTAGCTATATATATCTCTATATATATATATATGTGTATAGGAGAAGACTTTTTCCTCGCTCCAAGTTGAATGTTGGCGCGCGCGCATGCGCCGATAGACTCGCTTAGATAAAAGATGATTTATGGGTTTTTGTGGTGTGATGGGAATTTTAATTTAAGCATTTTTGCGCTAAACAAAATTTATAAGAAAAGAAAACGTTGGCAATCAGCTGCTGGATAGAAGACCAAACAACAACAAATGACGACTAGAAACAGCTAGAAAACACATGGATTGATAGTAGATTGCCGGACCCCGTTGACTATTGGCCATTTTGCCTCTATTAGGCAATTGGCAATTGTCAAATGAGGCAGCCTAACGTGGCCCAGGCCAACTTCTTTTTTTTTTTTTTTTGTTGTTGTCATTTTTGCCTCGCTTTTTAATTGAGCCAATGCGCACAGCATGTTGCCACAAGGCCCACATCGTTGCAACTGCAACTGCAACTGTCCATTATGCTCACTCACCTGTAAAATAAATGGCAAAACTGCCAACACTTTGGCAACGCGCTGACAAACTCTGTCTCTGTCTCTTTACTGGTGGTTGTGATGGTTTGGTGGTGCTGGTGGTGGTGCTGCTGCTGCGACTGCTGCTGCTGCTGCTGGTGGTGGTTGCTCAGTGACAACGGCGACTGTTCCAATTTAATGCAGAAGCTAGCAAAAGCTAAAAACAGCTAAAAAGGCTTAGCTTGCGACGGGGGCGCTAGTGTGTGTGTGTGTGTGTGTTTGAGTGTGACTCCGGCCTGGCCTGGCCTGGCAGTTACCGTTAGGTGTCAAAGATTTCATGCCCCATGTCGCAAAGTAACGACACACAATCGATCACAAATCAAACGGCCAGAAGCAGCTAACCAACAACAAAAAGGCCGATTCCGAGAGGAAGCACAAGACAGAGACAGCAAGAGAAAGAAAGAGAGGGAGAGAGGGGGCACAGTTGATATTGCCGCCGTTGCGACAGTCGTCCAAATGTGTCTCAAAAATCAGGCCGCTAAAGCTGCACAGTTTCATAAATTGCACATGACCTGCCGACCAGCAGCAGCAGCAACAGCAACTGCAACAGCAGCAACTGCAACAGCAACTGCAACAGCAGCGGCAGCGGCAGCAAAAAGGCATAACAATAAATTAAAAATGGCCAACTGACTGCTGGCCTAGCTGGCAACAGGCTGTTCTCCTGCCTGCCGCTGCCTCTGCCTGCCTCTGCCGCTGCTTGCCTCTGCCGCTGCCTGCCTCCGCCGCTGCTTGCCTCTGCCTCTGCTTGCTGCCCACCTGCCGCGTGCGATTTGCTTATTGGAGCGCTTTTTATTTTTTATTTTATTTGTTACTTTTTTGGCTGATGGACAGCATCGATCCCGAATTCGAATTGTTGTTGCTCAGATGCAAGATCCAAAGATCCAAGTGGCAGGCAACATTTGATGGACACGTTGGCTGATGCATAGCAACGGCTGCTGCTGCTGCTGTTGCTGCCACTTTATTGGCATTTAATGAGCACTCCGTGTTTGTGTGTATGTGTGTGTGTGTGTGTATTCAATGCATGTCAAGGCTACACATTCGAGGCATGTTACACGGCTCCTAAAATAATTTGGTTTAAATCAAATAATTTATTTTTTATGTTTTCCTTTTTTTTCTTATTTTAAACTTACGTTCATTAATTGCCGCATAAAAGCAAACATTTTTTTTTTATAGATTTTTGCACAATTTTTATACTATTATTTTTAGTAGTGTTTAAACTGGCAATTAACATTTTAATTAAAGGTAATAAGACGAATAATTTAAGTTATTAAACCAGCCAAAGTGAGGGATATTTTTGTAGTAAAATAATAATATTTATGATTAACATATAATACGGACACTAAAACTCGTTGAACATTTAAAAATTAATATTTAATGTCTTTAGAATGTGTAAATAAAGTTTTTTAATTTAATGATTGTAATTTGGCAATATTTACTGGAATCCAATTTATCTTAAATATTTTTAAGAAATGTTTGCTATGGAAACTATTTCATAACAATTGCTTACCTTTGCTTTATTATCATTTTAATGCTTAAATAATAATAGTGCGCATGTCGTCTACAGACTTATTGCACTCAGTGTAGTTTTTGATGATTCGATTGTTTACTTTTACTCATTTGCATGCTGCGGGTCATTAAACCTGGCGCCAGCCTCGCAGCCCAAAGATGACCCGTCCGAAAGGCATTCAAGCTGAATATGTGTGTATGTGTGTGTTTAGACACACACACATAGACATGGGAGTAGCATAATAATTAACCCAAAAAACCGGTATGTTATATATGTCTAACCTTAATGCTAAATGTGGCCACAACCACAGCAGAAGCAGCAACAGCAGCAACTCAGCTCAGTTCAGCTACTGTCTGTCGACTGTGTATATTATTATTAATTTACCAATAAATTGTCGGATGCGTATGCGTAATATTTCACAATTTTGTCTTAATGACCAAAGCGTTATTCATGCACTGATTTTCGCTGCAGGTGTCAACGCAGCGAGCCAAAGAGAGAGGCCAAACAGCTGGCTGCTCTAACCAGTTGCGCGTATTAGCAAAAAAAAAGCAAACAAAAAAGTAACAACAACAACAAATAAAAAATTGAAAAACGAGAAGCCAATCCAAGGCTTTCGCATTGAAATTACAAATGACGAGAAATTTGTCATCTTTATTATTGCAAACAACGCGCGTTGCGCCGACGACAAACGACGACAATGCTCCCCTGGACAATTGGCGGGTGCGTGCCACACTGCTCTGGACCCCCATTCCAATGGTGCCGCACCGGGGCTTAGACTCGAGACGGTGCTGGCTGTGGCAGTGACTCTGTCTGTGCCTGTATAGAGTCTTGGCCAGAGGCAAGCACACAACAAAGGCTGCTGCGTTGCGGCTTTGGCTGTTGACAACTTGCCACACATCTTTTGGCTAAGCTCTGCACAGCTCTGTGGTTAGTGGTTTAGAGTCGCAAGTAGTGGTGGACAGGGACTGGGACAGGGACAAGCGAGCCAACTTGGTAGCTGGCCATTGTGCGCTCAATTGATTTTTCATTTAAATGAAAAATCCACAGCGGATTTGGGAACCGGGCCGGTTGTCTGGCTTAATGAGCTGACCGCTTCTTGTTGCCGTTGTTATTGTTACCAGCTTTAGCTGCAGATAAATATGTTTGTTAGCCTCCCATCGAGTGAGTGTGTGTGTGTGTTTATGGTACAAAAACGTATTTTTTTTTTATTTTTATTTCAGCAAAAAAATATTGTATTGTAGGCAATGTATAAAAGTTATTGGCGTACAAAAATAATACACTTTGTTCTCTTTTTTTTTTATTATTTTTCTTTTTTGATTTTTGTGAATTTGCGTTTTTTATGCTTTTTGAGTTTGAATTTGCTGTGTGGCTCGTTTAAATCTAGTATGTGGCAGTTGCAGGCTCTTCGGTTTGCTGTTGCACTCGTTCCATCCTAGGGATTTATCGACTCTGATCTCTGTGTGTTTTTTTTTTTTGGAAAAGTTAGGCTAGTTCCGCAGAGAGTCGATAATTTGCTCGTTAAACTTTCTTCTTCGTTTTCGGCTTTAATTTAAATTCAATTTGTAAAATTTAAAAATTATCTAAAATTGAGTTATATTTTTAAAGCCAAATGTTCAACTTTAAATATTTAGCTGCTTTTTATGTCAGCATAATAAAATACAATAAAAATCTTGCATGGAAACATTCATTAATTCAAATTTACTTGCATAAAGACGATAAAAAAAAAACTTGAATTTAGTTATGTAAATTTTTGCATTTGATTAATTTCAGAGCGACTGCAGCACAACTGCCATATCCGTATAAAAATATATAAAGTAAGTTAAATGAGAGTTTAATAAGCATAAATGTATTATTTTCGTTATTGTTTATAAATATTGCTTGGGTTTTTTTTGTTTGTTTTTTTTTTTTGATTTGTCTGCTTTGCTTTTCACTATTATTTTGTGTATAAAATTTTCTACTTAACATCCGATATAAAAATTTGCGCTAAAATTAGTTAAACCTTATATTACTGGCTATATATATATATATATATATATATATAATAGATATGTAAAACGTATCGCGTTTAGTATATGTACACACAAGTTGCTAGCACCAAATACAAATATATATACTTATACAGGCATACTAATCAATATTAATATATATATATAAATATTTATATAAATATGTATATATATATATATCCAATTATCCATTTTTTGTGTTTCTATTTATTTTTTTAGGTAGTGTTGTAGTAGTAAATTTGAGAACATACTCGTAGTATCGTCATTTTTTTTTCTTAACTTGGCTTCTTGAAGGCAAATGTCTGCTTAGATGCTATTCAAAATTCAAATTTTACAAATTCTTTTCGTTTCCATTATAAACTACAGTCTTATTGGCTAGTCTGGGCTTTGAGCCCGCTTATGCAACTAAATTGAGCTACTTAAGCGTTACGACATAAAAAATTGAACGAAATGATGAAATGAAAAAGAAGTTTTATAAATATTAAAGTGGAAAAAATGTCACAAAACACATGAAAAAAACAGCCTCATTCGAAGGGGCATCTTTTCTCAAGTATGTGTGTGATGTTGAAGTGGGGGCGTGGTCATGGGCGTCGCGTGGCTATAGTGAGTATATATATATATATATATATATGTATGCATATTTCCATATGGCCGTTGGCTCTGTGGCACAGTGGCACAGTGGCTCAGTGGCGTCGCATGTGCAGCGAGAGATGATCGGATCGACTGAAACTCCGGGTGCAGAGCTGGCAGCGAAAGGGTTTGACGCCGGTGTGTTTCCTGTAGTGGCGGGTCAGCTCATCGGAGCGGGCGAAGCGCCAGATGCAACCCTCCCAGGTGCACACATACGGCTTCTCACCTGTAAAGTTACAAAAAAATAAATTACGATTTTTAATGCAAAGAAAATGGTGTAAAAAATGAACAATTTAAGCATTGAAATTTCCACACTAAAAAGCGAAAGTAAAATTGTGAAAATTATGACAAGGGAACCGTGGAAATGATAAAAATAATTGGTGAAATAAAAATTAAGCAAACCTAGTATACGTAAAAAAAAGTTAATAAAATAAAAAGGCTAAAAGAAGTAAATAAAATACAAATCCCAAAAAAAATTAATTTTAAAGGAAGTGCGAATTTAAGTTACAAAAATGTCACTTTCAAAATTTGATAAGTAAAATTTCAAAATAATATAATAAAATATTTAAGAAACTGTTAAAATAATGTGAAAGGAACCGCACAACTGAAAATTTTAAGTAGTAAATTTAAATTTAAGCAAACAAATTATGCATAATAAAATAAAGTAAATAAAAAAAGGGCTAAAAAAGAAATTAAAATAAAAATGCCAAAAAAAATTTATTTAATGGAACAAGGAATTTGAGTTACAGAAATGTCACATTTAATATTTTATAAGTAAAATTTCAAAATAATAACAAAGACAGCTTATAAATATTTAAGAAACTGCGGAAAAAATGTCAATGGAACCGTGCAAATGGAAAATTTTAAGTGGTGAAGTAAAAATTAATCAAACAAGGTCACATAATAAAAAAAATTAAATAAAATAAAAAGGCTAAAAAAAGTAAATAAAATAAAAAGAATAAAAAAAAGTAAGTAAAATAAAAATGCCAAAAAAAGTAATTAAAATGAAAAATTAGTTTCTGAAATTTAATATTTGATAGGTAAAATTTAAAAATAATAATAAAAACAGCCTAAAAATAATTCTTACAGAAATGCAATGGGAAAAAAAACTACTAACCAAATGGAATATATATTAATACCAAATATAAGGATAAATCCCAATCTCATCCAACTGGATACCTTTTTCTTCCAGCCTCCCCCTCGACTCACCTGTGTGCGTGCGCTTGTGGGCCTTGAGATGGGAACTTTTGGTGTAGACCTTGTCGCAGCCTTCGGTGTCGCACTTGTGTACCTTGCGGTTCTTGGAGAGATCATTGTAGCCGCCGCCATTGGATGCAGCATCGCGACTGAATGCTGCACCGCTGCCGGCACCATTGCCACCGAAATTGATGCCGCTAAAACTGCTGCTGTCCTTGCGCGCCCCACTGCTGCTGCCGCCCAGTGCCATGCCCCCAAAGGCGGGATTAAGTGCAGCATGCGGTGAGCCCGCGCTCGCATAGCTCTTCCAGCTCGGGGAGCAGACGGCGCCAGTGCTGGCAGCAATAGTTGCCGCTTTGCTGCAGCTGTTGCTTCCGCTGCTGCTGCTGCCACTCGGCGCGGAGCATTTCCGGGATGACTGCGCATCGGTGAACTTGTAGGGATTCTTGAAGAGACTCAGCAAACTGAATTTGCGATCGTAGTCCTTCATGAGAGCAGCGCTGCTGCTGCTGCTGCTGTTGTTGTTGGCGCTGTTGGTGGCGCTATTGCTGTTGCTGGTGCTGCTGGTGCCATTGTTGTAGCTGCAACTGTTGTTGTTGTCCTCCTGCTTGCTGATGCGCCGATACGTAAAAAAGAACGGCGATGCGGCAAAGAATGGCGAAAATGGCAACTTGGAGACGCCAGATGCGTAAAGTTGTTGCTGCTGCTGCTGCTGCTGCTGCTGTTGCTGTTGTTGCTGACGCCCAAAGGCGCCCATTGTGGATGCAGTTGCATAGCCAGCGGCGGAGGATGAGCAACTCGCCTGCTTTCCATTACTATAGTTGCTGCTGTAAGCCTTGCTGCTGGCGGCTGCTTTGGTTGCAGTTTTACTGTTGCTGTTGCTGCTGCTGCTGCTGCTGCTGTTGTTGGTGGCGTGCGAGGTACTCGCTGCAATTGAAAGAGGCAATTGAAAGTCAGTTAAACAAAATGGCCAAAACGTTTGAGTTTTAAAGCTTAATGAGACTCGGTAAATATAAACGGCGACTATTGGCATAAAAATCAGCTTAAAAGCAAAGAGTCAAACTTCAAATTGCAACTAGCAACTTGCAACGAGCAACTCGCTGCTAGCAACTGGCGAACTGGCAACTTGCAACTGGCAACTGTAACTGTCTGGAACACTTTGCCTTGTCAGTTAACAGTTGTAGACAATTTCCTAATTTTTTTTGCCGGGGCCGAACGTTTGCATGTCGCGTATTTTATGGGGTATTCAGACAGGCGGACAGAACTGATGGCGGCGACAGACGGACATCAAATCCGTGCAGTCGTGATCCATTTAACCTGTACTTGAGCGGCGCCGATTGCCAGCCGCAGACTTGCAACAGTGTATAATCCGTGCCTCACCCGCCCCCCTCCCCCCGCTACAGGGACAAGTGTGTCGATTTTGGCGCCCGCGACATCAATTGCCAACAGCAGCAACAGCAGCAGCAGCAGCAGCATCACGGCAACAGCAGCTGCCTCAAACAAGCAATCCGCTGCCTGACACGATGCCTGCCTGACGGCTGCCAATTTACCCCCTTGCCCAACGAACAACTCTCTTCACTCTCTCTCTCTCTCTCTCTCTCTCTCTCTCTGCTGCTGCTGCTGTCTCGTTCTCTCCGCTTCTATTTTAAGGGTTCATATGAAAGTTTCGCTTGGCGGCACTTGTCGCAACTTGACTGGTTTCCCACAAAATGTATTTCAAATTGGAATTGGAATTGGAATTGTCTGCTGCACATATATATATATATATATATATATATATATATATATATAATATTTCTAGTTCCGATTGAATAATGAATATTGAGCAGGCAGCTTGAGTTACGACTAGATTTTTTCATATGGAATCATTGATTATATTTTTGCAGTTAACATTTTTTTTATAGAATCAATTCTCAATTCCAACATTGCCTTTTATGAAGTGCTCCGCTTCGCATGCTGATTTATTCAGTTTTCGAACTTGTATAATAAAATACACAAGATCATTATTTATGCATCTTGAAAACAAAAGTCTGTTGAAACATTTTGCAAAATTAATTCGTATCAAAATGTTTCTTGAATTTTTGAATTCTTTATTTCAGTCTTTCTTTTATGGTATTTTTTCAACTTCTTTGCCATTTCTTTACATTTATTGGCAAATTTCAAATGTGTGACGAATATTTTTAGCTTTTAGCCTTGGCCTATGCATATTAATGATTACCAAAAATATACACAAAATTATGATATTATACAAAATCTATTCGATACGCCGTTTATTTTAACATTTGTGTGTGCAAATTTATGGCCCATTTACATGGTTATAACTTTATATGGCTACTACCAACATTTGAATATAAATAGAAATTTGCTTAATTGTTTAAATAAATTTGAGTTTTAGTTTTGCTTTTGTTTTTTTTTTAGAGTTAATTTTTAATGAAATATTCGCCTTTCTTTTACAGGGATATTCTCGTGCGATGAATCACAATTTTTAGCTGGATAAAATTCATATTAATATTTTATTGCCATAATTTTATTGCTTGTCAAATGTAAAATATAATAAAATATATATATTTAATAATTGACTGATTACAACATTGTTGAGCTTAGCCAATAAATTTGAAGACTTTGTGTTGTTTTGGATATTTCATTTGATTTTTTGTTTTCTTGGGGCAATCGCTTTCAATTTTCACTTGTTTTTCAGCTCTTCTCGTTTTGGCTGCCTGTCGCCGTTGGTGTTGAAATTGTTGCTGTTGTTGTTGTTGTTGTTATTGCTGTTACTGTTGCTGTTGTTGTTGCTGTACAAGTGACCCATACTTAAGTGCCTTGTCTGTGGCCCCCGTGCAACAGAAATGACCGAGGGCCACAGCGACTCCCGTCGCTCTGTTGCAGTTGCAGTTGCAGTCGCAAACTGACCGTCAACTGGCTGTTTTGTTGCTTGCTTGTTTTAGCCCGAAGTGCTTCAAGTGCGTTAGAGACCAAAGACTGTCTACACATGCGCCTCAGACCAGGAACTTTGTTGCTTTGTGGCTTAGCTCTTTGCTTGACTGATGCATTTGTAATTTCCATGCCAGCATTTGGCTCAACAGCGCCCAAGGTAGCAAAAAAAAAAACAGTTTACCTCTCTTGCGCCCTCTACCTCCCTCTGCGTCCCTAGCAGAGACTTTCGTGTTATTAAAATTGATGGCATTTAATTGAACTGGCCATCAACGTCAGCCCACAGTGCCGTTTGGCTTATATATTTTTTTTTCGTCGTTTGCTGCCATTTTTTTGCAGTTGGCCCATTTGCAATTGCGACGCTTAGAAGGGAGCCATTTATTTGGCCATAAGTGCGCAAAGAGCCGAGCCAAGACGACTTCACACTAGGCAATATGCTAATGCGCATTATGTGGCCAGCATCAGCAGGCGACTGACTGTCCAAAAAACAGAAAAAAAGAAACATCACAAAAATGTCCATTCTCCGTATGAGGCACACACACACACACACACATACACATTCATACACATAAATATATATATAATCACCGCTTTTACCCGAAATGCACACGCTGACTTCATATTTCTGCCAATTTAGAGGCGACCCAGAGATTTGAAATCACACTTGTGCCTATTGCCAAAGTGGTGCAATAAAAAAAGTGAATGTTGCCCCAAGTGGTGGCTCCACAACACACATATACAATATATAACCAGAGAGTCAAGTTAGTGTGTGCAGTGGCTGGCTCCTTTGGCGCGTCTTCAAAATGGTCGTCTTGGCCATAAACTGCTCATTTGACTTTGGCTGTAAGCTGCTGGCTGCTTTTGCAGCGCCGATTGCGTTGAACGTGCCGCCCGAGCGCAGCCAGCGATAATTATGATGAGGCCAAGACGATCAAGCCAAAAAGACTGCCGCAAGCCAGCGCCCAGCAGCAGCAGCAGTGGTGCTGTGTTGGTGGCTGCAATGCGGATCTCGCACCAAATGCGACTTGTTGGCAAAACCAAACAATAAATAACAAGAAACAGTTGATAGGGTTTAATGTGCACTTGGTGTGCGATTGGTTATAATTGACAGTTCGACTTGGCTAGCTAGCTAGCTAACTTGGCTAGCTAGTAGCTGTCGCTGTTGTCTATCTGGCTGTGGCTGTGGCGACGTGCTTCGCTGCACCACCGCTGCTGCACCACCAAACCGAGACTCGTCGTTATGTCTGTTACGTTTCTTGGCAGTTAATTGCCAGGCAGGCGCGCACATTGATTTACTAGTGGATTTTTATATAAAACTGTCGTATTTAAGTTATAATTATGAAACAACATGGCGTATGAGCAATGCGCCAGCACACACACACCAACACACACAACAACACACACACAACACTTTTGGCCGTTTGCACATCTGAATTTATTGCATTGCGCATACGCCGTGGGGGCAGCTAACCTAAGTTCACACTTGGCTACAAGCACACACACATGCACACACACACACACATGCACACACACACACACACACACACACTTCACTCCACACATGGTTTGTATTTATTTCTTTGACCATTTTTCACACTCTGCGGGCGTCTTTTGAACCTTGAAATAAAAGTTTTCCCACACTTGCGTTGAAGCGATTTTCGATTTTCCTTTTGGCTTTTTTTTTGCTTTTTGCTTTTTGCTATCTATCTTAAGAGCCAAACTCCAAACTGCAAACTCCAAGCTGCAACTTCAGCTCCTAGCTCTTAACTCTTAGCTCGAGCTGGCTAATCCAGCGCCTGATTCCCAGCCAGCCCAAAATGGTAACAGACGTAGACTTTGTGGCAGCAAAAAACTAATGAGCAACAACAACAACAACAACAGCAACAACAACAGCAACAACAACAACAGCTACAAACACTGGCGAATGCAAACTGCACCTGCCAAACGGGCAAACAAACAGCCAACAAGCAACAACAACAACAACAACAAGAGTCATTTAAACGTTGTTATTTTTTCAGTTAGTACAACGAATTGGACATACTCTATTTAATTTTTATTATTGCTTTGCTTATTGCATAATAAAAGAATTAATTTGCCACTTCTTATGCAAAATGTTTTTTATTATAATTTATTTTTGTAATCAATTAAATTATAAAGATTTCGCTGCCTTTTTAAGTGTTAACGAATCAATTAATAAATGCAATAAAATTAAACGTTTAACGTTTAGTTAATTTTAACAAATGTAGATTTTTTTCTCAACTCCTTAACTATAAAAAAAATATCAGATCAGCTGAGTTTAAAAAAATCATTTTTTATTTTAATAAAGAATTATTTGTTGCATGTCTGCAGAATATGCAAAAATTCCACAGAATTTACAACATTTACTCCTATTTTAACTTAGCTAAACAAGCTGTCTGAGCAGTCGGGCATACCCTGCCTCAAAAAGGGGCACAAACTGGCGCTGCCCACAGCATCGTCGCCGTCGTCGTCGTCGTCGTCGTCATCCTCCTCGAGTTGGACTTGGCGCTTCGTTAGCGGCTGCCGTTTTATTTCTGTTTGTATTTCTATTTGTATGAGGATTTTTCCTCGTTTTTTTTACCTTCATTTTTTGTTCAATGCTCGATTTGTTTTTTACGAGCAAATTGTGCAAATATCTTAAAGCTTAGCAAAACTGACAACTAGATAAATTTAAATGAATTTCTGCGCTCATAAGCTGACAGCAAAATGGGCTGGCAGCTCTGTTAGCCACGTTAGTTAACTGCCTGCTAGCCAGGGCACACATTCCCGGCATGTGCAGCGCAGCGTAGCAAAAATAGAAATGAAAAGAGAGAGATGAAAAAAAAACATTTAATTGTTTGATACCAATTATGTATTTGTCAAGTTAATTGGTATGTCAACGCAACTTGTTTTTTTTCCTTTTCTTTTTTTTTTTTTTTGTAGTTAGCCACAAGTTGGCCACAAGATGGTGAGTTGGCGGCCTGGTGTTTGTCTCGTGGTGCCATCAAAGCAGCTGAAACGACCACCGCCAAAGCCAAAGTCAAAGCTGGTAAAACGCCAGACGCATTGTCAATAAGCAGCAAACAGCTGCCAAGATGCTGACGATGAGGCTGTGGATGAGGATGAGTTACCAGATGAGATACCAACGCAATGCCAATCATCCAGCCATTTTACACCAACTCTTGGCCGGGCCAAAAAAAAAATACATGTAAGTTTCTAGTTGGCGATTGCAAGTTACCCTCTAATCAGCTCTTAGAAAAATGTTAGATTTAAATAACAAAATTATGGGAATCATTTATAATTTTTGTGTCTACTGGGTGTAGTATTTAATATTTTAACATTAAATATTTTATTCATAAAATAATAAATTACTAATCAAGCTAAAGGCTGTAACAGCTAAGATATTCCTAATCAGTTTCTAAGTTTTACACATAAGACTAACTCCTTAAAATAAATTAATTATATTTATTATGTTATCAATTTAAAAATTAATAAATATAGAAAAGGCTTTAAAAAGTGCTCTTTTGTAATTAATTAAAAATAAAATAATACTCTTAAAAATAGAATTTTTTATTTTGAGTAGAAGTCTTTACAATATTATAGCAAATATAATATTCTCGCTTGACTTATTATTTAGCTGATTTTAACTACTAGTAAAAACTGGTAGATCAGACGGAATATACTCGTATATATTTTTATTGGATTTATAAATCGCTGCTTTTTATCTCTATTTGGATATGCCTTTCACAGACTGATAATTGGCTACAGGGTATATATTAAATAGAAGGATGCCACAAACGGCAGCCGCACGAAGGTGTGAAAAGCAATGCGAGGTAGGCAAAGACTGCAAAGACTCTGCTTGCAACTGCAACTGGAACTGGACCTGTTTTTTTTTTATTTTTTATTTTTTTATTATTCAGTTTCGTTAGCTTGTCGCACACTGATTGTCAGCGCGTGTTGCAGCCGCTGTTGCACACCGATTGATGCACTGGCAAAAGCCAAATGGCGGCGTTGATGGATGTGCCGCTGGCCAGTTGCTGGCCACTGGCAACCCAGATCCCAGCCAGACACCTCAGCTACTGTGGCTGCTGCTGCTGCTGCTTATCTGGAGCAATCTGGAGTGCTTAACAAATGCTTTACGCTAATGACAATTTTGTTATACATTTAATGCATGCACAGAAGCCAGGCGATGTTGGCAGGTGGTAAGGTGGGAAAAGATGTAGGCTGAGACATGGCGTATACGCAATGCCGATTGACGATAGGCGATGGCTGCGATAAGGCGATACACAGACAGCCGCAGTCGATGGACAAGTCGATAAATAAATTTATGCACAGCCAAAGAGGCGTAAAATGTGCCATTTGATTTAATGGCCAAGTGTGTGTGTGTGTGTGCGAGTGTGTGTGTGCAAGTGTGTGTGTGCGTGTATTTTTCGCAATGATAATCGATTTATGGTGTGTGAAGTTTGTTTCTGTTGCTATTCGCTTTGTATTTGTTTCTCTTTTCTGTTATTTTTTTGTTTTTTTTGTGTCATTGCTAATTGTGTACAAATATGGACAAAAGCGTGGACACGAAGCAGCAGAAGAAGGCTTTCCAAATGGTCAGCACTTGGTAAGTAGGCAGCAGCATCCAGTCAGTTGGCAGTCGAGACTGGAGGAGAGGCAGTTAGTCAGCAACGGATTCAGCTGCAGCTTCAGCTTCAGCCTGAGTAGCGGAAAGTTGCCCAACAGGCGTTTTAAGATGCCTCGCGGAAATAATTTATGCATTTCTTTTTGTCTGCCACAGATAAACGATGCGACGCTGACTTAAAGTGCTTGCCACATCTCTCTGACTGTCTGTGTGTGTGTGTGTTGTACTAAGTAGAATACAAGTTCTCTGCATTTTTTCTTAGCCAGTTGGGCGTTTTAGTGCTTAGCGTTGTGATTAATTGATCGTATTTGTTATTGATTAGATGGCAAAATAAATTGGCTTGTTTCGGACATTAAGACATGAGTTTTTAAGCCACAATTTCAAAACGATCAATTAATTTAATGGGCCTTAAAGGATCATTTAAAACATATTAATCTTAATGAACTATTAATAAATGTTATCAATTGATTTGTCATTTAATTTTGTTAGAAAAAAAAGGAAAATGACCAACTATAAATTGATTTTAATTATAAACTAAAAAATTTAAATAGTTGCTCAAATGTTAAAGTTTATAATAGATTTATCTTCTTATTTAAATTGTTGATGCATTGCTAATAAATAAGGAAGTGCTGCAAATCATGAATTTAGAGACAGTATTTTTTTTTTAAATTTAGTTGCCATCTAAATGACATTAAACCTACTCAAATTCCACCAAATAGTCGCGTCCTTTTGCACCAACCAAAACGTGCGTCTCTAATATGCGATGCTATCCATGAATTAAAGTTTGGAGAGCTGAAGAGATGGTGAGGAGCAGATGGTGAACTGGGGAGATGGTAATTGCCGCGTGTTAATTCAAACAAATGTCGGGAATTGCGCATTTAATGTGAAAATGAAGAAACATTGCGAATAGTTTGGTGCTCGGTTGCCTGGGATGGCCTGGCCATGTGTTGTGGTTGTGGAGAGGCATGGAGTGGGTATATTTAATAGTACATACTACGTACCAGGTGCCAGGCCAAAAAAACCACCGAAGTCAGGCCAGGCCCAAACGAGCTAGCGAGTTAGGTGGAGCGAGTGAAATAAATGATCCCAGCTTCATGTTTAATTTATTTGAAAGTTAACACACATATAACAACTACAACAACAACAACAACAACAACTGCAACAACAACAACAACAACAACAACAACAACTAAAGAGAGTCGCGACGCGCCGCCGGTGACTGTAAAACAGTAAAAACAAAATACAACGGCAGAGATGCAACATGCGGCATGGGGTGTGGGGTGTGAGGGGGGTGTGCAAGAGGTGGGCATATCTTGGCCAGCACGGGAACGGGCATTAATGCGTCGTAATCACACTAAGCAGACATTAAATGCGTTTTCGCTGTTTGAGCACCAGCCCCGAAGTCGGGACAGAGCCATAGAAAAGAGCCATAGAAAAGACACAAGGCAGCCAGCCGAGGAGCAAACAGCAACAAGCAGCAACAAGCAGCAACAACAACAAGCAACTTGCAACAACAACAACAAAGAGCGCCTAAATGATTGATAAAATAATTGCTTGCACGTGATGCGCACTTAGCAAATGAACAAAAAAAAAAAGTGCAAAAAGAAGGCAAAAAAAAGAAGGCAAAAAAAAGTAGACAGAGAAAAGGAGACAAATCGAAATAAAAAAAGAGAAAGGTTTCGGGCCTCACGCAATGGATCGGGGCAACAAGTCCAAGTGTCGAGCCCAACAGCTTAACTCAGCCGGAGGGGATGCCCCAAACTTTAGCTTGCAACCCAGCCCAATCTGCGAAATAAGAGCAAATGAGACTAGCTGAAAGCGTGATATAAAAAATGGCTAAAAGTAACATTTAGATTAATGAGAACTAAAAACTTTTATACAGAATAATTAACAAAAAAATGAAGTAAAAATTTAATACAGAAAATAATAAAAAAAATTGTCAAGAAAATACAGAAATATTTAATACTGCAAATCCTTAAAAATCGCAGCAGTAGAAATAATATTTTTGTTAATAAAATGTCAGATTACAAAAAGTTATTAAAGTTGCTTGTTATTCGCCACTTGAAAACAAATAATAATAAACAACAAAATATAAAAATATTTTATAATGCAAATCCTTAAAAATAATAGAAATTAAAATAATATTTCTGTCGATCAAATGTAAGATTTAAAAAAGTTATTAAAGTTGCTCGGGATTGGCCACTTGTAGACAAATAATAATTACCAAAAAAAATATAGAAAAAATACAGGAAATCCTTATAAATTTCATAAATTTAATCTATATTTCTGTAGATAAAATGTCAGATATAAAATGTTATTAAAGCTGCTTGTTAAAATTGTTAAAATTAACACACAGTTAATAAAAATGGACAACTACTTATTTTGGCTACTCGTAGGCAACGATTAATTAACAAAAAAATATAGAAATATTTAATAAACCAAATCCTTAAAAACAACAGAAATTTATATAATATTTCTGTCGAAAAAATGTAAGATTTAATGAGTTATTAAAGCTGCTTGTTATTCAATAGCCAAGTGTAAGAATTAACACACAGTTAATATAAAGGACAGCTGCTTAATTTGGCCAATTGTATAGAAATATTTAATACAGCAAATCCTTAAAAATCGCATAAATTAAATTAATATTTCTGTAGAAAAAATTAAGAATTTAAAGAGTTATTTAAGCTTTTTGTTCTCCACAAGCCAAGTGCAAAAATTAACACACAGTTAATAAAAATGGACAACTACTTATTTTGGCCACTTTTAGGCAAATAATAATTAACAATAATATATATAAATATTTTATAAAGCAAATCCTTAAAAATTGCATAGCAATTAAAATAATATTTCTATAGGAAAAATGAAGAATTTATTCAGTTATTAAAGCTGCTTCTTATTCAATAGCCAAGTGCAAAAATTAACACACAGTTAATACAAATGGACAGCTACTTATTTTGGCCACTTGTAGACAAATTTCTTGTTGTCCAAATTCGACTGGAACACAATGCGAAATTCTAATGCCTAAATTGTGCTCAAGAATATGGCTAACTACCATTTAAGCCGAGTGTCATTAGAAATCCGAAAATGAAAAAAAAGTAAAAAAAAACTATATCAAGTCGACAAGGCCAAAAAAAAATAAGCATGAAAAATAAGTGAAGTGAGGGCATTGAAAAACCTAACGAATTATAACGTGGGAAACTGAAACTGAGGGACGTTGGCAGCACAAATTGCCGCAGTTAACGGTTCCTGTTTCGTCGCAAATTTGGCTAAGGCAGCAGCGGACACAACACACATACAAACACACAAAAAAAAAAAAGAAATAAGACAAAAATACAGAAACAGAAACCGAAAGACAAGCTGAATGAAGCATCCACCAGGCCAAGATCCGAAACCGAAGCAGCCAGTCAGCCAGCCAGCCAGCCAGCCAGCCAGGCAGTCAGCCAGGCAGTCAGCTTGGCAACGATTGCCACGACAAGTGGCCCCCCGCACAGCTCCTTCAGCCTCCAGTTGCAGGCCACAGTTTGTGCCCGCCCACTCGTGCGCCACATTATTTCATGCAAAATCATGCCATGGGAACCACGATGTCGCTTCTCCCCAAATACAGCAGTCTAGAACTATTATCCAGTATCTCCATCTCGCTCTCCCTCTCTCTCTCTCTCTCTCTCTGTCTGATCAGCCTCCGCCTGGGTTCTGCGCCTGCTGACTGCAACTAATGCACAATCATCGCAGATTATTTCATTTAATGTCAATACAAAAACAGCAAGCAAGCAAGAAGCATCTTTTGCTGCTTGCTGCCCCGTTGTGGCAACAACCACATCCACCGCATCCACATCCACATCGACATCGACATCTGCGGCATCCTGGCGTGCACTGAAAGCTGAAAGTTTGACACTCCAATTCTCAATGCCGCTGGGCAAACAAATTGAGTGGAAACGAGTGCTGCAAGCAAGCGAGCGGAGAGGACGGTAGGTCGCCAGGAGTGGAGAGGGGAGGGGAGGGGAGTACAAGCCCGTTAGTGTTTTGCAAACGAGTTTAAACTGCTGTTGACTTTTGAAAAGTCTAAGGGCCACAGACCAGAGCCCAGAGCCCACAGCCCAGTCCCAGACCCAATCCCAGTCACAGTCTCAACATTGCTCATACGCTCCGTTTGACCTTGCAAAATCGACGTTCAACGATTTTCTTTTGGTCACAATATTTATGCATTGTTGTTGTTTTATTTTTCAATCGATTTAACGTTGTTTTTTTTATTTATGGCCAAGCGTTGCGATATTTATTTGCGAGCCCGTCGCTGATGGTCGCTGCGATCGCATCCGTCATGCGCCTTCTTCCCCCATGTTGAAGTGTGCAATCAATTTTAAACCAGGCAAGATTTGCATAAGCCACAAGCGAAATAGAAATGAAAACGAACAACAAAACATGGCCAACAACACAGACAGGCCACAAATGAAGTAATCAACTGAGACGAACACTGATAGAGTGAAATGTATACAATTTGGTAAGGATGCGAATGATGGACTGCCCAGCACACAGCAGCCATATATAGAAAGAGTATTCAGACAGCAGTCTGACAGCAGCTATATGGAAAGAGTATTCTGATAGCTTACTTAGCTTACTAGAAAGAGTATTCAGACAGCAGTCATATAATATGAGTATTTTAATGGTAGCCATATAAAAATAGTATTCAAATAGTAGCCATACAGAAAGAGTATTCAGAAAGAAGCCATATATAGAAAGTGTATTCAGACAGGGGTCTGACAGCAGCTATATGGAAAGAGTATATAGACAGATGCCATATGGAAAGAGTATTTAAATAGTTGTATAGAAGGTGGAATGGAAAGTTGTATGTATAGAAAGATTATTCAGATTATTCAGTATTTAAATAGTAGCCATATGGAAATATTATTTAAATAGTAGTGTGTTGAAATAGCAGCCATATATAGAAAGAGTATTTAGACAGCAGCCACAGCAGCTATATGGAAAGAGGATTTAAACAATAGCTATATGGAAAGAGTATTTAAATAGCAGTCATATAAAAAGAGTATTTAAATTGTAGCCATATAGAAAGAGTATTTAAATAGTTGCTACATAGAAAGAGTATTCAAACAACAGCCATTTAGAAAGAGTATTTAATTGAAGCCATATAGAAAGTGTATTCAAACAGGAGCCATATAGAAAGAGTTTTTAAATAGTTGCCATATAGAAAGAGTATTAAGGCAACAGTCTTAAAAAAGCGTATTGCCATATGGAAAGAGTATTCAAATAGCAGTCATTTAGAAAGATTATTCAGCCAGCAGCCATATGGAAAAAGCATACTGATAGCTTACTTAGCTTACTTAGAAAGAGTATTCAGACAGCAGTCATATAAAAAGATAGATTGAGTATTCGGACAGGAGCCAAATAGAAATAGTATTTAGACAGCAACCATATAGAAAGAGTATTCAAGTAGTAGTCAAATAGAAAGAGTATTCAAACAGCAGTCATATAAAAAGAGTATTCAGACAGCTTACTTAGCAACGAGGCGGTTTTTCTACCTATTCTAATAAATTTATTTTATTTGCAATTTTTTATTGCATTTGCAATTTGATTTTTTATTATTTATTTAGCCACAATTTTTCTGTTTTACTTTCAATGATTTAATGGGCAATTTAATTATATTTTTATCAAAAAATTGCAAAATGTCAGAAAATTATTGGTCTTCGTAGCTGGAGCTGTGGCAAAGGCAATAAACGAAGCTGCGATTTGCCACTCCATTCCCCTCTCCCTCTGCAAAACTGTTTTAGCCTTGTCAAAACTGCATTTCAAACCCAATACTAATTATGTCATTATTTATTATCCAGTTGAGTTCTAAAACTAAAATTGAAACACTAAAAATGTTTATGATTTTGTCTATTAAAATATTCTCATTTTGCACATGGTTTGTCTTAAATGAAGAAAAAATATATTTTTTTTAGCTGCTGTTCAACTTCAATTTAGCTGCTTGTTCAGTTGGCCAATCGATGCGTTGTCTTTTAAAACGGCTAAAACGATGTCATCCTGTCCAGTTGCCAGTTAACTTATCTGTGATATATGTGCAACAAGATGTGTTGCCACAAAACAAGTGATTTCGATAGGCTGTAGCCACACAAAACAAGACACTAAGCCAAGTTAAAATAACTATCACAGTTTAAACAAGCAAACAATACAAGTTAACAGAAACTACAACAAAATAAGTAAGTTAAGTTAAAGAAACGCAGATATCGGACAATCGCTTAAATTAATTTGTTGTCACCAGTTTGTTGAAGTAATCTTTAGGCCAAAAAGCAATGTGTGGCCCCGGCTTGAGGCCAGACTCCGATCTGAACAACAAAAGCGGTCCACGGTGGGTGGTGGCAACAGCAGCAGCGACACATGCCTAACAGTTGTTGTTGTTGTTGTTGTTGTTGTTGGCTGGTTGGTTGGTTAGTTGGTTGTTGGCTGCTTGGCAAGTTGGAGCAGCTCGGACCGCGGCCCAACCCAAAATTGTTCACCTGTCAAATCAGCGCGCTGCGATCTTTTATTGGCCACAAAACGGCGGCAAAACGGCCAAGCGCCAATTGTTGGCCACAGCAGCAGCAACAACAACAGCAACAACAACAACAACAACAACAACATTAACCAGATTTATTTATTTAAGCGTTCAAGTTGTGCACCCATTTGAAATTGCTGCCCGTTGCCTCGTAAAGACTTAATTAAGCCCCAATCTCGACTAACGTTTGGGGCAGTCTCCCAACCTGAGTCTCAGTCTCCGACTCGGACTCCAACTCCGTCTCCATCCACGTCTCCATCTCCCTCTCCTTGTCTTTGTGACTGTTGTTCGGCTCCATTCGTTTAGCGGCGATAAATTTATGCGGCTAATTTGGCAGCGTCAACTCAATTTGTGACCACAAAATGCACAATTTGTCGCGGCTTTTGATTGCCAGCATTCGGATTGGCCAAGCAAAGCAAAGCCAAAAACTCCACATTGTGTTGCAGTTGCAGTTGCTGTTGCAGTCTGGCTGGGCAACGCCCCAATAGGTTGTGCTCTGTTTGCCGCTTTTATTTATTGTCTAATTATAGCCAAGGCAAAAGGCACTTTTGGGCACAACAACAATAGAAACGGCAACAACAACAGCAACAGTTACACAGTGCAAAATTTGAAGCATCTTCGATTGATGATATTTATTTAGGCACATATTTTGGCATTTTATATATAGAAACTCGACTAGAAATTTATCTGTATATTTATTAGTTAAGTCGGAGCAGTTTAGTTAGTTTGGCCTAAAAGCCAGAATAATTTGATAATTAATTATTTTAGCAATTTCCTTAAATAAGCATTCTAAAATATGCAACCTTCTTTTTCTTTCACTTATTAAATATATATATTTTTACGTAATAATAATATAAATATTGTATTTTTATTTCGATCTGTCTATTGGTATACTAAAGCAATAATTCAAATTGATAAACTCTGTTTCCCAATAATTAAGTTTATATTAATTTTATGGAATGTGCCATCTGTCAAATATTTAATTGACTTTATTGATGATTTTAATATATAAACTTGGAGTTCATATTTAAATTTTGCGTCAAAAAAAATGTTAACATATTTATGGTCGACTCAATTTTTATATATGTATTTTAAATAGATTTTTTTAAAGACAATTTTTATACATATATTTAAAGTAAAGATTTTCAAAGACAGAGTTGCCAAATTTTAAGTGTTATGATTAGCAGTCAACTGCAGCAAAAGTAGCTAAGCCAAATTACCAGCCAAATATATTGTTTACAGTGTATGTTGCAGCAACGAAATCGGCGCAACAAAATCATTTCATGAGCATCTCCTGGCCGGAGCACCCATGCTGCGAGCCGCAAGCTGCAAGCTGCAAGCTGAAAGCTGCTAGATGCTACATAAGCGTTACTCTGCCTCACGCTCACGAGTGCATCGGAGGCATCCTTATCAGCACGAGCAAATCTTTGCCACACAATTGACTGTCGGCTGCCCCAGCGGTTGCGGCTGCTGCTGCTGCAGCTCTATAAAATAAAAAGATTTTCCCATAGTTTGCCGCTTCATATTTTAAACAGATAAAAGTGTGAAGTGGCTAAAATGTGGTTCAGCTATATGCATAAAGCTGGCAACATTTGCCGCCATATATGGCCAGACTAACGGACGGGGCACGCACTCTCTGACTCCGTATTTGTATCTGTATCTGCCTCTGACTCTCAGGCCAACCGCTGCTAACTGGGCTCATAAATCTCAGCAATTAATTTTTAAAGTGTTGTCGACGCTTGGCAAAAACTCTGTACAAAAAACCTCTGTTCAAACACAAACACAAACACAAACCCAAACACAGACTGCAACTGCAACTGTTGACAACTGTCAGCAACGGCTACTTGCAACAAGCAACTCGCCACATTCGAGTTACTCATAAGTGTATAAAACACATTGCTCACATTTGTTTAGACGCTTTGCGTAATAATTAACGACTTGCACAGCCTGTTAATTAATTAGCAAGTACAGTAAAAAACAATAAAACGGAAAGTGAACCACTAATTAACAAAGTGACATTAAGATACTCAACTATCTTTGGAGTGTTTTGTAATTTGTTTTTATCACATTTCTCAGCTGATAAAAAAAAATAAAATGTGCAACGAGTAACAAAAAAAAAATACACATTTTAAGAGATTTTTTTGGTATTTAAGCTGCTAATTAGCAGATCTGCAAATAATCACTTCTGCTTAATCAAATTTATATTATACTGATCACTGAGCAATTGAATAAATTATAAATTATAAATTTAATACTTATTATAAAAAAGAATGTTGAAAATATTTGAGATTGCTTAAAAAAGTATTCTATTCCTGGATTTATGTGATTCGATTTCTTGATTTTTTATGGATATGATATGGGTATATGGGTATAAGGATATATGAATATAATAAGCATAATATATATCCTGATTTGTTGATATTTAAGCAGATAATTAGCAGAGCTGCAAATAATCGCTTCTGCTTAATCAACTGAATTTAATAAATAATAAATTTTAAGTGTTATAATGATAAAGAATTTATAAAATATTTTCGATTGTTTCTTTTAGAATACTTTGCTGGATTTATGTGGTTTGATTTGTTGATTTCTTATGGATATAATAAGCATAATATATATGCAGCAGTATTTTTAGACAAAAATATTCCTGATTTGTTCATAATTAAGTAGCTAATTAGCAGAGCTTAAAATAATCGCTTCAGCTTAATCAAATTTATATAATCAATTCACTGATTATATTATTATAAAGATTATATTATAATAAAAAATGTTATTATAAAAAATAATCTTAAAAACATTTGCGATTGATTTTTTTTAATACTTCACTGAATTTACATGGCTTGATTTCTCGATTTCTTATGAATATATGAATATAATAGGCATAATATAGATGCAGTATTATTTCTAGACAAAAATACTCCTGATTTAATCATCTTCTGCTTAATTAAATTTAGATCATCACTGAATAAATTACAAATTTAATTCATATAATGATATAAGAATGTTGAAAATATTTTCGCTTGCTTCTTTAAGAATATTTCGCTGGATTTATATTTCTTAATCTGTTGATTTCTTATCGATATAATAGTCATAATATATATGCAACATTATTCTTAGACAAAAAATACTCCCAATTAAATTTTACCCATCCACTTAAAACTTTTACAATTTCCAACCTTTGCTTGTTAAACTCCCAAAAATGTATACAACTCAATTTGCGTTATTTTTAATGAAAACAAATACATTTACCATACAAATACTTAAGTATTTCAATTCAGTCATCGAGGCTTAATATGGGAAATTCAATTGCATTGCAAAGTTTGACATTCGGCTAAAATTCGCAGCTAAAATTTCACTGCAAAAATACTTTACAAGCAGATCACATTCAAATCGTTAGCCAAAATGCGCTCAAATTTATTTTTTTTGTTGTGATTTTGTAATGTTTTTTGTTATTTTTGTTTTATTTTATTTTATTTTCCAATAATTTGCGCACACAAATATTTTCACGAACGTGGGAAAAGCTCAGCTCAGCTCAGCTGTCTGCACTCAAAGTGTCCATGTTGTAATATGCCTGCCCAGACTCAGGATCAGTCTGCTGTCTCGCTCGCTCTCTCTCTGTCTCATGTCAAGCTGCAAATGCAACAAAATTCGAGCGCCGCAATTGCTGTATGTTGCAGTTGCAGTTGCAGTTGCAGACGCAGTCAACCAATTATTTTTATCGATTTGGTTTGCCGAGACGCAAGTCGGCTTTTCATAATCAAATGTGGCTGCTGCAACAGAGTTGCTGCTGCATGGTTGAGTGGCATCACCAACGCAGCTAGATGGACATGTGGTAGGCGCAAATGTGCGACTTGTTGTACAATTTCGAATTGTATTCACATTCACGAATGATTGAATGCTGCACTGCAGCAGATCTCTCTCTGTCTGACTCTGTCTATGTGTGTGTTTCTGTGTGTGTGTGAATGTGAGTGTTGAAAATCCTTTCAATAAATAGCCAAAGACAAGTAGCCGTTAAAACGCATTCAGCGCCGATTTAGTTAACCTGGCTAACACAGTCTGTCTATCTGCCTGTCTGACTGTCTATCTGGCTGTCTGTCTGTTCAACTGTTGTTGCCTGTTGCCTGTTCTTGTTGTTGTTGTTTTTGTTAGGCTGTTAGCCTGCTCACTCAGTTAGCTGTTTTGTGCTTTGATTCATGATGCTGCTGGTTGGCAACTACGTCTCCGTGTGGCATGTTTCAGTTGTTGCGTTTTTGATCGCAATTTGACAATGCGAACAACAGCAAACAACAACAACAAACAGACAGAACGACAGACATAGAGACAAAGCGACAAAGAGACAAACAGACAGACAGACAGACATTTGCTAAAGTGTACATGAGCCCGCTTGTCATTTAACATTTTTATGATTTTTAACATGCAAACCTGGCTAAAGGCTGATTCAGGCAGCAGGCTACAGTCTACAGTCTACAGTCTTCTGGCTACAGTCTTCTGTCGACAGGCTTCCGTCCACTGCCTGCAGTCTTCAGGCTTTAGTCATTAACTTAGTCGACTGGGCGCATTTTTATATTGAATTCGAAAATTGGTCTTAGCCTTTTATGACTTAATTGCAATTGGTCTAATCTAATGGAACAATTGAATTGGCAGCAGTTGCAGGAAGTGTTTAATTGTTAATGAAAATAATTATTGTCTAAAGTTTAACTTACATGGCAAATTAAATGGCTAAGTAATGGCCTAAATGCATAGCACAATGCATCATTTTAGGTTGCATGCCACACGTAATTATTTATTTCTAATTATCATTTTATTGCCTTATCCAATTTTGGCCATAATAAGAGACTTTAATTTATGTATCGTATTTTAGTTTTAATGTAAGAATTTTAAAATTTTGCAATCGAGTGATAAAAATTTGAAATAATCTCTCATCTTTGCCGCATACAGTTTCCATTGGTGTGTTGCATGCCACTTGTGGCATCAGCTAATCACTGCATTCAATACCAATTAAACTTAAAATCAGTGTATGCTTAATGAAATTCACACCTTTGATTTTCACACACACCAATACACACACAACTGATTCGAATAAGTCAAAGAAAAGAAAAAAAATATTTGTTGCTCCAATAAAAAGCAGTGAGAACTGTTTGAGCTGGCTGCCAGTTTGCTGATGATGCTGCATTCGTCTCAATCTCAGTTCCGATGATAAACAAAAACACAGAAAATCACCCATAACAACAGCAACAATAACAACAACAACAGCAACAGCAACAATAAGAAAAGGGGCAAGCACGGCGACAGCAGCCACAAAAAAATAGAACGTGAGAAATAATATTCGATGAAGCGCCAAAGTAAACGCTTCAAATGTTGTTAGTTTTTTTTTTATTTTTTTTTTTTATTTTGTTGCTGCTTCTTCTTGAGTTTGTTACTGTTGATGTTGTTGTTGTTGTTGCTATTGTTGTTTTGCAGCCCATTTTGCGCCTGGTACACGCTACTCGTTTGTGGCAGCGAAAAACCTTTTGAAGGTTGATTGTGAAAGTCACGATTAACGGAGGAGTCACAATCGAAATCGGAGGAGGAGGAGGAGGCGTGGTTTTTACTTAGTTTTTTTTTATTATTTTTTTATTTCTCTTGAGTCTTGCTTTATTTATTTTTTATTTTTGGCTGATTTAGATTGAGAATAATTAGGCATCATTCGAGTTGCGCGTATTTTAATTTGTCGGTTTGTCTCAAAAGGTGACAAAATATTTGTTTTCATTGTGATTTGCAATCGCTGCAGTTTTCAGTTTTTTATTTTTTTTTTAGTTGCGTATCATTAAAACGGCGTTTGAAATGCACCGACTAGACAAGCGTTGCAAGTTGCAAAAGAGGGACAACACAGACAGGCAGGAGATGTGTGTAGAACACACCTTTTAGACATCATTTTGGCAGCATTGCGAAATTGTCGCCAGTGTTGAGACACACCCGAGATTTAGAGAGCTGGCTTTTGGATGTGGCAAACAAAAAAAAAATAAGAAAAAAACTTTGTCGCTTTTATTATTATTTCTTTTAAATCACTTGCGAGGCAGCTTCCAACTGACGGACTGACAGACTGACTGCCTGTTTGACTGGCTTGCCACATTCTACACCTCCGCATTGTGTGGCACCCACACTGCAACACATGTGTATGCCAAGAGACGTTCTTGCCGAACAACAAAACGCAGATCCACACCCCAAAAAAAAAAAACCAGCCAAATACAGTGAAACTTCCGTAAGCCGACAACCGACAGTCGACAGTTTAATGACTTTGATGACGCAGCGTGTGCTTTCAATTTACGACTGAGAGTCGAATACAACACTCAATTGCAATTGACTTTTAGGGGGAGGTGGGGGGTTGCCTCTTTTAGGTGTTGGCTTTTATAGTGGGCGTTTCTGCGGCTGCCTAAATTTTGTTTTCTTAAGCAGATTTGCGATCAGCATTGCGATTTGACGACTTTGGGTGTAGCAAAACCAATAATCGAAGAGAAAATGCCATAAAATGCCAAAACAAAATACACTGCAACTAATTAAAATAAAGTAGTTAAAATGCAAACTACAATAAAAATATTTGCTGACAACGAAAAGTTGATTTATAGCTGCGAAAAATGTTGTTGCTGGTTTTTGAAATAGTATTTTTTTTAATAAATTTTGACTGCAAATCGTATTTCCATCATTTCAAAATAATCTCAAAAAGCCAATCGATATTGTTTTAAAACAGTTATAATTGTGGAAAGTTTGAAAGCATCCAATGTGAATTTTTTAAGTATTGAAATTCTATGTAAATTATGACTCAAACTTAAAATTCATTATTAATTGACATTCTTAATGATTACCACAAAGTGTTTGCTTTTGAAAAGAAAATCTTAAAAAAAACATAAGTTTATTTTGAATTTGATTACTTTATTATTTATTGGGGGGTTTTGTGCACTGCGACCTAATAGATCCATTGTGCCCCCTTCTGAGCTTATAGCTCCTCCATCAACCTCAGTTCTTGAACGAATGTCAGGATCTTTGATGGGTCGAGGGCTGCTATGTCATGCATGCATCCCTAGGAATTTGATTACTTACAAACTTACTTAAATTTAATTATAGAAGGAATAATTAAAATTAAAAACCTTATTCGCTCATTAGGATTATTATTATAATAATAAAAAAAATATAAAAATATTATAATATAATAATACAATAATAATATAATAATATTAATATAATAATATAATAATAAAATTGACATACTAATTAAATTTCATCGAAAAAACTATCGAAATTCGACTTCAACTGTCACAACACAGTTAAATGCAATGTTCTATTGAGTTGACAACTGCCACTGGCTGTGGAAATCAACATAAATCATACGCCATGTATGCGGCGCAATTGATTTACATGTTTTATTGATGGCTTAGATGCGATTGTCGTGTTAGCCAGGCTCTGTGTGTGCCATGCATTTTCATTAAGCTGCAATAAATTTTTGGCTACCATTTTCGGCGGTTTTTTTCCGTCTTTTTTTGCTTGTGTACTTTTTATGGCCAACATGTGCCGCGAAAATGAGCCAATTAAAGAAATGCAAACAGCTACAACAACAACAGCAGCAGCAAGAACCATAACAACCTTGCAACCAATTCAGTTAAGAAAAAAAAACCAAAATAACAAAATAAAATAAAATTGGCACACACAAGCAGCGATGTTGCTGTTGTTGTTGTTGGTCAGAAGTAAAACCAATCAAGTGGCGCACAGTGTCACTATTACCACCTGACATTTACACAAATCTTGCTTTATGCCTCAACGAAATGAAACAACAACAACAACAACAACAAAAGCAACACAAAACAAACAAACAAACAAACGGTCAAAAAGCGACGACTTCCTAACAACGCCGCTCGCCGCCTATCGCATGGCAGCGATCAAAAGTGCTTGGACTTGGACCCAAAGCTGGCTAAGACCCGGCCAGGCCAGGCCAGGCCAAGCCAGGCTAGGCAGAGGCAGCAGCAACAGCAGCAGCAGCAGCAGCAGCCACGGCGGCTTATCTTAAGAGCCGACCAACAGCAGCAACAACAACAACAACAACAACAGCTAAACTCTTTTGTATGCGAGGCATGTGGTGGCTGGTGCCCCACTGCACCACCGCTATGCCACTTGCAACCAGCTTGCCAGCCTGCCTGCTTGCCTGCCTTAAACTGATCGCTAACAATCAATTTATTGATTGAGGTCTCAGGTGTAATCGATAAGAATGTTTTTCAGCTTTGCTTTTGACTTACTGCTCTAGTTTTTTTTCCTCGTTTTTTTGTTGGTTTCTTTTTTTTTGTGATTTTTGCTAACATATGACATGACTACATGACATTATCCGATTCGCATTTGTTTATCTATTATCTGGCATCGCTGGGGCCACCGTCTCTAAGTAGTTGCAAATCTTGGCCAAGTGTCTGCAACCAGTCAGAGATGGACATGTTGTGCACAGCAGCACAAAAGCAATCGTAAATCCCATTAGCTCAATTAATATAGATATACATTTTTAGATAAAATTAAGCACACAGTTGTTTTGCTTTATATATTTAATTCAATTAAAGTCATGACTCTCGAATTGTACTTTTCAAAAAAAAAAAAAAACGTTGAAGTCACTGAAGAATTTATGGCACTCTAGCAAAAAACTAGACTATGAATTGTGCTGGCTTTTTATTTGGTTTTAAAATTTTATTTATTTTGCATTTCAACACGAAATTTAGGAAATAATAATTTCGAAATTTAGGAAATAATTTTGATAGAAATAATTATTAAGAATTAACGATTTGAATACATTTTAGATTTAAAATACAACTTGCTTAATTATGCACTGAACCCATTTAAAAAAAGGGAAAAAGGCTTATGTAAAATAAAATATAGTAAAGATCGCTAAAAAAAAATATATATACTATTGCTCTAAATATATTGATATATATAAATTATTTATCTGCCTGTCAAATTAAGTAAATTTATTATTTATATAAACCAACAAAAATTAAGTTTGTCAATTCAACAAACTTCTTCAAGCATTTTATCTGTACTTGCTCCATAAATATAATAAGATTTTTAACATGTTAATTATAAAAAGGAGTTCCACAGACATTAAACTACTAAATTTAATTAGTCTAACTAAGCCATTAATTATTTTTGGTTAACCAATCCGGCTCACGCTGTCATCGCTAGGACGACTATTAATTAGACAGTGGCTCATTGATTAGATGGCAAATAATAAAAAAATAAAAAAAATGAAGAAAAATGAGTTCACATTGCAGTGCACAAATGGTCAATGTGGGCGTACTGCGCACACACACAGACACACACATGCACATTTAGAGTTTTTGGCCTGCTACAGATTTGGTTAACAGTTAACAAGCTTATCGCTCTCTATACGGCAAACAAAGGTGACGCGACTGCAGCTGTTTTTTTTTTAGCTGTTTTTTTTTTGGTTTTTATGCCTACTAAAAATACACATAAACAATTTAGTAGAGTATTTTTTTTTTGTGCGCTCTTTCTTTTTGGCCATGCAGATAATTAAGGCAAGACATTGCCAGGCCAGGCTCGCCAGCTAGTCAGCTAGTCAGCTAGCCAGCTGCGGCTGCCAATTTCGGACCCACAAGGAATCACAACACAGTGGTTCACCCACTAGCAGCAGCAGCAGCAGCAGCAGCAGCATCCACAGAAGCAGCAGCAACATCCACAGCAGCAACAGCAGCAGCGGTTCAGCGGCTTTTGTTGTTGTCTTGTTAGCCGCCAGATAATGATCAGAGCGTGGAGCGGGCAATTTAATGGTTACTATTAATAACGTGATACGAAATTGGCGTTAATTTGTAGAAACACAGCCGCAAAAATCCCGCTGACTAATTTGAGCAAAACTAAAAGTGTAGCACTGTTTGTGTGTGTGTGTGTTGCACCACCAAAAAAGGATGTGAATGTGCTCTTGTTGTTGCTGCTACAGTTGTTGTTCTTGCTGTTGTTGTTGTTGTTGTTGCTGTTGTAGACGAAGTCATGAGTCAAATTTTTCTGTTTACACGAAGGCTCCATTTAGGAGCATGTGCGCGGGTGCTGCTGTCTGGGCACGAATTGGAGGCGGATGCAAAGAATTCTTTCACAGCTACGTACAAGCTAACAAAAAGCGACGAAGTCAAGCCAGGCAGCCAGCCAGCCAGCCTATTGTTGCCCGATTGCTCTTTATATATATATATATATAAGGCCAAAGCAGTTTGGAAAGGCCTGAAACCAGTGCAGACACCAGTTGTCCCCCAGTCCTTCCGTCCGTCTGTCCATCCGTCCGTCTGTCTGCACACATGTTGCGCCCCAAACAATGCAAATTGCTAATATGCTATAGCATTTTGGCGGTTTTTGTATGGAGACAAATTTTGCAAACAAATTTTGTTTTTTTTTTTGTATTTGTTTGTCGGCGCACTTATGACCAATAAATATGCAACTACAGTTTATTTTTTTTTTTTTTAATTTTTTTAGCTTTTTTTAGCTGGCATTGTCTGGCGAAACGCTTGCGAAATTAGCTGCCAACTAATGAGCTACACGAAAATAACGAAAACAGCGCTCGATGCAGATGCGATCGATTTATATCAGCTGCTCGAGCAAATCTAACCAAAAATTTACTTATGTATATTGGTTTTTTTTTTACTGTTTGTTTTTACTGTTTGTTTTTTTTTGAGGAGCAGCTCGTGTCGTTGCTTATGATTCGTTGTCGTGTGGGCTGTCTCATTCTCAACTGTTGTGTGTCCATCTCGCTCGCACTCGCAGCTGAGAGTTGTCGGTCGCATCGATCGTCAGCACACACACACACACATACACACACAGAGAGATCGTCGTTAACATGTTATTGCACAGCACTTTTGTCAGCTTTCGAATTGTTTGCTCACGAAAGCGTGGATCTACTTACCGCTCTATGGTATATGATGGTATATATGCTCTGGGCTTAGGCCCTGGGCTGGGATGGATCTGCTTGGATTGCAACTGCGTCTGCAGTCGGCGTGGCTCTTGCCTCTTTATTTTTTTTATTTATTTATTTATATAGATATATTTTTGTTTGTGTTTTCGTTTTTTTCGCATGCTCCTTGGCAGGCTGGGAAGATGCGCAGTTTTACACACTCACACACACACACACACACATACTCACACTCAGTGGCTGAGGCACACTGTGCAGCAGGTTTCGTTTTTTGTATGCCCAGCCAAGCCACATGGGCGTTGATTTATGACTCCACACGGGCCACACTTTATGAGGCCCAGAGGGATGCAGTGGCAAGCAGTGGCATGCAGCATGCTGCAGTTGAGCCACTTGTTAGTTAGGCGTTAACTGACGCCAAAAGCAACGCATGTCGCTCTGATCAGTCTCAGGTTACATTGTGCTTACAGCTGCGAAAAAAACCAATGTCAAACCATGGCCAAGACCGCAGTACTTAGCAACGCAAATTTTCAATTAATATTAATATTAATATTAATATAAATATACATATATACCAGAAGCATATATAATCTTAATTTAATTCAAAGAATGAGGAAAGACAAGCGAAATTTAATATGGACTAGTTTTCTATCTGTTTCTGGTGACAAACTGTAATTAAAAATAAAACTTTTTATGTCTTCGACAAAAACTCGTCGAAAAAGATCAAAATAGTTGAATGAATTTCTTAATGCATATAGAAAAAATAATAAACGATATTATTTAATAATATTTCTTAATTAAAAATTTAATAAAAAGTAATACAATTAGAATTCTAACACTAGATAATTTTTAAATATTTACAAAACACTTTAAACATATTATTTTGGCTTCGAAACATATTTAATTATTTCTAAAAACATATATTAAATTTCTATTTTTACTAAAAATGTATTTAAAATCATTAAGTGACAACAATATCTCAAAATATGCCAAGCACAAAATTGCTAATGAAAATTATTACAGTCAAAGCAAATCTTGGCCAAATTATTAGATGAATGTTGGCAGTTAATTCAGTTAATTCGTAATCAAAAATTGCCTGAGAAATCACATGAGAAGCAGCAAATGGAGGCAGCGGCAAGCGGCGACATTCAAATCATCCTCAAAGCAAAAAAAGAAGAAGAAGAAGATGAAGAATAAGTAACTGATTCCCCACCCAAAATTGTTGTGTACACTCCCCGCCCTGCGTGGCATGCCACAGCCGCACCCTGTGTTGTCCAGTGTAATTTTTGGTTCGTGTGGCATATGCTGCTATAACATTTCGATGTTGTTGTTGCATCTGTTGCAATTGATGCTGTTGCTGTTGTTGCTGTTGTTGCTGATGTTGCTGTTGCTGGTGTGTCAGTTGCACGATTGCCAGAGAGACAACGTGTCTCCAGTGTCATCAGCATCTCCATTTTTTGTCTGTTTTTCTATGTTGTTGGTATTTTTTTTTTTCTGTTTTGTTATTTTTTTTTTTGGTGACTGCTGCCACCGTCGTTTTTGTTTTGGGTTTGGGATCTAGGAGGTTTCTACTAGCTGGGGAGCTTGGGAGCTGGGAGCTGGGAGCTGCAGCTTGAAGTTGGAGGCGACGCTGCCCGTTGTTATAGTGCAGAAAAATTACTATGACAACGCTGGAAACAAGTAAACCACAGTTTACATTCACTCAATTTGGTGCGACAAGGTGGCAGGCGAAGCCAGGCGGAGGCAGAGGATGATGCTCTGCTCTTTTGGGTAGAGAGGGAGTTGGAGAGGGATAGGGGGAGGGGACTGGTGCAGGGGGGGTACACGGTGTGGCAATGGCAGAATCGTGGCGTGGTGGTGGCACGCTCATCTTCAATTTTTCTACGACGACGTCTCTTTGGGCTTTGGGTCGGGCTCACACTCGTGTAGCAAGACTCCCCTTGCGCCAGCAGCCCCCCCTCACAGCCAGACCACGACTGCACTGGGGGGTTAAAGGGAAGACCAAGAGAGCGGAAGCGGCAACAGCGAGAGAGAGAGGGTGAGGCAGGGAGACGAGTAGATCTGCGCAGCAAGATGAGTGGTTGGCAAAAATGTTTGAATGCGATCACGAACTTGACCTTTCACATAACCTCAAAAAGGCAGTCACTCAGTCAAGTCGCGAGTCCAAGTCAACTTCGAATTCGTTGCTGCAACAACATACGCGCCATGTTAAGCAGCAGCAGCAGCAGCCGGGGCAGCAGCAGCCAAAAATGAGAACAAGGAACCTGTGTGTGGATTAGAAGACCTGTAAGCCTGCATGTCTATCCGACTGGGTGTCAGCTACAAACTCGAGCATAATTAAAAAACAATCGCAATCTCTCCCTCTCTCTCTCTCTCTCTAACTGTCTAATGCCTGCTCTCTCTCTCTCTCGGGGCCAGAGATTTGTAGTCAAGGAGCGGCATGTTTGCCTGCCTGCAGTTATGAGTTCCACGTTGGCCTCGACTATCGCGCCGAGATGCCAAAAAATCAGCAGCCGCATCGATGAAGTGCAGCAACGGTAACACTACAACAACAACAACAACAACATGCAACTAAATCTTGCATATCATTCAATGAAGTGGAGTGCTTGGTTGGCCTGGCTTGGCTTGGCTTGTGGAGTGGAGCCGCATTGGATTGGATTGGTTTGCAGCATCTTAAGGTCGTTCGCTTTGGCAACGACCCGCGTGTCGCCGCATCTACTTAACCTGAAAGCCTATGCCCCCAAGAGCCCAAGAAGAAGAAGAAGAGGACTACAGACTTGGTCTTTGGGTCGATGGGTAAGGCACCATCCAACAGCCAACAGGCAACAGCCAACGTGCAACATCCACCAGGCAAGCGTCACCAACGCCTGCACCAGCTTCTTTGCTGCACCCCCTGCACACCCCCCCTCTTTATCTATCCCTCTCTGTCCCTCCTTACCGGCTAGTTCAACAGCTTTATTTATGGGCTGTTTGGGTAGCTTAAATAAATCAAGTTGTAGTTGTTTCGCTTTTAGCCGCAACGCTTCCCAGCCTGCAATTAGACTTGGTGGGAATTCGCACTCAACCTTATGCGAATTCTGCAGACGATCTTTTTGGCTAGGCTTTTTTGCTGATTTCTTCTTTTTTTATACCCTGTAGACGATTATCATTAGTATGTTGCAAATGAGTTTTTTTTTACCGTTTGCTCATCTATTTTCAGGCATCTATTTTTGCGCTAGTGTTAAATTTAACTGATTTGTATTAAACTTAATTTATACAAAATTGCTTTATAATTGGTCTAAATGTGCAGAAATAATAATTGGAAAGGTATGTCAGTTGGAGCAGAGAGAAGTTTTATTGATGTATTATAAATTTGCTTAAAGCGTAAATTTAATTTGAGTTCAGGTAAAACATTTTCTTAAACTTTCCACTGATAAACAACTTCTCATTTTATCAAGATTTGGAAAGGTATTAATTTAAAATTGATATATATTATTTAACTATTTTCATAGGGTATTTTCTAGTCAACCATATGCGCACTTTTATTGTTTTTTTTTTTTTGTGGTTGTCTTTTGTGCTCCATTCAGTTCATTCGCAGTTTGGGGCTATCGGCTATCGGCTATCGTGGCCGCTGCCTAATTGCATAATTATTTAAAAGCTATAATTTATGTGGCCAAATAGTCAAGTGTATACAAAAAAAAAATATATATATAAGGCGATGCTGAATGACCGTTAAACTTGAAAATTAAGCCGAAATCGGTCTCTCTCTTTCACACACACACAAACAGACTGCAGAGCCATTATGTGCCGTTTGTTTTACAAATTTTAACGCTATTTAACACATTTTCCACATTTGCCACAAATTTTCCGCAGACAAGTCGCGCGTCTCTCTCTCTCGTTGGTAGCACGCCATAAAAAATCGTGAACCTTAAACCATTAACATGCGAACCAAAGCCAACTAACTGCCTAGACTAGACCACAGCCAGAGCCAGAGCCAGAGCCAGAGCCAGCGCCTCTCTCTGCACTTCTCATTTCAGGCATACCGCATTGACAAAATTAATGATGCCCTCACTAATATCAAGCCTAATTGATTAATATGCACAGTCGCCGACTCGACTCGACATATACAGACAGAAATATATATATATATATATATATATATATATATATATAAATAGTTTTTTTGTTTTGTTTTTTTTTATTTTGTGTAACTCTTGGTCGATTTTCTAATGAACGCAACGCAACGCTACGTTTTTGGCTTTTAGCTGTTAGCTGTTAATCTTACTGTATGGCCATTTAAGGCAGCCAACAGCTCTGCTTCTTAATTAAATTATGTGTACCGCTGTTGGGCACCCTACGGCCAGGCAGCAGCAGCAGTAACATATAACCACATATCTAAGCCAGGCAACAATCCATCTCGAAAGATAGCCACTCTCTGCTGATGATGTCGATGTCGCTGCTGCTGATGATGGGAGTTGAGACTGCGGAACGGGTAAAGTACCACAAGAGTTTTGGGGCGTTGCTGTTAACTTCACACACACACACACACACACACACACACAGACACACACGCGCAGTCATAGTGCGCCAAGTCAAAGAGAAAGGCTGCCAAAAAGGTCAAATGGTCAACAGCTGGTGGTCGGTCAAGTGGTAAAACCAACAAGAACTAAAAAACACCAGCAACACAAACAACAACATCGACACACGCTCTCCATAGGCTTGTTAGTTGCGCTAGATTGTAGGCCTACCCCCTCACCCCTCACCTACCCTCCCCTACACCACTTAACTCATTCTTTTTTTTTGGGTTCTGGCTCAGTGGGTAACTAACAGCTGTGGCTCATTGTCGTTGCGTTAGAAATGGAGCTACGCTTGGAGAGAATCAGCGTGAATCGGTTTTATGGGCCCACAAGTGATTTTCATGATGATTACGTGCAACATGTTGCATACAGCCTGCCTGCCTGTGTTTGCATACAGCTCACATAAAAAATTGAAATGGTCTGAGCCAAAATGATTTAATAATCTTAAACATTAACTAAATGAGTTGTGTGTTTTGATGATTAAGCATTAACTGGATTTGGATGGGTTTCAATGTTTACTTTCACAAAAAAAAATAGATTTTAATGAATATTTAAGAATTGAGCAAGAACTTTATTTATATCCCTGATGGGCATTTTAGAATATTTATTTTCTTTTAAATGTTGTCTGATTCAAACTAAAACAAACAAAATAACAACAAATTTGAAAGTGAAACCGGAACCCGGCTGCTTCTGGATGAGTTAGTTTCATTCCAGTCCAAGGACAACAAGAAGCCAATATTACAAAAAGCAATAAAAGGTTTTATTGAATTTAATTAATCTGAAAAAAAACGGCAATTTGCATTTTAAAGATAAGATATGTAAATTATGTCGCAAAAATGTCACAGTAAATAAAAAACTTGACTTTTTATAAGCGTAGCGCAAACAAAATGAATTCCAACCGTTAACTGATTAATTAAGGTGTTTATATTGTCTATAAATCTATCTGAAGATGCTAGCTAAATATAAAGTCTAAGTTAATTTAATTTGTATTTAATGTGGCCAACAATTTCTGTGGTTTAAGAATTAAAGCAGCTCTTTTAATGACCAAAAACTTTCTTATAATCAATTATTAAAACGCTTAAGCTTTCAAAAACAATTTAGTGTACATTTAAAACTTAAGAGTTTTTTCTTTTTTTTTGTGTCTATCAGCAAAAACAATTTATTTTTCTACGGCTTCAGCACACTCAACACTTAAACACTTTTAAAAAGCTACCACAAATTTTTCCAAAAAAAAAAAATTTCAACTTTCATTAAACTTGCCGCTTAGCGATGCAACAAAAAAAAATGTTCTGCTTATCAATTACGAATTATTCACAAGCCACCCACAAAAAGAATAAAAAAAAAAGGGGAAAAAATGGGGCGGCATCGTGCAACCTGCCAACTGTTATAATTAAAAAACCCGCCTTCACCCGAAATGCAAATCGGTTTCTTCTCAATATACATATATTTAAATATATATATATATATATATATATATATATATATATATATGTATTATTTTTAAGTTTTTTTCCAGTTGACCCGCTTAAAAGAGTCAACTTCACGGAGATGATGCTTGATTAATTACTCGGAACCATATATGTTAATGCTCTTGGCCTGGCCAAGAAAACGGTAAGTGTTGTCCAGACAGGGCTTAATATATATGTATATATATGTGTTTATATATGTGTTTGTGTTTATGTATATAATTAGCAACTTACCGCGCGGCGAACGCAAACTCAAATCAACTGGTTCAACTTGAACCGGAGGGCCCTCTGCCTGCAAAAGACAAAGAGAGAAACAGAGATAATGGTTAAGAAAGATCATCAACAACATCATCAGCATCAACATCATCATCATCATGATCATCGAGAGGAGCATTAAGCGTGTGGCTTATTAGCTATGCAAGTAAACAATAAGGCCATAAGCGACAGCCACGGCTAATCAAGTTTGACAAAATGATGCTGAGAACACGATTATGACCCAAATGGGTGGGTTGCCAACGGAGTAAAGTATATTTATCTATATATATATTAATTATATATCCAAAGATATAGCATAAAGTGTACTGTTTGCTCTGTTATCTGTTACACTCGATCTATAACGCTGCGTGTTTGGTAGCTGTTTGTGGCTTATTGAATTCAACTGCGTGGAACCACAAATGACTTCCGTCGATGCTTCTGCCCCATATGGGAAACCGCAAGCAATTGTTGCGCATTGTGCGCTTACGAAATCTTCGACCAATAAACTAACGGCAATAAAGCCAAAGCGAACAAACTATTAAAAAAAATATATAAAAAAAAAATACGAAAAAACGCAAAAAAAAAAAATAATATTTATATACAATAAAAACTATAGAGAAGAAAAAAAGTTGGTAAGAAAAACAGTTATTGGCTGCCCGCAGCGCAATAAAACGGATAAATTTTAATTTAGCACTGCATATGCATTGGCCAAAAACGATCTAAAGTTAAAGCCAACTTTTGATGCTGAAACTGTTAAGTGGAGGTGCGAAAGCGCCAACACTTCGACGGCACGAGAGCTGCAAAGCTTTTGGCCCAAACGGATGCAGCAGCCAGCTAGCTAGCTAGCTTGCTGTGTTGCATAGACAGCAGCAACAACAACAACAACAACAACAACAACAATGTGATTTTTGCCCAGTGGGCAACAAAACGACAATTGTCAAGCTTGTAGCGCAAATTATGAAAAAATGTCAGCGTCGAGTGGGCGATTTACAAGCCAGGCCAACTTCTTGATGCTGAGACTTTTAACACTTGGCCACAGCCACGCGATGTCGCATACCCTCTACACATATATGAGAGCTAATTGGGTATGCTGTGCTAGTTGAATTTAATTATTTTCCTACGATTAACTTATGATTTGGCTTTCTAGTTGAGTTTTTCATTTAATAATATGTGGTTTTATATTTCTTCAATTTTAAATTTGAACGTTTTTGAAGGTAGTTTCAAAGTCATTTTGAGATAAATTAAATAAATTAAATAATTATACAAATATTCTGAATCCAGTAAGGATCTCAAAAAAATACTTAACTTGTATGCAAAAAATTAATAGAAGATAGGGTATAAAATGAGAAACATTTGGACCCTTGATATTTTTTATAAATCTTTTTTTAAGGAGCCCAAAATAAGCTACTTTTTAAATGCCATATGATAAGGCAAATCAAAAACTACTCAAATATTAGCCAGAATATTATTAGGCCCAATATTATAGTACAAATTTATAAAAGAAGAAGCCCAAAAAAGCTACTTTTTAAATTTATCATATGGCAAATCAAAATCTACTCAAATTTTAGCTATAATATTATTAGCCCCAACATTATAGCAGAAATTTATTGGAGATAATAAAAATGGGAACCATTTGAACCCCTGATATTATTCATAATTTCGCTCTTTTAAGAAGCCCAAAAAAGCGACTTATTGATATACTTTTTAAATTTATTATATGGCAAATCTTAAGATAACAAATTCTAGTTATAAATGAAAGCAAATAATTACTTTAAAAATATTATTTCATTCTCAAACGATACATTTGCTGCATATAATGCAATTTCTAACAGAAGTCAGCAAATCTAAAAGTTGTGTATAAAATTTAACTAGAAATATAAATAACAATTAATTGACACTAATTTGTAGGCATTAACGCTTATAAGAAGCGCCTTGTAATTATCCAATAAATATGTATTGAAATACTTTGTTATTTATGAGCATTTAATTGCTGCTAGTTGTGCTAATTACAAGGTATCGCAATAGTCGAGCAAACCGCTTTAGTGCGAAATGCTGCTGCATTTTGTTTGTATAAATAAATGCTCATTGCCTTTGAGAACAACATTAGATTAGATAGTTTGTCTTCGATTGTGTCCGGCAAGAGGCCGCTGGGGCAATTGGCAATTGCCAATTCGCAATTGGCAATAAGCAATGGGCAAACAGGCAACAAAGTGTAGAATCAAATGCTGCATGCAATCTGGTTTTGACTTTTGGGAAGCTGTGTCTCTCTAATGTATTGCATTTGACAACAACTTCATTGGCACAACAAACAGATACCAGATACCAGATACTACCACAGTTCGAGATGTGAGATTCCAGATGCCAGATTCGAGATCGCAATTGATATGCGGGCCCAGCAACTGTTCAGCCATTTTATCTAATTGCCTTCGCTTAACTGTGCTGATTTATTGTCAGCGATCACTCGTTCTGACCAAGTGAGATACCTCAAATCACACACCACCCCAACCCACCACAACACACCACACCCGACAACACACGCCTCCGCTCAACCCCCCCGGCCCCACCTAATTTGCCCTTCTTTATGATATTGTTATTGGCATTGGCAATTGTTGCGCTAATTTGTGTGAGACGTGCGGAAATTTCTCATAGGCGCCGAACGAGAGAAGTTGACTTGGCCATTAGACCTGAATGCTCAATGCTGGATGCTCTGTCTGTCTACACACTGCAGCCCCCACTCCCCACACACCCCTTTCGCTTGCGCTCATGTTTTAGTTGATGGCCAGTTTTATGGATTGTTCTCCGACTGCGGCATTTGCGCGCTGGCAAATGATATTTGCGGCAGGAATTTTTTGGCCAGAAAGCAAAAAAAAAACAGAATAAAATAGAAATGTTGCTCAGCGGCTCTTTTGCTTTGAGCAACAGCTCGCAATTTGCGCCCCGATTGATGAGTTTTATAAGGCGACCAATTGCAGAACTGGGAATAGTTTTCCACATGACAGACAGACTGGACAGACTGTAGAAAGGGGGGAGGAAACAGAGAGACGGATGCTAGAACTATATCACTTACTCAACGGCGAGTCTGCAATGAGTGTCATACACCAAGTGCAAATTGCATTAATTGATTGCACAATTAGATTGTTTGATGTTAATCGATTTCGATTTTATAGCAAAACTGAATTCTACAGATTTATATTATAACAGCCATTGCTAATTGATTAGCCATTAATCTGAGCCAGTACAAAATATTCTTTAGTTTTCTAGTTTAGAGTTTATTGTAATACAAATATGTCAATTGTTTTTTAATTTATTTTATTTAAATTTTAGGCTTAATTAAAATTAACTGGCAGATTATCAGTTAAGAAAATATTATTTAACACTAAGACCCCTAAACTCTATTATTTATTTATATGTAGAATACATGTTGGCATATTTCCTTATTTATTACCTATATAAAAAAATACTTCCGACTGCATAGGAAAATTAAAATCCGATTTTCAAGTTTTTTCTTAATATTTTTAGTAAATGATTTCTTTGTAATATTTTGCTGACTCCATGGGAAAATTAAAATCCGATTTTCAAGTTTTTTCTTAATTTTTTAATAAATGATTTCTTTGTAATATTTTGCTGACTCCATTGGAAAATTAAAATCCGATTTTCGAGTTTTTTCTTAATTTTTTGATAAGTGATTTCTTTGAGGAATATTGTTGACTTAATCCAGACTCCCTTCTGCCCAAGCTACTCTTGAAAATCAGATGATAATGACTTTCAGCATATCATAATAAGTCTAAATTATCAGCAATTACTGTTAATTTTAGCAACGATTTTCTTTGATTATTATTTTATTTATTTTATTATTTATTTATTTATTTTATTTTGTTGAGAAGAGAAACTGAAGTTTTAAAATAGGATATTTAAAGTCCTTTCTCTACCTAACTATACATTTAAACAATATTTAATTAATTTATAAAATAATAACTATTTTATATTTCAGTATTTATATTTTCAACTTAACTCCGATTTAAACTTAAATCTTATTAGATTTGTATTAAAACTCACCTCCTTTGCTGACAGAGGGTCGGATCCCAGTCCATTCTGCAACCGAAAAACGAAGAGAAGAAGAAGAAGAAAAAAGAGAGTGTGTGAAAAATGTGTGTAGCCTAATTATGCAAGCAATTCTTAGCCAGCGAAGGTGTTGGCCAAGTCAAGTCAAGTTAAGTCTGGGCTCGGGTTTTAGGGTCTCTGCTGTCCATAGAGGGCAAAACAAACAGGCCAAGAGGCCAAGGGGGAAATGGGAACTAGAGGAAAAAAAGACAACTTGACACAAGGAAGAAGGGTGTGTGTGTGGGGTGGGGAGAGGGGGAGATTGGGAGATGGAGAACTGAGAACGGGGGCACATGGCATATGGCGTTGGCGTTGTTTTGGATTCGAGTGGTGCTTACCATGAAAACCATTAAATTGTAAAACGTCTTACAAAATAATAATTGCCCGCGCAACGTTCTGGCCACGTTACGGAACTGCAACTGCAACTGCAACAACTGCAACAACAACGATGATGACGATGATGATGACGACGACGACGACGACGACGACGACGACGACGATGGTGCTTGAAATAATCGCTGCAACTATTGTAGTTAGTCTCTATTGTCGCAGCAGCTGTTGTTGTCGTTGCTGTTGCTGCTGCTGATGTTGTTGTTGTTGTTGCTGCTGTTGTTGTTGTTGTTGACGTTGTTACCGTTTGCTTCTGCTGCATGCTACCCGCCAAATCAATGACAACAAAACACACACACACATACACACGCAACAACAACAACACTGGAGCGCAGGCAGCGAGTGCAACGCACCAAGTTGCAATTTAAAAATTGGTTCCTCTTCTTTCTTTATATGTTTTTTCGTGTTTTTGTTTTTAGCGACGGCGTCGCAGCCAACGCGGCGTCAGCAGCAGCGACGTCGACCGCCGCATTGTGCAAAAAAAAATAAAAGACAACAAAACAGCGAAACTTGCAGACGAAGCGAAAAGCTTTTCGGTGCGTGACGCGTGCAGAAAGCGGGTGGAGTTGGACTTGGAGCGAGCGGGGGAAGAGTAAAACAGAGATGGAGAGACGGAGAGAGAGAGAGTGGGTGCTTGGTAAGCTTAGGCCATAGGCAAATCACATTTGGTGAGGCGGCAGGGCAGAACCGTTATTTGTTGTTGTTGTTGTTGCTGTTCCGTTTGTTCGCTTTGTTCCAATGTTTGCAGCTGGTTTTGCCAGGCGTCGTTGAAACGCAATGGAAACTCATAAATACATCCGGTGGGTCACTTATTAGCACTTAGTGCGACAGCTTCCTGGGCGGGGGTGTTACACACACACGCACACACGTCGCATACAACACACACATTGACTATGTGTTTTCCTCTTGCATATCCGCTCAATTGCCGCGGGCGCAACAAACAGCAATCAACACAACAACATCAACAAACACACACACACACACAGCACACGCACACACACGCGACGACGATGCACACTTAATTCGATCAACAACCGTTTTTTGTTGTTGTTGTTGTTGTTGTTGTTGCTACTTTTGCTGCTGTTGTTGCTGTTGCTGTTGCTGCTGGGGCGTTGTAATCACGCGCTTGTTGCTGTTGTTGTTGTTGTTGTTGTCGCTGTAGTTGTAATCAGTAAGAGGCTAGGCACATGCTACGCCCCAACGGGCTGCCGCGTGTTTATTTTTTTCTTCTTTTTTTTTCAATTTATTGACACTTGTCTGTACTCGCTAAGTATATGTTGCACGTAGTTGTGTGTGTGTGTGTGTGTGCAAATTACAGCACATCCGTCATTTTAATTTCACTTAAAACGCCATTTAAATCAAATGCAAAACGCAAATAACACAACGAACAACGCACGAACGGACGCACGCACGCACGCACGCGCAGTGCAAATATAATAGTCGAAGATAAGCCGGCAAAACGTAAACAGTGCAAAAAGACGGCGAACAGGCGAAACGCATGGGAATTGAAACACAGGCGCAGCAAAGGAGCAACAGTTGTACCGAAAAATTAGTCGAAGCGCGACACACGACCGACTAGCGCCACGTTCGCTGCTGGAATGAAACGTAGCACAGCGCAAGACAAGCAAACATGTTGCGAGCACGTTGGCAACGAACGAAGCTTGTATGAAGCACTGTGTAAGCGAATGTTTGTGTGTGTGTGTGTGCGCCAGTTTGTTTGTTTTGTTAAGGTGGAGCTAGGCTAAAATGACAAGTTGGCGCGCATATTATTGGGTGGCCAACTGTTTACATTGTCTCGCATACATGTATGAGTGTGTGCTCTATGCATGTATGTGTGTGTCTGCTCTTGTGTATTGTTAATTAACATGCACACACATACACACACACACAGAGATAAACGTGACAAGTGGTTTTTTGTTTTCTGTTATTTTTTGGCGTAGGTGTTTGTTGGCGCCAACGTTTCTCATTGGCCGCTCGCCGCTCGTCAATTAATATAACAGCACATAAAGCTTTGACTGCGTGTGTGTTTGTATGTGTGTTTGACAGCTTTTTATCAACAAGGCTTGTTAAGTATTGTTTTTTTCTTTGTTTTGTTTTGTTTTGTTTTCGTTTTTTTTTTTTTTTTTTGTTCAAGCTTAATCTTGGCAACTGCATCTACGCAAACGAGGCGAATTCGGCGCAGCGCATGCTGTGGGAGTTTTTTTTCGCGCTCTCTTTTTTTGTTTGTTGTTGGTTATTCGCTTTGCCCCAGCACCGTTAGCCGGCTGATCCACTTTTCCACGCGCTTTGACAACCATTTTTGGTAACAATAAATCGTGATACATCATCAAAAGTCAATTCAAATATGTAGACAAGTTTTGTTTGTTTTTGCTTCGCTTCGTTCTGCTCTGCTCTGCTTGCTGACATGCCGCAAATGCCAGCGCAGGCAACAACAAAAAAATATTTTAATTTTAATTGATTGTCGAGCGAGATTTACGTGCACCAAAAGTTGCTTCTCACGCTCATACACACACACACACACACACACAAATACATGCACATTGCTGATGCAGGATTAGGATTGCAATTGTCAAAATGGAAAGCACGCAAAATATACAAAACAACAACAACAAAAAAAGAGGAAGGCAGAAAAACTTTTAAGTGTGCACATTTCTTATAAGAAAATGCATTTTTTGCTTTTTAACGTAAAGTTTTTTATTTTAATTTTTTTTTTTGTTGCTATTCGCATCTTAAATCAACATAAACGCAATTGAAATCAATATACTACGTGACTTAAGCGTGGCCAATGCGTAAGAAAAAAAAAAACAGCAAATCACTCAAAGCAAAACAGAAAACACACAAAAAACAAAGCCAACAAAAAATGACAACAAAATCAATCAAAAACACAACAAATGATGTGCCATAAAAGCACTGCTAGCTCAAAAATGTTGCATAATTTTTAGAGCTGCGCAAACAAGTTGCTATAAAAATTGGGAATTTATGACGCAAATTGCATTTGCTTTTTCTTATTGCAGTCCTTCATTGCATTTGGTTGCCTTTCTCTTGCGCACTTACGATCACTTGCTTAGCTAAGACAACAACCGTGCAGCATTTTATGTGAGCCGCACAAAAGTATGCAATGCATTTCTTAGCGCTGAGAATTATTTCTTAATAAATTAATTAGAAATAAATTCAATTAAAAGTCAATTAACATTGGATTAAGATCAACGTATGATTATTATTTTAACACTGTTGGAGTTGCCCGTCAGGTAAACAAACGCAAGCTGAGAAAAAACCCTCGCAGTGGTTTTTCTGCAGGACCTTCTCCCTTCTCCTGCGTTAGGTAAGCGCTTCAGGACTCGAATCCGGCCGTATTTTCCAGCGGAAGTTCGCGTCGCGCATTAATCGGGTATTTTTGCTCCGCAGGCAGGCGGATAATTATATCCGGAAATTTGACTTTTTCGCTCGTATTTTGTGGATTTTTCTGTGTGTTTTCCTACATGCGATTTATGAGTCTAGTCTAGTGTGTGTGTGTGTGTGTGTGTGGGTGCGTGTGTGCGCGTGTGGGAATTTACTAATTACGCATAATGAAACCTTTTTGCGGAGTTTTCCATTTGGATTTTTAATGTAGGATTGAAGTTTTATGATTAAATGCAAATAAATTATTTGATAATCGAGTGGAAAAATAAACAATGACAATTTATGGTTAAGAATATATAAAAAAAAGTAACAAAAAAATATCAATATAATTACTACTGTTATTTTTAATTATACATTTTAACAGATATATTTTCCTGAATTTTATTTAAATTCACGTATTAAAAGTTTCATAAGATGGTAAACAATAAACATAAACAAAATTATTTTTATAATACATTTAAAAAAAATATGTACTGAAAATGTTTTCATGGATTCTATTTCTATTTAATCATTTTAAATTCAATACAAAACTGCGAACTTATTATTATAATAAATTTACTAATATTAGTTTCAGGCGTTTTATTAAAATGAAATCATTTATATAAAATATTTTTACAAGTCAAAGTTGACTTTAATTTCAACTTACAATAATAAAATAAAATTTATTATTATTTAGCCAATTTGGCCATTTCTTATACATTTCCCAGTTGCATTCGATTTACAAAGAACTCGCAAAAACATAAGTAAAACCAAGAAAAAAGAAATAACCCAAGTCTCTCTCTTCCCTCCCTTGCTCACCCTCTCTATCTTTATCTCTGCGACAAAAACCCAAGCGCCGAAAATTGCAGCCGCTGAAAATCCAAGAGCGAAAGCGAATTGAGCACTGACGTCATACCTGCTGCAACGGCCGCCATAGGCCCAGCGGCAGCACTGCATACGTTTGCGTGCGCCAGAGCGAGACAACTGGTGTGTGGCGCACGCAGCGAAGAGCGAGCAGCGAATGGCAGTTGAGCTCTGCGCAAAACATCGATCTGAGCAATGGCCGGCAAGGATCGTGCGTCAGTTGAGTTTCGTCATTTCCGCAGCGCGCACACACATATCGCAATTAACGGTAAACTCTGATCGCGGGGCGTGAAAACAAAAAGAAATATATAAAATAAATTAAAATATATTTTAAAGTAAAATAGAAATATTTTATATGCAATTGTGCAACGTGTTGCAAAGTGAAACATACAAAATTGATTATCAAACGATGAGCGCGCGCTCCGCGTCCCCCAAAGTGCTCCTGGACATTAGCTACAAGCCAACGCTGCCCAATATCATGGAGCTGCAGCACAATGTCATCAAGCTCATCCAGGTGGAGCAACAGGCCTACATGCAATCAACGCCACACTACATGCAACAGCAGCAGCAGCAGCAGCAAAATTCGCAACAACATCCGCAACAGCAACAGCAATATGCGGCACTGCCAGCGGATTATGCGGCATATGGCATAACGGAACTGGAGGATACAGATTATAATATACCCAGCAATGAGGTGCTCAGCACCAGCAGCAATCACAGCGCTCAAAGCAGCCTGGAGCTGAACAACAATCAGAATAACTTTGAGCAACAGCAACAACAGACGACGGCAGCAACAGTTGCTGCTGCTGCTGCTGCTGCGGCAGCTGCTCCTCATGGTTATATACTCAATGAGCATGGCAAGAGGTCGCGCGGCAGCAGCGACTACAACGATTGCCAAACGGATGTGTTATCCTTGCAACCCGAACACAAGAAACTGTTGCAACAACAGCAACAGCAACTCTATGTGGACTATATGCCCACCACGGTGGATGAGGTGGCAGCAGCGCAGACCCAAACGCAAACACAAACTCAGACAGCAACAACACAACAACAACAACAGCAGCAGCAACAACAACAACAAAATGGCTGCATTTCCCCACTTTCGCACTCCCATTCGCATTTCGATTTTGCCGGCGATGAAGAGCTGCAGGATCACAAGCCACACATCTTCAAATATGGCATCTATCCGCAAACAATTGCTCCCTTGCAACAACAGCAGCAACAGCAACACCAACAGCAGCAGCAGCAGCAACAGTTGCACTTTCAGAGCAGTTATAGACCAGGGTAAGTTAAATCTCTATATTTCTATATATAAGTTGAGAATTATCTTTTATTCAGATTGGTAGTTATAGTAATTTTTTAGTTGAATTCTTTAACTTAAAAGTTGTTCACATCAAATCTGAAAAAATCACCGATTCTTGCTGTGACAGCTAAAGTTTAATTCAGTTATTTGCCAAAAATGGATATATCATTTTTTATATATATCTAAAAAGTTTGATGATATTTTAAATATATCAGAGTAAACTTTAAAGATGTATATAAACAAAAAAACGCTTACATGAAACCAGCCAAATATATAGTTAAATCTATTAAATCTATTCACCAAACAATAAAAAAAATCTTAAATAGTTAAAGATAAAGAAAAGATTAAAAAGATAATAGGCTTTTTAATAAAAATTATAATTTGAAGAAAAATACATCATTTATTTTTCATATGCAATCTAGAGTCTCCTACTAAAATATACTTTATATCAATTATTTAAAACAATATAAAAATTAAATAGATGTGATACTTTTGCTTATAAGTATAGAAATTGTGTGAGGATAGAATTAATAACTATATCAAAAAGATTGAAATACACATAAGAAAATACTTACAGAAGCTACTCGAAAATTCCAGCTAGAATTGTACAGAAAAAGATATCGCAATGAAAAGCCAAAAATTCGATTTTAATAATAGATATAAAAATAATTCAATCTATCAGCAAAGAAATTTTAGATGCATAAGTGAAATTAATTTACATTAAAGTTTATTAAATTTAATAGAAACAAACAATATATATTTTTTTAATATTAATAAAATATATTTCAACTTTGCATTAATTAAATATATATATATAATTCCAATTTACAGTCAAAATTACGATTCCTATGAGCCAGCAAATAGTCTGAATGGCAGCACATATTCCAGCTCGGATCGTGATGATATGGAATATGTGCGCCAAACGGCGCTCAGCTCGGTGGGTGGCTATGCCAAGAATGAGGATGATTTGGAGGACATGTCACCCACCTGCCTGGGCGATGATAGCAGCCTGATGGATGCCAGCGATGTGGGTGGCAAAGCGTTCCGTAAACCGCGTCGCCGCCTGAAACGCAAGCCGAGCAAAGTGGAGGAAACGGATGAGTTCAGCAATCAGCGGGTGATGGCCAATGTGAGGGAAAGGCAACGCACCCAAAGCCTCAACGATGCATTCAAGTCGCTGCAACAGATTATACCCACACTGCCCAGCGATAAGTTGAGCAAAATCCAAACACTCAAGCTGGCCACAAGGTAAGTCCAGTCTCTTCCACATTTTGTGGCAATTTCAAATTTGCATAGTTTTAAAAGTGTTTTTTATGGCGAAGAAAAAATGCGAAATATCTTTAAGAAGTGTGAAATTAATTTAATACAACAATTTAATCATTTCAACACTTGTTTAAAGTTTAAAAAAAATATATGGAATTTAATAGTAATTCTTAAATTAAATATATTAATTCTTTTAGCTTAAAATATTTAAACTGCAAATTCAGTCAAGTATTTATTTAATTTTCTTAAAATATTTCAAATTTCATTTCGCTCAAAATATTTACAACTTTAAGTTATTTCAAGTCTTAATTTATTTTCATTAACTTCACTTAAAATATTTGTAAAAATTCTAATTGCTTATTTCAATTATTTTTTAATTATTTTAAAATACATTTAATATATTTACTAATCTATCTTTTTACACATCTTTTTTTGTTCTTATAGATACATTGATTTCCTGTGCCGCATGCTTAGCTCCAGCGATATCTCGCTGCTTAAAGCGCTGGAGGCGCAATCGTCGCCAGTATCGCCGGGATATGGCAATAATAATCTGAATATTAATGCCAGCACATTGCTAAGTGCCGCCAATGGGGCCGAGGCTGATCTCAAGTGTCTGCGCAAGGCGAATGGAGCACCCATCATTCCGCCCGAGAAACTCAGCTATCTGTTTGGTGTGTGGCGCATGGAAGGTGATGCCCAGCATCAAAAGGCATAGGCGAAGGAGGAGTAGGCGGAGAAGGAGGAGTCGTATCGATTGCCATTGGGGCTTCCAGTTACTGAACAAAATGAATACACACAGCGTGAATAATTCCAATGCAAGTGCCGAATCGAGCACTTGCAGATCTTTCCATATCTTATAGATGACTAAGTTAAAACACATTATTTAAACAAAATATGAAAAGAAAAAAACTAAGAAAAAACCAACTATTGTTTAGGTATAATTTTATGTACTAGCGCTAACTAAATTAAATTGTATAAATTAAACAAAACTATATAAAAAAAAAACACACATCATTTAATTTCATTTCTTATTATTTTTTTCCTTTAGCAAATTAGGCGCGAAAATGTTCGACGTTGTCGCCATTGGGGGGGTCTCTGTATATATACATATATATATGCATATACATAAATTCACATATATACATACATATCTGGGATCGACGACGACGACATACTTAGAGCGTAACGTCATGCCGCAGACAGGCGGCAGCATTTATGTATCTCAAAGATACAAAAAAAAAATTGTATCTGTCGCCCGCGCTGTATCTAGCTGCTTCATGGGAAGAAAAACAAAAATTGAAAATGGCAACCGGAGACGTCGAGCAGAGGGTTGCAAGCTGGGCGGGAGGAAACACCATCCACATCCGGTGATTTATGTGCATTTGTTTAATTCTCTTATTTTGTTCTTGTTTCTTTGGAGTTGTTTTTAATTCTTGTTTTTATACCGCAACTACACATAAAAAGCGTTTACAATGTGTACACAAAAAGTATTTATGTCGCCAAAACTGGCTATTTAAAATTCACATAATTAGCTCAGTCAGTTGATTTAGCCTTCTGGAAAGCGCTTCAAAGGCAAACCAAATATCATTTTTAGTTGCATGACTTAATTGCTTTTTAAATGACAGCTGGCATTAGCAGTTTGAGTTATATACAAAGTACGATATTCCATAGACCATATATGTATATATATCAGTATATATATATATATAGATATATTTGCAGCTTAGCACAGAGATAAATATCCAGCCAGAGCAGCCATCGTTGACAGGTTGTTGCTGCTGCTGCACAGCACATCTCATAAGTGGGCTAGATCAAGAACAAATATATATATATATATGTGTGTATACTCAAATAGACACTCACTTTGCGCACTTGTGAGTGTTTTTGAATAAGTACGACTAAAGTGTTTGCTCATCTATCTTTCGCTATCTAAATTATTTGAGGTGTCAGCTGAAGCGGGTTTTTTTTTACTTAGAAAGTGAAGTGTTTGTATTTTAAATGAAACAAGCGAAATAGATTTGATGTTTGATGATGTTGTTAGTTTTATAAAAAATATTATTTTTCAGTCTTTCAAATTGAACTTCTTTTCAGTGCAGGTTTGACAAAGTTATGGCTGTACGAAATATAGACCGATCTCTAAAATGACTATTATAACTCGTCTCCTATAAAATGCACTTTAAATTCATTATTTATCTAGATGCGAATTCACTCACAAAAAGATATTAATTTCATCTTAAATCGCATCACATTTGACAAAATTATGGGTTCAAAAATATGTTAGCACTCACCAGGAATTTTGACTTCAGATAGCACTTCTAAATTAAAATGCAGTATTGATCAAAAAACCAACAAATTCACAAAAAAAATATTGCTTTTAAAATTTCATTCAGTTCTGAAAGTTCAAAAAGTTTCCAACTGCACACATGTGAATTTTTAATTCTAGATTATCATTCTAAAAATCATAAAATAAATGGTTTTTAAGCTTTAATGCAGTATTGATCCAGAGGCCAAACCAGTCATAAAAAATTTAATGCTTTTAAAAATCGGCTTAGTTTTTGACAAAGTTATGGCTATGGATGGATTTTATACGATCCTAAATGGATTTTAAAGGGGTAGACTTTTGACATGAAATACTACTGAAAATTAAGTTTTCAAATTATAGTGGATTATCTAAAAACCAAATCATAATGAGCAGTATTAAAATCTTGACAATCTTTGACAATATTTTTAAATTTTAAACAGTTTGAATCAAACTTAAACATAGCATTAAATTATAAACTTAAAATCTTAACATCGAACACAATTGCACTTGACTAAAAACCCTACACAATATACAGGAATAAAATAGAAGAATATTAAATATTTTTCTTGTCATTGGATACCAAAAAACTCTTTCTCTTTTTGAAAGTAAGACAACATTCTTAGTTCCACTCAAATGGAATTTAGAGCTAGAGTTTCCATGAAACGAAGTTGTTCTGCGGTTCGACTTCTCAAAAAAATATAATAATAGAATATAGGAAACCACCTTGATGTGATGCGGAGACTACCCCAACTCCGATGACTGTCAACGCCCCCAACAAAAAACAAAATTGATTTCTATTCCCATGTTTTGAATATTCTGGCACCTAAAAAGCATTTGAAGATCATCTCAAATAACGCGGCGCATAAATTGTGTAACTAATTTTAGAAAATGGGCAGGAGCAGGCACACACACACACGCACACGCACATGATCCTTACAGCAAGGACCAGCCATTTTCCAGTTTTCCAATTTTTCAATTTTCTATTCTTTTATTATTTCTGTGCGTCTTTGTTTTTTTGCATGGCCAATTCACATGGCTGTTAAGGAGGATTTGCTGTTAAGGAGATGTGCGCACATGGGTAATCAATGGCATGTGCTATGCGCCTGCGAATCACAGCAAGGACCTGGCCAAGGACCTCATGTCGTTTACCCTCCAAGTTTTCCCAACATATGTGAAGGCAAACAGCTCAGCAGAGTTCGACTCGTAAATGAAATGAAAACAATGCTTGTGGGAGTATGCAAAGGATGCGTGTTGTGTTATTGTCCTTTTTGTAATTTTTTTTTTTTTTTGTATTTTTCAACTCGAAATGAGGCATTCCCTGACTTTGAGTAGGCGCCGCCTGGCAGCGCCTAATGGTTCCCTTTGACTTTGTAGTTCGACTTTTTTGTTATTCTAATTCATGATTCAGGCAGACTACCCAAATTCCTGCAGTTGGACACATAAATCATAATGATTGTTTTTTATTTTTTATGTTGTAGTTTGCCTGGCATGTTCTAGTTTTAATTAGTTGCAGTTATTCACTGGAAGTGAGTCAACATGAATAAACATTAAATTTTTATGCACAAATACTAAAAATGTTGCCTTTCAAATAGATATAATCGCTAAATGTGCAAAGAAAAACTAAAACTGTTAATTAAAAAATCATATTTTTTTTGAGTATTCAAAGAAAAATTTAAGAGCTATTTTACAGCATATTTCAAGTAGTTTTGGTAGGTTTTAACTTATAAAATGTATAATTATTTATTCTAGATATGGACAAAAATTCCATACACAAATTTGGAAGAATAAAACTGATGGGGAAAAACTGCAGTAAAACTAAATAATTTTAAAATCGGCAATACAACTTAGAAAAATAAAAATATGTAAAATATGAATGGAATTTATTTATGATTTCTTTGAATGGCTATATTTATTGGCAAAGCCATAAAAACAATATCTAAAAACAATTGCGGGTACTTGTAGAGCCAGACATGCACACACATACACACACACACACACTCATATATAGATACATGCCCCCATTTATTGCTGGCAACACGGTGTGTCCAAAAAATATACGAAGCGTTTCGGATTTCAAAGTGCAAGTAATGAACAACGGAAGCCTGAAACAAAGATCGGGCACAAGAAATAGATGAAGGAGGAGGAGCAGAAGTAGGAGGAGGAGTAGGAGAGGGAGCAATAGGTCGGCTACTCCTGCATTGTGACCCAGAAGGCACACCCGTACTCATTTGTGGCCCGCTGATTGATATTTAGTGAGAAGCTGTACTCCCCTCCCTCTCTCTCTCACTCTCCAGTTTTTGGCGCACAGCTCGTAGAACATCTGCTTCATGCAACGCTGCAAGCGACAAAATATGCACAGACTGAGTAATTAAAATCAATATAGTCTCGTTTTTCGAGACACACACATTTCAGTTCGAACTGGGCCCAAGAACAACAAAATGCAATCAACAGCAAAATGCAGTCAGTCTGCCAGGCAACTCTTCATCTTGTTGTTGTTGTTGCTGTTGTTGTTGTTGTTGTTGCTGTTGTTGCTGTTGTTGTTGTTAATATTATTGTTGCTAGTGCATTTGGCAATCAATCAACGATCAAAGTTCATAAGTTGACCCAGCTGACTAATGGCAAACGCCCGACTTGCCATCGTGCGTCAACAGCAACAGCAACAACAATGAGAGCAACAACAGCAACAACAGCAACAGCAACAACAACAGCAACAGCAACAACAACAACAACAACTAGTGATGATAATGTACTAGTCGATCTAATGTGTATACATTAACGTATTCACTTACATCAATGTATTTCAGTATATTAGTATCTGCGTATTATAAAAAAAAAACGACTTGTAAAACTGTTGCTGCTGCTGCTGACGCACTCTGATCGACTGGGAATTACCCTGTCTATTATATAATTGGGAAACGGCGTATTTATCTTGCTCATTTTTATCTATTTTTTTCCCATACCTTAAGAACTAGCTTTGCTTGAAAAATGTGTTAACTGGTTTTAGTCTAGTTATTTTTCTGCGCGTGAGCATTTATGACAACTCCACAAAGTATGCTACATGAAATAAAATATTATTAAGAAGACCTTTAAATGCCATGGAAAAACCTAATCTATACTTTAAAATTAATCAAAAAAAAAAGCCAACGACTTAAGCAAATAGCAAAATGTAGAAAACTTATTTTAATACTTCTTAAAATATATAAAATCGCAGTCTATCCATCACTCTTTATCTCTGTCTCTCTCTCTATCTCTAAGAGATTTAAATGCCATCAAAATGTGATAGCTATCTCTCTCACTCTCTTTATCACTACTTTTATACTTTCCTCTCTCTTTCTTAGTAGGTCTCTGCCAACTCTATCTTTACTACAAACTTATCCATCTTATAATATAATTAAAAGAATCCTAACATATATAATCGCTTTCTCTCTCGCCCTCTCTCTATCTCCCAATCGCTTTCTCCATCCCTCACTCTATGCACCCCTCTCTCTCCGACTTCTTTCTTTTCCACAAACCCACTCAATAAATGTATATACCCACTAGAACCAATATTGTTATCATCATGTACGTCTAGTTTATAAAAATCGAGCAGTTGCACAGTGGCGTAAAAAGGGGGAGGCAACTGAAAACAAAGCGACCGACCGCTTGCCTGTCTCACTGCCTGCCTGACTGCCCCGCCGTGCTGTGTCCGTCCGTCAATTTGTACGTCCGCTTTGGTAGCAGTTCTCTAGCGTCTCGCGTCGAGCGCATAAATATTTTGCTTTTATATTTTTTCAGGCGAAGATGGAAGATGCGCACAGCACACACACATACATACCCCTATGTAGTAGTAGTTGTTGTCTATAAACAAAAAATGGGTCCATAAAAAAAGCACACAGTCCAAAGACGGACAGCGACGCTGGCAGCGACGTCTCGTCAGCGTTGGCGGTCGCCAAACGAATAAAAACAAAAAACAAAACAACAAAAACAACAACAACAAATCGCCGCACTTTTTGTTTATTTACACAAAAAGATTTTAGTGACTCGGGTAGGCAGCACCCAGGAAGTAACTAAGTAAAATGGTTGTTTGAACTCCCCAACCAAAAAAAAAACGAAAAGAAAAAAAACAAACCAAAAAAATGAAAATTACAAAAAACCGTTTACAGAGTTGATTTTGCAAAATGGTTGCCTGATTGGTAGTTGTTCTTTGCCACTGCCTCAGCTTCTGCTTATTTCTACCCATTTTTTTCTGGGAAGTGTGTCCGCTGCATCATTTGATGTAAACGCTTGACACTTTGCGCCACATCCAGAGGCGAGCAAGCCGCAAGCAGGCAACATCTGGCGGCGAAACCCAAAAAGATTAATTTCTGACAGCGCGGGAGCGTCCCCAAAGGCAAATCATACATGTATACATACATAATGTAGATATATATATATTATATATATATATATATATATATATGTGGAGTTTTATAGTTGCTGATGGACATTTTGATGCGCGTTTTCCACGCCACGCTTTTCACGGTCGCGCATCCATCAATTCGTTGCCGCCGCCTGTCGTAATTTAAGACATTCAAATAGAAATGAATTCGTATTACAGTTATTTTATTTATTTCTCTCTCTTTGTTTTTAGGTGCTGGACGTCAATGGGTCTCTAAAACTAATCATGTGCCAAGCGCGGAGACATTAAACATCGCTGCCACTTGACAATATATTCACTTATGTATATACATATATATACATATATATATGTATGTATATATATTCTTCCCTTTCTTTTTCGGATTTGCTGTTTAGTACTTCATTATAAGCGCACTAACGATGTTATTTTAATGATCTCAGACCAAAGAATCCACTTGACAAAATGCAGCAGCAGCAGCAACAAAAGCAACAACAATAAGAGCGCCTCAAGTGTTTCACACAAAGGGGGGAAAAGTCCCTGAAGGGTAACATATATAAATATATATTTATTGAGAGCCCTATAAGCATATGCATATATATGTATATATTTATGTATATACTTTGCTGCATTTGTTTTTTTTTTTTTGTTTTTTGCACAGACAGATATATTTATGCCCCTGGCAAATGTGTGAAAAAGTCCGTTTGAATGTCGGCCATTTCTTTGGTGCCTTGTTAAATTCGTTCTTGTTGTTGTTGTTTGTGTATATATAGAGTTATAGTACTTATATATCTGGTCGGGGCTGTGTTGATTGGCATAGCTATAAAAATTCTTAGTGCCCCCAAACATGAGATGCCATTGAAAGTTGTTGTCGATAGATGATAATGCCCAAAGTTGGGCAGGTATTTACACATCAAAAGGGAAATATGCAAATTGAATGTAAATCTAATAAAAGTGAAAATCAAACAATTGTTAATCCATTATGTCAGCAACTTTTACAGTTATTATTTGTTTTATAGTTAGCCCCCCCTAAACAAATATTAATCTGCAAACACAATACTTAAAAAAACATATTATTTTTATTTGTTTACGTTTAGCTAGTTAATTGAACTCTGGGGAATGCTGCGCGTCGATGCAAATAGCAGTAAACCGGTAAATGATTCACTTGATTTAACTATACACAGTGGGTTTATATATAGTAAATAAACGTATTGCAGGGTAAACCCAGCGACGGCTCAATTAGCTTAAATATTGTGTAATTGGTTTTGTAGTAGAACTGATTAAATCTATGGGAAAAGCCGATTTGTCGATCGAACGTAATTGATACCCATTGAAAATGAAAAGAGTCAGGGCCTGCTCGACTAATCAATGCTGGTTCTTAATCAATGTGAGTAATTTTATTTTATTACTTTATTTTTACTAATAATACTCTTAATTATTACTTATTGAACTAATACTTCTAATAAGTGCTGGCAACTTAACTTTACTTTTGGCTACATGCATTTAATATTTATTTTCGTCTTAAACTCCAAATTATGTGTTTTGCCATTTACAATTAACCTCGTTTCGAAATCCCGCGATGAGTGCTTGCAATGCATTTGTGCGCTGCTCTTGAGACAATTTAGCCTAGTCATGCAAGTCTGCAGATATAAATATGTGCATAAATATGTATATGCAACTATGCGTATGCTGTACATAATATGCATGTACATGCATGCATGAATGTATGTATATTTCAAGCTTTGCTCTTGCACTTGTCTGCACACAGGGAAGGGAGAGGGAGCAAAGCAGCGACAATGCAACGCATGAATTGTTTGAATAAGAGACAGATCGAGGGAGTGAGAGAGCATGCATCTAAAGAAGAACACAAAAAAAGAATGCCGAAGAGTGCAGAGTGAAACACGTGTTTCGAATTAATGCATTCGTCTCTGCCCCAACCCAGCCCCCCTCCCCCCCCCCCCCAGTCTATACACTACAACACTACTCGACGGCGTGCAGAATTTCTAATAGCAATTTCTTTGGCCCCGCTTTTTCACCCGCTGCCTTCGTTGGGCGACATTGTGCGATGTGCCTTTTTACGTCCCTCGCTGAAATGTTAACGGCAATTGCTCAGCGAAAGACAAGCATATAAAAAAAAAGCAGTGTGAACGAATACAATGGACGGGAATACTCTACAAAATTACAGTCCACAAAATAATAGAAGCTGAAATAGTAAAAAATAAAACTTTCCATTCTATCTTAAACATTAATTTTTTATAATTTTTATTCATGCTTTGCCTTGTTTAATTTTGTTTATTACTTTTAACTCTGTTGAGTTCTTTGTGACCTTTGAAACAGCAATTAGAATCCGAATCCAAACAGGTTTTGTAAGTTTTATATTTTTGGTATTCTTCAATTAAAAACGCATAGTACCAAAAAAATATCTCAAATACAAACAAGACAAAACTAACCGGCAGCCAAACAAGTTACTTAACGAGCCACATTAATTACAGGGTATATTTGCAACCCGCAATTTGCAAGTGCGTGCAACAATATGAAAATATGCAGCCAAGGAGATAAAAACTTCAATCAAAGTCAGCAATCAAATTGTATCTGTTGATACTTAATAATAACAATGCAAAAGCACACAAATACAAACACATTTATACAAACACACACTTACATACACACAAACACACACACAGGTGCAGCTGCGCGGGCAAGTTAACATTGTCTCAACCTGTTGTCGACGCTGACGCCGACGCCGACGCCGACGCCAACGTCGACAGCAACAATTGCTGCTTTGGCCTTTTTCAAGCCAAGCTTTGAGCCGCAGTTGAATAGCTGAGCTGGTGGCCTAAAGACGCTAAACCGGCTATTGAATACAAAACATGCTGGAAACTTGCAACGACATTTGAATGTGCAACAAAAGTTCTAAGTGCGTGAAATATATAATTAAGCTTCAATTAAAATACTCGCAATAAAACCAAACTCAATTTTAGAGTTAAGTTGAAATGAGTTATTTCTCATGGCTCATCAATTTATATCTTAATCTGTGCCTATTGCTGGCAATCTGTGCCATATGAATAAAGTGCAAAAAAGCAAAAAAGCATTGTGAGTGAAATAAGAGAAATGAACTGAGTGAAAGTGATGTAGTCTCATCATCATTATCAGCAAACAGCTAACAGCGAAAAAGCGAGGAGATTGTTCAGGTTGTTATGGCCCGTTGTAGTATTTTTGCGGCTAATGATGCTGCCTGCTAATGCGATTTGGGCTACATAATTATGATTGCAGCTGAAACAAGGAAACGACAACGACAAACAACAATGACAACAACTAAATGTTTGCATGTGCAAATAACGCCAAGCAAATGCAGATTTCGACTTATCTTTGAGCGAGCAACTGGCCAAAAAAAAAACAAACTGCAGCTGTCGTTCATGCGTACAAGTATCGCGATATGAGAGCTGTTTATGCATGATCAAGCTTGAGAAATAGAGCATTAAATCAATTAAACGAAAAACGCATACTAATTATTTGCTCATCAATTTGCCAGTGGTATTTTTTGCGATTTATTTAAATATTAGCCTTATCTGAAATAAAGGTATTTAATCTGCAATGTCAAGGCTCATTTGTCTTTTAAACTTTTAATCGTAAATACGTGTGTAAAATCAATTTAAATAACTTGGTTTTTTTGAAGCAAAATGTTATGCAATACGTAAAATAAAATTTCATAGTTTTTTTTTTCGCAAATATACCACTAATTACCATAAAAAAAACATAAATATATATTTTATAAGTTTCGTCAGTTTACTAGCTATAACAGCTTCTCAAATTGAAAGTCTACAAAATAAAGTTTGGCAACAATAACAGTATTAAATCGTATTTGATACAAATGCGGCCCTTGAACTTTAAAGTTCAAACTTTAGGAAACATTAAAAACCCAATCAAATTAAACGTTTTTAATTCATTTGGCTTATAACAGCTGTAACGATGCAAGCAGATCGTAAACGGGGTGTTTAATGAGCTGCCGAAATTACATCCGTCATGCAAAATAGCCAAAAGTTAATAGCCAAACTTAAACGCATAAGTCGCATCGTGTGCCACCCAACTGACAACTGACACAAGTCGTAAAGACTCTCCCAAAAAAATAATAAATATATATATAAGGTGTTTAAAACTCACCTTGAGTTAAACAAAAGTCGCAGACTCCAGTTGCGAAGCGACAACAACCAAAAGAAATAAATAAAAATAAAAGGCAATCTTTCGCTGTACCAGTTGGCCACAATTGGAGTTCACAACTTGGCACCGGCTAATTACCCGCAATTTTCATTTTAAAAGCAACAAATAAGAAAACGAAAAGCAACAAAGAGTAACAAAAGCTTCACTTAATTACCCGCAGGTAGCCTGCTGCTCTTAATCAACACTGTTAATCGACTGTTAATCAACTGTAAATCAACACTGTTAATCGACTGTTAAGCCGACTGTCACCAATCAGCTTGCAAAATGAACGATGCCGTCGCCCCTGGAATCATTTCGACAGCCTTGAACTCCACACAGGTAAACTATAGATGGGGACGTGTACCTATTATTATATATATATATATACATATATATATATATATTTGTTTTTGTTTTTTCTTTGTTTTGACTCCGTGCTTAAGCTGAAACCAACCAAGTGACTTTTGAGCCGCAGAGCGCCAAAAAATGCGTATCTACTAAACCAGTTTTTTTTTTCTTCCACGGATGCTTGTTTTGTGTTTTTGTATACTGTGTAAGCCAGAATTGGGTTAACAGGTTTGGTTCAGACTCACCTGCAGCATGTGACAATCAGCCAAGAAGACTTTTTTGACCCAGTTAATTATGTAAAACCGCAACTAAAATTAGTTATAGATTTTTAAGAATCATTAAATTAGTTCAGGGTTAGAACACATAATAATTTGCACCCCCCATTAGAGCTTTAAGTACAGGGTATTAAGCTGGCTAACCCCATGGAAAGTGCAACACGTTAAATTCTTTTGTATTTATGTTTGTTTTGTAGCCTTACATAGTGCAGATAAACATCGATCATGGAACGCAGACAGATTTTTGAGTTAACTGAAACTTGTTTCAGTTTAGATTGCCAAGCGAATTAGTCACATCTGAATTTTAATGTGGCTTACTTATGGGTCGACTGGGTTTGAAAGTCAAGTCCATGGCATAGGTCAACACGAAACTTGTTAACACATTGCAAATTTTCTTTATTACTTAAGTTGCACGTTGAAAGTATTTTGACTGCTGTTCAGAAAGTTTTTAAAGTAGCAATTTGCTTACTGAAAATCGCAACTTTTGTAGATTTACTAATCGTCGTAAAAAAGTACCAAATAGTCGGCTTGAAATACTTTAAACTGACTATTATATAATATTTTTAAGGAAATAACCACTTTAAACTTATTTGGTGTTTTTGTTTTTTTTTTTTTTTTTTTGTAGAGTTTTAAATAGAAGCTGATCTAACAAAGAACAAATAAACACTTGGCACTGAAGCTTCCAATTTCAAATAATACTTCAATTTCTGTTTACCTAGCAATGGTCAAGAATTATTTACTTGACCATATTTGTTCATAGAATCATTAATGTTGGCTAAAAAAAAGATCGGCGAGCTTTATTGAATTTATTTATAAAGATAATTGCAAATCTCCTTATGTATATAAATATGTTGATAGATTTATTGGAACTGTTTGTTTATCTTATTTTGAGTATATAAAAAAAAATTATTTATTATTTATTATTGTTAAAAAGTAAAGCTAGAATTTTCCATCAGACCAAAAAAAAAATTAATTATATATTATAGTAGACATATATAATAAAAAATAACTTACATTTTTGAGTCACATCAGCATAGAATTGGTCATCAAATAAAAGTTGACTGTTTGTGAGAACCTGGTAAATATTTGGCCAACATGATGAAAAGCACCGACAATGTGCAGTCAGTTGAGGAGGGGGGCGTGCCACCTGACGGTATACGTATTAATATCTGGCACAAGGTAAATTATAAATCTATGTTGCAAGTTGCTTCCAAGACGCACTCATAATTTGCTGCAGATACTCTTCTTTTTGCTGGGTTTGATCTGTGCCCTCACAGTTTGTGTGCTGATTCGCTTGGCCAACAAACTGAAAGCCGATGCTCAACTGGAGGATGTGATGCATTTCGAAGAGGGCTCAAATCATATTGTTAATTAGACCAAACAACGTTAACCAATATTTAACCATGTCAAACATTTGTGTGTAAATAAAGCGGAAATTTGGCAATAAAAAAATGGCAATTTGCAGATGAACAAAAGGATTTGAAAGACTTTGGCACAAAGATTCGATGATAAAATGTATATTTAACAAAAAAAAAAAATATATTCAGATTTTTATTGCTTGCATTCTCAATTTGACGACTGACAAAACTGGTTTTTAATGGGATCAGTTGACAGACTGCATTTTAATTATTTATAATTGGCTTTAATTAAAAATCGTTCAATCACAAAGTGCAAAGTTCTGATTTTTTGAGATATATAATTTATATTTCTTTGTTTATATAAAGTTGTTTTTTTGTGATTAAAAAATGTTATAAATATTTAATAATATAGAGAAGTGAAATATAATTTTAATCGGCTTTCAACACAATATCAACTAAATTAATGAGGCAATATTATTATTAACTTTGAGCAGGGGGAAATCGATTACCGATATTAAATACAATCAACGACAATTTTACTATATCATTAATTCAGTTCTAGTCAAGATCGAATGACTTGCAAATTTGTAGCACTTTTAAGTGTTTAAGTAGAAATCAATTTATTTCCCCACTTCAAGCAACGATTTCAGCAAGAAAATAATTTTTTGAAAACAAATTTAGTTTTGATTGTGGTTTGGCCTTCAGATTAATCGCTATTTTTTAATCGAGCATGGTGAATTTGAACCGATTACAAATCGGATATGGTTTTCTCTTAACTTAATTCCACAAAAAATAATATTAGCAATTTTTTCTACTATTATTTCAGACTCCAGCCAAGGATGTCCAGATCAAAATAGAAACTGCCGAAAAGGAACCCCGTCGCAAAGGCAACTGTTGCAGCTGGGTTTTTCTGGTGGTCTTGGCTGCTGCTCTAGCTGTGGCCACAGCCATGGTCTGGTACTATCAAGGCACCTGGTACGGATTGGGTGCGCTCTATGGGAGTCTGGTGCTGCTGCTGCTGGTGAAGCCGGGTTGGCGTTGGTTTTACATAGCCGCAGTCACTGGACCACGTGACACCATGTAAGTGTGGCCCAAAAGTGGATGCACTGCCTCCAAGTACTAACCCCATTGTTATGCTAACCAGCGCACTTATGGCCTACATTCGAGTGTTAATGTTTGTGAAGCGACAGGAGCGCAAGAATCTCAATGTGGGCGACATCTTTGAGGCGAATGTGGCCCGGCATCCGGACAAGTTGGCCATTGTCAGCGAGTCACAGCAGTGGACCTTTCGCCAGCTGAACGAGCATGCGAATCGTGTGGCGAACGTCTTCCATAGTCATGGCTACAAGAAGGGCGATGTGGTGGGTCTGCTGCTGGAGAATCGCGCCGAGTTTGTGGCCACCTGGCTGGGTTTGTCCAAAATCGGTGTGATTACGCCGCTGATCAATACGAATCTGCGTGGAGCCTCGCTGCAGCACAGCATCAAAGTGGGCAACTGCACGGCTCTCATCTATGGCATTAGCTACAGATCCGCAGTGATGGATATTGCCAAGGATCTGCCCGCCCATGTGGCGCTCTATCAGTTCAATGATGAGGCCAACTCAGCCAAGGAGGCAACCGAGGGTCTCAGCCAGGGTTTGGCGCAACAGTTAAATGCTCTGCTGGAGATAGCAGCCAAGGATAAGGTGGCAGCTGGCGCCAGTCGTGCCGATCATCAGGATAAACTTGTCTATATCTACACATCGGGCACCACAGGTCTGCCCAAGGCAGCTGTCATTACCCATGCACGGTAAGTGCATTTTTCATGTGCTTACATTAATGTTTTTGAGAGATAGAAGAGGATCGGATCCTACGTAATCTTTGTGAATCCAAAAGTCGACGCTTTTTTCTCGATTTTTATTTTTCTGGGTTTTTCTAATATTTATTTATTATTCGATTATTTAATTATAGTTTCAAACTGGGTTTTTTTAATTATATATTTTGAATTATTATTGAGTTGTTTAAAAATAATTATATACCTTTATATATAATCTATAATTTACAGTTAACATCGTAAACCCTTAGAAAATTAACATATCCATTTTTTGTATTATTCCATTTTTCTAGCTTTTTCTTCATAGCAGCCGGCACTCATTACGGCTTGGGTTTCCGGGACGAGGATGTGTTCTACACGCCGCTGCCACTTTACCACACAGCTGGTGGAGTGATGAGCATGGGGCAGGCTCTGCTCTTTGGCTCCACGGTCGTCATACGCAAGAAGTTCAGCGCCTCCGGCTATTTTGCTGATTGTGCTCGCTTCAACTGCACCGTAAGTGAACTGCGAGATTAGCGTATTCCGCTGCGGATTGCTTATTTAGTTTACATTCGCAGGTTGGCCATTATATTGGAGAGATGGCACGTTATATCTTGGCCACGCCGGCGGCAGCACACGATCGTCAGCATCAGCTGCGCATGGTCTATGGCAATGGGCTGCGTCCACAGATCTGGACGCAGTTCGTTGAGCGCTTCAATATTGCCAAAGTGGGTGAATTCTATGGCGCCACCGAGGGCAATGCGAATATCATAAACAACGACAATACATTGGGCGCCATTGGATTCGTCTCGCGCATATTGCCACAGATCTATCCCATATCCGTTATACGTGCCGATCCCCATACGGGCGAGCCCATACGCAACGCGAAGGGTCTCTGTGAGCGTTGTGAGGCCAACGAGCCGGGCGTCTTTATCGGCAAGATTGTCAAGGGTAATCCGTGCCGTGAGTTCCTTGGCTATGTGGACACGAAAGCCTCGTCGAAGAAGGTCGTCCACGATGTGTTCTGCAAGGGCGATATGGCGTTTATATCGGGCGATCTGTTGGTGGCCGATGAGCGGGGCTATTTGTATTTCAAGGATCGCACGGGGGACACCTTCCGCTGGAAGGGTGAGAATGTGTCCACCAGCGAGGTGGAGGCACAGCTCAGTAATCTGATCAACTACAAGGACGCCATTGTCTACGGCGTCAGCATACCACAAATGGAGGGTCGCGCCGGCATGGCCGCCATCTATGATCCCACCAGGGAGGTGGATGTGTCCACGCTGAGTTCCCAGTTCGCCACTATTTTACCGAACTATGCGCGACCCGTTTTCCTGAGATTCTTGCGACGCATCGATTTGACGGGCACATTCAAGTTGCGCAAGGTGGAGCTGCAGCAGCAGGGCTTCAATCCTGCCGTCTCCAAGGATGAGCTATATTATGCCCAGGCCAATGGCAGCTATGCCAAGCTAACGCAGGACATCTACGATAAGATTCAGCGCAATGAATTGCGTTTTTGAGTTGAGCATAAGTTTAGTTTTAGTTTTAAGATCCATTGTAAGACTAATAAGAAAACATATTTATATATATGTATGTATATAATATGATGTTTTCGATCAGCTAGAATAATATGCAGCATTAGGTAAATTGCCATTAGGCTAAAATATATGGAAAAACTGAAAATATTTAGTTGCTAATTGAGTGTGCAAAAAGTCATTGCATACTTTCGGGCAGCACAAAAACGACAGTTTCTAATTTATGCGGCATACTTTAGGGGGTGTGAAATAAATACGCCCAACAGATATTTATAAAAATAGCCGTAACTAAATCTTTACAGATCTTTGATGGACATGATACGTCAGAATCACATGAACAACCACTATCGAACTGCATTCGAGGAATATTGGTTAATCTAAAAATACAAGCACCAAGTAAAAATTGCTTCGAAAGGGGAAAGAAAAATGAGTCGGAATCAAAAAGCCATAATTTTTTAGAAACTAAGGACGATTTGGCTTTACAGATCTCGAGGCAAATGGCTGTTATGACCCAAAAGCGACTTCTCACATAAACAGCTCTATATCAGTGAATTCCATCGAAGTGCATTCAAAGCAGCCAACTAGCAACCCAAATCAGTTCACATAAGGCAGTTCCAACATCTTTTGGTTAAAGTAAATTTCTTAAGTTTTAGTTAAATTTAGATTGTGTGTATTGTGCTATCGTATTAAATAATAAAAAAATCTTATGGGCGAACAGTGGAACAAATGTCTAGGCTTAAATACTTTTAGCATTAATTGCAGCAGCAGTAGCCGCAGCCGCACTCAGTCCTTGAACGGCACATCCTTAAGGAGATCGGCTCGCTTCTTCTGTTCCATGCGCTGCTCGAACTGCTCAAGCCGGTTGCTCATTGCATCCAGAGAGTTGAGCAAACCAGCCTGAATCTCGCCATAGCGCTTCATGGCCAATATAAGACTTTCTTCGATCAGTTCGCTTTGCTGGGCGTATTCGCCGTTGTTCTCGGTGATCTGCTTGAGCTTGTCCAGACATTCGTTGGGTATACTCCGAAAGTATTCTGCACCCAGTGCCGGCTCTAGTTGCTTCACCCGCTCCAACTGCTCGCTCTGTACATAGAGTTCGGGTGCCACAGCATTCAGATAGACCTCCTTGGAGCGCACCTGCTGCTGCTCCTCCAGGTAGTTGGGATCCAGATACTTCTCTAGCTCCGCCGCCCGCCCCACGCACTGCTGCAGCTGGCTGCGTCCCGTTGTCGCCTCACTCAGCATTGCGTTGGCCGAGCACAGCGAATCCACAATGTTTGCCGTCTTCGGATTGCCATCACCATCGCCAGCATGTGGCTCCGGCAGTGGGCCGAGCACGCGAGTAAGTGCATCTATTCTCTTCTCGAGTATGTCGAGTGCTTCCATTTTTATCGTCAAATTTCTCTAGGAAAGCGGAATGATGTCAGTGAAGTCAGCAAAATAAAAACACAGAAAATACCAAAAAACGCGTAGTACTGCAGTTGCGACATAGTGCAACACTAAGTGACAATAACATATCGATAGTTGACTTATCCCCAAACTTCTGCCATACAACTACTTATTAAATCTGATTGCAAAGTAATTAAGAAAAAATTAAAATATTAACATTTAATTTAACGATAGTCACTCTGTATCCCTTTTGTTCTGCACCAGGCATTGCACAAAAGTCGACAATAGAAAGTCATATATATATCGATAAATTTACTTATCGGTAAGCATTGGCGCGTAACTTTTTAAATCTGATGCAAAGGTGAAAATATGAATTTCATTTCTTTCATATTAAGATTCACAAAGTAAAATTTTCTAGTGAAAGTCGCTCAGCATCCTTGTTGATTTCCGCCAGGCTTTCCTCAGAGATTATGCGCACCACATCCGCATCTGAGTCACCATCTGCCGCACTGTCGTCCAGCACACACAAGAGGCCATCGTTGTCCATGTAAGGGAAAAAAAATTCGGGCTTATCCCAATTGGAGCGGTGTCCAATGCCACAGTGTGCTTCCTGTTGCATATGCTCGGCCAGCAGTGTAAATTCATCGAATTGCAGATCACAGCAAATGCAGCGCAACAGGCATATCTGCCGACGTATAAAATTAACAACCTTAATTTTCTGATAGAAATTCAGGGAGCTTGTGACGGCATCAAAATCCAAGTGGTGCACATCGATCATGTGCTGCTTGAGGATTGAGAACTGATCCTCCTTCTGCAGACAGTAGAGGCACTTGATGGAGTGCGGCTCGCCATCCGCTGCCCAATCGGACCAATCCGAATCATGATCCCCATCAGAGTCCTGGCGTGCGAAATGCTTGTCAAAGTCAACGCTGACGTTGTCCTCGGCCAAGGAACGACGTTTTGGACGCTGCTGCTGCTTACGTTGCTGTGGCGCGGGCTTCACGCGATTGTAATTGATCAGAAAGAATTTATCGTACTCCCGGCGATTGGGATTGATTCGTTTGTGGCCCTTCTTGCGCATGTGCTCCTTGAGTGTGGAACGATCCTTAAATTGGAAGTGTAGAATATACCGATTTTTAGAGTTGGTTTCTCTATTACTCTATATAAATATCGATGTTTATGTGCGAAACACGCACCGATCAACCGATATTTAGCTATCGTTAATATAATAATACATGTCTGGGCTAAAAGAAATACCTTGAATATCTTCTCACAGTACAAACACAACAATTTGTTTATATTCTCCTCGAGCTGATCGAGCAACTCATCCACGTATACCAACTTCTCCGGCTTGCCCACGAGCAGGAAATGCTTGTCGAACAGATGATCAAGATAATCGGCGCGCAATCCTTTAACAACTGTCCGACAAAAGAGGCATTCCTTGCTGAAGCTGCGATCCGTCAGCTCGAACTGGTGGCGCTTGAGGGCATCATTTAGGCGCTGCTCCTGCAGCCGCTGGCGCAGCTCAAAGTCCTGCGGCAATATATCACAGAGCAGAAAATATTTTTCATTCTTGGCATAGCTGCCATCGGGCAGCTGGTCTAAAAACATTGTCGTGCAGTATTGCTCAAATTCATGTGCTGCCATGGAGTAAAGTGAATGAATGTTATGTTTATTTGTGTCGTTAACCACACTTACCTTGAAACTCCTTCTCCCAGTATTGCAGGTAGTTCTCCAGCAGGGCAATTTCATCCACATCCGCAATAACTAGTCGATGTTCGAGATACAAGTGTGCCAGGCAATCGTCCCTGTCTCCGGGAAATATATACACCTTGTCGCACTTCAGGCATTTGATGGCCGTGTTTCGGGTGGGTTTCAGAGCTTCAGCATCCTTGTGGACAACTATGGCCACAGAATCGCCAGCGATTCCAGCTGCTTCCGTCTGCTCCATTAGTTGACACAAACGAGAGATGATAAGCGACCAGCGATTCCAAGCGATACCAACTATCGATTGCCGAAATAAATTTTAGAATACTGCTCTTTCACGATGAATTATCATATATATTGGATAATTTATTTTTAAAAATTCTTTAGAAATATGAAGACGTCATTCACAAAGCACTTTCATATAAATAATGATACTTAACGAATGAAGTTCCATCAACCTGTTGAATATTCAACTGAACCGCCAGTAATCGATATATGAACGATAAATTATGTGAACTAGTTCGAAGAAAAGTACTCGTTTCTTGCAACACGTGTGTTACTCGGCCATTTTCCTTAACCTGGCACCGCGTGCGAACGTCTCTCGAATAGTGCTTGCGATTAAGTGTTAAATAAAATCAAAATAAAAATGACTGACGTTGGTAAGTGTAACCACCGCATAACACAAACCAAGCGAGCCAAATGCGAATGCATAATAAATCATTGCAGATTCACGCAAGAAAAAAAAGAAAATTAAGGAGGAGCCGCTAGATGGCGAAGATCTTGGCACTCTGCAAAAGCAGAACCAATTTCAAATCAAACCCTCCTCGAAGATCGCCGAACTGGAAACATCACAATGGCCACTGTTGCTCAAGAACTTTGATAAGCTGAACATACGCTCGAATCATTATACTCCACTGGCGCATGGCTCTTCGCCGCTCAATCGCGACATTAAGGAGTACATTAAAACTGGCTTCATCAATTTGGACAAGCCATCGAATCCCAGTTCGCACGAGGTGGTCGCCTGGATTAAAAAGATACTGAAAGTGGAGAAAACGGGTCATTCCGGCACATTGGATCCCAAGGTTACCGGTAAGTGCTGAAAAAATAATGAGTTTTTGTCTGCTAGAGATGAGTTAAGTTGTGATTTGTTGCGCGATATTTAAATTTAAAGCGCGTTTTTCATATCTGCCAGTCACTATTATTTGTTTCTCTGCCGCATGGCTTTCCCCTTCCCCTTGTCTGACCTAACCTCACTTAACTAACACGTGCAATTCACAGGCTGCTTGATTGTCTGTATTGACCGTGCCACACGTCTTGTGAAGTCGCAACAGAGCGCCGGCAAGGAGTATGTGGCAATTTTCAAACTTCATGGCCCCGTTGAATCGGTGGCCAAAGTGCGTCAGGGTCTGGAGAAGCTGCGTGGTGCGCTCTTCCAGCGTCCGCCACTCATCTCCGCCGTAAAGCGACAGCTTCGTGTGCGCACCGTATACGACAGTAAATTGCTGGACTACGACGAGACTCGCAATATGGGTAAGTTCTCCTTTTCATTCAATATATGCTAGATCTAGTGCATCGCTGTCTGGCTTAAGGCAGAGTTGCCAGATTGCAGAAAAAATTAAAATTTTAGTATTTGCCTACAGGCAGAGGCAAATGCACAGTTTTGTTTGTAACACACTCGTCTTGTTTTTATTACTCACGTGTTTAGGTGTTTTTTGGGTTAGCTGCGAGGCCGGTTCCTACATACGTACCATGTGCGTCCATCTTGGTCTAGTGCTTGGCGTCGGTGGTCAAATGTTGGAGCTGCGTCGCGTCCGTTCCGGCATCCAGTCGGAACGCGATGGCATGGTGACAATGCACGATGTTCTCGATGCCATGTGGCTCTATGAGAATCACAAGGACGAGTCCATGCTGCGTCGTGTCATCAAGCCGCTGGAGGGTCTCCTCATCAATCACAAGCGCATCATCATGAAGGACAGTTCCGTAAGTTGATAAGAATATTTTTTTTCCACCAACTAGGTGGGTTTACTTACCCCAAGATATTAAGCCGGCAGACGCTTGTAATTTAACCAGCGAGGTCTGTGACTATGAATGGGAACAGTAAAGCCGCTGATGTGTGTATGTTGGATTTGCGCTTTATCTGCGCATCTGACAAAGATTTTTTCAGACGACAAAATATATATAAAAAAAAAACTCACCTGAATATTTATTTAAATATGCAACAATTAATATCAATTTGTATTTGTCTGTTTTCAGGTGAATGCCGTTTGTTATGGTGCCAAAATAATGTTGCCTGGCGTCCTGCGCTATGAGGATGGCATTGAAATCGAACAAGAGATTGTCATCTGCACCACAAAGGGCGAGGCGATTTGTTTGGCCATCGCCTTAATGACGACGGCGACGATGTCGTCGTGCGATCATGGAGTTGTTGCCAAGATAAAGCGTGTGATTATGGAGCGTGACACATATCCGCGCAAATGGGGATTGGGTCCCAAGGCGTCCGCTAAGAAGGCGCTCATCGCTTCAGGCAAGCTGGACAAGTTTGGGAGGCCCAATGAGAACACACCCAAGGAGTGGCTAACTGGTTTTGTGGACTACAATGCCAAGAAGCCAGCAGCGCAACAACAAACTGAGTCACCCACCAACGGCAACGAACTCAGCAAGGTATGTTAAATTAAACTATAATATAACATTTAGCTATAACACTTTTATATGTGTTGTGCAGCGCAAGCTGAGCACCTCCAGTGTGGAAGATTCTGCAGTTGATCCCGCGCCCGTCACCTCCGAGAAGAAGAAAAAGAAGAAGAAGCACAAGGGCGAGGAGGAGGCGCCAGCTGAAGAGGACGAAACAGCATCGGCCGAAGTGCCTGTAGAGAAAGAGAAGAAGAAAAAGAAGAAGAAAGACAAAGATAGGGATAGAGATGAGGCTCAGGAATAGAATATTTCTGTATCACTACTAGTAGACACTTAGGTTTTAATGTCCTCCACTATTTTGAGAGCATTTTTACATATATTAAGTTAAAAAGATGTAGACAGTAAATTGTTTAAATTGAGCTGTACAAGTGCAAATTTTCAATGCATTTATAAGAAGTGACATTCGCAATGCAATAAATTGTATAATTTTATTGTATATTATAAAGTCTGTTTAATTAGCGTTTATTTAGCATTTTATTCTACATGTAATCTGCATCAACTCTTAATATTCAAGGTGAGCTTTAATTGCAATTGTTATTTTATTAAATATGATTTTCAAATGTTGCGCGCTGTTTACTGATGAGCAATAACTTTCGCCCCTAGCTGAACACTTAAGTGAAACTTCTCATGTTGAATGCGAGATTGGTCTTACTGAATTTTAATAGCCAGCACATTTGAAAGTTGTCTTTATAATGCAACCTCTCTATAATTAGCATGTTTTATTATATTATATTATATTATTAACATAACTATTAAACATTGCAGCTTACACAATAGAATCTTCCGGTAATGGAGAACAATTATGAGGTGAGTTTAAAGTATCCTTTGGATCATTCAAATTATCCATTTATTTTGTGATGAGAATTTAACTTTCGCCCCTATCTGAACACTTAAGTGAAACTTCTCCTGTTGAGTGCGATATTGGTCTTGCTGATAATATAACAAGTCTCCAATCAAAGCATAAAAACTTATATGACATATTTATTTATGTATATATTTTTTGTACTCTTGCAGATTCAAAATAATTTCATGATACAGCTAAGCATCTTGGCCACCAACTAAACGGTTAGTACTCTTTTTATTATTATCCTCTGAAACTGAAATTTGTGATGAGAATTAACTTTCGCCCCTATCTGAACACTTAAGTGAAACTTCTCCTGTTGAGTGCGATATTGGTCTTGCTGATAATATAACAAGTCTCCAATCAAAGCATAAAAACTTATATGACATATTTATTTATGTATATATTTTTTGTACTCTTGCAGATTCAAAATAACTTCATGATACAGCTAAGCATCTTGGCCACCAACTAAACGGTTAGTACTCTTTTTATTATTATCCTCTGAAACTGAAATTTGTGATGAGAATTAACTTTCGCCCCTATCTGAACACTTAAGTGAAACTTCTCCTGTTGAGTGCGATATTGGTCTTGCTGATAACAAACTTATTTAAGCCTGATTGTCGAAACTTTTATTCTCAACTAATTGAATATTTATTTAATTTCTTTTTGTAGATGACTCGGAGATGCATTCACTGCGTTCATTAAGACTGACCCACAAGGTAAGCATCATCATTCCTAAGACAGCAAGAAAACTTAATTTCTACGTGATGAGAAATAACTTTCGCCCCTAGCTGAACACTTAAGTGAAACTTCTCATGTTGAATGCGAGATTGGTCTTACTGAAATTATATTAATTTTATGATAATTGATATAATATATTATTCAGAATTTTATTAACTTATTTTAATTTAATTTCAGTTCCAAATGAATTTTTCTTTTGGCTTTATAATCATCCTGTTCGAGAGGTAAGAATCTATTACAAGTCAAGCATATATTAAATATTCTTTGTGATGAGAATTTAACTTTCGCCCCTATCTGAACACATAAGTGAAACTTCTCATGTTGAATGCGAGATTGGTCTTACTGATAATTTGACTTTACGACACTAAAGAGGACTACTTTTTGAATGTATACTAAATTAATTTTCTTAAATATTTCTTGCAGTTATCAACACCCTGAAATTTATTTCCTCAAGGAATTAGGAATATTATAGGTAAGCAAACTCCTCATGTTGATTTTGTTATCTATTAAAATACTTAAAATGATGAGAAAGGAACGCTGATATGTGGCATGATTCACAAAATCCGCAACAACTCAATCCTCAAAAATAGGTCCTACTGACAAAATATAATAAAAGCAACAGTTTGATTTATTCTTAACAAGGTTATTAATTATAAAATACATTTATTTGCAGCTCCAGCAAGTATCAGGAGAGGGAAAACTGTAATCATAATCAAAAGGTGTGTAACATGTTAAACATAACATGATCATAATATCTTATAAAATGATGAGAAAGGAACGCTGATATGTGGCATGATTCACAAAATCCGCAACAACTCAATCCTCAAAAATAGGTCCTACTGAATGCAAAATACATAAATAAGTCTGTCTTCAGTCAAACACAAAACACAAACTAATTTTTTTTATTCTCTTTTATTTACAGGTACTATACTTTTTTCTTAACACGTGATGTGGGTTTTATATATATGTACAAATTGTTACTGATTACATAAAAATAAATAAAGAAATTCCAGATAAACACGTGTTGTTTTCAGTGTGGGGCACGCATAACCTAAAAATGTTCTGCGATTTTTCTTGACAGCTATTTTTGGCGGGAATCAAAATTCAGAGTTGCCACACGGTCATATTAAACGATAATGCTTTTGTTTATTTTGGTGTGAATGTGAATAACTGACGCCAAGGCTTCAAATCTGGAATATTGTGTTACGTTATTATTAAGCGTGCTTCTAGGCACGTGTTTCAGTGCTCTAACTAAATCTGAGTATCAATATTACTGGGACAATCGCGTCCTTGAGCTTTTCAATACAAAATAATCATTATTTCTTACCTGCACATTAAGCAAGCAACTGAATTAATAATCTAAGCAAAAAAAAAAACCAACCAATATTGTAAGAAACGTGGCTCGATGTTTTCCATAGCTTTGAATATCACAAGGCTACAGCTTGAGCTTAAGCACATTCAACAGGCCTGCATTCAATTTGAGGGACAGTTGCTCTAAGACAAGTGGTTCAATATTAAATTAACAAGTTTTCTTACCTGTTAATTGTAAAATGCACTATAATAATCATTTAAGCAAATAGTACCCACAAAAATTGCATTCAAAGCTTTGTCGCGCTCTTTTCAACAGGTTTAAATATCAGTAAACTACAGTTATATCACACTCTACAACCCTGTGTTCCATTCCACTCTGCAGCTGCCTTGACGCGCTGTTATCGGTCTCCATATTGAAATTAATCAAGCAGTCGCCGATACATGTGTGTGTGAATTTTTTTTATGTATGTACTCGTTTGTGCGCTTTTGCGACGTCAGTAGCGAGAGAGCTGCAACTAATTGCGTATTTGAAAAAGTGCAAATATCGAAGAAAGACTTTAAAGTTCGCAATTGGGCACTTTTTGTGCAAAACCTGCTTGTAGAGGTAATTGTTTTAAATTCAATTTCGAATTTTATGTGTCAGGACATTTTGCGTACGTAGTGAAAATTTTCTAGCAACGTAATTTTGACGTACATGCGGGTGACAGAGACGGGTGATGTTCGGTGCTTTACACTCTCGGACACCCGTGATCGGAGTCGAAAAGTGTGTGTATCTGTTGCCGCGACGCCATGTTGGATTTATTTTTGAGGTTATCGATTTATTTCATGCGTTTTTCAACTATTAGATGTTTTAAGTGTTGAAGTAGTTTTCTAATTAATATTTATGTTTACTGCTTATTGAATTTTTAGGTGTTTATTATCAGGTGTACAATTTGTTACGTAATTTTAAACATAAAGATCGCAATTTGCTGGCAAGATAGAGGTTATGTAGATTGTTATTATATTTTTGGAAAAGGACGTTAACATTGTATTAGTAGCTTCTTAAGTAAATAGGTCATAGTTGGTTATCCCATTGGAGTCTCTCTCTTTCTCTTGCATCTGCAGAAATTAATCACAAAACACGTGCGCACGCACACATCTGCATCTTAATACTCAAATAATTACATACGGACACTAATATCAATACCAATGCGTTTCGTTGGAACGATTGGGAATGGGATGGGCTCGCACCATACACACACATACGAACACACCTTACGTTCACATACACATAACGACCAGCAACAAAACAGACGTCACAGGGCCCGCACAGAGCTGTTTGTGATCGCAATTTATTTGCACGCGTTCTTCTTAAATGGAAATATTGTTTTAATAATTGCATTATTTTTAACAATAACATAGTGCATTAAAATGTCAATAAACGTTTGTGATTGCTGGCACTAATTAAATATGGATATGTAATTGCCGCATAGCGAAAATAAACTTAGTGTGTAAAATGTTTTAGTTGCCGCTGGTGCGCGTGTGTGTGTAAGCGTAAGCGTGGGCAATTCAAAGGCGCTTAAATAACACCAGTGGATTGTTCGCTGCTCATTGGGATTTACCGTTTTTTGTGTGCTTTGAAAGTGCGTAAATATTTGTTTGCAAATTCGCTTTACTGTCAGCTATTTCGATAACCAAGTCGCTTGTAGATTTCGATAACGAGGTGATAATAGTGTGTTAAAATATTCAAGTCCTTGGAAGACAATTGGTGTACATAAATTTTTTTTCATTTAAATTTAAGAGATTGTGTGTGAGTGAATAGAACATATAATAATTTTTTGTCCCGTTTTGTATGCGTTCTGTGCATTGTGTGCGAGTGTGTATGAGTGTATTTATTAGATGACAAGTGTTACCCATTTGCGTTAAGAAATTTAGGGTTGTTTAAGGAGAAGCACTTATCTTTTTTAGGCATGTGACTTATTTGAATTGTGACAAAGGGACTTGACACATGTATTATTGGATTTGACGTTAGTTCTTTTTGAAAGTAGAACAACATGGAATTGTTCACTTAAGATTGTACGGATGGAAAACCCTGAAGAAAATGAATGAAATGAGTTTTAAATAACAGTGTGGCCGTATTTTACAATAATTAAAGCAAATCATTGCAAAAGAAAATACATGACTTTTTTTTAAGGTTAGATCAAAAACATTACGGTAGTATAATATGTTTTCAACAGTAACATTAAGGATAATTATTTCTAAAGAATTATAAGTAGAAATTAATGTAGTTAACTTTTATTATAAATGAGGACAGTATTTATACAAATTATTATAATGAATATATTTCTTACTGTTTTAGAATGGCACAAGAACTGCCGCCAATCGTGCTAACGAGCAAAGAGCGGCGGAAATTTCGTCACTTGAGACGAAAATATCCTGTTTCGTTGAAATTCTTGCACAGCAACTGGGATAATGCAAAGCGTTTTATCATCTATGCAATGAATCCACGCTGTGTCCTGCGCAAATATGCCTGGCGTAAGCGACATAATCGGGTCGTAATCATTCAACGAACTCGTTTGCTGCTCTTCGATCCGCGTCTGGTGCATATGATTAGGAAGCGCAAGGCGCACGTAAAGCAATGGTCATCGAGCCTTGTGGCGTACTACAAGAAGATGGGTCGCATATCAGAGTACGAGGAGACGGAACTGTACGGGGAAGAGCTGTCCAAGCAGATGAAAGAACAATTGGAACTGCTGAAGAGCGGCAAGCGAGGACTCTCCTTGATCGAGGATGCTAATAAGAACTTGGAACTGCGTCAGGTCAAACAAGAAGAGAAAAAGGGATCGGTAGAGACAAAAGATGAAGAACAGAAAGTTGAAGAGCAGCTGGAAGAAAATGAGGAGAGTAGCGCCAAAAGTTGCCAAATTAAAGAAGAGGACAAAGAAGAAGAACATGATAAAGTAGAAGAGCTTTCTCTAACATCTGCAAAAAAACTTGATCCAAAATCTTCCAAAGATCTTGAAGAAGCGATGACTCCAAATTCTTCCGAACAGCTCACAGTCAAATCTCTGGAAATACTCACTATGGCAACAACTGAAGATAGTGCTCCAGAAGTGCCGGCTTCAAAATCAAAAACATTGATCTGTGCAAAATCTCAAGAAGCGCCAACAAACGCTGGCTTCCGTTCCAATAGTCCTGCAAAAATAACTGAAAAAACCGGAGGAAGCAAATTCTTAGACATGCTCATGAATAAAGTGCGCGTCAAGAGCTTTGCCAAAGAGTTCATCACCACGAGTGCAGAATGTAGCACCAGCAAGCAGAGTCAAACGGTAGAATCAAGCAGCGAATTTTGCTATAATGATGAGACCAGCGAAGATTTTGTCGGTTTCGATGAGAGCGCCCATCAGCCGGGCATGCTGCTGACTCCGCTGGTGCCGCAGAGTGGCAAAGCGCTCGAAGGGAATGGGGCCTTTGTCAGCGAGGCACTCGAGGCGTACATGAAGGAGAACAATCTGCGTGAGGATCGTGAACGCCTGCTCGAGCCAATGTATCAGGATGGACGCGTCACGGCGCACAGTGTGCCACCGTACATGGATATGCCGGCGGTGCCGGACAGCTTGCAGCGATTGCGCACCGTTGCCGAGCGACGACAGTATTTGCAGCGCTCCAAGAACCAAAAGATGGCCATCATTAACAACGAGTCGAACATCTACCGGGAGTTGCAGCGTAAGCAGCGCCAGCGCAAGGTGAAAATTCCCGCAATGCAACAGCTGCAATCGTGTAGCAGCCAGATGCCCTTCACCCGCCAGGGCTGGCAGGCGGCCAGTTATGTGGCGACGGAGCATGATAAGTATTACTATCAGGTCATACGCATGGATGGGCAAATGGTGCGTCTGCACGGTAGCCAGGGCAACAATGTGCGAAGAGAAAAGCAATCGCATCACAATCAGTTGACCGCTAAGGAGTTGGTCAATCTGAAATGCCATAGCAATTGCCGGGATGCATTGCTGCGGAACGATGTGCAGATCTTGAATACGCGAAAGGTTGATACAAAGAAACTGCAGAAGCTTAACCAATACCCGCTGCCGGCCATCTTTCGACCGTGTCCCCTGTCACAGAAGCCATTCCAAAAGCCGCTGGATGATGATACGGCTGCTCTGCTGTTAGCTGGTGGGAGCATGGCTATTGTCAGTATGCCCACAGTTCAACTCGATGTTAAACCACAGATGGGTCGCCCCCTGGACGAGATAGCCAAGCGTTATCTACAATATATCCTACCACATCACGACATTACCCGCGAGTGGGCCGAGTTCAGTGTGTCCACGTTGCAGGATTCGCCGAATAGTATGCGCGAAGCAGAGGCACAGGCGGCGACAATGTCGAATGCCGGGCGCCGGAAGAGCTTCACGTTTGTGATACCATATCTTAATGATCGCAATCATATCCTGGTGCGTCGCGTTGTCGATCGCTCCGAGCAGTTGGACGAGAGCTTCACGGCCGGCAAATCCGTGGAGAATCTGAGAGAATTAGAGTTCCGCAAGCACTTGCCTGCCAAATGCGATGCAATTGCCTTGGATTGTGCGGATGTGATTAATGACATGATCAATACGGTCGCAATCAGTTGCAGCGAGAACTCATTCATCGGCATTGATCCCGATGCAGTGAGTGCTGTCAAGTCAGAACCGGCTGATGGCGATATGCTTGCCATCAAATCGATTCGCAAAGGGCTTGCAACAAAGCAGCAACAACAACAGCAGCGTCGATCCAACAACAACGGCAACAACAACAGCAACAATAGCAGACAGCTGCGTTTGACCAAAGAACTGAGGCGTCTCAATGCCACCATTATCGATGCGGCTGCCATTGCCAAGGATGGTGAGTAGTAAATATTAATAAATAAATATTAGTAGTATCAACAATTGTTACATTTAAGTAATTTTTATTGTTTATTTGTTTCTTAACTAATTAATTCATCGATGGACACAGCAAATAAACCGTGCATCAAGGATTACTGTCAGCTGGGCTGCGTCTGCGAGAGTCTGGCCGGAACGAAGCATACCCGCGAGCATTGTGGACGCGCTGAATGTGTCCTCGAATGCAGCTGCACAGGAGCCGAACTAACGCGCGTTATGCGCGTCGAAACCGATGTAAGTAGATATAATATTTAAACTCACAGCTAAGCTCACTATTCATGCATCCATCTCCTTTCACAGGGTCGGGGTATATCCAATGAGGATGCGTTCAATTTGCGTCGCCAGGCAACAGCGCGTCTGGCCAAAATGGAAAAGGATTTCACCTCGACGCTGGTGTTGACCGACAACGAGACGCTGCTCATTAATGAGACACAGTGCGATAAGAAGCGACGCTGCACCAAAGCGCCCAAACGATACGAGGACTTTGACGACACACTAGAGGACGATGATGAGCCGTACGTACGTTCCACCAGATCAGCCAAGCGTGAGGCGAGCCTTAGGCGCAGCAACGAAAGTTTCAAACTGTCGACACCCCCACCACAGTTGCTGGCCAAACCCCCCTGCATTGTAAAGGATGTCGACTACATGAAGCTGCGCCATTGTCGGGTCGGATTGCGTCGTCTGCCCGATATGGCCAATCTGGCCACGTTCTGCATGACCCATCAGCTGTACAAATGCTTCTGTGGCGGCCTCTCCCAAGAGGGCACACCAATTGTCATTGACAAGGAGGAAGCTAAGCTACCCGTGCCGCACTATGTGCCCGGATTGGCGACACGCGCTCACTACAGCTTCGAGCGGGCACAGGAGACACCGCCACCGACGCTCAGCAAGAAGCGCAAGAAGCAACAACAAACAAAAACGACAGCTGCAAAACCGTCCAAGCCGCTATTGCCACCGAAACGTCCAACGAGGTCACCGACGCCACCAGAACAGCCAGCTGAAGCTGTGGCACCCAAGGCGACGCAGGTAATACCTGTTGTGCCCGGGCAATTATCGATCAACGCTGAACTGGAGATTATTCTCGGCTATTATCGTTGCCGGCCCGACGTGTGCCGTCGCGTTGTAGTTGTACCCAAGGACGGTTATTTACGCTCAAATCGGCGACACAGGGAGCGAGTTCGTGCGGAGATCGCCAAGGCGGAAACGCCACGCACTCAGAATCTGCTAGACAAGCGCATCCAAGGCGCAGTGCGCTTCTATCGCAACGAACTGGATAATCAGCGGCTCAAGGAGAAGCAGATATCGCAAAAGCAACAGAAGCAGCTTGCCTTGGAGCCAACTGTGATTGTGGTGCACGACGATTCCGATGACAGTGATACCTCCATTTTGTCGACGTGCAAGAGGAGCGCAGAGATGACGGAGGAGCCGAATAACTGCCTGGAGGAGCAGCCCCAGTCATCCAAGCGAAGGAAGCAGGAGCCCAAGGAGATGACAGTGAAAAATCCAACGCCTCCCATTACATTTGTACCAATTGTACCCAAGTCAGCACCATCCGCGGATGAGCTGCCTCCAATCCCACCTCAGCTGTTTCCAACGCACGAAAATATGGAAATACAAATGCCCAAAATCTCCGCTTGCTATTCGCTGTATAACAATGCTGCCATCGAAGTGTCCCAGAGTGCCATCGTCAACCATACCAATGACACTGCTGCGGGCCCATCTAACTGTGATCAGAATACCGTCGGTGAAGATTCGCTATTTCGCTCCTCCTATAATGATGTCATCAAGAAGATGAACACGTTAGTTTGCAAGAAAATGCAGGACATCGATTTGGCTCTGAAGCGTGAAAGTAAAATAATACCACCACCCAATGACGAGATACTCTGCATCATTAAATGGACCAACTTTCTGGGTGCCTTCGAGTCCACCTACGTCTTCATTTGGATTGTGCAAATGAAGAATCACAGCTTCCTGGCTGCGACTATAACGAACATGATGCCCGCCATCGTTGGTGCAACTGCTGTTGTCAACGCACGCTTTGCACCGGATCCAAGTGCGTTGCCGTTGATGGCCCAGATGCTGCTGGAGGGTGAACGGAATGGGAACACCTCTCGGCTGGCTGTCGTCATGCAGGGCACACAAAATTATTGGCTGGTCAGGGGTTTTCTGCGCTACGTTGAGGACAGTACGTGCACGAAACCAACGCCACAAACTCATCCCTGTCTTACCAGGAAAATCAATATTCTGTGCACGCTAATGGTTAACCAAAAATTTAAGGACAAAAGACGTCAACTCGAAACAGAAGCCCTAGCAATAGCAGATGCACCAGCCACAACAACAACAACAACGGCAATGGCAACAGCAACAGTTTCCACAGCTCCTGCTGCTGCCTTGTCGCCTACTACGCCATCTACAGCGGAGCATGTGCGACGGATCCCAATCAATATATGCAGCAATGTTGAGATCCGTAAAGTGACACAAACGGATGTGCCGGAAATGCAAATTCCAGAATTTCAAGCGCATGATCATCGCTGGCTTGTGCTCAATTTGTATGACGATTTCTCGCACATCTTTGTCCCGTTATTCAGGGACATGATCTCACTGGATCGCATACACAATGTGATGCACGTGGCGCACGAGAACCGCAAGGTGGTCAAGCTGCAATTCTTTCAGAATGCCCCATACGATGCCTTCGTTACGCCATTGTCCAACCGGAAAATCTACTTTGGACCACTTCGCTTGCATATGCAGCCACCGGTGCTGGTCCTGCTCCAGAGCGTCGATGGCAAGATGATGTTGCGCGAGGTGTATCAAAGGGATCACAATATTTGTGTGCAACCAGAAAAACGCACCATCGCCTTCTGGTTGATTCAGATTAACAAACAGGTGCACTTCGATATTGAGATGTGTGAAAAGGGCAGCTTGGCAATGGTGTCGACCAACTCCAGGCAGACATTAAACATCAATGCCGCCATGGAAGACTATGATGATGACGACGATTGTATTATTATAGAAAGTGATGGGGAGGGTGCGCGGATGGTGGAGGAGGAAGACGATGACGATGAGGATGAGCAGCAGGAGCAAACGACAAAGATGGTGGTGGAGCCAATTCAAAAGCAGGAGACGTCTGCTAATAGCGCACAACTTCGATCGCATTTCACCATTCATGCAGCGTCCAACAATGGTGGCGCCCTACAAATACCATCCACTGCTACAAGTTCCTCCAACTCGTCTACCAGTGCAGAGCTGAAAATGAGCGGCTTTTTGCCCTTCATTTCTAATATTCCTGCTGTGGATGGCATTGCACCTGCCACACAATTTCTCACGCCCCAAGTCCAGGTCACTCAGACCGCAGTGCCATCTTTTCTGCCAAGCGTTGACAGTGAGCCGCCATCAGCTAAAATCAGTCGCATCTCTGTGAAGCGTTGTGTGGACGCCATAGAGACGCCATCGCCATCGCAATTGTCATCGAAAATTGACAATTCGCAGCAACAGTTAGTCAGCGGTGGAAATAAAAACTTACAAATCGGCGGTGGCAACCGAGGAGTTACCATCACCAAGCTCCAAACCACAAATCAGTTAATTAAGCTTGCAGCTGCTGCTACGTCTACAGTTCCTGCTTCGGTGGAACCCATTCGAATAGGCCGCAAACGCAAGTTACCACCAATCGCTGCAGCATGTAGCATGTCTGCTGAGTCCATGTTGGAGCAAATTGATATGCCCAGTTTGGGCAAATTGGAGTCGCTGCTGATGCATCCGTTAGAACCAACACCAGAAACAGCGGCAGCAGCAGCAACAGGAGCAGCAGCAGCAACAGGAGCAGCAGCAGCAGCAACCACTTCACAACAGTCAAAGACTCAAATGCGAACAGCAACAGCATCAACAGGAGCAGGAGCAGCAACAGCAACAGTAGGAGTTGCAGCAACAGGATTAGTAGCAGCCGCAACCGCATCGCAACAGTCAAAGTCTCAAATGCCAACAACAGCAACAGCAGCAACAGGAGCAGCAGCAGCAGCAGCAACAGTTGGAGTTGCAGCAACAGGATTAGTAGCAGCCGCAACCACATCGCAACAGTCAAAGACTCGAATGCCGGCAACAGCAGCAGCAACATCTGCTCCGCGCTCGAATGTTCAGTTCCCTCCAGCAGTCATAGAAAAGTTGAAGAAGGAACTCAAAGCAGCACAGAAGTCCAGGGCTGAGCATGCTGCGAAAATGGCCAAGATTCAAAAAGCAAATATTCAAGCTGCAGCAACAGCAGTTGCACAACAGCCCCTGAATCAATTACCAGCATCAGTTGCCCAGTCATCAAAAATGCAGTTGTCAGCGGGCGGAGCGGCACAGTCCAAGATACAATCTGCAGCAACAGCAGCAGCACGTGCAAAGGTTCAATCTCAAGCAGCACAGTCAAAGATTCAGTCACTAGCAGCAGGAGTTGCACAGACCAAGATTCAATCGCCAGCATCAGAAGAATTAACACAGTCCAAGGTTAAATCACAGGCACAACAGCCAAAGAATCAAAAGGTAGCCGGACGCAATTCGCTGACAAGCAAAATGCCCGTTTTCATTTTGCCACGACCGACGCAGCCAGCAGCCAAGTCGCCGCCCACTGCTGAGCATGTTGAGCAGGAAGAGCAGGAAGATCTGGCGACAAAATTGATTCTCTGGCCCCGGCCAATCGACCCAAATCAGAGCCGAACTGGTTTCATTGTGGCCAGTGGCCTGCCGCGCTATCGTGCCAAAGTAGTGGATGATAAGTTTGTTGTCAGGTTGCCCGAGGAGGGTATCTGCTCCTTTAAGAGCATTGAGAAGGCCGGCGCCTTTCTTAATCGGTAAGTGCTTAAGCAAATTGTATGCCTAAAATCAGCTAACAATTAACTATTTTTTGTATTTCAGCTTTTTGTCGCATGAGGTGCATTTAAAGATACTTTTGCCAGCTGAATGGAAATTTATACCCACTACCAATAACAGTCCCATTGTTATCGAAGATTAAATCTCAGTGTCTATATAATTAAAACCGAAAATCTCAAATCAAAAAACACCCGCGCATATAATATACATATATATATATATATATATAGCTGTAATGCATATGAAATATGTTAGAATTAGATTAATAATTTATGTAAAACTTAATCAATTATTTAGTTTGTTTAATTATGAAATATGTGAATGGTTTTTGTTGTCGACCAAGAGTGAGAACATGCCACAAAAATAAACAAAACAAGAAAAACTCAATTCCAAACGTATCGTTTCTTTCCTCTCTTTGTTCCATAATTCCATTTCGTTTCAGCTCAACGGCAGCAGCACAGCTGATTGCAGCGGCCAGTTCTCGTCGTGTTGTGTGCTGCTCAGTAAGAGCGTGTGCGTTTTAAGGAGGCAAATGCACAGCAAATCTAAAAGTAAATAAGACATAATTCTCGTGCACCGATTGTTGTTTATAAATTTAAGCACACCGAAAAAGCTGCGATAAAAGCCTGATAAGCAACCAAAAATTGGCAACAAAACGATCCAAGGTTAGTCATTGGAAGTACACGGCTAAGAATACACACACATATGTATTTACTTTAGAGATGAGCGATCTTTCGCGCGGCAATTTTTTTTTTTTGAAAACTTGTTCGTGCTAATTGGTAATTTTATAATTAATAGATTTTTTTTTAAATATTTTATTTTTTACATAACGAGTTTTTTTTTATTTATTTGTTTTATTTTATTTTTTTTTTTTAAATTTTCTGCATTTGTTTAAGTTCAGAAAAAATCGCTCATCTCTAGATATATGTAAATAGCAAAATCGGAATTATAAAAACTATATTCTTAATTCCTCAATTTAGTTACGAAGTGCAACTTACGCCGAGCACACGAATTAAATATCAGCTGGAATATGAGTGGAGACCGAACAAGTGGACTTTGTAAGGATGTGGATCGCGTAGGCTATGTGCGTATTCAGGACATTCCGTCACTGAATCAGGATCACTGTAAAATACGTGATCCGCAAAAGGTGGAGCGAATAATTAATGAATTTGTTTGTGGCGGACCGGAACGTATGCAAATTGTATCCGATTTTGATTATACGATAACCAAGCAGCGAACGGATGATGGCATCGCAGTGCTCTCCAGTTTTGGCATCTTTAATGCATGCAAATCTCTGCCGGCGTACTTCAAGGAGGAATCGGACAAATTGTTTCACAAATATCGACCCATCGAAATCGATCCACATATGCCCATTTCGGAAAAGGTGCAGTACATGATAGAATGGTGGACGAAATCAGGTCAACTGGCTAGCGGATTCCCCTTCGATCAGGCCGAAATAGATCACATGGCTGGCCAATTCAAAAATGCGCTACGTGACCGAACGCAAGAGCTTTTTGAGTCTCTACGCCAATTAGAAATTCCGGTGCTTGTGTTGTCTGCCGGCCTCGGCAACTCGGTTGTGTCAGTGCTGCAACAGGCGGATATTCTATTTCCCAATGTCAAGGTCATATCGAACTTTCTGCAAATTCGCGATGGTATCTTAGATGGCTTCCAGGAGCCCATGATTCATACGTTCAACAAGAATGAAACTGCTTTGGATGGCAGTGAATATTATGATTTGGTGCACACACGTGATCACATCATTGTTATGGGTGATTCTCTCGGCGATGCGGATATGGCTGCTGGTGTGCCAGCCTCTTCGCACATTCTGAAAATTGGTTTTCTCTTCGAACATGTGGAGGCGAATATGGATAAGTATATGGACACGTTCGACATTGTACTTGTGGATGATCAGACTATGGATGTGCCGAGAGCACTGCTCGCTTTGATCGATAAAAGTCATCAACTACGCCATCCACACGTCACAGCCAATGGCGCAGCTGTCCAGCTGAGTGCACTTTAAGTTTTCATCGGTATTTCGGAATACGTTTCTTAAAATTGTTACAGTGTTAATTGATCTGAAAGCAAACAACAGAAGCTACTAATTAGATGGTTTAGATTTAAGCGATGAAGAATGACAATAACTCATATTGCACATTAGTATTTATGTATGTACATTTCTCATAATAAAATGACATTTGCATAAAAATATTTGTTTTATCTGATTAATTTCATGGGGATTGTAAAAAACAAACTCATTTTTTATTTGTAGTTACTCATCTATTATACTTCCGGGCTGATCAGCTGATCTGAGTGGATGACAGCTGATTAGCAAACTAACAAGTATACATTTGCAGAGCGTTTAAATATATGTATGGAATGTGACGCATCAATACCAATATATATATATATATAATTATAGATCCTTTGCGCAAAAGTTTCAATAAAACATAAACAACAATTCAAGATAAAATCGCTAATTATATTTACATCCAATAAATCATATTTTTATTTTCTTTATGATATATAAGTAAACACTTATATATATATACGACTCATCGGTAAACTTTTAAAAATAATATTGAGTAATGTAATAAAATTAAAATGTGATAATTAAAAATAAAATGCATTTAACAATCAAATATAACGTGATCTGTGGCTCGCTGATATTTAACAACACTGGCATACTGTAAAGTGCTGGACAGCGACAGAACAGCTGGCACATTTGTCGTTAATTAGCGCTTTTGTGTAACACAGTGAAAATATACAAATCATTCGTATTAGCAGTGTTTTTTTTTTGGTTCTTCTATACGCAACCCGAAAAATTAACATAGTCAAGTGAAAAGAGTGTATTACATGTTGAAATTCAAACAAGCAATACACAAACAGCTGTTATTGGTTATTGCACGAAGACAGCGTCAATTTCCCCATCAGGCCAACATACAAATTATGTGTTGAGCTGAGCGCAATTGATGATCAGCTGGTGGATATTACAACAATAACAGTAATAGCAGCAGCAGCAGCACCAACTGCAGAGTCATGTTTGGCTTCGATGGCGAGTATCGGCGCCGTCCGGTGCAAAGTCTGGGTGGCTCCTCACAGACATGCGACCGAGACACGGCCATACGGAAGGCGGCCCTGGAGCGCCAAAAGCGCAACGATCTGCGACAGAAGGCGAACGGTGCTATTGTCCTGCAATCCTATGCCCGCTCCTTCATCCATCGCCAGCGACGCAAGCGCGCCGAACGCGAAGCTTTCGATTCCTATTTGCATGCTTATCGGGATCGTGTTACCGAGGATGAGAGCTTATGCTTTCTGCTGCGCCGCTTAAGCTTTTTCTACAGCATCCGAGTGCAAAAGGATAGCGAGCGACTGGTGCGCAGGAGCTGATACATACGTAAACACATACATATATATACTAATTAGGCTCTTTTTTTTAGATTGAGATCTGCCAACAGATCCTGCGCAATCCTGTACGGCTATTGCAGCATTCGGCGCACGATGCGGTTTGGTTGCTGCGCGTCTGCAATCTGCTGGATGCGTGCCTGGTGCAGTTGACGCTCCCACATTGCGCCCAGGCCATACCGTTGCGCATGCTGGAGACATTCACCACGGTCGCCGCCGTGGAGCGCTACGTGGAAGATGAGACGCTGCTGTACAAGTATCTGGCGAGTGTGTTCAATTTTCTAATTCAACGCAACTATTTTGTACGTTTGCGCCAGCTGCTCGACGAGAAGTGCCCGCCGCTGGACGGTGAGACACTGGTGGCGCCTAGTCCGTTTGTCGATGCCCTGCTGCAGCTGTTGCTGCGTCCGTTGACGGTGGCAAGTCGTCTTCCTGGTGGCGAGCATTCCCAACTCTTCTGTCGCAAGTTCATTAGCGACATCTTGGCCATGCCTCATACGGATCCAATGCGCTACTTTGTGCTTCCTTGTTTGGCTGAGAGTGCTGAGTTTCCCTTCTCGTTGCTGATGCACTCGCTGCACGATCTGCTTGAGCTGAGCGCCGCGACGAGCCCTGTTGACCCTGCTGCCTCAGATGATGGCGAACGCAATTCAGTGTTCTATGGCGTCCCTCAGTCCGTCGATTTGAAGCAATCTAAACCACAGTCACGTGAGCTTTTCAGCTCGTTTTTGCTCAACTCGCTAATGGTGCTAGATCGCCGGCAACTGGGTGAGTAGCATTGAGTATACTATTTACATATCTGTCTAATCTGTTGCACACTCTCCCTGCTGGCAGCCACATTGGAGGAGAGCAAACTGCTGATTGTCTATGTGCGCGTAATTGCCCAAATGATGCCGAACATTTTGCAGCTGCCAAAATCAACGCTGCGCACGCATGCAACACCACATCACCGCCACACAGACTCCGATGATGAGGACGATACGGATGAATCCGATGAGGAGGGCGGAGATCAGCCAACGACACGCCAACTCGACTATGATATGGAGCAATCCTGTCGGACCACCGCCGAACTGAGCAACAAGGAGCGCAATTGCCTACTGGAATCGATAGCCATACTAAACGAAACGCAGCGCGTGGATTTCATTGTGCAGCAAATTGAGCCGCACATCGAGCACAGTCAGGTGATCTATGCGCTCTGTGAGATCTGTCATAATCTGATGATATACAATAAGCATGCGGTCTACGAATATAAGTGCGTCTCCATTTTTTATATGTTTCTCCAAAACGCTTATAATGTCAATTTTATCTTGATCTATTTAGACTGCTTTACACATTGGCCTTTACGCCAAAGTTTATACGCGCCGTTTGGTTCAAGCTGGCCGCCGAGTCCACGCAGCTCGGTTTCTCAGCGCCGCTCACACTTATCTCTAAGGGTGTTGTGCGTGAGTATAAAAAAGCCACTTAAATTAAATAGATTTTTATGTTGAGTTGCGCCATTTGTAAACACTTTTTCATTCCCAATCCCAATTGCTTTCAGCAGCCAAGCAGCAGGGCGTGGATCGTACTATACCTTTGCTGGCCACGTTTTGTATGCTCTTTGGACGCCTGTTGCCCACGCTGCACGATGTGGAGTTCGTGGAGAATAAGCTGTTGGTGACGCCAGCCTTGCAACATGTGCGTCTGATGCCATTTTCTATTGCGGAAATTGTGCAAATGTCCAAGACGTTGAAGGACATTAGTCTCGGCCTCGTTGAGCTGGCGTTCCGTAGTGTGCTTGGACACACGGATGCCGATGACAAGAAGCTGCGTCATCAGAAGCAAATCTGGGCCAATCTGTTAAATGTGGTGGTATTCGTGCTCAATCAGATACATACGCGTGATCTGCGACTGGGCTTTTGTCCAGAGGCACATTGGACCGTGTCCCGCTTGGATTTGCCGCTCGATAGGCCAACAGATCTGCCCTTGACACACAGCAGTCGCATGCGCGGCATACGACCATTTCAGCCTATACGGGACTTTACGCGTGAGGATTTTGAGAACGGGCCGCCCATGTCAACTAAGCAGAAACGATCCATTACCATCCTACGCGAAATACCCTTTGTGGTCGCATTCAATAAGCGTGTGAGCATACTCCAGGGCCTGGTAGCGGCCAACAAGATGCGTGTGCAGGGACATCTGCAGGCCTTTCTCCAGGGCCCCTCTATTATGATAACGGTGCGTCGTTCGCATCTCTACGAGGATGCCTACGACAAACTACGTCCCGAGAATGGTGTGTTGAGCTGCCTATTAAATTGTTTGTGTTTGTTTTATTAATTTCTTTTTCAATTAACAGAGCCGGACTTGCGTTTAAAGTTTCGCATACAGTTTGTCTCCTCGCTGGGATTGGATGAGGCGGGCATCGATGGTGGCGGTGTTTTTCGTGAATTTCTATCGGAGCTCATTAAAACCGCCTTTGATCCCAATCGTGGCTTCTTTATGTAAGTGCACCAATCATTTCTATCATTAAATAACCACTGTTAATTTCACTCCAACCTCTCGTGCAGGGTGACAACGGACAACAAATTGTATCCCAATCCCAATGTTGCGGATCTGTTTAGCGACTTTGAGAAGCATTACTATTTCATTGGTCGCATTTTGGGCAAAGCAATTTATGAGAATCTGTTGGTCGAGCTGCCGTTGGCCGAGTTCTTCTTAACCAAATTGGCTGGCAAATATTCCGATGTGGACATCCATCAGTTGGCCTCACTCGATCCAGAGTTATATCGAAATTTGTTATATCTCAAGGACTACACAGGCGATGTGAGTGAATTGAATTTGGATTTTACGGTCGCCAGCAGCTCGCTGGGACAGACACAGGTGGTGGAATTGAAGCCACAGGGCCAGAGCACGCCGGTCACCAACTCGAATCGCATTGAGTATCTGCAGCTGATAGCCAACTACAAGCTAAATGTGCAGATCAAACGGCACTGCAAAGCCTTCCGCAAGGGACTGTCCAATGTGCTGCCCATCGAGTGGCTTTACATGTTCAGCAACAAGGAGCTGCAGATACTCATCTCTGGCGCAGAGATACCCATCGATTTGGAGGATTTGAAAAAGCACTGCAAATATGGCGGCGAATATACGCCCGAGCATCCCTCAATCGTTGCGTTCTGGGCGGCAGTGGAGGGTTTCAATGATCTGCAACGACGCCAGCTGCTCAAATTTGTCACCAGCTGCTCGCGTCCACCGTTGCTGGGCTTTAAGGTTGGTCGCATTCGTGGATTAGTAATATGTTAATTATAAAATAATTATATATATGTATTTGCAGGACTTGGATCCGCCGTTCTTCATACAGAATGCTGGCGACATGGAGCGCCTGCCAACGGCCAGCACCTGCACTAATCTATTGAAGCTGCCGCCCTTCAATACCATTGAGCAGATGCGCGAAAAGTTGCTATATGCCATACAGGCTGGTGTCGGTTTCGAACTTAGCTAAAATGTATACCGCTCACTCTCACACTCTACACACACATATACACACACACTAACACACACACACTAACATACACACACATATCGAAAGCTATAAGACCCCAAACCGACACCATCTCGGGATCGCCTAATCCAGCAGCAGCTGGTCAAGCACCAAATTCCACTTCATTTAGAGTTGTACATTATAATTAACGTACTAATTAATTGTCTATTGTAAATGTATGGAAGCTTGTGAGGTATGTTTTTTTCCAAGTTTTTCTTTTTAGTTAATTTCTTGTGTTTTCCTTCGTATTACACAATATAAATGTAAAAAAAAATCAACAAAATTGTATTTTGCGTACAAATCTTTTAGCATTAAAAGTGAGAAATCCGTTTAAATTTATAACCCATTTGGCTGCCAGGTTATTCATGAGTGTGTATTTAAGTGTGTGTGTGTGTGTGTGTATGCGAGTGTGTACACTGTGCTATTTCCGTTTCATTGCAACACAAAGCATGCGGAAGTGCATGCAAATGCACACAAGAGTTGAACAAGAGGTGCCAGAGTCCTGCTGCTGTCCAGTGTCCTTGAGTTGATTTAACGACGACTGCTAGTTGAATTTGTATTTGATTACAAAACTATATTTAACTTACTTTTTGTATTGCAAAAAGTGTTGAATCTTACGCAAAAATATTTCCATTTACATAAAAAATAATTTATCTAAGCATAAATCTTTATTTTGCTTACAAAAAAAAAAAGAGAACCAACTACATATTCCTTGATTATAATTGAATTAATAATGAAGTTAACTGAATCAGAATATTTTAAAGATAAATGAGAAAAATATTAAGTGTTTCGACCACTTAAACAATGAGGCTTTAGTCTCTAGAATTTAATAGAAATATCTCCACTTTTCCCCTTTAAATGAATTAAATATTATTCGCGAGTTCAATTTGGGAACTTTATGTATTAAATTGTTTTAAATTAATCGGAGTGCTTTAGATTTTAAATTCGTATATTTATTTTAAAAGCTTAAATTGCTTAATTAACTTCCAAACTTATCCATATTTTTCCCTATTCTCCATTTAATTGGCTGTTTTCGTTGGCATGTTGCATGATGCGCGCGTAGATAATCTGTGGCGCTGTTGTTGCAAAGAGGAAGTCAATGTGATTGTAGCCTTGCACCTGATAGAGCTTAATGTGACTGTTTTTCAACTCGCGGACCAGTCGCTGCACATCCTCGAGACTGGACAATGCATCCCGATTGCCACGGAAAATCATCAAATTGAGTCGCACATTCTGCAATTGATAGGCAGGCGGCGTTGGTTGCCCGTAGTGCTGGTAGTTTAATCGGGCTGAGCTGTAGTCATACTGCTGGAATTTACCTGGAGAGAGAGGTGGAGAAAGAGTGGGGTAGCTTTGGAGCTGCAACTGACAGTTTCGACCAGCAGCAGATCCTGTCAGCTATGCATGAATTTTGCATTGTCTTACCGCTGTTGATGAGTTGACCAAAGTGCAGCAGTTGGCCACGAGAGAGGCCCGCCGGTGTCGTCTCCAGAATACGTTGCAATATTCTCTGCAATAAGGCAAAAATTTTCAATTGATGATGGAGACTCAAAAGCCAAGGGCCAAAATCATTCAAATTTACGACCAGCGCCGCCCCCCAAACCAGCCACCAAAACTGACTGTCGGCTTCTTTGTGTGTGTTTGAAAAGCTGCTATTTCCGTTTCAGAATGACACAAAGCACACGGAAGTGTATGCACAACACAAACACACACACACACACACACACACTCACACACTCGACCTGTGACACATGTGTCCAGTTTATAACCCACTCCTTGACCTGAATTGACTTAGCGACTTATTGTTAAAGTTTTTTCATCCGATTTTGAAACGATTATACAGATTAAGGCTTTAAGCCAAGTTAAAAGATTGAGTGCCTATTAAACTAACTTGCAGCAAATGTTAAATTAATATTATAAATCAGCAAGAAGATTACAGTTTAGACAGCTAAACGATATTTAAATGGAATTAAATAGTTAGATTATTTTTTTAAAATTCTTTTGCTTGCTTTAGAGTAGGGTTGAAACTAGAATAAATTTTAAACAAAAAAAATTGGCTAATATTGGTAATATATAATATATATTATGGGATTGAAGATAGGTAACAAACTTTTTGGCAAAATAATATTTTTTTTTACGCTGATTTAACATAAGCAAGCGATTTTTTGAAGAATATTTTTAAAGCACTGCAATATTTTTTTATTATTATTATAAATTTTTGTTCTGAATAATCCCCAAAAATTAAATGTGACAAACTAACTTAAACAGAAAATCTCAATTTTTTATTTGGTTAGATTGTTTTGAGGTTTATTCAGATTGGTGATGGGTGTGTCTCACGTCCTGCGGCGACATGTTTGGTTTTGTTTTGAAGCTTATTTGATTTTCCGGTTGTCCGCTGCATTTCAAATCATTCTTTTTACCACATTTTTTTTTTCTTTTTTTCTATTTGACTCTTTTTTATTTTGCTGGCTTCTTTTCAATTGCTGGAAAGTTGTGGCAAATAGTTTTGTGTATCGCTTCAGAGCCAGCAGCTTGTTTGCTTTAGTAGAGTTCTTCAATGTGTGGTATTTGTTTCATTTTTAGTGGGCGTGTTGTTGTTGTTGCTGCTGCTGCTGCTTGTTGCTGCCACAAATCATGCTTCACGCACTGCAGTTGCACAGTGTGTTGAACTTTATGTGGCGTAAAGTTAAAAGATGCGGCCCAAAGGGAATACAGCTCTCTCAGCTAAATATGCACAAATATTTATTTGCGCGGGCAGCAAGCATGGGTAGACGGGAGAGGGGAGGGGGCATGCTTGGCAGTTGTCACAGTGGCAGTGCGCCCCCCCTCTTGCTGCTATAGGTAAGTCATCGCCTTGCGCTATTTGCTTAGCAATTTTGGTGCCTGAACGGAGTCGAGAGCTGCCTCAGTTGTCGTCGTCGTCTACGTTGCTGTTTGCTCGGCTGCTTGTTTGTTGACATTTTTTATGGGAGCCATGACGATCCCAGAGATACGACACGCGATTGCACTTTGCTCTGTGGCGAGGCGAGGAGCTCTGTTGTTGACTCGACTTTAAATTCGAGCTGTGAGATTTTTCATTTTACTCTCTTTGTTTTATTGACGTGCAGAGTTCAATTTGGCACTTTTGATTGCTGATTTCTAGCATATTGTATGAAAGTAAATTCTATGGGAATAACTTAAAAGTTGCTTTAAAAGTTAAATCTTGATAAAGGCCGTCAAACCGTATCAAATTTCCGTTGCTTTAAAAGTGCTGTTATAATTTATGGATTAGTTACAAATTATTTTCGCTAATTGGTTCCGTTATTGATAATATAAATTTATTGGTTCCTTGATTTTCGAAACACCAATACTAAAGCTCTTTTTTATTTTTAGACTTTCTTAAACATAGATTCTTTTAGTTTTTTATTCAAACCTTATTTTAACTTCGTGAATTTTTCCAATAATTTTATTGGAAAATTGTAAAAACAATGCAAAGACTTTTGTTACGGCAAAAGTTCTTCAAGAAATTCATATTTCGCTCGAGCTGCTAGCAATTCATTCACTTGGCCCAATGTGGAATAACTCAATTTTACACAGAACCAGTTGAGGTATAAACCAAAGTTTTTGGCCGCACTACAAAAGAGATTCGAAAACTATCTATTGCCTGTCAAACTTTTTGCACCTCTATCGGGGCAGCTATAAAATAAAAACAACTGTTACAGCTGCTCTTGCCACACACACACTCACACACATGTTGTCTTACAGCTTACATTTTGGTATTTCGTGGTTATTTTTTTTTTTTCTTTTTTAGTGTTTGCCAAAGCCAATTGCCAGGACCCTTAGCGTAATAACTAACAAGCACTTGGCGCCAGCCTTCTCGTTTGCTTTGTGCAACGGCTAAGCCTTTTGAGCACGCGCCCCAACAACGACGCACAGATAAGCCATAAAGTTTTGCAAAAATAACACGAGCGCGATTTATTTGCCATATTTCATGGCAAAACAAAATTTAAATGCGCCGTATGCGCAAAAAAAACAAAAAGTGTTTAAGGCAACGTGGCGTATACGTAATGTGTGTTGTATAGTTAACCGTTAGAGAGCTGTGGCGAGGAGTGTGTGTGTGTGGGTGAGTGTGTGTGGTGGGAGGTAGGGGGTAGGGGGTCAGGGTTCGTGACCAGGCAGCTGGCGCTGCTTGGGCCAACAACCAATGGCAGGACGAGGCAAAAGTTTAGCGCACCTTTTGGTGCACATTACAGCAAAAAATCCAAAGCCATTTATGAGCCTCTCAAATGTAACCGAATACGAAATGCTCTTACTTGACTAAGCCTAAGATAATGCTAGATATATATTGGTATACAGAAAGTATAATTTGCTAAGAGTGTGTAATGAGTTTTGCTAGCAAAAAAGATTTTAATCAACATTCAAAAGATGTTTTTGGCTAACAGATAATAAAATTATAGATAAGAAATATTAATATTAATATTAAATTCCCAAAATGTTACAAACTTAATGCGTCAGCTAAGCAACTTTGTGAAATGTGTCCGAAAAGAAATGTGCTACAATAGTTGGCACAACTGGCAGCATGCTGGGGCAGGCAGCTCGTTTACGCATTTAAATTCAAATAACTTTTATTACTAAAACTAAACCCGACACTTGAATGTGTTTGTCTGTCCATCGTGTGTGTGTGTATGTGTGTGGGTGAGTGTGAGCCTGTGTGTTTGTGTGTTTGTGGCACACTCCTGAGTGCAATAAAAACTTTTGCATACAACGCAACTTTAAGGACGCTTTGTTGGCTAAATTATGGCTGCATATATAATCGTAGTACTCACACGATCCAGCGGATGCTCGCTGAAGCCCACATAGAACGATGTGAGCAGAGTGCAGGGGGCGGCGGTGCGCAGTGCGACGCTACACAGGAGTTGACCACCAATCTGGGCCGCTGACGTCAACGGCTGCAGCTCGTGCAGATCCAATTGGTGTAGCAGCGCCTGCAAGAAATATACAAATGAGCGATAAAATTATACAATCGATTATTATCGATTATACACTGATCGCAAAGTTAGCTTATACTTAACTTTCAGTATTATTGCCATTTAAACTATGAGATTGTTTACAAAGATATTTTTTTCTATATAATTTGTGTTAGTAGTATATAAATATATATAAGTTTATCGATTTCAATTATCGAACTATCAATTATATGTATATATGTCAATTTACCAGTGCCTATAGAGCATGGCAATTAAATCTTAACTTTTTTACTAAAGTACTATACAAAACTTCTGTATCTTTTTATACTTTGAAATTGTCTTAAGTTGTGGGAATTGTCAGATTAATTTTATACATTTAAATAGTGAAAAATAAATAGGTTTATCGATTTAAATTACTATCCGACTAAAATACAAACAGACATTACACAAAATCAATATATTCCTCCTCTTTTAAAATCAGATTATAACTAATAAATCAAAGAGTTACTTTGCAACATAAAGTATACGCACCGGGAGGGCGCGAGGATTCGCTAATAGGCGCAACGGCAGGCTGCTCAAATGTTGCAAGTAGGCAATTGGTGCGAGTAGAGCAACGCTGGCGAATCTCGCATTGAAGGCGGGCTGCTGCGAGAGGAGCACGAGAAGCACAGTGGTGCCCTGTGAGTGGCCCACATAATGGAGTCGCTGCTGACCAGTCACATGTAGCACATGCTCCACCAGGGCTGGCAAATCGTAGACGCCAATTTCGTGCCAGCTAAAATGCCAAAACTCGGGCTGACTGGGCGACAAAGTGCGATGTTGCCGCGATTGAGTTGTGCCCCTCGCATTGGGCAGCCACACATCGAAGCAGTGTGCATGCAACTGAAATGCCAAAGCGCTTGCGCGACCAGCTGCCACAAAATCATCCGCCGAACCGAGTAGTCCATGCATAAGCAGAAAAGGCAGTTTAATGGGGCAATTGTGGTTGCGGGGCGGCGGAATGCGTTGCATTATCAGCCGATAACCATCGACAGTTTCCACATGATGCACTTCACACTCAGCTCCATTTTGTTGCACTGTCTCACATATCGCATCCAAAGCGAACGCATTGTGGCAACTTAGCAGCTGGAGTCCAATGGCAGTAAGTATATAGAATAAGCAAACACGCATTTTGTGGCACCATAAAATATAATATTTAATTTATAAATATTATTCTTGGCCACGTAGTTAATTTTTAATATTATTAACAATTTACTTTTTTATTTATTTCCCTTTTTTTGGTAAGTGGAACTAAATCTGAAAAAATTTCAGCCACATCATTTTTTCTTATTTATTTACATAATACTCGTTATAATTTAAATATATATTTATATTTTTATATTATTTATTTACTTTTATTATTCACCTTTTTATTATTTAGTTAAATATATTTTTTTATAAAAATATAAATTCAATCAAAGATATTTAAGAACCGTTTAAGATGTATTTCGCGACGTTCGAGCTACGACTGTGGCCCAATCGTGAGCTGTTTACAGGTTTTATTAAATGAGGCGTATACATAATGTAAACAGTTAATAGAGAGAGACAGAGTGTGAGAGTGAGAGTGAGAGAGAGAGAGAGCGAGCTAATCGCACACATACTTACATACAGGGCCATCGCTAATGCCATTATAAATAAACAAACATTGAGTTTTGTGTGTTTTGTTATAGCTTTCATTGATCAATCGAATAGGCCTTAACAATGTATTACAGGAGGAACTAATATATTTTATATATGACCCTTTTACCCTTCCGGAGAGTATTGTAATTTCGCCGTTAAGTTTGTAACGCATTTTTGTATAATTAATTGCTTCAAAGCTGGTTGGATTTTTTAGAATATAATTTTTGCATCAATTTCGGGCAAGAACAGTTGCTAAATTTACTTTGCATATAGATTTATATTTTTGAGTATAATTTTGAAATGATTGTTTTAATCGTAGTCCTAGCTTTTAATATATTTTTAATCGACAGCTGAAACCAAACGCAAAAATTTATGGATTTTATAATCGAATCAACTTGGACATACCTAAACTTTTATTCATTCCAGCAACCTTTTTTGGGAGTATAATTTTAATGTGAATATGAAAACAGAATTTGGTATTACAACGAATTTCGTTGAGTATTAGGCCATGTTAGTGTATCAGAGTCGTCTTGTGGGTGGTCAATCAAAATAAAGCAGCTTGTTTATCTAACTTTTGTAACGAGCAACTTGTTAGATTTATGCCAAACACGGCCGACGTGTTAATTGCAGACTCAAACGAATGGTTCAACATAAATAACTCTGCTCGTGGATCAGACTGGCCTCAAACGCGGTGGCCAAAAAACGGTGGCAGCTGGGTGGCATTGTCGGTGATGCGGCCTTGTCGCCCTAATTACCAATATTTACTGCAAAATTTGTGTGTGGTTTAAACTCTAGCTTCACATCTGGCATATAGCGCATATAAATGTTTGTGCGTTGTTATTTTTGTTGTTGTTGTTGCAGTTGTTGCAGAGACTGCACATATTTAACGGCCTATGTGATTTACAATTTGAATTGCGTCTACGTGTTGAAAATGCAATCGTGCTAATTAAAATGACCGCGAGAGGGCGTGTGAAATTATTACATAGCAGCGCCAATATGACGTCGAACTGAACTGTAATAAGAGAGTTTGTCAGAGAGATTGAGAGAGACAGATGAGTTTCAGAAGGGGCGAGGCGCAGGCAACGGCACAGGCACTGGCACCGTTACCAGCACAGTGCGGTCTGGCAGTTGGCAGCATCGCGTTGATCTCTCTCATCACATTCAGTTGGCTAGTTTGAGGGAGTCTCTCTCCCTCTCTACATTGACGTCATCAACACGTTGAGGTGGGTCATTATGCACTGCATTCTGTGCCTCTTTCAGCGCTGCTGTAAATATATTATAAACATGAGGTTTTAATGCAAATCGAATGATAACAGAGACGCTCTCTTTCTATTTGTATAATTATGTGTATGATTGAAAATGTAGCTAATTGCTTGTGGGCGTGATAACAAGGCTTGTGTGAGTCAATTAAGTGCCAATAGCATTTACTATGGCAAACATAGCAATCAAAAATTTCATTTTAATTATTATATTTGAAAATAAACCAATCAAACGTAAATAGTGAAATTTGAATAATCAAAGAGTAAATCAAATAATTATTAGAAGTTTATTAAATTATTTTATATATTATACATGTCACAATTAATTTGCACTGCACTGCATTAATTATGGATAAACAGTGTATTATTAAAACCGAAAGCAAAGAAAACCGCAACAAAATAGCGCAACAAAATTAAGCAGCCCAAAGCAAAATCAATAAAATGCTTATCTAAATAATATTAAATAATGCATATGCAGAATTTTATTCACACACATTGAATCCACAATACCACAATAAATTTTTTAGAGAGGATCAGCAATCTTTTATAATACGTATTTGTGGTTGCGATCCTCTTTAAAAATTTGTTGTGTTAAATGTGATTTTTTTATTTGCTGTGTGTTAAATAAAAATGTCGTGTAAATTAAAGAAAATTTAATGGGTTTGCTGCTAAGTTGATGGCAAAGCGATGCAAAAATGACGAGCTGCTTTTTATGTTATTGCTCTTGTTGCACAACTTGTTGGTCTTTTTTTTTATATCTTTTGTTTGTGAATACTGAAATAAATTAAAAATGCTGCACTGAGAAGTAAAGAATTAAAATAAAGGTGCTGCTGCTGTTGCTGGGAAGAGCATTATTTTAAATAGTTTTTGCAAACATGCATAAAGATAATCTTCCAACATGTACCATATATCCACTTAAAATTAAGAAATTAACAAGAATATTTGTACAAATAGATGAGGTATTTTTTTTAATTAATAATAAGTTTATTATATTTAGTTTTCCATATGTGATGAAACAATGCTTTTTTTAAGCTTAAATAAATAATTAAAATAATAAGCAAACATATGCAAATTTAGTTGTTATAAACAAATATTTTGTTAAATGCTTATTGTGCTAAAATAGATAATGTCTACATAATTAATAAGCCAACTTCTCAGTCGACTTGATAGCTATTATAATTAGATGACCATCTATTATTCTGGCTTATCTAGACTGTGCATCCATTTATCTGTTCTCATCCATTTATTTAGACTTTGCATACAGAACGACTTAATTAAAATTTGCAGTGCTCATTAAATTGAATGCGATTCCTCAAGTAAAATTGCCAGACAACGGCAAACGTTGCACCTGCCCCCAGACAGACAGATGAACAGACACAGAATGAGACACTGGCACAAAACGGAGACAAAAGGTACGGTTGACAGAATGATGCACTCGCTTTTGGGCAAACCAGGAGTGGGGTGGGTGGAGAGGGATCGAGTATTGGGCAAGTGGGGTTTGGGGATTGAGTTGATGACGACGTTGATGATGACATTATCTCATGCTCATTGAACGCAAATGTGGCGTTTTGTCGCACACCATAAATGATGAGGCAGTGGCAGGGGCATGGGGCAGGGGGTGCAGCCACATCAAAAACAAATGCCAGATAAATAAGAAGTACGAGTTTGAGAACTGTGTAAGAAAACTGAAAGCCAAATTTTTTTTTGTTTAACGACACTTTTTTGCCAGACATTCATTCGCCATGGCACTGACAAGCCCTCCTTTCCCTCTCCCTTGCCCTTTCCCACCTGTCCCCCTCAACTGTGTTTTTCCTTATGTCACAGGTTTTGTTTTGCTTGGCTTTGTTGTGATTTGCTAAAAAAAATGCTTTTGTAATATGCCAAAAGCAACAACAGCCAAAAACAATAGCAACTGCAATCGGAGCTGCGGTTTTGCATTTCTCGGAAAAGTGTAGAACACAAAAAAAAAAAAAAACTCTAAAATAAGCAGAACAAATGTAAATCGCAGTTTGAGTTATGTAGCAAATGAAATACTCTCTTTTTCTGATTCTTATATAACTCTAAAATAGTCTTATTCTTGACTTATAGATTTTTATTTATATAATCTATAAGTTTTGTGGTTGGTTCTTGGATTTATCTGTGTCTGATTATTTAAGTTGAAGAATTGCATAATACTTAGTCAAATGAAGTTCATAAATGATTAAATTCTTATTTTGCAAACATTCTTAAGTGTCTTGGCAATCTTTTTAAAATTCGCATCTCAAAAGTTGAATGATCGCACAAATCAGACGAGAGCATTTCTTCAATAACAGAGTAAATTATTGCCGGAGATATGACAGTTTGAATTTAAAACAAAAACTTAGAGCGTTAATTTCTGAATTTTTGAAAATAAAACCTAAAAACCTCAATTTCTCCTCTTGATGCAAATAAACGAATTTGCTACTTTTCCTGCATAATTAATATGCTTAAAAAAGACATCAAATTGCTGATAAAAATTGCGAACTGAGTAAATTATTGCCGAAAATATGACAGTTTAAATTTGAAACAGTTGCTCAATTTCTCTATTTAAAAAAAAACCTTAAAAAACCACTTCAGAAGTGGGGCTGCGGTGCAAACTGTGCTTCAGTTCAGTGACTTATTTGTTGACATAATTTCAAGGAAATTGCTCGCATAAAGTTTTCCGCACAACGGTCAAGTTAGATTTGTTTTCTCTTCTTATTTTTTTTTATTTTTTTTTATTCTTTTGCCAGTTTGTTTTTAACGAATTAAGTCGGCAGTGTCCCCCAAGGCGGCCTTTAAATTGACTTTAATCGTAGGGCAAGCCGCACAGCCCGGCCATTAGTCACACCCGCTGCCACAGTGGCACTGTGGCAGACTGACAGACTACGGCAGGAGTCGCTCTATTTGTGTCTCAGTCTGGCAACGTTTACGCCAAGTACTTAACAACTTTAATGAGCGGCGGGCTGCAAAAAAAAGCAAGAACAAAAAAAAAAAACTGCCGACCATCCAAAGTAGCCAACGCACTCTTAATACTAATGGCTGTCATTATCCTTTATCCTTTTGGCTGTCCCCGCTCCCTGTCCATCACTGTTCACATTGGCGAACTGTTTATCTAGCCTTTTGTTAGCACGCACATTTGTTAGGCCAACGAAAGTCCGCCCCCCAAAACGAGCGTAACTTGGCCAAAAGAAATAAAGAACGCTCGAGGAGTAAAAAAGATTAACAACAAAACAACGAAACAAAAAAAAATTAACTTAACTCAATTTAAAAAAGTTTTCTCTTTTATTTATTTTTTTTTGTTTTGTGTTTTTTTTTTTTTTTGATTATTTTGTCTGTTTGCTGTTTGTTGTTTGTTGTTGTTTGACAAAAAAACGAATTAAGCCAGCAAGCAAAACTTTAAGTAGCTTTTGTGTTGGCGAAAGTATTAAAATCGTTTCTCAAATGGAACTGAATGAGACAGAGTGCGAGAAATGCCTCATCCCCATCCCACATCCCCCCGCGTTTAATCCACCCACAACTCTCCACACAAAAGTAAGTGGCCAAAAGGATTCCATGCGCCAAGTGTCCTTGAGTCATATTTACTTAACTTTGGCTCAAGGGCCTGCCATCCTTCGGAGCCCAGTTGCACAAGACCAAGACCAAAACCCAGTTTACAGCTCTCAAGCCCCCTCACCCACCTCCCTCGTCTGTGCCCGGCTCAGGGTCGAGTTCGTTTTGTGCACGCAATTTACGCAAGATTTTTGATTTTGCAGCTAGAAAAATGAATTTTCACCAGTTTTAACATGAAAAAACCCAAACCCAAAAATAAAACTCTCGAGTTAAGTAAACCAAATTTTGTGTAGCACATCTAATATTACAAAATTGTTCGGTTTGGCCCAAGTGGATGGCATTATACTGAGCACTTCAACTTGTTAAGTTCAATTGGAGAAAAAAAATGGATTTAAACAATTTCGATGAAAATGGAAAGTTATAATTGCAATATGTAGGTTTCAATTGCACAACAAATAAAGGAAATTAGTTTGATTTTTGATTGAAAAGTAGATTTAAAGTACATATTAGATTTTAATAAATTAGTGAATAAACTATTAGTTCGATTTCATTATTAATATTTCTTTCATTATAGAATAACTACATAATTTGCCATCAGATAATTTAATTTATTTTATATGACTTATTATAATTTAATGCTTTTAATTTGATTTTTATTTATCAATGAGTTTACAAATAACTATTTAATTTTTTAATTACAAATTTTATTTATTCATGTAGCGAAAGAAAATAAATATAATAAATAATGAAATATTAAACTGACTTTAAATTAGCTTTAATTTACCAATCAATCTATATTATCGACTGCAACTGCAAAACTTGTGAAATTTTCCGCATGGAATTAAATTCCAAGAACAAGAACATTTTTGGTAGAGATTGCGTTTAATCCGATGGTTATTAAGTTGTTAAGGAATGCTTGCCGAGTGGCGAAATGCGCTGCGAGCTGCTTACACAATTTGCCACAAAATCAGAGTAAGATCTAACCTTTCAAGTGGGGCAAACCATTAAGTTTTTATCTGTGCAGCAAGATGCTGCACGCTCTGCAGCAGCAACAGCAGCAGCAGCAGAAGCATCAACAAATATTCCTTCGTTGGAGCAAGCAGCTGGTTGCTAGCTGGATGATGACAGCTCAAGGATTGCGCAGCAGCAGCAGCAGCACCTGGTTGCACGGCACCCGCATCCGCGGCCAAAGTCATGGCAACAACAAGAGCAACAACATCGACACCGGCGGCATAAATCGCGCCATGAGTTTCAACTTTCAGCAAAGATGTAAGCCAAGTTAATTGCTTTTTGTTGCTTTGCTACCTGGCTTTATTTTTATTTTTTTTTTCTTGCGCGCTGCAATGTCAACAATGAAACTAACGGCTGCTCCAGCTCTTATTTGCCGTTGCTATTGTTGTTGTTGTTGTTGTTGTTGCTGTTGTTGTTGCTGTTGCTGCTGCAGTGCTCGTTGCTGCTATTTGAGCAGCTCTTCACAAAGAACAACTTGGCAGCAAACGGTAACTTGGCTTTTAGCTGAGGGGAACAGCAAACGCAGCCATTTTGTTGCCAACTCGAAAGGCTCTTGAAAAGTCGTTGCCTAACCTTAGGCAAAGTCCAAGTGTGCTGCTGCTTCTTCTTCCTTTTCTGCTGCTTCTTCTTCTGTCTCTGCTGCAGAGCATCTTGACTGTCCCTGTGCCGAGTCAGATCCGTCCGTGGCACACCCCACCGCCCCCATTATTAATGATTAAAATCGTCAATGGAGCGACGACTTTGGCTACAATCAATTTACAATTCATGTCGTTGGACGGCGCCAAGCAAAAAGTCGCTAGAAATCAGTCAACTGTGAATATTGCAAAATGAGCTTCCGCCTTCGCATACACTTCCGGCAGTAATTTCCGTTTCCTCATTACCTTTTTATACCCTGCACAAGTCGAAGGCGCTCAAACATGCCAGCCGGAATTGGCCTAATCTGAGTTCAAAAACTTGTTAATTTTGTAAGCAGTTTATTTATTTTTTTATATTTCTCGATTTTATTAGTTTGCAAATTATTAAGTATTATTTTAATTATTATTTATTTATTATTATTATTTATTATTTATAATAAGTTTAATCACAGCTTGAACTAAGCTACTCCGTAGAGTCTGCTGCGTGGTGTCTGGCCGTGAATCATATTTGCTTGCCACATTTTGATGTACTTTATATACTTTTGCCATCTTTTGGACTGTCCTTTTTTGGCTGGCGTTGTGGCGGTAGGGCGGGAGGATTGGGAACGTTTGCGCGCCTTCATATGACAATTTATTATGCTCACAACTTCAATTTAAATTGCTCGACAATTATTATACAATGACGAGGAGAAGAAGGACCACATCGCGACATCATCATTGTTGTCCTTGTCCTACGGGGCGCCAAATGCGGATTCGACAAATTTATATTTGCTTAGTGGCAGTGCGGGAACGGAGATGAGGCCAGTCGGGTACCCAGAATTAATGATGGCAAATTTGCAAAGTTCACAAATTTCTTATTAGTTGTTCCAGAGCTGACGTTGCTGCCGAGACACTGTCGAGACTCTGCCCAATCTCTGCCCAACTTCATATTTCATTCGAGCAGCTCAGCTTTTTGGGGCGGGCAACTGGTCCGTTGCGCCTCCATTTGCCATTTGCTGCGGTTTTAAGTTTTCGCACTTTGGCCGCCAGCGTCAAACGGAAATTTCCCAAGCGCTCTAATTTGAATTTTAATTGAGGTCTCTTTGTGGTTTTTCTTTATTTATGTTTTTTAATGGTTTCCATTTTTCGTTGTTTCCGTTTTACATATATTTTTTAAAGCTTTTTTTTGCCCGGTTTGGCTGCTTCGAAAATTAACAATAATTAAAATTAATTTTTATGCTGTTCAGCTGAACAGCGTTCATTATAATTAAGTTGAAATATGATGAGGAAAGTTAAAAGTGGAAGGTTTTTTAAGTAAGCACAATGTAAGTTTTTTTATTTATAGTTATAGGAATATCGATTTCTTTGAATATTAAAGGACTTGTCTTTGACTCCGTTAGGTATATATATAATTTATTTTTAATCAAACTCTCTGTAAATTGCATGCATATTTATTTAAATAAATATTTTTACTGTGTACTTGCAGCGCATAGCTATTATGCCATTTTTTTTTCGATGCATAAAAGAGAACGAAATCCATGTTTTAATCTTTTATGTTTTATGCATTTTCAGATGTTGTAAATAAAAAATTGATGCGCAAATCGTTTGCATGCATGCAAAACTCATCACATAAAACGTATAAAAATCAAATATAGTTTTTCAAATGATATGAGTAAAAAAAAAACCGCTGCAATTCCATAGAGCCCCAAAAGGCGACAATCCAGGCGTACAGTTTTTTGCGATGAGTGCGAAAAAAAAAATTTATATATATATGATGAAAAAAGAAAAACAACAGCAAATTGTGCCATATATCTAGTCGGACATGGTCATATCGTGCGCGTATATCGCATGTAAATATAAATTTAATTGCGCAAAAAAAGTAAATCAAATAAATCAAACAGAAAATATACAAAAAAAAGATGCGATGGCAATTGCAATTGCAAGTTTTCGCGATTGCAGATATAATTAATAAAACGAGCGGCTGCCATAGAAATTGAAAATTGAATTGACAACGGTTTACATTCGGAAATGGGTTTTGTTTGCCTTTCGGTTTGTTTATATTCTCGAAAAGAAAGCGAGTTGTGGATGCAACAAAAAGTACAAATTAAATGTGACCAACAGAGTGTGTTGAAAAGGTAACCAAATATTCTGGTGTTTAATGAAATCAATTTAATTAATATACATTTCCAAATCTGTAAAAACATTGCGGGTTTCATCAAGCACAAGAAATAAAAAAAATCGGAATCAAAGTGTAATTTGTCATTTGTAGCAATTTAATTTATTAAAGAAAAATCTGATTTGTATATAAAGTAAAATAAAATTCATTCAAAATAATAGAAAAATTAAAAATATAAATTTAAATTGTAAGCGCTTAAAATTCTCTTCCTTTTTTAGTCCCAGTAAAACAAATATTTTCTTCGTTTTTTTTTCTTGCTTTATTTTCTATGTTTTTTTTTTTGTTTTTTGAATCGCATCCGTTTTTTCTTAGATTCCACGCATTTTCTACATTTGCAACGCGGCCTAAACTACTTGGCTAGCCTAGCCTCGGCTGACAAGCATTTTAAAGTTATTAAATATATTTTCGCGTTTATTTGATTTACGTTTTTTAATTTGGTTTTTGTTGATTTATGATTTTAATTTTAGCCATTGCACGATTTGAATTGAATTTTCATTTTGCATTCGCATTCATTTTTGATTTCAGCCGATTGCATGACACAATTCTTCCATTAAGTGTATAAACTCCCTTTTTTTTTCTGTATTTACGTAATTATTTAAATACGAGCTTAATTTAATGAATACATTTTAATTTTAAGCCCATTTGCCCGGCTCGCATAAATTGCTGGCCTAATTGTTGTATTTTTTTTCCTTTTAGCTTTTTTTGTTTTATGTTTTTGTTTGCTGCTGCTTATGGATTTAATTAGTAATTTGTTTATAATTACTGTTTACCGTTTGCTACAAAAAAGCTCATTGCGTGTTTTTGGCTTGCATTTTTTTCTAGTGTTTGTTTGTTTTTGTTCTTATATTTTTTTAATTTATATATATTTTTATTACTTATTTTTTTTCAACTTGAAGTTTACCCCTAAGCTAAGCTAAGCGCAGATAAATATATATATCCTACACACATATAGACACATATACATTCTAAATACACATAGAAAAACAGCAACAACATCAATATTCGCATTTTTTGTGTTTGTGTTGTGTGTCTTGGGGATTTTTTTTTTGTATATATAGAAAACTTTTTAATTTTTGATTTAAAAAAATAATTAGTTGCATGTGTGTTTTGCCTGGTAATACATTAAAATGCCCTTGGACTTCGCAGCTGCGTTTTTTTTGTTTTTTTTGGCATTTAATATTACTGCTATGAATATTTATTTTTTTGTTTACTTGTTTTTTGTATTTTTATTTTGTGTTTTTTTTGGCAGGTACCTGATACTTAAATATCAATTACGGGGAGCAGGCTGTGTTTAAGAGCAACTAAACTATACATTTATAATAGGTCTTGTAAAATATGTGTATGTATATAATATGCATAAATATGTTTTTTAATTTGGTTTTTGCTATGTATTTGGTTTTTGGGTTGTCGGTTTTGATTTTGATTTTGATTTCGCCTGCGTGTAAAAGCGCCTAAAAGCGAGCTATGCACAACTGCAAAAATGTTAGTGATTGATTTGCTTAGTTTTGTATACATAGTTCATGAATATATATATATATATATATCTATATATATATATATATTAGTATATGTATATATTTATAAATACACCGATACAAGTATGGCAAAAAACTTTGAGTTCACTTCAAGCCTACACAAATAAATAGTATATATATATATATATATATATATGTACTTATATATATATATATATATATATTATTTTTATTTGTTAGTTTTTAGCATTTATTATAATTCTAGCTTGTAAATATTGATTTTGTTTTTCTGCTTTGATTTCGCTTACTAATTTCTAGCACTTAGCCTAGCTTTAGTTTGTTTTGTATTTTATTTTTGTTTTTTTTTTGTCTTAAGTAGCTTTGGTTTAAGTTTGTTTTCTTGTTTACCATTTTTTTTTTTTTTTTAAACACTTAGGGTTTGGCAATTGGAGCTTCGGCCTTGTTTGGCGTGGGCGCCATTTGTTGCGCCGAAAGACTCCAATTATTGGACGAATTGTTGATATACGTTGCGGTTTATGCTCAAAAGTGAGAAAGAGAGAGATAGAGATAGATAGATAGAGAGAGAGAGAGAGAGAGAAACAGTATGTGAGTTGATGTGTGTGTGTGGAGAGAGTTTTTGAAAGTGTGTTGCCTAGTTTTAGATTAGAACGAAGCGTTGAGTAGAAAGCAGCTGCTTAGAGCCCTATCAGCAATTAAAATATTCAGAATATTAAAAATCAAATATGAAATAAATAAAAATTAAATAAAGTATTATTCATAATTAAGCATTAATAAAATGAAACAAACAGGAGGAGATTTTAAAAAAAGAAAAGAATTTGATATGCAAGAACTTTTCTAGTTCTAGCTTGGTTGGCAGCTAACCAGACATATCATGATTGGCTATTGATTGATTGATTGATTGAAAATGTAAAATATGCATACTCCTGGGAGTCCAAATTATTTCTTCTGCCTGTTATAGACATTTACACAACTCCTTTTCACACACATTTCTGGCTGGACAAAATCAGGTTTTACATTTAAAAAAAAAAAATAAATGAAAAAAAGTACAAAAAGTTGTACACAAATTGTAAAAATATGCTGCTGACATAATTTGGCCCTAACGCCATGTGATGCCAGCAATAATTGTTGCTGATGTCGGTTAATGAAAAACAACAGCGAAATTTGTTTGTTGAGCTGGGCATATTTTAAGCTTAAAGGCAATACGTTTGTAAACATGGCCGTTTAAACAGGTTGAAAAACAGTCAAGCACGCATAGCATAGCACAGCACAGCACACACACCCACACACACACACACATACACATACAATACATATACATGCTACTTGGCACACAATCACATGCTTCGACAAGCACAAGTTTCAATTTGTTGCACTTTTTAAGCATTAAGTAGCTGCCCAAGCGCCCGTACTTAAATGCTGTGTGTGTGTGTGTGTGTGTGCCTGTGTGTTTGTGCGTATGTTATAAGTGTATATATATATTATGTGTGTGGGTGTGTGTGTGTGTGCGTTAGCCAGAAAAGCGGTTTAGTTGCAATTTAGCTTTTAACAGCTTCTAGTTTTTTGTAGTTTGTTTTTTTGGAGTTATTTGCTTTTGGTTTTCTTTACCCTTGCAGAGTGTTTTAAGATTGCTTCATCAATTCTATAATCCGATCACATTTCCTAAGAAATATTCAATATTTGACTGTTGTAAATGTTTGTTTCAATGGTTTGAAATTTACTTGTTTTTATTGAACGAGAATTGAAATAAGATTTTTAATCTGTTGCACTAAATTTGGCAAGCACTTTTAAAGAGTTTCTAAAACGGAACTGGTATTTTCAATTTTTTCGATTGAAATTTATATTTCTCAATAATCCGTGACAGCTGTCGATATTTTTGGTGCATTTTTTTTAACACTAGATTTCGTTGTTTAACAATCAGACAAAGGAACAAAATTATTTAGCTGTTTTAATTCTTAGGGTAAATTTATATTCGTAGACTTCTGCAAGGGTATTTAATATTCAGCATGCCGAAGACTTCAGTTCATTTACACATATTTTGTTTTTATTTAGAACTGCGTTTTGAAAATGTTTTTTTTTTCCCTATTCGGTTTCGTTGTTTATACAACATCGAAAGCACACGAATTAAGCACGTTTAGAGCATTTAGTTAAAATTACAAATTACTTACTAATACACACATAGAAATTTGCTTTTCTGATAACAAAAATAATAATAAAATATGTGGCAAAATTTCCCAGCGTTGTGCAGTTTTCAACAATTTTTTGAATACAAACATGTATTTTTATTTAGATTTTCGAGTGAGCGCTGAAAAGTATGCTAAACTTTTTGTTAAATGTTATTTTTTGCTGCTATCACGTGGGGCACACAGAACATTCTGCAAATTGCACTACTTAAAGGCTACGCTTAGAGAATACAAAATACACTCAGCAGACAAATTGTAGTACATATATACTATATATATATATGTGTGTATATATATAGTAAAATTGGGACACAGGATCACATTGATTGCCTATGAGCTGCTGCTGAGATTGGACGGCGGCGGCCATTGCCGCTTGATGACAGCAAAGTGTGTCATTTGAAAGGTGTTTGTCAGCTGGCAGCGACGCTCGACAAAGCCAGTTAGACAGTAGCCCATATTGTAGTCCTCCATCGAGATGTTCGACGTCAGATACAGCTTAAACTCATCATTATACGCCATCTGTGATTTCGACTTTGACTGTCCTCGATTGCCCGAACCAACTCCAGCTGCTGCTCCGGCTGGTGTTGTTGTTCCTCCTGCTGCTGCTGCTGCTGATGTTGATGTGGTAGCTGGTGTTGCTGTCACCGCTGTTGGCGGCCGCCGAAAGTGTCCGGCAATCAGTAGCGAACCCTGCTGCTCCATGGGCAACATCCTGGCCTTGGTCGCCTGCCTTTGCGTGCCAGCGCATTCGACAATGCGACAACGATTTGGCTGCCACCAGCAGGGCGTGATGGTCCAATAGCTCGATGAGGCTGTCCTCGCCCATCCCTCCTCCGGATACAGCAATATCTGTGTTTGCGACAAATGCAAAGAGTGAAAAAAGGGAGAGCAAGAAGTGGAGAGAAAGGTTAGTAAGATTTTTCAGCCAGCTCCCAATTGCAAATTGGTTTTGTGTGTCGCAGCAATTGCTGCTGTTGCTTCTGTTGGAGCACTTTAATTGAAAATCGTAATTAAAAAGTGCAAACTGCTACACATTTGGCCCATTTCCACATTTCGATTGCAGCCAGTTAGTCAATGTTTTTAATTCCTAACCGAATTTAATTGTTGTCCATGCTCTTAAGTGGCAATCATTAGTTAATTGCATTTAAATGTATCGACAATTGCGTAGCCAAACTAGTTGCTAATTATTTAAAATATTCATTGCTAATTGTTTCTGACATTTTTATTGTCAAACGGAAGAAGAGTAAAATCGTAAATTATGTTGTGTAAAAGGTTTTTTATGCTTTGTCCAAAATTAACTGATTTAAATAATACTTTTAATCAAGGTTAGAATAAAACTAGAATAAAATCTGTAAATACGATGTTTTGTCGGAATTAATTTACATATTTTCCCTTTGCATAAGAAATTTATAAAATAAGTTTTTTATATTTTTAAAATGAAATACACATAATTTGGATAAAGCTGAATTTTCAAAAGCGATTTTTGATATCGTTTTAGACTTTTAAATTAATCTTCAATAAAGAATTTGAAATTTACAATAATTATTTAATTTTTATTATTTTTACTATTTATTTTTCTGCTTTATATAGTAAAAGAAAATAAATTAGGTATTTCTTATTTTTAAATGAAATTAAAATTTTCTATGACTTGTAATGAAATTGAACAGAGAATTTGTATTTAATTATTATGTATTTATTTTTATATGATTTTAACACTGCAGCGACCGCAAATATGCTTATTATTGTAGCTGTGGCATGTGGCGGCCATGTGGCAATGTGGCCAAGCTGCATGCGGCATGCGGCATGTGGCATGGCTACTTTATCAACGGCAGCTCATAAATATTATGTGTTAGTTCGTTTATCATGAACTGGCAGTGATTTTGCATGCGGTCATTGCGGCGGCCACAGCAAAGAATTTCATTATTAATTCATATGTATACAGATGTATATTAATGTTCAGCTGGTCGCACAACGGGGCGTATGCTTAACAAGCCGTTGCCGTTACAACTGCCCACAGCTGCATAGCCAAAGATAGAGATAGAGCGAGAGAGTGAGAGGAAGAGTGAGTGGGAGAGCGCTAATCAAAGGCTGAATTAAACGCACAATGGAGCGACAGTCACCGCAGCATTATTCTTTAAAGCGATAGGGGAAATCAGGGATCCGAGCAGACTAGGCAGACGGAGCAGGGATGAAAATCTCTGGAATTCAAAAGAACAATTTTTGTTTCTGTTCAACGGAATTGAAATAAAGCAGCAAAGCGTAAAAGAGAAATGAAAACTTGAGCTGCAGAAGCTGCTGCTGCTATTTGTTATTGTTGTTGTTGCTGCCACCAAAGGGTGGCCAGTGGCTAGTGGCAATGTCCACCGCAGCAACAGCAGCAGATGCTTTTGAAATTGAAGTGGCTGCAGCTGCAGGCTGACGTTACCGTTGCTGGTACCGTTAGCTGGCCTCCGGCTTTGTGGCAACTGCCATGCGTTAAGTTTCTGACTTTAAAATAAAATACTTATGTGGTTTTTTTTTTTCATTTTATTTTGTTTATCCCTCGGCGCTGTCTGTGTGGCACAGGGGGCAGCCGTGCAGGTAAATTGTTTAAAATTAATGCGGCGCAGACAACGCTTAAATATCCAAACATTTTTTTTTTTGGCTATATATATTTTTTTTTGTCTTTCTCTTTTATTTGCTCTTAACGCATTTAACAAGCAGACAGCGTAAAAACAATGGCAATTGAGCTGCCACAGTCATGGCGCATTAATCCCGAATGAAAACCCACTTGACTATTAATGAAAATTAAACGCTTTTCGAGTGGCCCCAGTTAACAGAATAATGGAAAAAATGCCTACATATGTGCGTGAGTGTGGCGGATGCGGTGAATGCAAATGAATCAATGGCAAACACTCATTAAAACATAATGAATACTTTGAATAGTTTAAACTAACCAGAGATTCATTTACGGCCGCAAGGACTACGCATGGAATTCAGTTAACAATGGGTTTGCAAATTGGCTGAGAATAATATAGAAGAATATAAAGTTTGCTAACTGAAACTAAGGATTAGCTAATTTTTCAAAGGTGCAACAAATCTGATGCAAGTATTTTTTATGTGATACATATTCGACAAGTAAACTAGCTAAATTTATACTTATTATTTTGCTGCACTTTGTTTCTTAATTTTTGTGAGCATAAATATCCGCATTGCAGTTAATGAGCCATTCTGAATGCGGCTCAATTAACCGTCAGCTAATTAGTTACCACAAAATGTTTGCGATCATTTTAATTTCATTTTTACTGTTTTTTTTTATTGTTGATGTTGCAATCGTTATTTTTGGTCGAGGCATAACCGCAGTCACTGTCCAATAACAAGCTGTATGTGTGTGTGTGTGGTTGTGTGCCTGCCAGGGACATCAATCCCAGCTCAGATTGGGGCACATATTGAGTAGCATATAGAAGTGCACGTGCTGCATATATGTCAACTTGCCCCACATGGCGAACGCTGCGCTCAAATTGTGCGCTCGTGTTTGAAAATTTCCAAATAAAAAAAGCAAGAACAAAAACAAATCGAAGGAAGTTGATTTTAAAACAAGTCGAAAATTAAATACTCTTGAAAATCAAAGCACTGCTTAGACAAAATAGTGAAAGCATTAGCTTAATTTAACTTAGCAGATTTATATCAATAAATTTAAAAAAATATTGTAAGTAACGCAAATAACATAAAACAATGCAAAGAATTTGGCAACAGAATCTAAGATTGAAATCTTGAACTATGTATTTTTTTTTAAAAGCAGTAAGAGTTGATCAAATTTAAATATTAAATTTTTCCGTTGTTGGAAATAAAAGTCTTTTTTTTTCATTTTTTAAATAGACTGTGAAAAAAAATTGTTTTTAGTAACCCTATTCAATGACAGCTAAGTCACAGGGAAAACGTATTTATTCTCTTTGATTGGCATCAAAGACTGTTTTTATTTTTTATTTTATGTTTTTTTACATTTTTAGGGGAGATTAGACCTGGCGACTCTGTTGGATATTCCAATCTTAAAGATCAATTTAGAGCCTTGTTGCTAAAAAAAACTTTGGTCGTTGGTGTATTTGAAGATCCACAATACAGACATGATTTTAACTCAGAATCAGAACCTATTTAAGAAAAATAATGAATACAAATTATACTTAAAATGATTTAGAAACCATTGTTTATGCTTGCGTTGGCAACATTAAAATTCAAATGTTCCAAATTATTTATTATTCTGTGCGAGGGTATTGCCAAAATGTGGTTGCAGCAGTTGAACAGCGCCTTAATAAGCTGCCAAAATGTGCAGTCAAACCGGGTTAAGGGTTTTGCTAGTTTGCTGGTGTGCGAAGTGGTTGAGGTTGTGAAGGGGATGGGTAGGGGAGGGGAGGGGATGGAGCAAGGGTCACATACTCGCTGCAGTTGGTGCCCTGCAATTGCATTATTCAAAGTTGCCAATGTGCATGCTGCGAAATTGAAAATGCAACGCAACAAATCGCTTGCCGCTATCAAGGGTCATAAAATCCCGCACCCACACACACTCACTCACTCACACACACAATATTTATACAGTCACACATACATACACACAAACTAACACACACACGTGCCTGGCAGAGAAAATCACTTCCGCTTGTGGGCTGCTGCAAAACTGCAACGATGGCAATTTCAACGCTGGGACATCAGGTGGCCAAGTCGCTGGCGTAATGGCAAAATCGAAAACGTGGCTCTGACTGCTAGCTGTGTGTGGTGTGTGTAATTGCGTTGTGTGTGTGTATATGTGTGTGTGTGTGGTTGCCTTGAAGGCGTCCATAATCGATTTCTGCGCGGCACGCAATTGTTTGTTGACTTTTGGTTTTTTATTGCTTGGCAATTTTATTGCCCTGCGAAAGTAAATAAATTCCAACGATCCCAGCATCAACTTGAATACCCTTCGACCTGCATTGTCAGCTGGCAACTTTGTCTATTAATTTGCTTAATGAGTTCATTGACAAATATTGAACGCCTTTGCAGACCTGCTCCGCCGGCTCCTGCTCCCACTGACTTAACAAATACTTAAGTAGCTGCCAAGTTTTTTTAGCCAGGCAAAAACCCATTGCAGAAACTTTTCTCATTTCGTTTCGTTCGACGGACGCTGACATTAATTAATTAAGTGCTGCCGCAGACATTTCAACACTTTAACAGTCACTCTGCTTGTCAGTTCGACTATTACTTAGTCAAAAATTTTGTGTATCTGTGTGTGTGTGTCTTGGGCACTTGCTGTTAATTACCCGCCCTCATAAGTCTGATGCACAGCATCAAATCCGTAGTAAGCTCGAAAATCAAAGCTTCAACACGATTGTCTAAGCACTCGAGGCAAAAACACTGGCAAGGCTGTCGCATACGAAAACACTTGCCAACAGACATCCCGCATTCGCAATATCCATTAGACCCCCCCTCAACCCCCTCCTCTGCCAAACTGTTCTCAAATCCCCTACATAATCATTCCAGCCATTTGGCTTAGCACACCCTGTAATATATCATAGGCAAATGTCTGCGTTTAGATAAGAAATTGAGCAAGTCAGATAATCTGTAGCAAAATATATATAATTTAAATATGATATTATAGATATGTTTTGTGATATTACCTAAAGTAAAATATTTAAAATATTATGCGGAAATTAATATTTTTTTTTATAACAATTAACACAAAAGTTTCTGATTTAATTTCTGCCAGTTCTTTGCCCCCAAAATGAACTTTCTAAACTATTTCGAGCAAAACTTAAAGTCAATTAATAAAATCATTTTTCCTTTTAATATTTACTCAAATTTATTATTATTTTCTTTCAACATTTACCTACTAATTATAGGATAACTGCCAGACATTCATTAAAGTCACGTTTTCTGTAGACTTTGTTGGGTTTTATTTTTTGTGCTTTATTTCCAATAAAAACTTTAATAACTTCACTTTGAGTTTTTCCCCTTTTTTTTTGCGTATGTTTCGAGTGCTTTTCTTGAAGTGCAAAAGAAGTTGAAGTTTTGTTTCTTACTTCTCGAATCAGTCCCATTTTTTCTGATTATCCCAGTCTCAGTCCTCATCGGTTGGTATTGTTTTTCTTTTTGTGCACGTTGGCCAACTCTAAATGAGTTTCAGCTGGCTGTAAACTTATCTTTGGCTTTGTTTTCAATTGGCATCGCAATTCGTATACTTTACTTATTTACTTATGCGCCTCACGCGCTGCACCACGCCCTGAATTTTCGAACAGCAACGGGTCCGGCATTCAAATTGGCCTCTAGATGAAAAGAGTGGTAGTAGGGGCTTGTGAAGAGGGCAGGGGGCGTGGGGCGTGGGGCGTGGGGTAGGTGCCTTGAAAAGTTTTAATAAGTTGCTCATTAGCAGAGAAAATGAGGCAGCCGAAACAAAATAATTTACACGCCCAACATCCGTTGCAATTAAACTCGACGCAACTTCAATTTGAGTCTGGCAAAATGTGCGTGCACCCAAACCCGTGCACAACGAGAATGGGCCAAGTTGGCAGCGTACTAGCTGTAAATGTAGTTGTCAACGGATGTTTGGCAAACGCCCGGCCAAAGATGCTCGACGGCCGCCGCAAAAGTTTGTCGCGAGTATTTTCTAAATTTAATGAGTTGTATTACGGCGCAAACTTTAAGCGACGTAACTATTTCCTCACATCCGGCACTTCTAATCCCTCATTCCCCCACATCCCCCCTTGCCCCCTCTACACTTTAGCCAGGCAACAACCCGCAAGTTGGGCGTGTTGTTAAGCGTAACTTTATATGGCAAACTTTTCATGTGTCTCGGATGCGGCAGCCCCACCCCTCCCCTCCGCCATTCCCCCCACTCATTCCCCGTCACTCTGCCACTCTGATCCTCGCTGGTAATGCTGAAATTAAAGTTCTTTGCCAAAGTACAAGCGCCGCCAAAAGTTTTCGCACTACTTGCAGTTGACATGCTGAGGCATAGGATATGCGTAGCTACAAATTTGATATGTTAGACAAGTGATGTGACTACAAGGACAACACCAGCTGCACAGTGGTACAAACTACAATTATTGGGTTGGAAAAAATTTAGCCATAAATGTATATGCTATAAATATTACGGCTGAGGCAATTTTTAATAAAAAAACAATGATTGAGTTTAGTTGATAAAAATATATTGGAAAGAAACACTTGAAATAAAAGTAGGCAATTATTTAATTGATATTTTTTTTATATGAGTCACTTTCATATAGAAAATTTACATAAATATTTTCAAATTATTTTAAGTCTGTTTATTATGTGATTATTCTCGATATGTCAACTGAAATTAGTCAACCACATTTACTTGAAATAAAAATAAGCAACTATTAAAATTATCTTTTTTTATATGAGTCACTATATAGATAATTTATATACATATATTTTTCAGATTTTTTTTAAGTCTGTTTATTATCTAAAAATTCTAGAAATGTCAACTGAAATTAGTTAAGAACATTTTTAACTGCAACAGCAATAAGTGTTTCAAGAATATTATTTCCTTTAAATTTAATTTAATTATATTATTTATTTTAATTTGTTAAAAACAAAATATATATCAGAAATAATACTTTGATGCATTCCCAAACTTCATTCAGCTGCAAGCATATCATTTCATATCAATCAAACTTAACTCAACATTTATTACACTTAACACACTTATTGCATATCAGTGTTTTTCCACAGTGCACACACTCACACAAAGAGACACATACATATACACATGTGCTGGAACAAGTATCCTTCTCGTTGGGTTGCCGTGCAACAAGATTAAGCACATTTATGTGACAGAGCTGAAGTCGCGGACGTAGACGATGTGCCACGCATGTGCCACAATTTTAAAGTAGCGTTAATGAAATTTGAGCAGAAGGCTACACACACGTACACGCACACACACACACACACACACATATGTAAATGTGCAAGAGAGAAATGAAGAGGGGGGGAAGCTTGGGGAACACGCTGCTCGCTGTTGGCATTAAAGCGGCACTAAAATGGCTGACAGGATAAGCTGGGTGCAAGTAAACTTTATAGAGCGGATCCCTGGCTCAGCAGATAGCTGTTTAGACAAGTTGAGAGTTATAGTTTTTTGTAAGCAACACTCGTTAAAGTTCTAAAAAGTAAGAGTTAAGCACTGCTAAAGTGTAAAAGACAACACGTTCCTTGCTTTATTCTTTAAATTAAGATAGACGAAACAGTTAATGACGCTTCAAGTTGCTAAAAACTTCTGGGACAAATTATTTTCTAAAGCAGGTTTCAGATCACAGTTAAAAAGTAGAGTTTTAAGACTGGTCTTTAGAAAACTTGAAGTCGAAACTCTCATTGGAATTTTGGAACACAAATTGTCTGACAGATATTAATAAAATTTAGATATGCTTATAAAAAGATATTAATGAAGTTTCATCAAAAAGGATTTGAGATTTGAAGAAGACAGATTTTTTGCTGAAAGTCAAAGCAGGAAATTAAAGAAAGGCAAATTTTGTATTGCAACAAAATTCAGATTTTAGTTGGGGCTCAGCTGGTTTAAAGGTTGACCGATTAAAAGTTAGAATAAAAAAGAAAATACGGAATACGGAATATTAATGTAGTTTCATCAAAAATAAGATTTGATATATAATTAAATTTAATATTGTTATTCCTGTAATTTGTTAAATATAAAATCAGAAATAATACTTTGATGCAAATACGGAAAATATGGAACTACAAATTGTCTGACAGATAATAATTGAATTTTATCAAAAATAAGATTTGATATATAATTAAATTTAATATTGTTATTCCTCTAATTTGTTAAATATAAAACCAAAAATAATACTTTGATGCAAATACGAAACCGCAAATTGTCTGACAGATATTTAAGTAGTTTCATCAAAAATAAGATTTGAGTTGAAACACGAAATCAGAGACTTAATTTGGTATTCCAATTAAATTTAAATTTAGTTTAAAGGTAAACTGATTAAATCTTAAAATAAATAAGAAAAAGGAAAAAAAAAAATTATCTGACTGAAATTTCCCAAAAACTAAAATTCCATTTCAGTTTTTATTAAATTCCTTTGATCATTACGAAAAACAGGTAATCGGCCGTCGACTCGACCAACCAAAAGTAAAGTTAGATTTGGTATTGGACACGTTGAGTTGGCTTAAATGATTCAAAGCTTGACATGCTCATTAGGCAGCCACAAGTTGTTGTTGTTGTTGTTGTTGTTGCTATTTCTATTGCTGCCCCTTTTGATATTGCTGTTCCATTGTGTTGCTCCGCAAAAGTCCCAGTCACGCTTCAGTTCATCCATTCAGCAAGAGACTATTCCTTCTCCGGCAGCTGGCAGCTTAAAAGTTGCCAGTTGCGCGCTTTTGTAACTTATGCCAAGTCAATGCCAAGTTCCCCCCGAGCATTTGGAAAATAGCTCATCAATAACCCATTTGCCGATACGCTAGGCTCATGAAAAGCCAGCGACCAGGTCAGAGGTGAAGCGGTGGAGCGCCGCCTGACCTCCGCTGGGAGCGGCAGCCGGATGGAGCTGGGATAGCTTAACAACGCTCTTGTACGCTGAGTGGGGGGGGGGATAAGGATTTCGAATGTGGGATAGAATACATCCGGCATTCGCATTTATTCAAAGCGTATTCATACTTTAATAGTGTTGGGAATTCAACTTGGCTGGCATAAATCAAGCGCGGAAATACGGAAATGGGGAAAAGCGTCTGCTTTTAGCCCCCTCCTTACAAAAAAATTGGTAAGAAAGTAAGAAAACTGTTCGGCAGCCAATCAACGTATCAGCAGCTTCTTTTGGTTTCAATTATTGTTAATGACAGCAATCGCCTGCTGTGAGAATTTTCGATTTCGAAGGGCGGAAAATGTGGCAGCAACATGCAACATGTTAAGCAGCCCAAATGAAATGAAAATTTAATAAAATAAAAATATATGATGCCTGTGAGCGCCCCAGCAAAACCAGACATGCTCCAGCGGGGAGGGGAGCAGAGGCAGGGGGCAAGGGCAAAGTCGAAGACGTTTGCTTAAATGAAGATGTATGCCAGTCGGGCGTATGAGTAATATGCGCAAATATGCGCATAAAATAAAGCAACTTGTAGCAATTTCCTTCCAGTCGCTACACACACACATACACACATAAATCTCTTGCTACCCTCTTGTACCCCCCCTCCCTTCCTTTGCCACTTTGGCGGCTCTGCCTTCTTGTGTTTAATTTAGCCAGCCATAAACGTAATGCGGCGCCTGAAGTACGTTCGCTCCGAATTTATATGGCGCCACATAAAAACCGCTCTGGCCCCACTCACCACACTCTCGCCCCCCTCTTCCAGCTACCCCTCGTATTTCATTGCCAAACAGTGCCTAACATAAAAGGCTGCTTTAAAGAGCAGCAGCAGCAGCAACAGTAGCAAATTGTTTAATATCAAATCCACTGTTCAAAACCCAATTT